>JAPVLO010000384.1:2400000-3000000 GCA_027257055.1 Cephalopachus bancanus | reverse complement strand
AGAATCCATGTGTTATCAGTGACTGTGTATTAAAATTCGAGGAAAAAAAACCCAAAGCACACAAAAGCAATTTAGACCCACACCAGAAAAATAGCTTAGCAAACTGAGAACAGAAGTGGAAACTGGGAAGGAATTTAGGAGAATCTAAGTGAGTTTACTTTGATTTATACATTCAAAATAGTTACCTTTCTACCTGGGTCTTGCAAATGTGAGTGGTGGGCCTCCTTCTGAAATCAAGGCTTGTAGTTGCTCTGCCCACCTTCAAGTTTCAGGGACCACAGCAGTGGGTTCAGGAAATTGCAGGGAAACTACTCCTACAAACAGTCAAGTCCGCAGAACCAGTCCGTACTGGAAAATACATTCTGCTTTTTCTCTGAGTATGAGAACGTGCACTGCTGCCCATTTTCTTAACTGTTTAAGTGCAGGTCCTATTTTAGTGATTGATTACTTTTTCAAAAAAGTAGGAAAAGAAACTTGAGGTTCATGGCTTATCTCTCCTCCTGTGATTAAAAGGCCTTAAAAATTACTCAGAAAATAAAAATGTGATGCACCAATATTGCTGTAATGAGAAGGATTTCAGGTAGTGCCCCATCAAGTGCAATTAAGTGGACCTCAGATCATGGAGAAAGTGATCCCTAGCCATATCGTCTTCTCCTCTTCACCTTCCTGTCCTCCTCCTTGTCCACTGCCTCCTCCTCCTCCTTCACTCTTTTCTCACGCCACTCCCACTGCCGGATTTTATAAAGCAAACTCATTTTGGAACCGCTGTTGTAATGAAGTCTCTCAGAACTTTCATTTTCCCAAAGAGAGCTCATTTGTTCAGAAGGGAGAAAATAAGCGGGTTATAACTTGGAATCTAATTTTTAAAAATCTCCCTGCATAGCTCTCTCTTTCTCTCTTATTCCCTCTCTCTGTCCCTGTCACTCTCTTACTCTCTCTCCTTACTCTCTCTCCTTCTCTCTCTCTCTCTCTCTCTCTCATTTTCTCTCTCTCTCTCTTGCTTTCTCTCTCTGTCCCCGCCACACTCTTACTCACTTACTCTCCTTCTCTCTCAGCCTCTCTTTCTGTTTCTCTCTCTTGCCCTTCCTCGGTTATAGTCCCTTCATGTAACTGCCCCTTTAATAAATCTCTTGGTTCAGACCGGGCATGGAAAAAAATGAATAAATAAATAAATAAAATAAAAAATACATGACAAAAAAAGACTTACAAATCATCTAGCAGATTAAGTGCCATTGCTAGGATCAGATGATCTTTGGCTTCTGAACTCTGGCCTAACCTCCCAAAACCCACTTGCCTGTGCTTACTTATAGTTGCTCCACCAGTTTTTAAGGAGAAGAGTCAGAAAGATTAAAAGACTCCAGGAATCCTGGTTGCCTAAGTTTCGTTGTTCCCCTTATCTGTAAAATAAGGAAAATAATAGTATCGCTCTTACAGGCTTGAGATACGAATCAAATGCATTTTAAAACACTGGCTCAAAATGAGGGCCCGAAATTGTTAGACCTGTGGATAGTAGGAAAGAATCTTTAACAGAGCATTTAAAGAATCTATCAGTGGGAAAGATTATACTATATCCTTTAAATATCATAATTAAAAACACAAGCATGTATTATCCTAGGATAGCTAATGGAAACAGACATTTATATCTTGAGTTGATTCCTTGTTATGGCAAAAGTAAACACAATTTTATTAGCATTAAACAGATTTAGTTTTAGAGGAAATTGCTACTTCACTCTTTTTTTTTTAATCATTCAAAGTATTTATTAAGCACCTATTGAGAAACAGTCACTGTACAAGGCATTGGGGATACAGATTTTAATAAGATAGATGCTGTCTCTGAGCTCATGGACTTACAATGCTGTATGAATAATTTAAATATTTAAAATAAAGTATGATAAAAAATCATTAGAAGTAATATGAGAGTCTGGAGGAGCAACATGGTAGAAGAAATCTGTAAATGAATATTCTTCAATATGATAGTTCATACATCTGCAAATGTAAGATACTATCACCCAGCCATATTTACTCCTTTATTCCACAAGGGTATTATATGGAGTCACCTTAAATGCTCTATTTAAATCAAGATACACTATATCTAAAACCATGCCTGGCACATAATAGACATATTTTTAAAGCAGTGTTAGTGACATTCACCAACAATGTAAAACTTAAGGTGACTCCTTTTACTAAGATACTAAAAAATAGATATTTTTAACACTTTTTTATTTTTATTTTTTTGTGGAGACGAGGTCTCACTATGTTGCCTAGGCTGGTCTTGAACTCCTGAGCTCAAGTGATCCTCCTGTCTCAGCCTCCCAAAGAGCTGGGATCACAGGTGTGAGCCACAGTGCTGTGTAAAAAGCTTATAGCAATCTATTTTAAAATGCTACCAAATTTAAAGACGGTAATTTACAGCAATACTTAAAGCTTAAACATTAATTTACAGGAGTCGCCTAGAACTTTAATGTACATATGAATCACCTGGGTTCTTGTTAAAATGAAGATATGAATTCGACAGACCTTCAGTGACATTTAGGAGTCAGCCTTTTTAACAAACTCCCAGGTGATACCAACACTGAGGGTAGATGGGATATACTCTAAATAACAGGGATTGGTAGAATTCACCTTTCCCCCTCATGGACAATGAGATGAAACTTGTCTCTCTCTTGGCTAGCTCTTTCCCTATTCCCCATAAGTTCTTAAAGATCAAAATAAGGAATCTTAATTACAATTTTAATAACACCAATGGCTTTTTAATTTCAATACTCTAAAATAAACTTCATCTTAATCTGTAGACTGACTTAGCTTTGATGCATATAACTATTGTTCTCTTGCTGTCTTCATATCTACTATACATTTTAGGTTCCTTTTCATATTTTTTCAATCCATTCCAAATGAATGGCTGTTCTCATCATGTTCCTCACACTTCAACGCCTTTTCAGCAATTACCAAGAGCACATTTTGAGAGCTGAAGGAACGCGTCCAGTGGTACAGAAAGAGCTTAACCTCCACGTCCGGCTCAAGGGTGCATCCCCTCTCTGATCGTCCTGCTTCTGAGCCATTTCAGGGTGCACAAGTGCGGGAGGGCCTCGCCAGTTCGCCCAGTGCCTGTCCCTGATACTTCACTCTTAAACCTCTCCGAATTTTGGTTTATTCATCAAAATAGGTTCATGTGATTCTAATACAGGACAGCTTTTCTCATACTTCCAGCTTCAAAGATATTTCCTGGGGAGCAGAACTTCTAGGAGACTCTGTTTCATAAATCTGTCATAACAAATCAGTGTGAAGTTCATGGATTTGAACAACAAAAATGTATTCTCTCTTAGCATTGGAAGCCAGAAATCGGAAATCAAGGTGTCAGCAGGGCCACATTCCCTCCAAAGACTCTAGGGGAGAACCGTGGATTGCTTCTCCCAGTGTCTGGTGACTTCAATCATTCCTTGACTTGTGTTAGCAGAACCCCAATCTCTACACAGCATTTTCCTCTGTGCAATTCCCATATCCTCTCTTCTTCTCATAAGGATGCCTGTCACTGAATATAGAGATTATCCTAATGTATGATCATCTGATCTAGAGAGCTTCTATTTCATTATATCTGCAAAAATGTTTTTCCAAGTAAGTTCATATTTACAGATTCCCGGTGGATTTATCTTTTGGGGGGTCTATGTGATATGCTATAGAGACTGATCTATGGATAGTAGAAAATAATTTTTAATAGAGTGCTTAAAGAATCTATCAGTGGGAAAGATTATACTTTACCCTTTTAATATCGTAATTTAAAACACAACCATGTATTACCCTAGGATAGCTAATGGAAATAGACATTTATATCTTGAGTTGATTCCTTGTTACAGCAAAAGTAAATACAATTTTATTAGCATTAAACCGACTTAGTTTTAGAGGAAATTGCTACTTCACTCTTAAACCTCCCAGAATTTTGGATTATACATCAAAATAGGTTCATGTACCAGGGTATTAGAGGGATAAACTTGTACTCTGGAAATAAAAACAAAGTCAGAAAGTGTCGGAGGCACTTTTGCAAAGTAATTTGGCTTATTTCTTCTTTTCTTCTCCTGCCTGATTCTTCTCCTCTTCTTTCTATCTTTCTTTCTTCTAAAATGTTGTAACATTGTTCTCTTTTGTGCTCAATCCCTTGTGGTCCTTGTAAGGTCAGTGGCCTGTGTTCATGAACTACAACAAATCTTTTTTTTTTAACTGGAATTTTTTTTTTTGAGTTGGAGTCTCACTCTATCACCCAGACTGGAGTGCAGTGGCTGCTCTCAGCCACCGCAGCCTCGACCTGCTGGGCTCTGGGGATCCTTCCGCCTCAGCCTTCCAAGTAGCCGGAATTACAGGAGCGTGCTACCACACCCGGCTGATTTTTTGATTTATTGTAGAGATGAGGTCTCGCCTGCCCAGGGTCTCGAACCTGCGAGCTCAGGCAATCTACTACTCACCTCAGTCTCCCAAAGGCGCGGGATTATAGGCTGAGTCACTGAGCCTGGCTTAACTGGAAATTTTTTATAATATAAGGGAAAATGTACACTTTAATATGAAAGTTCTTTTTTATATTTCCCAAGTAAGCGGCAGAAAACAGATTTTAAAGAGAGTAACAAAAAGAAAAAATTATCGCGTGGATTATTTTTGTCTTTAAGAATGCAAGGAGTCTTCGGATGAGGGAGAGAGGAGAAAAGGCCAGAGATAGAAAGAGACAGGGAGAGAAATGGACAGAGGGAGAAGGGTGGTAGAGAGGAAAAAAGGGAGGGAGGAAGGAGAGAGATCACGACTTTTCGTGGAATCTGGACAGAAATGCTCGTGCTTTCTCTCACTCAGCAAGCAGAATTAGCTTAAAAAAAAGGTAGCAAGGACCAGAACACAACATTAGTGAGCCTAATTCAGTAAGTGCAATTAAGCTCTCTTTTATTTCTGTTTCTCCACCAAAAATTAAAAATCCACATAAAAGTTTGTACCCTACCTCATAGAAATTTTTGCATGTAAGCTCTGGGAAATACACTTTGGGAAAGAGAATTTTGAAAACCTTGAGCTCTTGCTTACAGTTGTTTTCTAAAAATAAATTCATTGAAGACTGTGACATTTACCAAATATTTCACCACCCTACACTCCCGCCCCTGTATTTTCAAGTCCCTTTTCAGCAAGAAGGCAGCATGTAACTAGTTCTGGCTAATGAACATTAATTCCTAATTGAGGCAGGGGAAAGACCTTATGATTTTCACTTCTGCTTTTGCCCCTAGGGGTGAGATGAAGATAGTGTGTGTGTGTGTGTGTGTGTGTGTGTGTGTGGTGTGTGTGTGTGTGATATTTTTCTTTTTAAAAAATATTTTATTTTAAAGATGTGGGATACACTTCAGGGTTAGGTATACAAATGTTCATTATGTGGGTACCCTTGCTGATGAAGTGTGTAATTGGCAGCTCTACCAGTTTGAAACTGCTTGAACTCCTGAGCCAGCATTTGGAGTTCAACGTCCTGGAGAGTTTAACACCTAAAGAGAACGCTACACAAATGGAAAATAGACTTTGTATTTTAAGCCAATGAGCTTTGGGGTAGAGTATTACCACAGTATATATCTATCTAATATGCCTAATATAGCTATGCTGTTGGAGATTAGCTGAAATAATCCACTCATAGGTACAACACAAAATTAAATGCTACAAGATGGACTGGCACTACATTGCTTTTTTAAAAAATCTACTCTTTTTGATGCTTTTGTTGCTGTTAAAAATTTTTAAAAATTTATTATTGGCAATATGAGAAATTGGCATTTTCAATTTTACTAACAAAAATCTATTATTCCAAATTTCTCTTACACATGTTTTAACTTTTGTTAACCTAATTGATTTTTTTCACACAATTATAGCTGTATGGGAAAGCCCAAAAGTCATGAATCTCTTGACACAAAATATTTTCTTTCAGATATTTTTAAATGATATATAGTATGTAGTATAATATATAGTGCATCTTATTATCATGTATGATGGGATTTCTCTTTTGCAAAAAAAAAAATCAAACTCACATGGATTTTTTTTATTTTGGGGAATATATTTTGACAAAATGGGATAGTCTTGAAAATGTCACCAAAGTCTTGTTCATCCATAACCAGTCTCCTTTTATGGAATTATGAGAATTGTAGATGAGAATCATTGTTCTTAAGTCCTGTGGTCCACAGGTGACTGAACCCCTTATTAAAAATTTGCCTATCTACTTTGAAACATCATGTGCCAGTGATCTTGACAGAGAAAGGACATGTCTCTCTCACATACTACTCATCTTATTGTTGAATACCAATATTTACTAAAAGAACCTACGATCCCAAGATCCTTTGGGGCACCAAATTGCACATATGCATCAAGGCTATGATAACTACTTGCTGCACAGATTCTTGTAGTGCATGTTGGTAATCTCCACTGGCTAGAGGTAGGTTGATGAGCTCCTTGTGTTCTCTCCTACCAAGATCATTAACAGGTGATGTGTTTTGATGAGTAAATATTTCAGATGAAATTCCCTCAACCAATAAGAAAAACAGCCTGTTCTGTAAGTCAGGGAGTCTCTTGTTGCTCTAAACCAATCTAACACTGCTCAAACAAATTGCCATACACATATCACTGCTTCAATTTTTATTATGAATAGAAATCAGGGTGAGTGGGACTGAGGTGACTATTTCTTTGCTTCCATTATTCTTCCAGTTCTGCCTCATGATTTTGTTTTTTTCTGCTTATAACAGATCACAAGGACTAAAACAGTAGATTTGCATTGTCATCCAATTGGTTGATGTCCATTGTGGGATTTATGTTAGTTGTGAGTATCATGAAAAAACAGTAAACATCTTGTGCCACTCAGACTAAGCCATGAATTAAACATGGGAGTGAACAGTTAGATATATATTTTTGTACATTTCAGTGCTTTCGATAGTACAAGTGTCACTCTAAGAAGTGTTTTACATTTTTAAATAGGAACTGAATGGAAAAAGTGGGAGATACAAGGACTGAATTCCAACAAAAATATTACTTATGAAAGGTAATCAGAAAATACATTTGTAAATTCATGATGTGTACTCAGAACATCATCCAACAGATCCCAGAAATAAACTCGAGAATATACAGTCAACTCATTTTTGACAAGGTTATCAGGAATGCACAACAGGGAAAGACTAGTCTATTAAAGAAATGGTGTTGAGGAAAGGAGATGGTTGCATGCCAAATAATAAAGCTGGATTCTTATCTTATACCAAATACAACTCACAATGAATTAAAGACTTAAAGGCAAAAGATAAAACTCCTAGAAGTAAATATAAGGAAAAATCTCCTTGACATTGGTGGCAACAAAAGCAAAAATAAATGTACACTTGGAACGACACCAAACTTAAAAAAAAGGAAAAAAAAGTTCCTGAACAAAAAAGTAAATGATTAACACAGAAAAGGTGACCTATGGATAGGGGGACAAAGCGAACTGTACATATGTTAAGGGGTTAATAACCATAAAACATACAAAGCTCGTACTGCTTAAGAGCAAAAATCAGCAGTAACCTTATCAAAACGGGAAAAGGACTTGAACAGACACTTCTCAAAAAAAAGGCATAAAGGTGGCCAACAGGTATATAGAAAGGGGTTCAATATCACTAAGCATCACAGAAGAGCATAACAAAACTGCAAGGAGGGCAACCCCTTCGGGTCCCATCCCACTGTGGGAGCTTTTCTGTCCTCTCAATAAATTCTGCTTTCTCACTAAAAAAATAAAAAATAAAAATTTAATGAGTGTGCACCTCACACCTGTTAGGACTGCTATCATTAAAAAAAAACCAAAAAACAAGAGATAACAACTGTGGTGAAGGTGTGGAGAAAAGGGAACCCCTTATATTGCTGGTGGGAAAGTATAATTGTGCAGTCATATAAAACAGTAAAGAGGTTCTTCAAAAGATTAAAAATAGAACTACTATGTATCCCAGGATTCTTTCTTCTGGGTGTATACCCAAAGAAAATGTAGTCAGCAACTCACAGAGATATCTGCACTCTCTTATTTATCAAAGCATTAGTCGCAGTGACCAAGATATGAAGAGATGAATGGATGAACAGAGTTTGGTATTCACAAACAATCAAATATTAATAGTATTCATCCTTACAAAAGGAGATCCTTCCTCTGTGACAACACGTATAAAACTGTAGGACATCACGCTAAATGAAAAAGCTAGGCACAGGAAAAAAAAATACTATGTGATGTCATCTATATGTGGAATTCTTTTTAAAAAATTGAATAAATACAAACAGAGAGTAGAAGAGTAGTTATTAGGGCCTGAAAATGGGGAGATGTGGATCAAAGGGAACAAAGTTGCAGTTGTATAGGTGGAGAAGTCTAGAGATTAAAAGTACAGCATGAGGATTATAGTTAATGATATTGTACCGCATACAGGAAATTGGATAAGAGATTAGATTTTAGGTGCTCTTATCATGAGAAAAGTAACTATGCAAAGACGATGAATACGTTAATTTACTTGACTGCAGTAACTATTTCACTGTGTTTATGAAGCAACATACTATACACTCAAAATATGTGCAATAATAATTATAATAAGCTACACTCCAGAAGAAGGTGGACGACTAGCCAATGACTGACTATATCTATGGATTGACCTCTTCTGCAGGAAAATGAAGACAGTATGGAACTAAAATGAGTCATTAGTTCCCCATTAAACTCCTGGGATGCAAACTAGTAGGCAACAGGGATGTTGTGCCTTTTACTGGAAACAGGTAGCTGCACCTTAATATATCTTGGTTGCCTAGTATTGTTTTTGCAAAAAATAGGCTAAATAACCTGAGAGAATCAGTAGCCACTTTGATTTTGCCTCAATAAATTAAGAAAGTTTAATTTATTTTTATTTATTGTTTGAGGTCAGTTGAGGCTTAGACTGCTGACGGTGATTTTAAAGGCCAAGGAGAAAAAAAGAATCATGCAGAATAATTTACTGAATAATAAATCTTGGATGGAACTGAAGGTGAAACAAACCAGACACAGAAAGGCAGAATCTCATTCAAATGTGAAGTCTAAAAAAGTTGATCTCCTAGAAGTAGAGAATAGGACAGTGGATACCACAGTAGGGGACTATAGTAAGGTGATGTATATTCAAATAGCTAGAAAAGAGATTTTTTTTCTCATTCTCACCACAAAGAAATGACTACCGCATGAGACACTAGACATGCTGACTATTCTGATTTGGTCATTATACAATATATGCATGTATTGAAACATGAGATTGTACCACATAAATATGTAGGATTGCAACGTATCAACTTTCAAAAACTGAATACATTTTATAAGCTGTGCCCTCCCGCTGTCTCCATTCCTGTCCCCACATTAGAAACAAAATACTCTGAAGGAACTAGAAATGGACCTTCCCTATGACCCAGCAATTCCCCCATTGGGAATATACCCGGAGGAACTCAAATCATTCTACAAAACAGATACCTGCACGCGTATGTTTGTTGCAGCTCTCTTCATAATATCAAAAACATGGAACCAACTATGTTGCCCATCGAAGCTGGTCTAGATAAAAAAAAATGTGGTACATATACACAATAGAATATTATGCAGCCATAAAGAAGGACAAATAAATGGACTTTGCAGCAACTTGGATGGATTTAGAGTCGAACGTACTCAGTGATCTATCACAGAAACAAAGAACAGAGTTCCATATGTTCTCACTCATAAACGGACCTTGAAAAATTGTCATAATACTATAAGAAAGCAATTGGCAGTTGTGGGAAACTGTCAGGGAAGGGGAAGGGTAGGATTGGCAGTTGAGGGAAACTGCCAGGGGAGGGAGGGGCACACCTCACCAACAGGGGTACCTGCATGATCAAGGTTTATATACCTAACCCTAAAATGTGCCCCACATCTTTATAATAAAATTTTTTTTAAAAAGAAAGAAACAAAATACTCATGGCTCCATTTCGGTATTTTCCTGGACTCTTCTCTTCCCCTTGGCATTCATTCCCTGGGAAATACAAGATGATCAGAAACCACTGAGAAATTGGCAAAATGCCACTTATAGCAGCATATGTTTGGCAGAAGGACTTAGCCCTGTTATTAAAAAGGAAATTCTTGGTAGATATGAGTATGTATAAAAAAAGAATCCATCCTCTGATGCGCTTTCTCACAGGCGAAAAGGATTTCACTCCCTTTTAACAGGCTCGATATGAATATTCTTTGAAGAAAATAATTATAGTGCTTTCAGTAAAAGTCAATAATTTCCATTTCTTTTCCATATCCTGCCTCTGTATTTTTTCCCATATCCTGATATATCCCAGTTTAATAAAAGGATTCTAGCTACAAAGAAAGAGGAAATTGTTATCATTATTTCTGGGGTCAAATGTTACAGTCTAGTCTATTTTCTTTATTTTAACTTGATCCTACACGTCAACTTGAGTCTTTAATTTGAATCAACAATAATAAAATAAGCAGACCTTTCTACATTCTGAAAAAAGCATTCTAGGTAGGTTCTTTAAAAGGTGAATAGATTTCGGGATATATTTGTAATGTACAAAGTGTGTTACACATATCGAGACATTTTATATGCATCAATCTATCCAGATGTGTATGATAGCAATTAATTGGCCATAAGTAATTGCCTAATGAAATAAATAGTAACCAACTGATGACTTTGAAAGCTTGTTAAAATATAACCATTATTAGAATAATGAGTCAACAGTTTTTTGAACTTAAATATAAAGCAACGACAGTTTTGGGAGTTTCACATGCATAGCCTCATTTAAACTTCAAAGTAACGCAATTAGTGGTACTCTTATCTGAATATCACACGTGGTAACTAAGACAAGGTGAGATTAATTAACTATTTATAGTAGGGTTTAGTACGTATTTAGTTTTTCCTTAAATGAATTAGCTATTTACCAGTGAAGAATTTAATTAAATACATATGTTCAATGTGTAACATAAGTACAAAATATTATATAAGTATATGTAATATGTAATATTAGATATACAAAATACAAATAATATATAATACAAATGCTTATCTAATATAAAATAAAAATATACATTTACATTTGTACATACAAAACATTATGTATTGTATAATAAAATACACACACAAACACACACGCACGCGCGCTCTAAGGCCAGAGATAAAGAATGAGATAATTATCATCTCTATAGCTTTTTTTTTGGCATTTCTGTACATCTTATGAGTGGGATTCTTTCCTCTTTTGTTTGGAACTATTTTCATTTCAAGAATGTTTGTATAGTAAATTGCCTTGGAAGACAGAAATAGTAACTTAAGCTAGAACAAAGAAAGACTTAGCATGTAGCCTTGGAAGGTCAAGGCAGTGTTACCTTCCGCAGTGAAGTACCAGCATGCTAGCTCTCCATTATGAAAAAGTCAGGTTCCCTAAACTCAGGATACCTCTCCTGTAATGCAGTCTACCGTGTGTGTACCAGTGTTACCCACTTCTCTTCACATCCATGTGGAAATTAGGTTTGAGGAAGCACAGTACATGCCAATCCTCTGGCTACCACTAATGGTGTCAGTAATGCTTGCTTTGTTTCTGACCCAGGCATCTTTTTATTCCTGTCAAATAGTAGAATGGGAAATGGCAGAGAACACAAAGGAGGGACGTTAGCCGACACAGGAATCACAAAATGATAGTTGGGTCAAAGAGACTCACAGAAGCATAGACCTTGTGACTGTGCATGGGTTGTTTTTCTCAATCTCACGGGTTGTTTGAGCATTTGACATTAACTAATCTGCTAACAATACCCATCTTCCTTTGAAAAGCCAATCTACTTCACAATCTTTCTCTACTAGGGGCATGAATATTTCCTCCAAAAAGTGTAAGCATTATTGGTAATGGTCATTCTGACTGGAGTTAGGTGGTATCTCAGTGTAGTTTTAATTTGCATTTCCTTGATGACTAGTGAGGGTTAACAATTCATCATGTATCTGTTGGTTGCTCGTATATCTTCTTTTGAGAAGTGTCTGTTCATGTCTTTTGCCCACTTTGTAATGGGGTTGTTTGGGGACAGGGGAGGCACACCTCATCAACAAGGGTAGCTGCACAATGCATATTTGTATACCTAACCCTTAACTGTACTCCACAATTTTAAAATAAAAAATACGTATTAAAAATAAATAAAAATTAAAAAGTGTGAGCAGACAGCATGGGTATAATTTGGTGATAGAAAAACAACTTTTTAAGAGCTATTCTGTTGACTAATAGCAGTTCCCCTGAAACCAGGTAATAAATACAAAATCCCATTTAGTGGCAAGTGAAACAAATCTTCATGTACCATTCTTAGCATAGTCCTAAATATATTAGAAAATGATATAGCCAGCAGCAATTATATTAAGTTTATATCTATTAGAACAAATGTATTCTATGATCATGTAAATATTTTACTATTAACAAAGCATCACTCTGATTTTTAAGGGTGATATCAATATTCAAAGTTAATGCTAACAATACATAGATCTATTTAGCTCCAGGAACAAAACTTGCAAATATTTAGAAAAATTCTTTAGTAATTCTCCTTTTTAAAAATTTATACTCAAGACAACTGGTTCATTTGAGTTTGTATAGACAAGCTGATTTAACGGTCTTAACTAAAGCCAATGCTTATGTTTTCTCCATTCCTTGCACATCCAGAGAATTTCTTGATTTGTGAAACTGCCTATTCTTTTCTCTGGAGACTTGAGTCAAAGTAACTTTTCTATGTTAGATGGGATAATGCTTGCTGTTTTAATAAACCAACTCCCAACTTCTCATGTCCTAAGAAAGAAAATGCTTATTTTTCATTGACAAACAGTCCTATGCAGGTGGTCTTGGCTAGTGAGAAGCAAGGTGCTATTTCATACAGTCATTCATGGAACCAGAATGGAGGAACTTGTGCCATTTCCCTCACAAACCTTCCAAGATCTCTCTGGGTTGATATTCAGCTGGTTGAGAGGGAGAGGAAGCACAAAAGTATTCCTATTTCAAAATATCCTTGGCCTCAAAGTGTTTTCACTTCTGCTTCCATTCCATTGATAGGAATTAGTCATGAGGCCCCAAATGAGATACAAGAATGTCTGGCAAGTGTCGTCCATGACCGAGCAGTCATTTCTTAAAAACAAGTTCCAACCTTTGAGGTTGGAAGGTCCTAAATATTTTTAGGACCTTTGAGGGAGGGTCCTAAATATTTGGTGGGCATCCAGAAGCCCTGTCTCACCCCCCAATCTCAGCAATTACTCGCAAGTCACCTTCATAAACCTACTAATATTTTAATAATGCATTCATTTTGTTCCTATGAAATATGATTACACAGCCTAAAAATCTGTAGTTATGTAGAAACACTGATTCATTAGGCTGTAAGTGAAAGTGAAACAGTGTAAACTTACATAGTCTTACACTAGACATGATCAATGCTGTCACCACAAGGAGGTTATACACAAGATGATATGATATATACTACATCATGTAACCCTACCTGTTGTGAGCATTACATGAGGCCTATAAAGTAAATATGTATCACTAAATTTGTTTACATAATGTATCCTTCTCTAAAAAATAACAATTCCACAAAATATCCTTTTGAGTTATAACATTTTTTTCAGAGCAAGATAACACACACATTCAAAGGAAAATTAATAGAGTATATATGAAGAAGAAAATCATAAGTTAGTTCTCAAAACATGAAGCTATGAATAAGTCCATCACGTTCTACTCTTGGGTCAACCAAAACTATAACTGTCAACCTACTGTTCATGGTTATGGCATCTATGGCCAAGGAGGAACTAAAACTCAGATTTTCCAGCCCTGTGCTTTTCTTAAACTCAGATGACATCATAGCGAGGTTATAGAAGTCTAGAACTGTGGTGTGAGATGCCATAATTTTATCCTGTAACTGTTCTGAGTCTATCTTGGGTTACAGTGAATGACAGTAGCATTAGCTATAAGGATTAATATTAATAATGGATTGGGTTTTGTGGAAGCATTTTCATTGTTTGTCTATTTCCTTGTTATTAAACAGTATCAACCAAAAATGTGATAGTTTTTTTTAAAAGATGATTGACAAAGGACATCACCTGTCAGTTCTCCTTAGAAAGAAGATCAATGTTACCAGGGAATATTCAAGTTTTGAATAGAAAATGGAAGGAAGAGATCCAGGGCCTGTCACAGAGCCCATGGGGAGTAGCTAGGGCACAGAAAAAAAAATCACCAATATTCTGGATGAGATCAATGCTTTGAGGAACAGAATTCAGTGAAAAGCATAGATGGGTCCTACTCTGCTCCCCTCACCTCTCTGATAACATGCTGTGGCTAAACTGTCAGGGAGCCCCTCTGTTCTCATGACCCAGGGCAACACAATCAGTGGAGATTAGAGAACTTCTCCCAAAATGAAAACTGGATGTCTAGCTTGTGCAGCCATGCTGTCCAACCCTCAGACTCAAGCTGAGATGACAGGCATCATACTGGTGGTATACATGTGTCACTGCCTTGCCAGGGATCCTCTGGCCTTGAGACATGTCACCTGCAGACTGTCCGCAAAGATACCCCACAATCTGTTCTAACTTTGTCAAGCACAGAGAACCAGCAGGTCCCCGGGAAGGCATGGGTCCCCTGTAGATCTGACCCTGAGTGTGAGCTGCTCCTAAGGGAAGGGGGAGCACAGATCACCAAAGACCCTCTCGAACAAAGGAAATGCAGATGCAGCGTTAACCACTGACAGGGACGTTGCCAGTCCCTGGGAATGAACATGGAGGGGTATCTCCCGCCACTCTAGCACATTGTTGTGGACACAGCAGAGGGTCTCCCCAAGGGATCCAATGAACATACATTGAAAGAATATTTTGCAGGTGGCTCCACGCACGCTGAAAGTGAACTCACCCTGTTTAGGTTTTCCAAAGGACAAGCCCAAGGCCTGCCACAGAGTGGCAGTGTCCTAGCAATTGGGAACAGCATATGCTGGACTAGGGGAAAAGGCTCTTCATGACCCATACTCTAGTGGTAGCCACCAGAGAAGTAGACCCATGATCCACTGTGGGCTGGGAACCAAAGGATGAAGCCTTTATAAACAGAAGGTCATGAGCCCCGTGACAGGTGAGTGAGAGTTAAGTGGATCACATTCCTGCCAAGCAGTTGGTGCACCATCCTTGTGCTTCCCCTGAGACTTAACCTCACCCCATTAGGTCAGTTAGAATGGGTGTGTCCACTGGGCACCAGCCCTCATGTGGACTCTTACTCTTAAGTGTCATCTACTGTACTAAAGCCTGAACTGCACCACCAAACAAAAATATATGGCTACAAGCAGCATCTGAGAGCTACCACACAGAAATTATCCAAAACCAAGAAACTTGTACAGAGGCTCAGCCCCTAAAAAAAACCCAGAAATGAAGCTAGATGATCATACACCAACATACGCCACAGTCATATCCTCAAGGGAAAGAAGAATAAAAAATACAAAAGCCCAATCCAAATGATAGCAAATAAAGAAAAAGTGCAGCTCCCTCAGTTGAAAAGAAATCAGTGCAAGAACTCTGATAGTACAAAAAACCAGTGTTTTGACATGCCAAAGGATCACAATGGTTTCTAACCAGATTGAAATGTCTCAAATGACATAAAGAATTCAATATATGGATTGCAAGGAAACTCAACTAGATCCAAGAGAAAGTTGAAATCCAACACAAAGAAACCTGAAAAACATCACAGGATATGAAATATGGCATGGCTATATAAAGAAAGAGCCAAACAGAACTTCTGGAATTTAAAAATTCACTACAGAAGTTTCAAAATACAACTGGAAGCCTTAATAACAGACTCAACCAAATAAGAGAAAGAATTTCAGAGCTTGAAGATCAAACTTTCAAATCAAGCCAGTCAGAAATTTTTTTATTAATTCTAGAAAATGAACTAAGTCTTAATGGAATATGGGATTGTATAAAGTGATCAAACCTATGACTTACTGGTATTTCTAAAAGAGAAGAAAAAATAAGAAACTTGGAAAATATATTTGGGGGTATAATTCAGGAAAATATCCCAAACCTTCTACAGGGGTCGATATGTTGATACAAGAAATTTAGAGGACTCCTGCAAGATACTATACAAGATGACCACAGTCATATCCTCAAGGGAAAAGAAGAATAAAAAACTGCAAAAGCCCAATCTAAATGATAGCAAATAAAGAAAAAGTGCAGCTCCCTCAATTGAAAAGAAATCAGTGCAAGGACTCTGATAGTACAAAAAACCAGAGTGTTTTGACGTGCCAAAGGATCACAGTGGCTTCAAACCAGATTAAACTCAAATGACATAAAGAATTCAATATATGGATTGCAAAGAAACTCAACTAGATCCAAGAGAAAGCTAAAATCCAACACATGTAGTCATTAGTATATCAAAGGTCAACAAAATAAAAAAATCTTAAAGGCAGCTGAGAAAAGGACTAAATTACCTATAAAAGGAATCCTATCAGACTAACAGCAGACATCTCAGTAGAAATCTTATGAGATAAGGAACCTATTTTTAGCCTCCTAAAATAAAAATAATGCCAGCCCCAAATTTTATATCCTGTCAAAAATAATGCCAGTGAAAAATTTTAGCTTCATAAACAAAGGAGAAATAAGATCTTTCCCAGACAAGCAAATGCTAAGAAAATGTATTGCCACCAGACAGATCCTACAAGAAATGTTTAAGGGTGCTCTACACATGGGACAAAAGAATGATGCTTGCTAACATAAAAGCACGTGTAAGCACAAAACCCAAAGATCCTATAAAACAAATACACAATTGAGACTACAAAGCAACTAGCCAACAACACTACAACAGAAAGAAAGCCTCACAAATTAACATTAACCATGAATATAAATGGCCAAAATACTCCACTTAAAAGACATAGAGTGGCAAATGGGATTAAAAAAAAAAATAAAACTCAACATTCTGCTGCCATCTAACATATCATGACACCCACAGGCTTAAAGGGGTGGATAAATACCTATCATGCAAATGAAAATCAAAAAACATCAGGGGCTGCTATTCTTGTATCAAATGAAAGAGACTTTAAAACAATAACAGTAAAAAAGGACAAATAATGGCATTATGTAATAATAAATTATTCAATTCAACAAGAAAATTTAGCTATCATAAAATATATGCACTCAAAATCAGAGCACAAAGACTTATAAATCAATTGCCACTGGATCTAGGAAAAAAGATAGACAGACATACAATAATAGTGAGGGACTTCAACCTCCATTTACAGCCCCAGAAAGAGGCAGAAAACTAACAAAATGAATTCTGGACTCAAATGGATACTTGACCAAATGGGCCTAATACATTCATGGAATATTCTACCCAGCAACCACAGAATATACATTTATCTCACCTACAAGCACATTATCTAAGATTGACCTCATGATCAATAATAAAGCAAGTCTCAAAAAATTATTTTAAAAATCAAATTTATTCCAAGCATCTTCTTGAACCATAGTAGACTAAAAGTTAAAAAATAAATACCAAGGAGAACTCACAAAACATCACAAATTCATGTAAACTAAGCAATTTGATCCTGAATAACTTTTAAATAAACAAAAAAAAATCAAAGAAGAAATCAAATACATTTTTGGGACAAATGAGAATCAAGACAAAGCATACCAAAACCTGTGGAATACAGCAAAAGCAATGTTAAGAGAAAAGGTTATATCACTAGATGACTACGTCAATATGATAGAAAGATCTCAAATGAACAACCTAACATCACATCTAAATAAACAACAAAAAAACTAATTAAATGCAAAACTTGCAGAAGAAAATAACAGAAAGCAGAACTAAATAAAATTGAGACCAAAATTCACAAAGGATCAATAAAACAAAAAGTTTTTTTATTTTTAAACAAGATTGGTAAACTTCTAGATAGATTAGCAAAGAAAAAAGGAGAGAAGTTTCAAATAAGCACAATCAGAAATGACAAAGGTGACATTACACTTGCTATCACAGAAATATAAAAGAACATCAGAGACTACCATGAACATCTCTGTGCACAAAAACTAATAAATCATCTAGAGAAAATTGATAAATTTCTGAATAAAAATTGAACCAGGAAGAAATTGAAAACCTGAACAGAAGGATAATAAGTCATGAAGCTGAATCAGTATTAAAAAGTCTATCAATTAGAAATCTTGGACCAGACAGATTCACAGGTGAGCTCTATAAGACATTCGAAGAAGAGCTGAGATCAATCTTATCTAAACTATCCCAAAAAATTCAAGGAAGAGGGATTCCTTCCAAAGTCAGTCTGTGGAAACCAGTATGATCTTGATACCAAATTCTGACAATGACACAATAAAAGAAGAAAATTAAAGGTCAATATTCTTGATGAACATAATCACAGAAATTCTCAATAAAGTACTAACAAACTGAATCCAGCAGCACATTGAAAAGATAAACCATCCCAATCAAGTGAGTTTTATTTTGAGGATGCAAGGTTGGTTTAGCATACACAAACCAATAATATGATTGAGCATCTAAATAGAATTAAAAACAAAAACCATATGATCATCTTAATAGATGCATAAAAACATTCAATAAAATTCAACATTGCTTCAGGAGAGAAACACTCAATCATATAGGCATTGAAGCAACATACCTCAAAATAATGAAATCCACCTATGACAATTCTGGAGTTAACATTATACAGAACAGACAAAAGTTGAAAATATCCCCCCTAAGAACTAGAACTAAGAACTAGAAGACAAGGGTGTTTATTCTCAACACTCCTACTCAACATAGTTCTGTCAGGCATACCCAGAGCAATCTGGCCAGAAAAAGAAATAAAAGCCATCCAAATAGAAAAAGACACAAATAGAAATAGAAAAATAAATCAAATTATCTCTATTCACTAAGGATATGAATCTATACCTAGAACATTAGAGATTCCCTTATAAGACTCCTAGACCTGATAAAGAATCTAAATAAAATCACAAAATAAGTAAGACACAAAATCAGTGTACAAAAATTAGTAGCAGTTCTATACATCAATAACGTTCAAGCTGAAAGCTAAGGCAAAAAGAGAATACCATTTACATTAGCCACAATAATCCTAGAAGTGCATCAGACCAAGGAACATAAACAACTACACAAGAAAACAACCTCATTAAAATGTGGGCAAAAAACATGGACAAACATTTCTCAAAAGAAGGTATATGACTGACCAATGAACATGAAAAAGTACTCAACATCTCTAATCATCAGACAAATGCAAATTAAAACCAGAGTGAGATACCATCTCACACCAATAAGAATGACTCTTCTTAAAGTGAAAAGAACAAAAAACACCACAGATCTTGGCACAAATGCAGAGAAAAGTAGTTTGTAAATTCCTCAAAGAACTAAAAATATAATTATTATTTTACTCATCAATCCAATTACTGAGTATTGCCCAATGGAAAATAAATTGCTTTACCAAAAAGACATCTGCAATCATATATTTATTGCAGCACTGTTCACAATGGCAAAGTCATATAATCAACTAGTTGCTCATCAATGGTGGACTGGATAAAGAAAATACGGCACATATACACCATGGAGTATGACACAGCCATAAAAAAATGAATCAAATTATTTTCTTTGCAGCAGCACAGATCCAACTGGAGGCCATTAACTTAAGTGAATTAATGCAGAAGCAGAGAATCAAATGCTGAATGTTCTCACTTATAAGTGGGAACTAAAGGGACAAAAGATGAAAACAGTAGACATTGGAGGCTACAAAAGGAGGGAGAGAGGGAAGGAAGTCTAAAGTTGAAAAACTACCTATTGCTAAGTTCAATTTTTGGTTGATGGTTTCATTAGAAACCCAAACCCCAGAATTATGCAATATACCCATATAACAAACCCCCTGATTCTTAAGTGAATAAAATAGATATGTTTAGGTGCACAAATAATTTTATTACAACTGCCTACACTATTTAGTACAGTAACATGCAGAACAGGCCTGTAACCTACGTAGCCTAGGTTTGTAATAGGCTGTGCTATCTAGCTTCCTATAAATATAATATATAATTGTGTCATAAAGACAAACTTGCCTAAGGACACATGTTCCTGTCATTCAGCAATGCATGACTGTATTGTAAAGCACCAATACTGACTAAACAGGAATGCAGAATCACAGACCATAGAAAATGGAGAAGTGGAAAAGACTGTAAGAAATAACAACTGAGGACTTTCTAGATTTGATGAAAGTCATGATTCCTCAGACTCTAGAAGCAACTTAAACCCAAGAAAAATAATTGTAGTAAACACACATTTAGATGAAACATCAAAGTCAAAGGAAAGGCTTTAAAAATAGACAATGAAAAAAGCAACCTCCTACAAAGGAGCAACAGCATACTCTTCACTAATAGCAATAGAAGCCAGAAGACAATAGAATAATATCTTTAAAGTGCTGAAAGAAAATTCTCAACCTTGAATTCTACATTCAGTTACATCATCAATTAGAGAATAAAAAAATTCTCAACCTAGAATTCTATATTCAGCTAAATCATCAGAGAATAAGAAAATTCTCAACCAGAATTCTATATTCAGCTAAATCATCAATTAGAGAATAAAATAGGCTTTTTCAGAAGAATAAAGCTTGAGATATTTTTACCACTAGTAGATACTAATGAACAAAATGATCAAAGATATTCTTCAAAAATTAAATCTAAAGGAAGGAGTGTGATGCAAGTAAAAAATTTTCTCGTAAGTGAATAGACAAAAGCAATGAAAGTATTAAAAGAAGATAATGATGATGACTTGACGGGTATAAACCAAAATAAACAAAAATACTGTAGAAAATATTATATGCAAAATGGGTAAGATCTAGTAGAATAGATAAAACAATTCCTTTAGTTATTTGAGAGGTTAAAAATAATGATGAATTTTAGATTAGTTTCAGTACACACATAAAAATGTAAGGGTAAAAACCAAAAAAAAAAAAAAATGTTATTTCCAAACCAATAGGATGTAAAACATTATCACAAAATAACGAGAGTGTCCAACTTATAAGAGAAAAGAAAAAGAAAAGATTTCAGGTAGCCATTTTCAATAGCATGCTAGTACAAAAGTAATCGTTTCTGTCACTTTAGGTCAGATACTGGACAAGAAGTGCTTTATGCAATGTTATCTAATGAGCTCCTCAAATAATTTTTTTGCAGTGCATATTATCAGCACATATTACCCATTCGAAGCTGAGGAGATGAGAAACTGAGTAAATAAGTTACAGAACTGGCATTCACGTTGAGGAATGTCTTATCTCAGGTCACTCCCTGTTTCCTGCTCATACATTATTTTCATGAAAATTATAGTTTGTGGTGCTGTTAGTGAGTGTATCAGAATTCTCCAGAGAGACAGCATTAACAGGAGATAGATAAATAGATAGATGGATAGATAGAGAGATGATTGATTGATTGATACATAAATGATAGAGAGAGAGAGAGAGAGAAAGAAATAGATAGCTTGTACTAATTTACACCCTTACCATCAGTGTATACTCAATCTCTTTTTACAACACTCATGTCAACATCTATTGTTTTTGATTTTGTAGTAACAGCCACTCTGATTGGTGTAAGGAGAGAACTCGTTGTTGTTTTGTCTGTTTGTTTGTTTTGTTTGTTTTTTTGAATTGGAGTCTCACTCTGTCACCTCAACCTGCTGGGCTCTGGCTATCCTTCCACCAGCCTTCCAAGTAGCTGGAACTACAGGCATGTGCTATCACACCAGCTAATTTTTGATTTATTGTAGAGATGAGGTCTTGTCAAGTTGCCCAGGCAGGTCTCGAACCCGCGGGCTCAGGCAATCCACTCACCTCAGCCTCCCAAAGCGCAGGATTACAGACTGAGCCACCGAGCCTGGCTTTATTGTTGTTTTAATTTGCTTTTATCTGTTAATAACCAATGGTGAGTATTTATTTTTATATGTTTGTTGGTCATTTGTACATCATGTCCTTTTCTCACATTTAATGTGGTTATTTGCTTTTTTCTTGCTGATGTGTTTGAGTTCTTTGTAGATGTGGCTATTAGTCTTTTGTTGGATGTCTTGTTTGCAAATATCTTCTCCGATTCTGTACATTGCCTCTTTACTCTGTTGATTGTTTCTTTTGCTATACAGAAACTGTTTAGTTTCATTAAGTCCCACTTGCTTTCTTTTGTTGTTGTTGCATTTGATTTTGAGATTTAACTATAAATTCTTTGCCTAGGCCAATATTCAGAAGAGTTTTTCTTAGATTTTCTTCTAGGATTTTTATGGTTTCAGGTATGACATTTAAGTTTTAATCTATCTTGAATTAATTCCTGTACATGGTGAGAAACAGGAACCAATTTTCATTTTTCTGCCTGTAACTATCCAGTTTACCCAGCACCATTTGTTGAATGGAGTGTCTGCTTTGGAAAAGATCAGTTGATCGTAGGTATTTGGGTTTATTCCTGAAATCTCTATTCTATGGCATTGGCCCATGTGTCTGCTATGTTACCAGTAGCATGCTGTTTTGGTTAATATGACCATGTAGTATAATTTAAAGCTGGGAAGTGTGTCACCTCCAACTTTGTGTGTATGTGTGTGTATGTGTGTGTGTGTGTGTCTTTTGTTTGTTTTTCTTTGGGATTGTGTAGGCTATTATGGCTGGGTTTTTTTGTTTGTTTTGGCTTTCATATGAATTTTAGGATTTTTTTTCTAATTTTGCCAAAAATGACATTAGTAGTTTGGTAGCGATTACATTAAATTTATGGATTACTTTGGGCAATATGGTGATTTAAACAATGTTGATTATTCCAATCCATATATATGGGACTTTTTCCATTGCTTTTTCCCATTGTGTCCTCTATGATTTTTTTTTTTTTTTAATCAGTGTTTTGTAGGTCTTCTTGTAGAGATCTTTCCCCTTTTTGGTTAGATATATTCCTAGGTGTTAGTTTTTGTCTTGGCAGTTATATTGAATGGAATTGAGTTTTTTACTTGATCTCAGCTATTGTAATAGAATTGAGTTCTTGATTTGATTCTCAGCTTGGTCTTGATTTGATTTTCAGCTACTGATATATAGAATGCCACTGATTTGTATGTGCTGATTTTGTATCCCAAGACTGTACTGAATTCATTTATCAAGTCCAGAAGTCTTTTGGAAGAGTTTTTAGGATTTTCTAGGTATAAGATCATATCATCAGCATACAGAGATAGTTTGATTTCTTCTTTTCCAGTTTACATACCCTTTATTTTTCTCTTGCCAGACTGCTCTGGGTAGGATTTCCAGTACTATGTTGAATAGCAGTGGTAAAAGTGGGCATCCTTGCCTTCTTCCAGTTCTGTTGAAAAATGTTTACTACTTAATCCTGTCAGGATGATGTTGGTTGTGGATTTGTTGTATGTGGCTGTCATTATTTTGAGGAATGTGTTTTCTATGCCTATTTTGTTGAGGGTTTTTGTCATAAAGGGATGCTGGATTTTATCAAATTCTTTTTCTGCATCTATTGAAATGATCATATAATTTTTGTTTTTAATTCTGTTTGCCTAGTAGATCATGTTTGTTGACTTACATATGTCAAGCCATCTTTGAATTTCTGTGATCAAACCCGCTTAATTGTGGTTGATTATTTTTTTTTATGTACTGTTGGATTTGGTTTCCTAGTATTTTGTTGAGAACTTGTGCATATATGTTCATTAGGAATATTGGTTTATAGTTTTCTTTTGTAGTTTTCTCTTTTCTGTGCTTTGGTGTTAGAGTGATACTTGCTTTGTAGAATGAGTTAGGAAAAATCACCTTGTTTTCAATCTTATGGAATAGTTCAGTAGAATTGGCACCAATTTTTCTTTAAAAGTCTGACAGAATTTGGCTATGAATTCATCTGGTCCTGGACTCTTTTTTTGTTGGGAGACTTTTAAGTATTAAAACAACTTTTAGAATAAACCTGCTTATGGAGATAGAAATAAGATTCAATAATGTAGCTGGGCTCGGTGGCTCAGCCAGTAATCCCGCGCCTTGGAAGGCTGAGGTGAGTGGATTGCCTGAGCCCGTGGGTTCGAGACCTGCCTGGGCAGGCGAGACCTCATATCTACAATAAATCAAAAATCAGCCAGGCGTGGTAGCGCGTGCCTGTAGTTCCAGCTACTTGGAAGGCTGAGGCGGAAGGATCGCCGGAGCCCAGCAGGTCAAGGCTGTTGTGGCCGGGAGTGGCCACTGCACTCCAGTCTGGGTGACAGTGAGACTCTAACTCAAAAAAAAAAAAAATTCAATAATGTAACGTATGATAGTCATTATAGATTAGACAGCATTGCTGTAAGCATAAATTTTCAAAAATTAATTTTAGAAAAAGATTTAGAGAAAATAAATATACAACACTAGAATAACATGAAATGTAATTTAACGTTATAAAACTAAGATATATTACTATGCTCTTGAGAATAAATTCCTTTGAACAGATTCAATATTTCTCATTTTGACTAGATATAGAACTTGAAGTTATTTGTTCATTGGCTTATTTCTGAGATAGACTGTAAGCTACCAGTCAGTACCATCAACCATCATCTTTGCCTTCAGCACAAATTCTTCTTCATAAAGTTACCCCTTAATAATACCTATGGCTTATACAAATTTTACATAAATTAACATATGCTAATAGTAGCATGCAATCAACACAAAAACATAAATTCTTCCTACTAGCCCTTTACCACACATTTTTATTCCCAATTGTTCATAATTTCCTATAAATTTTCTGAACATTTATGCCTGTATAAGCATGTATTAACCTCTTGATATATTCAATTATCAGATAAATATATTTACTTGCAATATAAATATGTATATTTATATAGCATCAAATCAAACTTGGCAGGAGTGGAAGTGAAATCAGGGACATGCTAGTTCAAGTTTATGAGGATAATGTCATGAAGAAAATGGCAGTGTACAGATTACACATTTTTCTGAGGGAAGAGAAAGCATCACTGATGAAGAGAGGTCAGGATGGCCAGTAATGAGCTCAACTGACAAAAAAATGTAAAAATTTGTCAAATTGTGCATCAAAATCATCAGCTGACTGTGAAAAAGCATAGCAGATCAAATAAACATTGATAGAGAAACAGTTAGGAAAATCTTAACTGAAAATCTTGGCATAGGCAAGGTGTGTGCAAAAATGTTCCCAAAGGAGCTCTTGTATCACAGCAATGCACCAGCTTACACAGCACTGTCTGTGAGGGAGTTTTTAGCCAGCAAACAAATAACTGCATTGGAACACCCTCCCTACTCACCTGATCCAGCCCTCAATGACTTTTTTCTTTGCCCAAAAGTAAAGGAAATATTGAAGGGAAGACATTTTGATGATTTTCAGGATATCAAGGGTCATACGACGACAGCTCTGATGGCAGTTCCAGAAAAAGAGCTCAAAAATTGCTTTGAAGGGTGGACTAGGCACCAGAACTAGTGCATAGCTCCTGAGGGGAGTACTTCAAATGTGACCATAGTGATATTCAGCAGTGAGGTATGTAGCAATTTTTCTATGACGAGTTTGCAAACTGAATTGTCAAAACTCATAGCATAGAGTTAAGTTTTCACATATGTCTTACAACACTGGTTCTTGCTCATAGTTCTTCGACAGTTTTGGCAAAACTGATTATGTGTTCATCTACTTAATGGATCCCTTTGACTCTGACAAAACCCAGTAGATGTAAAAAAAAAAAAAAAACCCTGGCAAAACTTGTCATGTTCATCTACTTAATGGGTGGGTCCCTCTAACTATAAAACAACCCAGTAGA
Source organism: Cephalopachus bancanus (assembly GCA_027257055.1). NCBI lineage: Eukaryota > Metazoa > Chordata > Mammalia > Primates > Tarsiidae > Cephalopachus > Cephalopachus bancanus. Next base: position 2,974,236 of record JAPVLO010000384.1, on the reverse strand, counting down.
TGCAAAAAACCCAGGTAAAACAGTCCCAGGAAGTCCTCTCTGAAACTACACAGACCTTAGGACCCCCTTCTACTTATTGAGTCTAAGTAATTTGGTATTAGGTTATTTAAATTGTATTGAGTGCAGGAATGTTTTCATGACCAATTATATAAAATAACAGGATGGCCAATTGAGAACTGGAAGCTTTTATTCTACATTTATATATTGTGGTATGGAATTATTTCTGCAGAATTTGAACTAAAGATAAAGTATTCATATTATCAAGTAACATAAAAACACATGCAAAGTTATATTTTCAATATGAAAATATATTGACAACCATAGTCGAATGTATCTTGTAGTATAATATAGGATATTTTATAATCTATAGTTTTTATACAAATAATGTAACCCTCAATGCAAGCCTAGACCTAAACTGTGGTATCTTTTCTTTACTTGATATAATATTTTTAGATTTATCTTCCATTTGAGGAATTGAAAAGGGCAGCTTCTGATGACACTTAAAATTTAATTTCGTATCGATTTTTATTATATTTTTTAAAAATTATCATAATAGAATTAATCTAAATTTATTTAGATGGCTTAATTGCTACCTGTTGTCTGTTTCTTTTGCCTGACTGGCATCCTTTACCAACTAGCAATGGTTTTTAAAGTACAAGGGGAACCAACAAAAATGTGGAATTATCTTCTGGAGGGCAGGCCCTCTGTAGTGTACTCAGAATTTGTTCCTCTGGGTCAAACAGTCCACCAAAGTTTTGATCTGGAAGTTTTGAGAAGGTTTCATCATGATTTGCAGAAGAAACGTCCTAAGTTGTGACAAACAGGTGGCTGGTTCGTCCACCATGACAGTGCACCTGTCAACACTGCTCAGGAGTTTTTGACTAAGAACGGCATGACATTCATGCCCCATCCGCCCTGTTCACAGGATCTCATCCTGAATGACTTTGTTTGTTTTCCCAATGAAAAAAGTCCTCAAAGGGAAACATTTTGCTGATGTGGAAAAGGTGAAACAAAACCTGGCAGAAGTACTAAAAGGCATGAGGGCAAAAACTGGTTTGAGCGGCAGAAAAGGTATCTTGATAGGTGTATCGCATCAAACAAAAGAGTACTTTGAAGGTGACTAGTTTAAACACCTGAGATTAAATATACAATTTTTTAATACATAGAATCTGTTTTTCGCCCTCCCCCATGTTACCTAAACCAGCAGCTACAACATCACCAAGTTTTGTTGATGTTTAGAATTTCTAGTTTCATATTTGGCTTCCTGAATTCATCTATGCAATTTTTAACATGGTCCTTATTCTGAATAAACAGATGCAAAGTTTCAGAAGCAATGCCACCACCGTATCACTCCTTACCTGTACCAAACTGGGTTTTGAGTTGATTCTGCTTTCTTCTTGCATCATGGGGGTGCGGGATATGTGACCCACCCTTGACCAACCTTCTTGACTGGTTCAGCGTTGATTAGGTGACCCAGCCATGCAAAGCAGCATCTCCCATTAAACTTTTGCCAAAGCAGCTCCCTTTCTATTAAGGTTGCTCAGCTTTCAGAATTGGTTTAGATTCCTAGTGGCCAACTTTTTCACTACCTAGAGAGGGCCTGCCTAAGAATGAAGCCAGCACAGAGAGAGAAAAAATGTCAAGATGGAAGGAGCAATGGAGATAGCAAAATAGAAGAGAGGGGAAAAAAGGGGGGGAAGGCAAGAGAGAGAAAAAGATGGGAAAAGAATGAAAAACAAGGGACAGAATATTTTTAAGTGACAGAAAACAGCTATGCCTTAAGTCAGCAACAGCCATGGGATTTCTCAATTCCATAAGCCATAACATTTTATTTCTTAGGTTGAAGTTAGCTAACACTTGCAAATAAAAGTATTATAATTGTACATATGATAAAATTGCTTTCGTGAAGAATGTAATTACTAACCTATCAGTCAGGAGTCTCCTGGTGTGCCTTCCATTTAGAAACACAGTTTGTCAATCTCAACCTAATTTACTCTCTAATGTATTCAACAAAACGAGTTCATGTCTTACATGCCTGAATCTCAAAACATGTGTTTTCTCTGGAATAATTAAAAGGGTGGGTGCTAATGATCTTGTTATAATGGCTGTCTTTGTACAGATTGAGAGAAATACAGAGATTAGTGTGTTTGCTTGGTGACTGAAAATACTTAGCCTGAACTTTTTTGTTGGCTTAAATATTTTAAATCTCCTAACACTTTCTGAAAATCTGTTTCCATGATACTGAAACACTGCATGCAAACAGATTCAATGCAGATGGAGAAAACCAAACTACCTTTCCTTCCAGCCCTTCAGATTCTTTTCTTTTTTCCCTTACCATCTTTTAAAATTTCTTACCATCTTTTTTTCCCTTTCATTCATGAACCAAATAGTGGGCATAATCAAATACCAAAACCTATTTTTAAAATCAAATTGGAGTTAAAGTTTATCATATTCTCCTAATGCTATAAAAGTTCAGTAATCAAATTGTGCAGGAGAAATAATATGTCTTCACCACAGGAATTTTCAAACATACAAAACACTGCAAAAAAGGAGTTGAGGTTAATGAAATACAAGGTGGAAACCAAGAAACCCAATATGTATTTATTTTTTAGAAAACATGTGTTTATTCTTACATTTTTAAACTTCAGTCACCTTCCAAGTGCTCTTCTTTCGATGCTGCTTGCCTGTCAAGAAGTTTTTTCCTCTGTTCAATACAGTTTTTGTACTCACCAGTTTTTTTTGTCTTTCAGTACTTCTGCCAGTTTTTGTTTCACTTTTTCCACATTGGCAAAATGCTTCCCTTTGAGAAATTTTTTCATCCAGAGAAACAAAACAAAACAAAAAAAGTTGCTTGGGAAAAGATCAGGTAAATTGGGAGGTTGGGGACAAGGCTCAGGCTGTTTTGGGTTAAAAACTGCTAAACACTCACCACCATGTAGGCATGGTGGAAGAACCAGTCACCTGTTTGCCACACTCAGGACATTTCTTACACAAATCGTGATGCAATCTTCTCAAAACTTCCAGATAAAAACTGGGTTGTCTGTTTGATCTGGAGGAACAAATTCCAAGGGTACTAAAAGGGGCCCACCCTCCAAAAGATAATTTCATTTTTGTGAAGGGGCATCCTCCTTCATATATTAAATCACTGAACTAATATCTTAATTTTAGAAATGATGGTGTCGGCTCTTAAACTGTTTTATTTCTAGGTAACATTTTCACAAAAGTTAAGACAATCCATCACATAAGAAAAAGCTTCAATATGTAGCATTCTGTCTATATTTTTACATTTCTACAACTATTATATTATTACTAACATAATTATTATATTATATATTTTTGTTATATTATTGTTTTTCAATAAATATTGCTACTAATATAATTATTATTACTTTATTATATGTTATATCTTTGTAACTATATCTTTATTTATATATCTTTTTCTATGATTAACAAAACTTTTGAATGTTGAGTCAGCTAATAGTGATAATAGTTCCTAACTCTTAAAAGGTGATCTCCACCTACTGCCTCATGCAAATCCATTTTTTTTTTTTTGAGTTGGAGTCTCACTCCATCGCCCAGACTGGAGTGCAGTGGCCGCTTCCGGCCACCACAGCCTCGACCTGCTGGGCTCTGGCAATCCTTCCGCCTAAGCCTTCCAAGTAGCTGGAACTACAGGTGCGCGCTAACACACCCAGCTAATTTTTTGATTTATGGTAGAGATCAGGTCTCACCAAGTTGCCCAAGCGAGTCTCGAACCTGCAGGCTCAGGCAATCCACTCACCTCAGCCTCCTAAGGCGTGGGATTACAGGCTAAGCCACCGAGCCCGGGTCCATTTTATTTTTTTATTTGTACAAATTTATGGGATACATGTGAATTTTTGTTACATGTACATAATGTAGCATGACCAAGTCAGAATATTTAGGGTGTCCATCACCTGACTACAATATATTTTTGTTAGCCATAGCCATGCTACTCAGCTATTAAACAGAACTTATTCCTTCTGTTTAACTGTATGTTGTACCCTTTAACACACTTTAGTCATCCTTGCTCATCACCTCTACTCACCCCTCTCAGTCTTATCTTTCTACTCTCTACCTCCACATAATCAATATTTTAACTTCCACATAGTAGTGATAGCTTAAAACATGTGTCTTTCTGTGCCTGGATTCTCTCACTTAGCACAATGCTCTCCAATTCCATCTATGTTGCTGCAAATGAAATGATTTTATTCTTCTTTTATGGGCAAATAGGATTCCATTGTGTATACATACCACATTTTCTTTATCCATTGATCTGCTCAGTGACAATTATATTGATTTGATATCTTTGCTATTGTGATTAGTGCTTTCAATAAACATGTAAGTTCAGGTAGCCCCTTGACATACTGATTTCATTTCTTTTGGGTAGATACCAAGTAGTGAAATTGCTGGATCAAATGGTAATTCTAACTTTAGGGTTTTAAAATTTTTTTAGAAATTTCCATATTGTTTTCCACAGCTGTACTAGTTTGCATTCCCACCAAGAGAATATATGAATTTCCTTTTCACTGCCCCCTTGCCAATATATGTTATGTTTTGTCTTCTTAACAATAGCTATTTGGACTGTGATAGGATGATATTTCACTGTGGTTTTGATTTGCTTTTCTCTTATGATGAGTGATGTTGAGCATTTTTGTGTGTCTTTTGTTGAGATATGTTATTAATGTCTTTTACCCACTTTTCAAGTGGGATTGTTTGTTTTCTTACCTGTTGAGTTGTTTGGGCTTCTTGCATATTCTGCATATTACTCTTCTTTTAGATGAATAATTTATAAACATCTTTTGTCATTCAGCAGATTGTCTCTTTCTTGACTGTTTCTTTTGATGTGCAGAAGCTTTGTAGTTTAATTAAACCTTATCTAATTTTTGTTTTTATACTTTTGAGATCTTTGTAATCAATTTTTATCTAGACCAATGTTCAAAAGTGTTTTTCCTAGGTTCTCTTCTAGTGTTTTTATAAGTTTATGTAAAAATTGGATCTTAAATTTAAGTCTTTAATTCATTTTGAATTGATTTTTGTATATGGTAAGAAATGGGGGCCCAGTTTCATTTTCCCAGCACTACTTATTGAAGAAGATGTCTTTTTCCAGTGTAAGTTTTTGTCTGCTTTGTTGAAAATCAGTTGGCTGTAAATATATGGCTTTATTACTGGCTTCTCTATTTTTTTCCATCGGTCTACACACTTATTTTTATACTAATATCATACTGTTTTGGTTAATATAGTCTTGGAATATAATTTGAAGTCAGATACTGTGATGCCTCAGCTTTGGTTTTTTTTGTTGTTATTTTTTGTTTGTTTGTTTGTTTTTGCTCAACATTGTGGCAATGTGGGCTCTTTTTGATTCCATATGATTTTTAGTTTTGTGAAGAATTATGTTTGTATTTTTATAGTATTGCTTTGAATCTGCAGATTGCTTTGGAAAATACAGTTGTTTTGTTGATATCAATTTATTCTATCTATGAACATGGGATATTTTTACATTTGTTTCTGTTATATTCAATTGTTTCATTAATATTTTGTAGTTATTTTGTAGAGGTCCTTTACCACCTTGGTTAAATTTTTTTTGAGGGGGGGATTTTTTTCTAGCTATTGTAAACGAATTGATTTCATTATTTTTCTCTGAGCTAGATCATTATTGGTATATTAAAATGCTACTGATTTTTGTATGTCAATATTCTATCCTAAAACTTTGCTGAATTCATTTATCAAATCTAAAAGGTTTTTTGGTGAAGTGTTTTGTTTTTTCTCAATATAAGATTATCAAATCAGAAAACAGAGACAATTTCCCCCACTTTTCCAATTTGTATGCCTTTTATTTCTTTCTCTTACCTAATTGTTCTGGCTAAAACTTCCAGTTCTATGTTTACCTAATTGTTCTGGCTAAAACTTCCAGTTCTATGTTGAATAGAAGTAGTGAAAGTGGATGTTCTTGCCTTGTTCCAGTTCTTAGGGGAAACAACTTTTTCCCTTTAGTATGATGTTAACTGTGGGTTTGTTATATGTGGTCTTTAATGTTTTTGAGGTATGTTCCTTCTATGCCTAGTTTGTTGAGAGTTTTTATCATGAGGAGTATTGAGTTTTGTTAAATGTGTTTTTGCAACATATGTTGAGATCATCATTTGGTTTTGATCCTTCATGTTGTTGACACATCACATGTATTGACTTGTGTGTGTTGAACCATCTTTGTATCCCTGGTATAAATCTTACCTGATCATCATGGGTTATCTTACTGTTGTGCTGTTAAAATCAGTTTGCTAATATTTTGTTAGGATTTTTGCTTTGATGTTAATCAGGGATATTGGCCTATAGTTTTCTTTTCTGTTGTGTCCTTGTTTGGTTTTGTTATCACAGCGATGCAGGCCTTTTAGAATAAGTTAGAGAGAATTATATCCTGGTTGATATTTTGGAATGGTTTCAGGAGAATTGGCCATTTGTTTTTTGTTCATTTGTTAGAATAGTTATGAATTCATCCAGGCCTGAGTTTTTCTTTGTTGGGAGACTTTTTATTATTAGTTCAATCTCACTACTCATTTTTGGTCTGTCCAACTTTTCTATGGCTTCCTACTTCAGTCTTGGTAGGCTTTATTTTTCCAATAATTTATTCATTTTTTTTCTGTAGGATTTTCAGTTTGTCAATATGTAGCTGTTCTTAATAGTCTCTGATGTTTTGTATTTGTATAATGTCATTTGTAATGTCTTGGTTTTTATTTCTGATTTTGCTTATTTGGATATTCTGTCTTTCTTAATTGGTTAGGGCAGTCTGAAGTTTGTCTATTTTGTTTATCTTTTTGAAGAAACAACTTTTTGTTTCACTCATTTTTTTTGTCTTCATTTAATTTAGTCTTTCTCTGCTCTTTATCATTTCTTTTCATCTGCTAATTTGGGACTTGATTTGCTTTTCTAGTTCCTTGATGTGTACTGTTAGACTGCTGATTTATAATCTTTCTGCTTTTATGATATAGGCATTTATTGCTAGAAATTTTCCTCCTATCACTGATCTTGCTGTATCTCATAGGCTTGGGTAAGTTTTGTTTTCATTCGTTTAATTATATATTTTAATTTCCATCTTAATTTTTTATTGACTCAATCATTTTGAAGCATGTTGTTTGACATATATGTATTTATATAGTTTCCAAAGTTTCTGTTGGTGTTGATTTCTAGATTTATTTTATTGTGGTCTGAGAAAACATTCGATATGATTTCAATTTTTAGAAACATATTAAGGTTTGTTTTGTGTTCTAATATATGGCCTATTCTGAAGAATTTTCCATGTGCTGATGGGATGAGTATATACTCGATAGTTGTTTGAAGAAACTTCCTTAAATGTCTGCTAGCTCCATTTGATCTAAAGTAAAATAAATCTAAATTTTTGATTTGCTGTCTAGTCTGTCTAATGCTGAGAGTGGTTGCATATGTATTGAGAATATTTATATTCTTTTGATGGGTTAATTTCCTTAGCATTATGTAATGGCCATCTCTATCATTGTATAATAACTGTCTCTGCCTTCTTTTTACTGTAGTTGACTTATACTCTGTTTTATCTGATACATGTATAAATACTGTTGTTCACTTTTGGTTTCTGTTTGCATAGAATTTTGTTTTCCATCCCTTACTTTTCAGTTTACAAACCTGTCTCTACTGATAACATGAATTTCTTATAAGTAGCATGTAGTTGAGTCACTTTTTGATCCATTTTGCCATTATATATCTTTAAGTGGATAATTTAATCCATTTATGGGTGAGGTTATTATTGATATGTGATGTTTTTTTTTCTCTTTCATATTGTTAATTGTCCTTTTGCTATTTTATATATATTCATTGTTTTCTTTTTTCTTTTCCTCTTATTGTTTTTTGCTGTGATATAATTAGCTTCTCTAGTGGTACCATTGAGTTCTTTCTCTTCCTTTTTGCTTTAGCAGTGTGTTTTATACTTTTGTGTCTTAATGATGGTAAATTTCATCCTTTCAATTACAGGTTTAGGACTTTCATGATCTTTCCCCCCCCATGTTTTACATTTTATTTTAAAGATGTGGAGTACAATTCAGGATTAGGTATACAAGTGGACATAATAGAGGTAAAGTTTGGGCCCCTTTTGGTCCTTAATTTGCCTGGTTTGAGATCAGATACCCTTACTGAAGATGAATCTCCACTCCTACCCCAAAAGTATCTCCCTACTGCCAATCTCTTTCTTATGCTATCACGGTAAATGTTCAGGGTCTGCTTATGAGTGAGAACATACAGTATTCTATTCTTTGTTTGATATATCACTGAGTATTATAGACTCTAAATCCATCCAAGTTGCTGCAAAAGTCATACATTTGTCCTTCTTCATGACTGAAAATATTCCATTGTTCATATGTACCATTTTTTCATCCAGTCCAATTTCAATGGGCAGCATGTTTGATTCCATGTTTTTGTTATTGTCAATAGTGTCACAATAAACATGTGTGTGCAGGTATCTTTTGTATAGAATAATTTGAATTTCTCCAGGTATATTCCCAGGAGAGGGATTGCTTGATTATAGGGAAGGTCAATTTCTAGTTCTTTTAGAAATCACTACACTGTTTTCCATAGCAGTTGAACTAGTTTGCATTCCTACCAGCATTGTACCAGTGCTCCCTTTTCTCTGCATCCTCTCCAGCATCTGTTGTTGTATTTTTTTTAATAATGGCCATTCTTACTGAAGGTACGTGGTTTCTCAATATGGTGTTGATTATTTGCATTTCCCTGATGATGAGTGAGGCTGAGCACTTTTTCATGTGTCTGTTGGCTGCCCATATATCTTCTTTTGAGAAGTGTCTCTTCATGTCTTTCGCCCACTTTTTAATGGGGCTGTTTTTTGTTTTGTTTTTTTCCTTTTGGCACATATGAGTTCCTTGTAGATCCTGGATGTTTGGCCTTTGTCAGATATAGAGTTGGCAAATATTTGTTCTCATTTTGTGGGTTGTCTTCCTGCTCTCTTGATGGTTTGTTTTGCTTTGCAGGAGTTTTTCAGTTTAATGAGAAACCACTTGTCAATCTTATCTCTTATGGCATGAACTTTAGGTGTTTTGATCAGGAATTGGCTGCCTATTTCAGTTTCTATAATGGTGTCTCCCGAATTGTCTAAGATTCTAATAATTTAAGGTTTATATTTAGGTCTTTGATCCATTTAGAGTTGATTTTTGCGTATGGTGATAGGTAGGGGTCCTGTTTCAATCTTCTACATATGATTAGTCAGTTTGCCCAGCACCATTTACTGAATAGATTCTCCTCTCCCCAATGGTCTGTGTTGGAGACTTTGTCAAAGATGAATTGATTGAGAAATTGAGGCTTTGCTTCTGGAATCTCCATCCTGCTCCAATGGTTCATATGCCTGTTCTTGTACCAATACCAGGTTGTTTTGACTATTGAAGCCTTATAGTAAAGTTTCAAGTCTGGAAGTATGATACCTCCCACTTTGTTTCTTTTGCCAAGGATTGTTTTGGCCATTCCTGGTCGTTCATGTTTCTATATGAATTTCTGTATAGTCATCTCCAGGTCTGAGAAGGATGATGTTGGTACTTTAATGGGTGTTGCACTGAATCTATAGATTGCCTTGGGTAGGATGGACATCTGACCAGTGTTGAGTCTTCTTAACTATGAATATGGAATCTTTTTCCATTCATTTGTGTCTTCTTGGATTTCTTTGAGCAGTATTTTGCAGTTTTCATTGCAAAGGTCTTTCACTTTTCTGGTTAGGAAAATTATGAGGGGTTTTGTGTGTGTGTGTGTGTGTGTGTGTGTGTGTGTGTGTGTGTGTGTGTCTATTGTGAATGGGATTGTACTTTTTATTTGATTCTCTGCCTATTTGTTGTTGGTGCATAAGAATGCAATTTTCTTGGATGGGCGCAGTGGTTTGTGCCTATAGTCCCAGCACTTTTTGAGGCCTAGGTAAGAGGACTGCCTAAGCCCACATTTCAAGACCAGCCTTGGCAACTTGGTGAGTTCTCATATCTACAATAAATTGAAAAATTAGCTGAGCATGGTGGCACATGCCTCTGGCTGCAGCGACTTGGAAGACAGGTGGAAAGATCATCTGAGCACAGCAGGTCAAGGCTGTGGTTGCCATGACCATGCCACTGCACTCCATGTCACATCTCTGATCATCTTTTTTATTTCTTTGGGGTCAATTGTAATTTGATCTTTTGAATTTCTGATTGTATTTATTTGGGCTTTTTCTCTCATTCTCTTGGTCATTTTGGCTAGGGGGTCTAGCAGTCTTGATTATTCTTTCAAATAACCTGCTTTTTGTTTTACTGATTTTTTCTATGACATTTTTGTCTTCTATGTCCTGTATTTGTGCTTCTATTTTGGTCATCTGGATACTTCTGCTAAAGTTAGTGTTTGGTGATCTTTTCTTTCCAGCTCCCTTAGGTGATTTGTTAGGCTGTTAACTTATGGTTGTTCCATTTTCTTGATGTATGTTCATAGAGATATGAATTCCCCTCTTAGAACTACTTTCGTGGTTTTGGTAAGATGTTTCTTCATTTTCATGTGTTTTCAGGAATAATTTAATTTCTGTTTTTATCTCTGTGTTGACCTAGTTGTCATTCAGCATCATGGTGTTTAGTATCCTTGTCTTTGTGTGTTTGGGGTAAATTTTGTTGATGTTGATATTTATTTTTATTTCACTGCTGAGAAGTTGTGTGGCAGTATTTTGATCATATGAAATTTGTTTATACTTGATTTATGGCTGAGTATGTGGTTGAGCTTGGAGTACATTTCCTGTAGTGATGAGTGAATTTTAATCTGTGGTTTGTGGAGGGAGTGTTGTGTAGATATCTATTCAGTCCATTTGGTTAAGTGTCAAGTTGAGATTCTGGATTTCTTTGTTGGTTTTTGGCCTTAATGATCTATGTAGGGTTGTTAGTAGGGTATTCAAGTCCCTATATATAATAGTGTTAAAGTCAATATATTGTTTTAGTTTACTTAGTAGTTGCTTTATAAGTGCTGGTGCTCCTGTGTTGAGTGCATATATGTTTAAGATGGATATTTCTTGTTGATGAATTGAAACTTTTATCATTATGTAATGTCTGTAATGTCCTTTCATATCTTTTTAAATTTTTGATAGCTTAAAAGTTGTTTTGTCTGATGTTAAAATTGAGACTCCTGCCTTTTGTAATCCATTCACTTGGAAATTTATTTTTCATCCTCTAACTTTGAGTTTGTGTATGTTCTTGTGGTGAGATGAGTTTAAGGATGCAGCAAATTATTGGATCATGGTTTTTTTATCCAACTTGCCATTCTGTGTCTTTTTAGTGATGATTTTAGTTAAATCACATTCAGGCTGATTATTGAAATGTGATTGTTTATCCCTCTCATGAGGTTCTTATAAAGCATTTTCTTTTAACTTTTTGGGTTGATGTATGTGTGTGTTTTCGAGTTTGCAGTTGCAATGTATTCTCTGTTGACTCTGTATTCTCTTGTTCTCTTGGGAAGTGTGTGGTCATTCTTTTTATTTCTTCTGTACTTAGTATATTTTTAAACATGTCCTGTAGAGCTGGGTCTGGAAACTGCATAATCTCTTAAGGCTTGGGTGTCTGGGAAGGATTTTAATTCTCCATCACTGATGAAGCTGAGCTTGGCTGAGTAGGAAATTTTGGTGGAAATTGTTTATCTTTGAGAACTTTGAGTATTTGACTCCAGTCCCTTCTTGCTTGTAGTGTTTCTGCTAACAGGTCTGCTGCTATTGTGACTGGTCTTCCCTGATACGTAGTCTGATCTTTCTCACTTGCTGCCTTTAGGATTATTTCTTTTGTGCCTACTTTGTGTAGGTAAATGACTATGTGACTAGGTGTTAGTCTTCTCATTTGATGTCTTACAGGGGTTCTCTGTATCTCTTGTGTTTAGATGGTCATTTCTCTGGTGAAATGGGGAAAGTTTTCTTGGGTAACCTCCTGGAATACTTGCTCCAAGGTGTTTTCCATTTCTCTTTCTTCTTCTGGGATACCAATTAGGCATAGGTTCTGCCTCTTGATATAATCTACATCTTTTGGTGGCTTCATTCTTTCTTTCTGAATTTTCTTTTTATGTTTTTACAGATCAGGTTAATTCCATGTTTTGGCTTTCAAGTTCTGAGATTCTTTCTTCTGTTTGATTAATTCTGCTTTCCATGCTTGTCACCTTGTTGTTTACTTCCTGAATGAAAAATTCTATGGCCAAAATCTATGTTCAATTTCTTTCAATATTGCATTTTGTCATTCTTTGTCACATTCACTGTATCCATCCATTCCCTAATCCCTGTTGTGTTATGGGGCCAGTTGTTGGTGATTTCCATTGTTTGAGCTCTGAGTTTTGATATTCAGGCATTTTCTCTTTGTTACAATGGGAATTACCTGTGTTCTTCCATTAATTTATTTTTTCATTTGTGACATATCTCCTTCCCTTCTCTTTAGTTCTATTATTCAATGGCAGTGGGAGGGAACTTTACTTCTGATATTTGCTCAGCCCTCTAATCTTCCCTGATCAGGGCTCTGCATTTATTCTATTTTTAAACAAGGCTGTGGGTGGGAAGCTTTGCTATCTCTTGTAGTTTTGAGTGTCAAATGAGGTGGAGGATTAGGAACTAGGATTCAGAAACTACTTACAAATCACAATGTTTTCTGATTGTGGTATGGGTTCCCTGACACCCACTCCCCACCACCACTCTTTATGACAATGCATGGTTACATGTATGTATTACCTATATTCAAGATACAGTAACAGCAATGAGGAGAGCAGAGAAAAGTAGAATGAAATAAGACAGACAAAAATAAAAAACACACAAAAACAAAAGCAGAAGCCAAATTAAAAAACAATTTTAAAAACACACCAAATTAAAACACACACACACACACACACACACACACACACACACACACACACACACCCCAAAACAAACTGGAAAAAAAAAAACAAAGCCAAGAAGAAAAAAAAACACAGGAAAATCAAACACACACTCATACATTCACACATGTCCAAAACAAAACAGAAGAAAAAATAAAACAGAAAAAAATGAATTCAAATTGAATCCTCAAACATAGATTCACACACATGCTAAATTTTAAAAAAAAGAGAACAAAAAATAAAACCCTCTAAGATGAACACTCAATTATTCATTTACACCTAAACAGAAAGCAAAAAACAAAAGAAGAAAGAAAAAACAAAAAAGAAAAGAAAGGAAAGAAAAAGAAAAAATTTGAGGGAATTGCAGAATGAACCCCCACATATACATACATGCACAAAGGAAAAAGAAAAAAATTAAAAACAAACATAAAACAAAAAACAACCTGCTCTTTTGTGACAGGTTCTGCAATTGTTCCTCTCAGCTACTCACAGGTAAGCCCCTCAGCTGTCTCCTGCAGAACTGTGTTCATATTCACAATCTCCCCAGTGTCCAGCCAGGGGAAGGAGGTGGAGGCAGTGGGAGTGGGTAGGGCTTTAGTTCTCCCCTCCCACTCTCATACGGTCGGGGGGGATTCCTTCTGGTGGAGAGATGTGACATTGTCTCTTCCTCAGGTGCGAGTGTGAAGGCACCCCAGCCAGGCTTATCTTGAAGTAAAATCCTGTTATCATGGCTGACATCCAGGCTCTGCCTGGGTTCATCCCTCTCTGTCATGCCTCAGCCATGTGGGTCTGACTTTCAGAGGATTGCTGGGGAGGAGAGGGATGGGCCAGCCCCAGACTCACTGTTGATCTCTTTGGGGTCTTTCTCATTCTTTGCTGGTCATACCCTTTGTCCCATGGCTGAATCAGGAGAGGGAGCTGGGTGCCTGAGACTCAGCATTCATTCTGTCCCTCTAGAGTTTGTGCTTTCAGGATATTCCCCCTGGGCCATGATCAACCTTTCAATCATTAACCCATCACAAAGATTGAGGCTGTCTATCTTTGGTAAGCAAGCCAGAACACTTTCTTTCCCACTTTCCAAGATGGTAGCAATTGCCTCTTTTGTCTTCCCCAGTCTGAGCTCCCTCACAGTGCTCCCCCCACAACCCTTGCTGCCAGTGTCCTGCCAGGCACTGCAGTGGTGAGGCAAAGCCTGGAGCTGGCAGTCACTTCCAGGAGCTTCTTCCCAGAAAGGACTTTGCTGATTTTTAAAAAATGACACTAGGCTTCTGTGCCCTGGGAAGCACTAGGGTCTGGGCAGAGCCACTGCAGCACCAGCTGCTTTACCAGGAGAGCCCTGGCCACTTGTTCCCTAGTCCCCATTCAGTCAGCCACTCACATGCCCACTTACTCACAGACACATATGCAAAATGTTCCATACACTTACTCATTCACACTGGGACTCACATAGTCTGATTGGTTCCCTCTTGATCATTTCTTAGGGTAGCATTTTCTTGTCTGGGAAATACTTTGTTTCCTCTTCATTTATTAAGTTAAAAATTGTTGGATATAATGTTATTGACTAGCAATTTTCTTTTCCTTCAACACTTTGATTATATTAGCCTTTTCTTCTGAAAAATTCACTGTTATTCTGATGGAGTATCCTTTATAGAAGACTAGACACTTTTATTGTTTTTAGAATCTGTACTCTTTATCTTTAATTTTATATTGTTTTAATCTAATGTGCCCTAGTGGAGATCTTTTTTGTGTTGTATCTTCTTGGGGTTTGCTGATCCTCCTAAATCTGGATATCTAAATCTCATTCTAGACTTGGGATGTCTTCATCTATCATTTTGTTAAAAAGTTTATCTAATCCTTTCATTGTTTCTTTTTTCTTGAGGATACCAGTAATGTGCATATTCATCATTTTATGTTGTGACAAGTGTCACATAGGCATTGCTCATTCTTTTTTATTAGTTTTCCTTACTTTTATCTGATTGAATTGTTTCAGAAAAAATTGTTTTCAAATTCTGAGATTCTTTCTTCTGCTTGATCTAGTCTACTGTTTAACCTTTCACATGTATTTGTATTTTCTTTAGTGGGCTTTTTAGTTCCAGAATTTCTTTTCTTTCTTTTTTTTAGAAAACAGGATATATTAAGAGGACAGAAAAACTCCCACAGCAGAAGGGGACCCCAAGGGATTGCTACAGGATTTATTTTTTTTAAATATATATTTCTCTTTTAAATTTCTTACTTATGTCCTAAATTGTTTTTCTGATTTATTTGCATGTTCTCCTAAATTGTCTTGTATCTCACCAAGCTTCTTTAAAATCAATGATTTGAATTCTTCATCTAGGATAGTGAAAAAATTTTTTAAATTAAGATCTATTGCTGAAGAATCATTGTGTTTCTTTGGATGTATTGTATTCCTTGCTATTTCGTGTTTCCAGTTTCCTCACATTAATATCTGTATATCTGATATTACAGTCACTTCCTATTCTTAAGTTTATTTTCATAAAGAAAGACTTTCCTGCAAAGATGTATCAGTGTTTTTGGTTGGGTTGGTCTCTTTGATTCTGGGTGCATTCAGTAGTGTAGTCTCTGTATAATTTATTTAGCTGTAAATAACATTAATGATATCTGTGATTTCCTCAGTGAGTTGGGGTGCTATTAGTAGAGCAGGTTATCATGAAGTCTTTCTGGGTATTGGAATGCTAGGTGAGCCTTGTTAGGATGCAGTTAGTAGAGCATGAAAGCCTTCTGGGTATTGGAATGCTAGGTGGGCCAGACTTTAGATGCCTTCATGGCAGCAGTGGGCTGAGTTTTCCTATCTTTATCCCAGGGCAATGTATACTGACACCAGTGTCTGTGGTTACCTGTGGGGCTCCAGATGCCTTGCTCAGATGCTAACAGCTGCAGCAGTGGACTGCATAGATGAATATGCTTCATGTCTGTAAACAGTCAGTGTGGCATTGGTAATAGCCACAGTGATAGCAGTGGTGGGATGATTCTTTGGGTGCCGAGTGGTGTCTGTTGATGTTGGCAGTGGCTGCAATAGGCTTGTTGACTCAGTTTCCAGACCCTCAGGTGGTGCTTGCTGGTAGGTTTCAACTGAGGTGGTAATGGTAGTGGGTTTAGACTCAACTTCAGGCCTTGGGTAGGAAGGCTGAAATGCCCAAGGTAGTAGATTGGGTTGAGCGATCTCCAAGACACTGAGTTATATGCACTGTTGCAGAGAAAGAAGCAAAGATAGATGTGGCAGGCTTGTGTTTGGGTCCCCAGTGGTAAAGCAAGTGGGAATGGTTAGAGCAATCCTCAGGCATGAGATTGAATGCCGAATGAGGGGTAGAGGCAGCTGCACTAAAGCCCTGCTGCTGGAAAGGGTGGGGCCAGCCTTGGGTTACATTATGGGCTGGTGGGTGGGAGACGAGATGCACATGTCTCTCATGCCTCAGTCCTGGTAGGGCTCACTCTACAGCACTGATGATGGCACTCCACGTCTGATTTGAGGCTCCAGCTACAGAGGCCTCCACTCAGCTTGTGATTAAGCCCCAGGGGCAACTCACACCCACTCACAGCCCTGCCTCAGCCCCAACGGTGCTCATGCCTTGTGTTGGAATCCGTGGTAAGACCTAGGAATGGGGAAATGGCTAAGCCATTTCTTGGTAATACACTGAGATACATTAGTAGAGTTGTGGGAATTCTCAGGGGAGGAGGAATTATTTATTTACTTATTATTATTATTATGAGTTGGAGCCTTGCTCTGTTGCCCAGTCTGGAGTGCAGTGACACATTCATAGTCACCACAGCGTCGACCTGCTGGGCTCAGGTGATCCTTCCACTTCAGCTTTCCAAGTAACTGGAACTATCGGCATGCACTACCATGCCCAGTTAATTTTTTTTTTTATTTATTGTAGAAACAAGGTGTCACCAGGTTGTCCAGGCTGGTCTCGAACCCCTGAGCTCAGACAAACTGCCTGCCTCTGCCTCCAGATGTGCCAGGATTACAGGCTTGGGCCACCATGTCCAGCTAGGAGGACTTATAAATACTCCTGAGAATTTTTATCGAGATATCCAATACCCAGATTTTCTTCTTTCCTAACTCTAATCTGCAGGTGTATCAAAATTAGAAGCGGTTCACATGAAAAAGCTTTGCCAGGCTTGATTCCTTCCAATATACCCCAGATTGTCTGGGCTTTCCACCCATTTATAACCACTTTATGTTGTTTCCCATAAGGTGTTCTGGGAGAGCTAATGTGCAATTAGTTCTGAGTGAAGAACTCAGGGAAATTTCTCATCGCTATAGTGATTATTCTTTTTGTATTTGAGGCCCTGAAGGACTATAAGGATAAAAACAAGTTGTAGATGGAGAAAAGGTCATTTCAGCTCATGGAAATAGATGCATAATGGAATGTGGGATACTTTTAGTCAATGACTAGCCTTTACTAAATTTTGTCATGTGCTACACACATCCTGCATAGACAAGGAGACAAGGTCAGAGACAAGGTCACAGACAAGGAGATAAAGAGAGTGATCATATGCATTTACCCTGGTTTCACAGGTAATGAATGATGAACACTGGGTGTGGCTCCCAGATTTTCCCTCCAAAAAGAATACACTAACCTCCAAGCTTGACTTCCATAAAGGTGGGTATTTAGAGACAAATAATCGGTTCAATGCAGCAGTGACACTCACTCACTGTGGCTTACATGATCTTTGTATTTCGTGTTCCCTAAAAGAGACATCTAAGGGTTATGGGAATTGTGATATACCATCAGTGATATACTAATATACTAATGCTAATATATACTAATGCTGATTTTTGTTCTTTCACAGTCTACTGCCTAAATTAAAGCACTTTTCTCAAAATCCATCTTTTTTATGTCATGTGTATATGTGTATAAATCCATCATTTTTATGTCGTGTGTGTATAAATCAATCTTTCTTATGTCATGTGTATGTGTGTATAATAAAACATGTATACACACACACATATATAGTATATGTCTACACATATGTATGCATGAAATCTCCACAACCTGAAAGCCAGTTTCTCCAATTTCTCGTCTTCACGGACCAGTGCATGACAGGTGCCTAGCAGCTCTATTGAGCCATGGATGAACACTGCAGTTGAAATTATTTTCCAAAATGAAATGTTTTTTTCTTCCTAAAAAGAAGATAGGTGGCTTAATTTTTTCAACAGATTTTGATACGCAGTACCTATTTTGTAAAGAGAATAAAAATCTAGTTGCAAAATATTTTACATGTGAAAGTGATATCAAAAATATTTTGCTCTCATTCTTCATAAGCCACTTTATTCGGTTTCAAGGTCATTATCCAAATCCTTTCACTTTTTGTTATTCATGCCTCAATTTTATGGTATGCACGCTTCAGAAAAACAGGAGAAATTTCAAATATGAACAGAGAATAAAAGTCTGGTTGTTACAGTAGGCTAGACACCTCATCTAGTTCTCAGCGTGAATTTCCACCTCACTGCTTGCTGTGTTTCTTTGCAAGAGGCAGGTTTCACTCTGCTCTAAAGTACCACACTCTGCCTTGATAACTCATCCTTCTCTGTTTGTCAAGAAGTCTCTAAAGGCAAAGAGATGTGATTACAAGGGAAGAAAAGTGCTATTTTTTAAAGGTGAAAATTCCAAGTGGAAAATAATCTGTCCTGTATGTCTGCATTGTATCACAGTATTGCCTTGAGTGCTTTTTGAAAAATAATTAAAAAAAAAATAAAAAATAATTCAAACTCTTGAAATATATTCCATATTGTGTTTGAGATTAGTGTGACATGTGAGAAATTGTCAGTAAATGTTAGTTATGTAAAGGGATACTGTTTGTACAGATTTCATTAATTTGCCCTCTTATTCCCATGGTAAAAAACAGGTTGATATCATAAGTAAGTGTAACTTTCCATTTTATTTTATTTATTTATTTTTTTTTGAGTTGGAGTCTCACTCTGTGGCCCAGACTGGAGTGCAGTGGCCGCTCCCGGCCACCGCAGCCTCGACCTGCCGGGCTCCGGTGTTCCTTCCGCTTCAGCCTTCCAAGTAGCTGGAATTACAGACATGCGCTACCAAGCCCGGCTGATTTTTTGATTTATTGTAGAGATGAGGTCTTGCTGCACACGCGGGTTTCGAACCCACGGGCTCAGGCAATCCACTCACCTCAGCCTCCCAAAGGCGCGGGATTACAGGCTGAGCCACCGAGCCCGGCTGGAGCAGACACTTTTTAATGGAAGAAGTCCATTAGCATTCTCCATAAATATTATCACTGAGCACAATTAGATCGGCTTGACTATGCATTTAAAAAATTCCTCAAAAAAACAATTCTTCAGTGGCTGGTTTTTCCACTTGCTTCCACACTAATACCTTCTCTTTAGAAGTAGATTTATGCTTCAGTGAGTGGCATTTGCCTTTGTAAATTCTATTTTCTCATGTAAATGGTTTGCACACCAAAACAAAGCAACTCTATACAGTAGTAAAATATATAAGAACCTTTTTAAAGACAAAGAGTTAAGACGGTAGAGAGAGAGAAAGAGAGAGAGAGAGAGAGAGAGAGAGAGAGAGAGAGAGAGAGAGACTATCATTCCAGTTGTGTGCAATCTTTAAAAATAAGTGAAGACGCTCTACAAAGGAGGAGAACTCCTACAGCCAGAATTTGCCGAACATGGAAATTGTGTTTACATTTGTTGGGTAGTCAGAGTTGACAAAGGATTGTTTTGGGCCTGTCTTATCAAGTTGGTGCTCATAAGTTTTTACTTATCATTGATGTGATTATTTTTCTTTGTTTTGAAAACTGAGGGGTCAACTGGTCATTTCAAATTACTTGACCAGTGTTTTCTCAGTAGGAAAATAAAGCACTGTCAAAAGTTCTCTTCGCTGTTTTTTTATGCAGTTGTAACCATGTTTCTTGTTATTTCATCTTAGCATTCTCCCAATGTATTGAGCATTTAGAAGACACAGAGACAAATAGAATTATTATACACAGCCCCTAAGTATATGTGCGCAATATTATGATCTATGCTATTTGAAAAAGCACTTTTACTTTTATTTGGCTGTAGAATGCCTGCCTGTTTCCAAACCGAAGTTTTGAGCGAGACCTCCATAAATAACATAAATATGGAAAAGGACAAAAAATGTAGAAAGCGCAGGCCTCATAATTTTTTCTCAGTTGCTCTATTAAATTTTAGATTTACCTCTGTAAGGTAGAGAAGTGTAGAGAGTTGCTGTATGCCCCACCTGCAGGCTTCCACATGGCTAACATCCTACATGAATATAAGTTTTACGTTGTCACAATTAATGAATGACTTCTTCGTTTACACCAAATGTCCCTTTCTATCCCAGAATGCCACTCAGGATATCACATCCCATCTGGTTGTGACAATTTCTCACTTGCTGCGCCAGTTTGTTTCTGATTCCATCTCAGAATTAGACTGAAATTATAATTTTGGGGATGAGAAAAACTGTAGAGGTAAAACATGATTGTCATCACAACCCATCAATAATCGTACACGCTATCAGCACGACTTGTTTTTGGTGTCGACCTTGAACACCTGACTGAGGTGTATCATCTGCCTTCTTCACTGTAAACGTAATTCCCACCCCTCCTTCCACTTGTATACTTTGAAAGAAAGTCATTATGGACAGCCCATCATTAAGGAATGAAGATTTATCTACCACCTTCTTGAGTGAGGATTATCTATATGAATTATTTGGAATTCTTCTAGACGAGGACATCATTTTTAATTTATTTATTCGATCTTTTGTTTGTATCAGTAGGGATTCACGGATATTTATTTTGTATTTTGTATTATTATCTAACATGAGTTTTTTTGTCTTGTTTCTCCAATTATTCTAGATTTGGCCATGGAGAACTCTTTTTTTTTTTTTTTTTGAGTTGGAGTCTCACTCAGTCACCCAGACTAGAGTGCAGTGGCCGCTCCCGGCCACCGCAGCCTCGACCTGCTAGGCTCCGGCGATCCTTCCGCCTCAGCCTTCTGAGTAGCTGGAACTACAGGCACGCGCTACCACCCCCGGCTAATTTTTTGATTTATTGTAGAGATGAGGTCTCACTGCCCAAGTGGGTCTCGAATCCGCGGGCTCAGGCAATCCACTCACCTCAGCCTCCCAAAGGCGCGTGATTACAGGCTGAGTCACCGAGCCCGGCTCACTGCTATTCTTTGAATTATGTTAAGATATGTTTTATGGTCCCGAAGGTGGTCTGTCTTGGTCAGTGTCCCATGCAGTTTGGAGAAAAATGTGTGTTCTGCTGTTACTGATGGGAATACTGATGTATTCTCTAGTGTCAATTAGATCAAATGGATTGGTGATGCTACTCAGGTCATCTATGCCTTTACTGATCTTCTGCCTGCTTGATGCATCAAATACTAAAAGAAGTGCTGAAGTCTCCAATTAGGAATGGATTTGTCTATATCTCCATTCCGTTCCATCGGTTTTTTCCTCACATGTTTTTACGCTCTTTTGTGAGTTGCATATGCATTTAGAATTTTTACGTTTTTATAGAAGTTTCTTCATCATTATGTAATGCCCTTTATCTCTGAAACATTTCTTTGTTCTAAAATTCTTTTTGTCTAAAGTAAATATTGCTCTTCCAGCTTTCCTTTGATTTGTGTTAGTATGGTATATCTTTCTTTAACTCTTCTTTTTTTTTTTTGAGTCAGAGTCTCACTCCACTGTCAAGGCTGGAGGACAGTGGCACACTCATGGTCACCCCACATCAACCTGCTGAGTCCGGCAATACTCCCAACTCAGCCTTCCAAGTAGCCAGAACTACAGGTGTGTGCTGTCTCACCCAGCTAATTTTTGATTTATTGTAGAGACGAGTTGCCTTGGTTGGTCTCGCCAAGTTGCCTTGGTTGGTCTCGAACCTACGGTCTCAGGCAATCCACTTGCTTCAGCCTCCCAAAGTGCTGAAATGACAGGCTGAGCCACCTAGCTCAGCCAACCCTTTCCTTTAAACTATTAAAATACCTATATATAAATAGATTGATAGGCTTTTACAGACGACATAAAGTTAGGTCACACTGTTTTTTATCTAGTCTGACAGCATTTGTCTTTTATTTGGGTTTATTTGACCCTCATATTTTAGGTGATTATTGATGTCGTTGATCTAATAGCTATTATATCCAAAACTCTTATTTATTCAATTATTTTGCCCCCACCTTCTGATTTCTCTTGTTATAAGTGAGCATTTTATATTATTTTATTTTATCTGTTAGCTTATCAATTATTTTTAATGTATCGGTTTCCCTAGAGACTGTATTTTATATATTTATCTGTTTTAAGTCCATCTTCAAATAACATCATATTGATTAACATGTAATACAGTTACCTTATAAGAAATTATTCCAGTCTCTCCCTCCTTCCATTCTGTGACGTTGCTGTCACTCATATCATTCATTCAAAATCATCCAATGCATTGTTACATTATTATCTTAAAAAGTTATCTTTTAGGTCAAGAACAAGGAAGAAAATATTTTATTTTACCTTCATATATTCTTTCTTCAATGTCCTCTTTTTTGAATACAGAATCAAATTTCTGACCTTAATCATTTTTACTTTCCTCCTCTCTGATGAACTTTTTTTTTTTTTTTTTTTTTGCTATTTCTTACAGGTCAGCTGATGATACAGCTTTTTTTTCATTCACTTTTGGAGTATATTTTTGCTGGATATGGAACTTTATGTGGATATGTTTATTTTATTTTCAATACCTTAACTCCATTCTCTTTTTGCTTTTGTGGTCTCTAATGAGAAGACCTTCTTAATTATCCTTGTTCCTCTATAAGTTATTTTTCATTCTGTGTCTTTCATGATTTTTCTCTTTGTGTTTAGTTTTCTGCAGATTAATTATGACATGCCTAAATGTATTTTCTTTGGTATTGATCATGGTTGATGTTCTCTGAATTTTTAGGACTACTGTGATGTGGCCATCTGTCATTAATTTTAGAAATGTCTCCTGTATTTCAATTAAGTGCATGTTAGACTTTTTAATATGGTCCCACAATTCTTTCATCTTTGATCTTTGTTTGCTTTTTTTTTAATTCCTTTTTTTTCTTCCTTGCATTATAATTTGGGCAGTTCCTAATGATCTATCTTTAAGTTTACTAATTTTTTCTCATTTTATTATAGAGATGGAGAGTACAAGTCAGGATTAGGTAAATGAATAGTCTATGTGCAGGTGAGGTTTGGATCTCCAACTGGTCCTCACTTCCCTGGTTTGTAATGCCACCTACCTCTCCCCTCACTCCCTCCCCTGCCAGTGTCTCGCTACTGCTGATCCCTCTCTTGTAGTATTGTGATAAATATGAGTGAGAACATGTGGCATTCAGTTCTCTGTTTCTGTGATAGATCACTTAGTATGATGGACTTGAAACTCATCCAGTTTGTTGCAAAGTCCATAAATCTGTACTTCTTTATGAATGCATAATACTCCATTATGTATATGTACCATTTTTTTTTAATCCAGTCCACTTTTGATGGGCAGCAGGGTTGGTTCGATATTTTTGCCCAGAAGCAGAGTGTAGGAAGCAAAGCAAAGCAAGCAGAAAGATCAGAAATCTTTGTGCATCCCTGGCCAAGATATTTTCTCTCCCCAAGCTGTGCTCTCATCGTTTGAACAATAATACTCAAAAAAATTCATGGTCATTGTGAAAGATCATAACATATAGACATTCTCCGTATAAAGCTGTTCACACATAGTATTGCTATAAGTAATCAGATTTCCTCCTCTTCTTCCTTCTTTTATACATGAAAGATGATCTTCTCATCTGGGATTTAATCAGAGAGAGACAAAACAGAACGGGAAGAAATACCTATGTGGCAAGATCACACAGTTGCCATATCTCAAGTGTCTACATAGAGTGAAACAAATGAAAGAAAAAGTCATGTGCTTGTAACTTGTACTTGATTTGTACAGGAGGGCTAGCGTTCAGATGTCTCAAGGCAGTGGGTCGATTGGAACAGGTTCGAATTCAGCCAATAAACGGGCATACATGAAATTTTGAAATTTTTAATCTTGTTGCCATGTGTGGGTTTAGAGTATTTTCATTATCTCTTGCTGTGCTGGTCTTTTGAGAGTTCCAGCTCACTTCCAAACGAAAAGGGTATTGATTTCACCCAGAATATGCTGGAAATGGGATTAAGGCAGTGTCCTCTGGATCCCAGCCAGATGGTTGTTGGCATTGTCATAAAAAAAATGCAATTGCTCTAAGGAACTGGTGAATGGCAAAGTCAGGCCTGCTTATTAACCTGAATATTCTCCTTTTAAAATAATTTTAAGAGGGTGGGTTTTGTTTTATAATGAGTAAAAAAATTACTGTAGGAAGCAGGGAATACAACCTCAATTCCACGTTTACATTCTGGGCCCTGATAGCACTTTTATTCTTCTAAAATCACAAATATGGGAAAATGAGAGGACTTCCCATAGGATAGAGGCTTGGAGGCAAGCAGAGTTAGATAACCGGAGGCGTGTTTTCTATGTTCAGAACTTCTTCACTCAATTCTTCACATTCTCCAGTGAAGTGTTTGCCACAGAAACCTGCCTCACACCAGTGCTTTGCATCCTTGGCTGTATATTAGCAGCACCTAGACAATATTTAAAACATAGCAAGGCCAGGTGTGGTGGCCCCCACCTATAATCCCAGCACTTTGGGAGGCCGAGATGAGAGGATTGCCTGAGCCCACGGGTTCGAGACCGGGCAGCTTGGCGAGACTTTATCTCTACAATAAATCAAAAAATTATCCAAGTGTGGTGGCATGTGCCTGTAGTTCCAGCTGCTTGGAAGACTGAGGCGGAAGGATCACCTGAGCCCAGCAGGTGGAGGCTGCGGTGGCCGTGAGCGTGTCATTGCACTCCAGTCTGGGCGACAGAGTGAGACTCCAACTAAAAAAAAAAAAAAAAAAAAGCAATGTTTAAACTGATTCAGTTGTCTTGGAATTGGTATTTTTTAAAGATTCCAGGTTAACTAATACAAACTTAGGGCTGTGAACCACTGCCTTACTCAGTACACATGTGTTCTCAGGTTTTAATTGAAATTTTAACCCATTGCCTTTAGGTTTGCCCTTTGTGGCAATGAAAGACAGTTAGCCACTGGTATCCTAGAGCAATTCTCCAAATGTTTGGGAGCAAATCAACCCCCAAGATCTTCTCTGAGTTAAATCCAACTAGTGTCTCTTAGAAAACTTTCCATACTTTTCATTATGTTTCTAATTCTCATGAAGAATTCTTACAATGTTAAATCTCTTGGAAAGTCAAAGACAAAAGTTTGAATAAAAAGTGGCTTAACTTTAACTATCATGGCAACATTCATTAACAGGTCTTACCTACAATTCTTTGTAGAAACATTCTATTAACATTTCACTATTTTTTGAAGCAGTAATTGTTAGGGTTCACATTCTGATTTAATTCTATGTATCTCCCAAACTTATACTAGAGATCTTCCTATTTTTTAAGTCTTCTGTTGAGAGGAGACTACTTAAACATTTTATTAAACTTATTGGGATAAGAGAGGGCACTACTGAGTTATAAATTTCAAAGAAAGATTCTGCAGAAAACTCACATCTATTTATAACTGTAACATTTAGATATATTGGATTCCTGGTTTAAATTCTGCCTGAAGCTTGTCAAATGGAATCAAATCAAGGAGAGGAAAGTATTTTAAATTTAAACTAGCGAGCAAAGAGTAAAATTTTCCCAAAAGCAATGAACCATTTAATTTTCACCAATGTTATCTGGGAAAAAAATAGACAATCACTGAAAGAAACTTAAAAATGAGAATAAGCCTCCAATCTTCACAGACTCCAAAAATCCTACTTCAGTTCGGTCTGAGTAGAGGTAGTTCTCTCAAGATTAGGAAAAAATGCATAACTCTTTTGGAATTTAAATTCTGCTCCAAAGTCCACAAAGACCTATGTAAGCAAGCTCTTAGTATTATGAAAGGAAAAATAAGCTGATCCCCAAATAAAGAGGAGATGATGTTTTCAGATATCAAGCAAGTGACAGATTCAACTTACTGTACTTGCTTCCATTTGCTTTTAGGTGAGAAGGTGAATAAACATTCACATATGTGAGCCTGCATTCATACACACTTAAAAATAAGTTTTGATTTTTTTTTGAGTTGGAGTCTCACTCTGTCACCCAGACTGGAATGCAGTGGCACGCTCCCGGCCACTGCAGCCTCAACCTGCTGGGCTCTGGCGATCCTTCTGCCTCAGCCTTCCAAGTAGCCAGAACTACAGGCATGCACCACCATGCCCAGCTAATTTTTGATTTATTGTAGAGACGAGGTCTCACCAAGTTGCCCGGGTGGGTCTCGAACCCATGGGCTCAGGCAATTCACTTACCTCAGTCTCCCAAAGTGCTGGAATGACAGGCTGAGCCACTGAACCTGGCCATTTTGATTATTTTTAAGGCCAATCTTACAAGAAAACTTTTAGATAACTGGCTAAATGGGGAGACAAAGGGGAATGAAGAGATAACTAGTCACAAAGAAATATTATTGTCACATAATTAGGAAAAATGTGGGTGTAGGTCAGAATTAATTTATGTCTAAGATCTTGTTTTCGTTGGTCCACGTGGGATGGACAAACTGGAATAGGATTCTGTTGAATGTGAGGTCTGGTTTATACACAGGAATGGAGAAAGTGCATCAACTAATTTTTATAACATAAAATTGAGCTAGAAAAATTACTGAGCTCATATTTGACTCAGCAGATGGTATTTTGAAGATTATCTAAGATTAACTATCACGTCACTAGTGAATCTGTCATTTGAATTCAAGCAAACTTCATTGACCTGCATATTGATGATTAAATGTCAAAAATGTGTCATCTCCCACTGGAGTGATCCTAACTGCATGACATCATAACAGGTCCTAAGTTCTAAATCTTGCTGTTTTAGACATATTGTATTTAGGATTTCAGAAGACCCTTTGTAGGGATCTTCCTTGGTCCTTTTTTCTGAGAAGAGTCAATCTACCCACAATGGTGGGTCCATATGAGAAATAATTCTATCATATCACTCTAATTCTCTGGCAGTATTGGACTGGGGTGGGCATCTAATTTATACTTTGTTGATTATATGTCCCTTCAAGAACGTGAACTGGGAGACAAAGCTTAGAACTTGAATGCCGAGGCAATTTCAATGACGAGCTCTAGTGGAAGACCCATAAAAACAAGAAAGGTTCTGAAGTAGCCTAATGCCATGTTTTGATACAGTCTGTGCTTTCTTCTAAATTTATTATTGGTGGCAATTAACTCCATTAAGAATTTGAGTTCACTCTTAATGAATTCACTCTAACTAAGTGGTTTTAAGGAATGAGCCCCATTTTCATTCCGTTATTGAAATTATTCATGAGCAGACAGATGTATTTGAATCCAGCAAACTTGAGAATATGGTCCGTTTATCCTTGTATCTCTCCCATGGTCAAGCACAGTGCCTGAAACATTGTTAGGGTCTCAGCCAATAGTGTCTGGAACAAGAATTTAACATTTCTTAAAATTTCAAATCCAAATATTTTAAATGAATAGGGAGCATTATTTAGAGAATCTTACAAATTTGTGTAAAAAGAATAACACTTTTTAATTTACAAATCTGAATCTTTAATTGCTGTGAGTGTTTAAGATGGGGTTGTATGTTCATTACAGCACTATTCACAATAGTAAAATCATGGGACCAACCCAAGTGTCCATTAACAATTGACGGAATAAAAAAATGTGTTATAGACACACCATGGAATATTACACAGCCACAAAAAGAATGAAATCATGTTCTTGGCAGCAACATGAATGGAGCTGGCGATCAGCATCCTAAGTGAACTAACTCAGAAACAGAAAACCAAACACTGCTCACTGATATATGGACACAAAGAAAAGGAAGTTGGGGTTCAGAAATTACCTATTAGATGTAATGGTCACTATCTGGGGAATGAGATATCTGAAGCCCAATACCCCACTATGCAGTATGCTCATGTAACAAACACATATGTGTACCCACTTTATCCAAAAAGGAAATAAAATCATGTGTTTTTAAAAAAAACAAAACAGTAAATGCAAGATAAATGAGGGTAACTGACTTGCCCAAATGCCCATTTGTCATGTTGGTAATCCTACACATCTTTGCCATCTTCAGTGGCAAGGAGAGGGAAAATGTATTGAGAAGAATAGTAACATTTCTCTCTGAACCCTGGAGTTCTAACGGTCGTCAGTACTACTTTGATAAAAGTCAACTAGGCTTTTAACAACATACACACACACACACACACACACACACACACACACACACGTGTGTGTGTGTGTGTGTGTGTGTTGTGTGTGTGTGTAAGAATAATTAAAATATTTGGTCTGCCACATTCCAGATTTGGAGTTCCTCAAGGACAAAAATAGCAATTCATGCATAACTGATATTGACCATCTACCATAATTTCATTCATGTATTTAATTGACACATATTTCTGTGATGTATACCAGCCAGGCACTATGAAAAGCTGCTTTCATATAACCTATGAAAAGCTGTTTCACATGCTTTTCATAGGGCATAAGATGAAGAACAAAGTAGAGTAATCTCATAAATCAGTAATCTCAAAAATCCTACCCTCAGTATCTTATATGCTAGTGGGGGTTAGATAGGAAATAATCAAATAACATGTGGCATGTAAGTATTTGATAAATATCAGAAACAATGAAGCGGGGAAGAAAGTTGGTAATGTTTATCAAAAAGCACTTGAAAGTGAACATAGGGTGGTCTGAATGGGTCTCAGAAAGAACAGGACATTTGTGAGAGGACCTCAAGGAGGTGGGATTACATGTTTTCCACTGGCTATTGCAGTTGTCTGACAACTACAACAGATAGATACTTGGAGGGAAATTTTTCCATGTATAGAAAGCAACAAGTGGAGAAGACCTGAGGTGAGAAGATTTGAGGCATGTTCTAGAACATTAAGGGCAGAGTCGCTTCAGCAGAGCAAGTGAAGAAAAAAGTAGGTGACAGCATCATTCAGACAGTGGGCATCCAGAGGGTAGAGTACTTTGTTAACGGTAGGATTTGGGGTTTAATTCAAGTACATATGGGTCTTTGGAGGATTTTTGGTTACAGGAGTGATATCACCTGATTTATGAGATTACTCTGCTTTGTGCTGAGAATAAAGTATAGGTGAGTGTCTTCGTCTGTTTTGGCTGCTGTAACAAAATACCTTCAGCTTTGCAGAATCTTGTCAGTTTGATGAGGTCCCACTTGTGTATCTCATCCCTTATGGCATGGACATCTGGGGTTTTGATCAGGAATTGGATGCCTACTCTGATTTCTGTAAAGGTGTCTCCTGCATTTTCTAAGATTCTTATAGTTTGAGGTTTTATGTTCAGATCTTTGATCCACTTAGAGTTGATATTTGTGTATGGTGATAGGTATGGGTCCTGTTTTAATCTTCTGCCTGTGATCAGCCATTTTTCCCAGCACCATTTACTGAATAGGTTCTCCTCTCCTCAGTGGTTGTTGTTGGAGGCTTTGTCAAAGATGAGTTGGTTGAAAAATTGAGATTTTGCTTCTGGAATCTTTATCCTGTCCCATTATTTCATACACCTGTTCTTGCACCAATATTAGGCTGTTTTGATTATCTGTAGCCTTATAGTAAAGTTTGAAGTCTGGACGTGTGATACCTCCTGCTTTGTTTCTTTTGCTAAGGATTGAAAAAATAAATAGCCCCATTAAAAAGTGGGCAAAAGACATGAATAGACACTTCTCAAAAGAACATATATGGGTCGCCAACAGACACATGAAAAAGTGCTCAGCCTCACTCATCATCAGAGACATGCTAATCAAAACCACATTGAGATACCATCTAACCCCCATAAGAATGGCCATCATTAATAAAACAAACGACAACAGATGCTGGCAAGGATGCAGAGAAAAAGGGACACTTCTACACCACTGGTGGGAATGCAAACTACTGCAACCTCTTTGGAAGATAGTGTGGCGATTTCTGAGACAACTAGAAATTGACCTTCCACATGACCCAGCAATCCCCCTATTGGGAATATACTTGGAGGAACTCAAGTCATTCTACAAAAAGGGTACCTATATACTCATGTTTGTTGCAGCTCTATTCACAATAGCAAAAACATGGAACCAACCATGCTGCCCATCAAAACTGGACTGAATTTTAAAAAGTGACACACATTCACAATGGAATATTATGCAGCCATTAAAAAGGACAAACATATGGACCTTACAGCAACTTGGATGGATTTAGAGTCGATCATACTCAGTGATCTATCACAGAAACAAAGAACAGAGTACCATATGTTCTCACTCATAAGTGGACCTTGAACAACTATAAGAAAGGGATTGGCAGCAGTGGAAAACTGCCGGGGTGGGGGAGGATTGGTAGTTGAGGGAAACTGCCAGGGAAGGGAGGGGCATACCTCCTCAACAAGGGAACCTACACAATGAACATTTGTATACCTAACCCTGAATTGTATCCTACATCTTTAAAATAAAATCTAAAAATACCTCAGTCTGGTTAATTCATAAGCAACAGAATTGTATTGCTCACAATACCAGAAGTAAGGAAGTCCAAGATCAAGGTGCCAGCAGATTTGGTGTCTGGTGAGGACTCTTTCTTCATAAATGGCTCCTTTTATATGTTTTCATGTAGCAGAAGGGATGCACAGTCTCTTGTAAGGTCATTAATCCCATTTGTGGGAAAAGAGTCCTCATGACTTCATCGTCTCCAACAAGGCCTACCTTTGACGCCATCATTTTTTGGATTGGGTTTCAGCACATGAATTTGGAGGTTCACATATATTCAGATCATGGCAGTGGGTCAGGTAGAACATAGAGTGTAAAGTGCTTGTGGGATACTGATCAAGTCAGGAAATTTTCAACAAAGATTAGAAAAAGGAGAGTATTCTTTTGTTATTGGAGCCTAAGTTTCAGAGCCCTCAAGTTTTGTCTTCTGGACACTGAATTTCCTCCACCATTAAAATCATCAAAGTCTGCAACTTATCCTGAGAGATGAATTCTGGCAAGTTTTTACTCATATGGCTAAGACATGTTGACTTCACCATTTATTTCCCTTTAAATGAAAAAAAGCACCTTAGATTAGCAAATCAAAATTTACTAATTGTATGATACCTCTTCTAACAAAAATAGATGATTAAGTTCTAAAAAGTATATCAAACTGTGAATTAAGAAATGTCTGAATTAAGATGACAATGCCAGTTAAACCTAAAGTGAGGAATATTATACAAAATAACTGGTCTGTAACAGGTCTAAATTTGTGAAATACAAGAAGTGGTACAGGGTTTCAAATTAAAGATGGCTAAATATGAAAACTGAACAAGAAAGTCTGACATAACCTAATGCCAAAGTTGGGCCTTACTTAAAACTGTGAAGCATCCACCCTTTTCACACTCATCCTTCTTGCAATCATCCCCTAAGTTGCTTGGGGGCTCATATTTTAGAATATTTACATTTTCCTCACCCTGATGTAGACTCACATGTTACAGCTTTCTTTCCTCTGTATCTTGTGTTCTACTAGTTGCCTAAGTCTTGAGATAATTTTCCTATTCCATGCAGTGTTCCAGCCTCCACTGAGCAGGGCCTGAGGTGGGAGGGAATGGGTAAAGAAAGAGACAAAGAAACAGCAAGATTGGGAGGGATCTCTCCCAGGTAGCTGAGAGCAAGAAAGAACAAGTTTATTTTCACAGCATGCCTCTTAAATAGGGCAAAACCACACAAAGGAGGGCAAACCCACACAATATATGTGTGTTATATGTTAATGTCTAAACTATGCTTATCTTAATGTCTATGCTAAGTTAAAAGCAAGGCAATCCCTTATGACAGACAGTCTCCGGGTTAGCTATGGCGCCACTCTGCTATCCATAGAATAACAACCAAAAATCAGGGGAGCTCTCTGGGCTAGCCAAGGCGCCGCTCTGCTATCCATAGAATAGCAGCTAAAGGTCAGGGGAGACAAAGGAAATATAGGCTTGTTTCCTTGAACACAAGCCAAAGGACTTTGTCAGCTTATGTTCTGGTTTCCTTCAATTTGATGTGGCTATGTGGAGGATACCTAGATCATTGTTCTCAAGTAATGTCATTCCTTAATTTAGTAAAAATGACTAGGGTAAATTTAAGGATATTGGACACAGGTATTTTTGATTTTGAAAACTCACTGGCACCTTCCAAACTACCCAGAAAGGCAATACCTACTTTCATAGCCAGGGCCAGTGAAACAAAAAAAAAAGTCTGAACCAGATAGATTCACAGCCGAATTTGATCAGACATACAAGAAGGAGCTGGTACAAATCCTACTGATACAACTACAAAAATTTGATGAGGGTCTCCTCCCTAAATCATTCTACAAAGTAAATATCATCCTGATATCAAAATCTCGCAAAGATAAACCAAAGAAATAAAAGTACAGGCTGGGCCGGGTTTGGTGGCTCGGCCTGTAATCCCAGCACTTTGGGAGGCCGAGGTGAGAGGATTGCCTGAGTCCACGGGTTCATGATCTGCCCAGGCAGCTTGACGAGACCTCGTCTCTACAATAAATCAAAAATTAGCCAGGTGTGGTGGCGCAAGTAGCCCTGTAGTTCTGGCTACTTGGAAGGCTGAGGTGGAAGGATCGCCAGAGCCCAGCAGGTTGAGGCTGTGGTGGCTGGGAGCGTGCCCCTGCACGTCAGTCTGGGCGACAGAGTAAGACTCCAACTCAAAAAAAAAAAAAATTAAAAAAGTACAGGCTGATATCCCTGATGAACATACATGCAAAAGTCCTCAATAAATTACAGGCAAAACCCATCCAACAATACATCAAAAAGATCATGCACCATGAATAAACATAATCAGCCACATAAAGAGAAATAAAGATAAGATACACATGATTATCCCAATAGACACAGGAAAGGCATTAGATAAAATCCAATATACCTATACGATAAAAAGCCTCCACCATCTAGGCACAGGAAGAACATACCTCAAAATAATAAAAGCCATCTCTGACAAACACATTGCCAACATCACACTGAACAGGCCAAAGTTGGAAGCATCCCCCCACCTAAGAACTGAAATAAAACAGGATGTCCACTCTCACAATTCCTATTCAGCATAGTACTGGAAGTTCTAGCCAAAGCAATCAGGCAAGAAAAAAAATAAAAGCTATCCAAACAGGGAAAGAGTGTTAGGTCAGTGTGCTGGTGCCATGGCAAAGATGCAAAGAATTGCACAGAATTGCACAGGAAAGATGGTTTATTTAGGAAGTTGATCAGAGAAAAGAGTGGGTTCATTTCTCAAAGGAGAGAAGGGGACAGGTGTCTGAAGGAAACTGAATGTTTGAAGCTGGGTGCTTATAAGGTTTCCTTTAGAAAGCTGGGAATAAGAGCATTCTTGTGAAATGTAACAGTTGGAGGTGGTTTATTGTCATGGTAATTAACTGCTCAATACAACAACAGCCAGTTTCACACAGTTGATCAGTAGACCGGGAGAGTAGCCCAAGGTCTGTAAAACAAAGCTTCAAGACACAGACGTTAATTTTCAAACGTCCTTGGATTTAGGGAACAAAAAGTCATTTAGCTGGAAGTGTGTTGTTCTTGGGTAAGTGAGGAAGACTGGGGTAGAAAACATTTTTGGGAAAATTGTACGAGGGCTGGAGCCAAAAATATGAATCAGTGCCAAGCCACCCACTGGCAATGGCCGAGGTAACTCCATTTTTGGCTTTTTTTGTCCTTTCAAAGAGAAAGTCAAATTATCTGTCTTTGCAGATGATGTGACTCTATATCTAGAAAACCATGAAGAGTCCAGCAAAAGACCCTAAAACCTGATAAGTGACATCAATAAAGTTTCAGGAGACCTAATCAACATTTAAAAGTCAACATAGCATTTTTATACGTCAACACATTGTTCAAGCTGAGAACCAAATCAGGACATAAACATGTTTTCAACAGCTACACACACAAAAATACCTGGGACTACATTAAACGAGGAGCTTAATGATCTCTGTGATGATAACTTCAAAAAAATGCTAAAAGCAGTCAAACATAACACAAATGGGAAAACTTTCCATGCTCCTGGATTTGAAGAATCAATGTTAAAATAACCATATGGTTCAAAGCAATAAAGAGATTCATTGCGTTCCTTCCCATACTACCAGTGACATTCTTCACAAATTATAAAATTCTTAAAATCATGTGAAAACAAAAATGAGCCTGAATAACCAAAGTGCTCCTCAGCAAAAAGAACAAACCTGGAAGCATCACGTGACCGGACTTCAAACTTTCCTATAAGGATTCAGTAATCAAAACAGCATGATACTGCTACAAAAAATAGACATAGAACAATAGGACAGAATAGAGGACCCAGAAATAAAGCAGCTCACCTACAAGCAACCGATCTTTGACACAGACAACAGAAATAAACATTAAGTAAAGACCACTCTATTTAATTAATGGTACTGGGGAAACTGGTCAACCATATGTAGAACAATGAAGCTCAACCTTTACCTCTCACCATATGCAAAAAGTAACTCAAGATGAACTAAGGGCTTAAAGTTAAGGCCTCAAACTATGAAATCATTAGAAGCATGTGATTTATGGTCAATTAAACAGATTTATGATCAAATTCTCAAGAGAAAATATAATAAAAACCAAAATTGACAAATGGGATCTAATTAAACTAAAGAGTATCTGCATAGCAAAGTAAACTGTAGTAAATGGAAAACTCACAGTGAAAAAATACTTCCAAATTCTGCGTCTGACAAAGGCCCGATCTCCTGAGTCTATAAGAAAAACTAAGTGAGCCAACAAAAAACAAATAACCCCATTTAAAAGTGGACAAAAACCAGGTATGGTGGCTCACACTTATAATCCCAGCACTTTGGGAGGCCAAGGTGAGAGAATTGCCTGAGCTCACAGGTTCGAGACCAGCCTGGGCAACTTGGCGAGACCTCATCTCTACAATAAATCAAAAAATTAGCCAGGCGTAGTGGCACATGCCTGGAGTTCCAGCTACTTGGAAGACTGAGGCAGAAGGATCGAATGAGCCCAGTAGGTTGAGGCTGCGGTGGCCATGAACAAGTCACTGCCCTGCAGCCTGGGCAACAGAGTGAGACTCCAACTTAATAAATAAAATAAAATAAATAAAAGTGGGCAAAAACATGAACAGACACATCTCAAAAGCAGCCAACAAATATATGATAAAATGTCCAACATCACTAATCATCAGAGAAATGCAAATCAAGACCACAATGAGACACCATCTTACACTAGTCAGAATAGCTAATATTAATAATTCATAAACCACAAATGTTGGAGAAGAGAGAATTCTCATAATCTACGAGTGGGGATGTAAAAATTCAGTCTCATGGCAAGCAGTATGGAAATTTCTCAAAGAACTAAAAATAGAATTACCATTTGACCCAGCAAGCCTATTTCTGGGTATATACCCAAAGGAACACTTAATCATTCCACCAAAAAGGTACCTTCACTCATATGTTTATTGCAACACTCTCACAGTATCAAACACATAGGATTAACCTAGGTGCCCATCAACTGTGAACTGGGTAAAGGCATAGAGATACATATACACCATGAAATACTACACAGCCATTAAAAAAGTAAACTAAAATCATATTTCTTGCAGTGACATGGATGCAGTTGGAGGCCATTCTTCTAAGTGGATTAACACAGAAACAGAAAACTAAATACTGCATGTTTTCACTTATAAGTGGGAGTTAAAACACCTAGCACACACGGACATAGAGATGAAAACAACAGACACTGGGGACTCTTAAATTTTAAAAAATGAAAATTAAAAATAGACATGGCTATTCTAACAAAAAGATAACCATTCATATTCCTGAGCATATTGTGCGACCTGGAAGACTGTTTTAAATGGTAGGTCTTATTACTGTTTAGGTATGGTGAAGTCAATGGCTCAGGATACAATGGCCACTGGAAAGATGGTGTGTTAAACTCACTGATCTCAAGAGATGAGGGGGAATACCACCCCGAGGGAGGGAGTGGCACACAGGAAACAGCAGGTCATCAGGAGGCAGAGAGAGTGAGGTAGAACAGGGGAAACAGCCTTTCTAGTGGTTTCCACAGGAAGGAATGGGCAAGACAGGGGAAGAAGTGTTAGGATTGGCTAGTATGAATAATTTCACTGGTCTTTAGGGTATAGGAGTTGTCCCTAGTTATCTAGTGCCTGGTCCTGGGGTAATTAGGGTAGTTGGGTAGTGGCCCAGAGGGTAAGAACTCTGTGAAAACCCAATAACGAGGGTGGTTGAGCTGAGGCTGTGCATTGGTTGGTGTGCATTTGAAAGCTGTGCTTGCAGGTGCATCATTTACTATCTCCAGGAATTGGCTGGTCCTGGGAGGGGCGGTCTCTTCAAGTTCAGCAATCTCTCAGATGTCAAAACGTCAGAGACATACCGCTCATATGGATGCTGAAGAGATCTCCTGGGCATAGTGACATATCCCGATAACTCCCCAAAAGAAGAACTATACAATGTTTTTCCCTGAGTGTGACCTGCAATAAGCAAAGCAGATATGTGGATGAGGTTTTTCATTTATTTTCCTAGATTTTTAAAGAGCTTTCAGATTGTGATTAGAACCCTCTGGAACCTACCAGACTGCAAACCTTTCTACTTGGAGAAAATTCTTTTTTTTTTTTTGAGTTGGAGTCTCACACTGTCACCCAGGCTGGATGGAGTGCAGGGACACGCTCATGGCCACCACAGCCTCAACCTGCTGGGCTCCGGCGATCCTTCCACCTCAGCCTTCCAAATAGCTGGAACTACAGGCATGCACCACCATGCCTGGCTAATTTTTTGATTGATTGTAGAAGTGAGGTCTCATTAAGTTGCCCAGGTTGAGTTGCCCATGCGAGGTCTCACCAAGTTGCCTGAACCTGTGGGCTTGGGCAATCCTCTCACCTCGGCCTCCCAACGTGCTGGGATTATAGGCATGAGCCACTGCACCCGGCCGAGAAAATTCTTTAAAAAAAAAAGTTTGGTCTAAGCATGATGGTGGACATATTGGGACGTCCACAATAAAGATCCAGGTAATTTCTGACTCATATATTTGCCCCTAAAAAGTTCTTCATATAAAACAAAGACTCACTGCATGCCATACTTTACACCAAAGTTGTTTTTTACAAATGGTTTGTAAGGCCACACTGTATCTCCTTTTCAGTCCTCCTTTTTGGTGTTTACCACAAATGCTTGTTAGTTGTTGGAAATATATTCAGGTAGCCTCAAGAGAAAAATCTGTTAATGCTCCCCAAATTTGCATTTTCATAGCAGTTTTCTCAATTCTTCAACACTGTATGGGAAATACATTATGACAGCTCCCATTCACTTTTCAAAAACCTCTAATGGCAAGAATGAGAGATCTATGAAGAATTTGGATTCACTTTAAAAAAAATCATCTATGGGATCTGCCAGAGTGCTATTATCTATCCCAGACATGGTGCTCATTAAGAAACCCCACTGGCTCATGGTTTATTGATTAGAAGCAAAATATCCAGGAAGAGTAATAAATTACTCTTTGGATGGGCCTTTAAACACCCTCTCCTGTATCCCGCCAACAGATTATGCATCAGATACATTGCCCCTGACAATCTACTTGAAAAATTTTGTCCTACTTTCTAATTCATTTTTTGGATTGTTTTATAACAGAATATGCAGCTGATATTTATTTAAACAAGATACTTTTGTTATCAGTCATACTATATACTAAAAACAATTTTCAAAGATGTTATTTAAAATCTAAGTTTTAATGATTTAGTGATGATTTGGGGGTGTAAAGTTTAGAATATTCAAATGGATTCAGCTGTATTTTTACTCCCAAGTAGGATTTCTTTTTACGTGGAGGCAAAAAATTAAAAAATAAAAAAGTATCAAAACTTTCTGTTTTCTTCTCTGTCTTCCCAGATATGGAAGACATTGAATAGTGCCTGCAAACATTTCAGGCCAAAAGAGTGTCAGTGTCTGTGTCAGCATTGGGTACGCAAAATAAACAAGCCCTTGGTTTCCAAACAGTTAAGAAGATTGACACTAAAATAATTCAATGCAAGCAATACGCTGAATAAAAGCAGAACAAATGAAACAAAATAAAAACAGATGGGCAAATAACATGATTTGTATGCAACAAACAGGATAATTTTGGAATCTACCAAGTTAAAAGTAACCAAAAATCCCCCCAAAAAACCCAGCTGAGCAGGGACTTAAGTCAGGAGAACACCTAAAAACACTGGAGGTATGATAAAGAAGTGAAAACACCTTCTCAGAGCAATTTCAGTCATTCATTCATCTTCTCAACTTCAAACCCCCATTCAAAAAATATTACTGATGATCTGTTATGTTGGTGGAATTCGATAAGCCATGGTAAAGAAACCATTTTTTAAAAATGATAGAATTTAGAGACTATCCTGGGAGACCAAATCCATACAAATTATAACAAGAAGAGGGTAGGAGTCATCATTAAGGATGACCTACTTTTGGGGAATATATCAGGCATGGAGGATCAAGGAATTAAGGTATGTTCCTTGAGGCAATAATATTAAGTCGAGATTTTAAAAATGCATAGTCAGAGGAAAGAAGAGTGGGTGGATGCCGCAAGATAGAAGGAGGGAGATGTAGTGGACATAATGGGGTGATTGGAGACGACTCTCCAGGCTGAAGAAGTCACAGCAACACAAACTCTGAGGTGGGAAAGGGGACAGCACGTCTTGAAAACCGAAGATCAGTCAGCACTTCCGGAGACGAGAGAAGATGAGATGAGCAAAAAGCCAAACCATGAAGAGCTCAGGCAGAAATCTTAACTCTACACTGTGAGAAAAGTGAGGCCAGTCCTATGTTTTAAGGAAGAGGGTTATGTAATCAACTCCATATTGAAAATCCACAAGCACAATAATCATTCTGGCTTCAGTATGGAGGGCAGGGATCAATCGTTAGGTACGACACTATTTCACTAAGTCATGCAAGAAGTGATGGTTTTTTGGGACTATGCAGTTAGACAGGGAGGCAAGAACTATAGAGGTGGAAAGAAAACGAAAACAATACCACTTGGAAATTAACAACATGTGGGTGATAAGGAAATGGGAAGAATCAGGAAAAATCCTTAAGTTTGTAGGTTAAGTAGACACATGACTGTTGGGTCATTTACTGAAGCAGGAAACACTGGAAGAAGAATTGTGTGGGGAAAAGTTTGTGAGCTCAGTTTTGGAAGTGGTGAGTATGGAGGGCTTGTGTGAACGCTGTGTCCTGTGAAAGATGTGTCATGCCTTGCAAGTTGTTAGGTATGCGTAATGTAAAATGTATAGTCAGAGGAGAGACCTGGGCTCTGTCAGTCAACATGGACTGGATATGCCACAGAAACATGTCAAGGAGTCAGAAGAAGGCTTATTTCTTGGGTTTGCTGTTTTCCCACTGCGGGTTGGAAAAGGAGTTTTCCGCAATTTTGTCAAAGGGAAGGGAGCTGTTCCTTTGGGCACCTGGGATGATAGAGGTCCTCCCATGTTGTAAGGCTGCCAACTCTGGGGCCTTGATGTTTACCCCAGCAGACCAAGACCCCAGTAGGCCAAGAACGTGTGTGCAAAGGCGTACCAGCTCAAAAGCTCTTCTGTCCTGAAGGGACAATGACACCTCTCTAAATACTCCGTTAGTTAAGGAAACCTGTAGGAACTGTTGACTTCTAGAAGGAATTAGTTTCCTGTGAAGATTTAAATAAAGGAAGAGATCCAGAAACACTGCTGATTACTAGTTTTGTCTAGCATAGGATTGATGATATCAGTTCAGGTGCTTTTAACATATGGCCCATGAAGCAGGCATTTGTCATTTGTGGTTGCCTAGTGTTTCTTCGATATTTTCATAATTTTTCACATTACTAGTGAGACAGGTGATAGCTAGAGAAAGGCTAGGCAGACAGACAGGAGGGCCCTCTAGTACTAACGTAGCGAACACTTGGCAGGCCTCTCAGGCTCAGTTTTGGTAAACAAGGTCCCTGCGAGCCTCTCAAGCTAGAGCTTAGGTACTCACTGCTGGGATTGAAAAGCAACCAATCAGCTCACCATGAGACCCCTACCTCCTGCTGATTGGTCCTCAATACCGACCAATCAGAACAGCTACAGCTCACAGCTAGTGGTAGCCAATTGGCTTGGACTTAAGGTTATATAAGCACCAAGATTTTGGTCCCAGATGGGCAACCCCTTCAGGTCCCCTCCCACCGTGGGGGCTTCTCTGTCCTCTCAATAAATCCTGCTTACTCATTTTCTGACTTTCCGTGTTCCTCATTCTTCCTGGGCATGAGATAAGAACCTCAACCACGAAGAGCTGTGACCTGAAGAGTAGTAGAAGATCATCAGAGCCGAAAAGTCATGCACCCCAGAGGTTGGCTTGCCAGCCAACAGAGCTGGCTGAATCAGGAGCTGCCAGAAGAAGGCGAAACTCCAAAGCTGAGACACCCAGGGGGCTAGGCTTGCCAGCCCACCAAACCAGTAACCCTCTCAGGACTTGGTTTGCCAGCCCATTAGAGCTGACATTTCCAGGGCTAGGCTTACCAACCCCTTGATGACTCTCTCTGGGGCTTGGCTGGCTGAACCATTGAGCTGACACTCTTGAAGCCCAGGCTAACCTGAAAAATCCAAATCATTAGTCTGTCTACCCAAAGCAAAGGCCAGGATACTTATACGCCAGACTCCCTTGATGGTTTAGATGCAGGTGTGTGTCTTAGATTTCCTGGTCAGTGAACTCACTTGAGATTTGCAGAGTTATGAAGAGGTAATCACCAGAAGAGGAATGCACATGCCTGGCCCAGTCAATGATAGAGGTCTTGTCTTTCTTCTGGTTGTATGGGGATGGGTACTGGAGGGAGAGAGTGGAGCATCCCACATCTGATCCTAAGGGCAATCTATTCCCAGTGGCATGGCCATGCTATCTTTTCCAGAGCAGCCCTGCGGGACAGAGAATTGCCACTGATCTTAGGAGGTTAGCTGCATAATCTTGTCCTCTGGCCTTTCCTTGATTTATATAAGCTCCATAATATCCTTTAAAAAAATCCATTTTCTTCTTAAGTAAGCCAGAATATTTTCCCATGTTTGCAGCTGAGAATCCTGACCAGTATAGTAGTTGGCCCCAAGAGAGGTAATAAGGAAGTGGAAATCAGTAAATGGGTTATTTAAGCTGGCTGGGCGCTTGAAGGCTTTGAAAATCTAGTCCAAACAGGACCAGAAACTCAAGTGCTTAATGACGTAGCATGTGAAATCATTACTTAAATTGTTCTTTAAAATGAAACGGCGGTTGAAGTCAAGACTTGAAAAAAAAAAACTCGCCGCTGTGGATACAGAATGGATAGGCATCACTAAGGAATACAAGGAAGAAAAGGAAGGTTGGCTTCTTCCAGCCGCACTGGAGAGTTTGCAGAGAGCAAATGGTAAGGTTAAACTCTTTAAATTCTTGGCTTAAGGTGTAGGAAGATAATCGAGACCTTACTGCATCTGTGTCAAAAGTGCTTTTTATTGCAACAACAGGACTGACATAGCCAAGAATAAAACATCCTTCTGGGATGAGGAATTTCTACTGAGGTTGCATTCACATTTTTGTAGGATTTCTTAGTAGCAGCATGTTAAATGGAAAAGATTAGGAAACTGGAATCAACAGGGGGACATTTGAGAGAACCCCAAACATTGATGGAGTGTCTTGCTAGCAAAACAGCACTCTTTTCCAGTCTGCCCAGGTCAACAGCACCCTATCTCAGTATCCCTAAGATAACCACTGTGCAAAGTTGATAAATTTTCACTTTCCCATTTCCTCTTTTTTTTTTTTTGAATTGGAGTCTCACTCTGTCGCCCAGACTGTAGTGCAGTGGCCGCTCCCGGCCACTGCAGCCTCGACCTGCTGGGCTCCGGCGATCCTTCCACCTCAGCCTTCTGAGTAGCCGGAATTACAGGCGTGGTACCATGCCCGGCTAATTTTTTGATTTTATTATAGAGATGAGTTCTTGCCTGCCCAGGCGGGTCTTGAACCCGCGGGCTCAGGCAATCCACTCACCTCAGCCTCCCAAAGGCGTGGGATTACAGGCTGAGCCACCGAGCCCGGCCCCATTTCCTCTTAATGCCTATAGTGCAATAGCCCGAGACAGTCAGATACGTTAACTGCTCGCTGTTAGCTCCCTGAAACCTTTACTGAATGAAATAAAGATTTCAGAAGGTC
Source organism: Cephalopachus bancanus (assembly GCA_027257055.1). Taxonomy (NCBI): domain Eukaryota; kingdom Metazoa; phylum Chordata; class Mammalia; order Primates; family Tarsiidae; genus Cephalopachus; species Cephalopachus bancanus. The sequence goes on along the minus strand of JAPVLO010000384.1, from coordinate 2,932,142 downwards.
TCTTGAATTAAAGAAGACACATACAATGAATTATGAAAATTTTGGAGTGAATTTATCATGGATGACTTTAACCGCTAGATTGATTCCCTGAAAATACCCAGCATGTTGGAATGCAGCTATTAGTAGATGCAGGTATATCCAAGTGCAGTCAAGACTCCATCCACCCTGGCAGCTTTCTGAGCCTTGGGGATTGGCCCTTGCTGACTTTTAGGCTTCTGTTGTCCCTCTTTATCTGTCTGTGAGTAGTACATCTACTTCCTGTAACTTGTTGAGTGTGAATGTATTCTGTTTCACCAGACTTGGACAAGTTGGTGACCAGTGCACGGTGAACCCGCTTCACACAGGGGTCTGCCATTTGGAGAAGTTTCTGGCTCTCCTGGAGTGTAGGACATGAGAGAATAGACTATTCAAAGTGAAAGGCAAGTTGCTGTAGTTTACCCGTAAATCACTAAGAAAGAGGTAATATGCATTTCTTTGAATAATGAAGGAAATTATCACCCTATTTCAGTTGGCTATTCTGAGAGATTTGCCAAATTATTCAGAAGGATGGCCTTTTTCATGCAGCCTCAGAAAGAGAAAGGCTTTCAGCTAGATCAGACTCCATGAAAGGAATCCTTCAGTTGACTTTTGGGCAGTGAATACAATTGTTTCCAAAGTATCTGTGGTCAGAGGAGATACCGTATAAGGTCTACATTTAACCTCAATAGGAGAATCAAATAGTAGATACCCAGGGTTTTACAGCAGAGCTGTGATCTCTTGGCAAGTCATTATTCTCTTTTTGATGAACAGTTTTGAGTTTTCTGGCAGAAACAAAGTCCTGGTAGGCACCAAACACCTACAGCATGAAATGGTCTATGTTTATGCTCACAGACTTGGTGTTCATGATGGCTAATACTCCAAGCTATACAATTGGTTGGATTCCACAGTAATACATCAGTCACAAATGGTGTATATACAGGTTCGATCTCAAGCAGGTCCTGAGGCACAGATAAGTTGCCTGACCAGATGTCTTGTCAAAAATAAGCAAGACTATTCATTAGTTAGAGTGGTAAAAATAGATTTTAATCAGTAATATACCACTGTCATAGAAAAGAGGGTCCAGCATGAACAGAACTCAACCTCAATGGGCATAAAGTTCACTGGTCCTACCATGGATATAATGATTAATGAAAACGTTCCTTCCTTTTGGATAAAGTAAAGATGCATGTGTTTATAGATGCATTAGAATAGGCATGAGCATGTTGCTATTTGGAAGATTAAGCCTGGCAGCTAAGAGGTGTACTGCAGTAGACCTTTTCATTTCTTGTCACCTACCATACTTGAGTATTTATCCTACTTTCTGCACTCTTTCAAACTGTGACTTCTATCTTCTCTGACCAGAATTCAGAAAATTCATGTTTATCAAATTGTCTGCAGTTTGAATGAGGACAAATGACCTAAATTCTGGCAATCAGACACAACTTTGAGAGACCTGGATGTACAAGTAAGATGTGAGGAAACTGGTCTGTAGGGAGAAGTACAGTGGTGCAAGCCTCCTCTTCTTGAGAGGTGGTGTGGCAGAGAGGGGCTGATAACAGTTAAAAGTATTCCTTTTAAAGATCAATCTGCAAGCTCCAAAAACTTGCTAGACAGGTTTTGCTTGAGAAAACCAAATAGACAAAGACAGTTATTCTGGAGATGCAAGAGAGTGACCAATTCACAACCTTAACCCAAATCCTCTCTTTGTGAAGTTATTGGTTTACAACCCCTGCTTGTTATGCATATCCTAGAGACCATTTGTTCTTTGATAATCTGGTTTTGCTAAGTACAACCTTGTAAATTGCAAAGGAAAATGTATAGTCACAACAACCCGATCCCCTCCCTTATCTAAACTAAGGTATAAGACCCCTTTCCTCCCTCCCCAGGGTGCTCAGCCTGGGAGCCTTAGCCCATTGAGTCGCGCCAGCACGAATCAAACTGCTACTTACTAAAATAGCCTTGGTGTCACAGCCTCTCTATTTTCCCACAACGGTGGCAGTGGCATTTCCAGTAGTACATTTTCCCAGGAGGGGCACTGTTTCTAGAATTAGTTTTCCACCCTGGCTCTCTGGCTTGCCACCAGGTTTTGTAAGTCTTCTGAAAGTCTCAATAAATTCTTTTTTACAAGGTTACCCTGTATATAGTTGCTTTTAACTGGGTAGTCTGATCCATACAGCAAAAATATGGTCGCTAGAACCACAAGAATACATTGTTTCACATAGAAGGGGAGCATATAAAACTCAAAAAGGGCTGAGAACAGGTCGTTGAGAGACTTCACATTGAATAAGGTGGAGTAGGTCAAGAGAGAAGGATAAAGAGCTGTCAGAGCCGTGTGGAAATAATCCAAAGTGGACGGATTGTGGCATCCAAAAGTGAGAGTGTTTCCAAAGGGAAGCGGTCAATCCATTGAATGCTTCTAAAATGGCAACTGGTGACTGATAATAGGGAACTCAATTGGGATATTTACATGATTACCTAATTCCATTATTACAAGAACCCTATAAGAAAACTAATTTTTATTGCCACAAGTTAAGAAAGGGGATGATAGGAAAATAACAGTTGACACTGTAGAAAAAATTATTTAATTGTGATGAGAAATAATGAAAAGAATGTTTCTGGAGAACTAAGTAAAGCTCTGCAAGGCTTTTTGTTTGTTTGTGATATGAAAAGATAAAGATCAGAGGCAGATGGGCTACGTTTCTTGTGAACGTAAAGACGTGATCCAAGATACAGGTGACTTCATCACCTCTGACAGAAGGCAGGCATGTTTTTTAATGTATAAAGTTGATAAAGAGGAAAAAATGATTGCAGGTGGTGGGCAAGTTAATGTTTGCTCACGAGAATGCTTGCTTGTTCTCATTTCCATGTAAAGTTCAGGACAATTATCTATCTATCTATCTTCTAAGAGCAAGAGGAAATGAGAGGCCATAGTGGTTTTAGAGAGGTCGTGTAGAGCTGAGAGTAAGGTAATGGGAACAGAGGAAGTTTGGTGTAGAGGCTAATTTGGAATTGGTAACAATGAATAGATAAGGACACAATTATGTCTTCCTAGGTGAGTTTCTCCAGGAATTCTCATCAAGTTGGTTTAGGATGCAAAAGACAAATCTCTGCTAACACTGTCCTCTACCTGAGTTAATGAACTGGAAACATAAGATACTTGTCAGCCAGGCTCGGTGGCTCAGCCTGTAATCCCACGCCTTTGGGAGGCTGAGGTGAGTGGATTGCCTGAGCCCGCGGGTTCGAGACCCACCTGGGCAGGTGAGACCTCATCTCTACAATAAATCAAAAAAATTAGCCGGGTGTGGTAGCGCGCGCCTGTAGTTCCTGCTACTTGGAATGTTGAGGTGGAAGGATCGCTGGAGCCTAGCAGGTCGAGGCTGTGGTGGCCGGAAGTGGCCACTGCACTCCAGTCTCAGTGACAGAGTGAGACTCCAACTCAAAAAAAAAGAAAAAAAAGATATTTTTCATTGTCTTTGTCAGTGGAATGTAGGACATGCACACATTATTACAAAAATCACAATAACTGATGGGGGCAAGGAGGAGGAAGTGACCGACCTTAATGTGAGACTGTTTCATAGAGAAGGTGTCCCTTAATTGAGTGCATGGAAGACTTGAGGACTGGGTGTTTGTGAGGTGGAGGAGTACTCAGGACAAAGGCAAAGTCCTATGAAGATTTCTTGCATTTTTCAATCTACTCTCAATGCATCCTAAATGACATAGGGAAATGAAGCATAATTGTGTATCAAAAAATAAATATTAAAACTGGGTTGCAACTTTAATTTAATTCATTTAGGTATTTTGTATTACCATCTTGACAGTGATATCTGGATCAACTGGACAGTCTAGGCAGACTTACTCAAGATATTACACATGCATTTGGGTATCTAGTGATATCAAGCTATAATCAGCGCCTTGATGTGATCAACAAATGACATTTTATTGGGCTAATAGAGCCTTAGGCAGATAGAGCCACCAATTGAATAAATAAATCAATTTATCATCATTTAAATTTATTTTGTTTCTTATGTATCCTAATTCCCCCATTTTTTTAGACAGTGAGAATAAATAACTGTTAATGTTAGTATTTAGAGAATATTTATGTGTTTTATCAGAAAGTTAATGAATTTTAAATACAAAATGTTAAAAGATTTATAAACCTTCCAAATATTATCTAATCACAAGTTGAGTTAATATTGTTTCCCAAGGAGAAAGCAAAACTTAATTCAAAATAAAAGTTATAAGAGAATCAGAGTTTTCTTTATAAAACTTCTTCACAGCAAATTTGTATTTATTTGTATTTATTTTGTACTGATCAAAGTTTATATTTATTTATCCCTAGTTAGCTCCCACTTGAGATTCTGATGGAAGGTAGTTTTACTTCTTTGCATGCTTAAATAAATACTTTGCTCACTTATTTAGAGTTATATAGAGTCAGAATGGCTATGAACTCTTCAGAGGTTAGCTGGTGGCCCTGGACTATGGCCAAAGTATCTGAGCTACCTTTTAAAAAATGAATTACCAAATAAGACTTAATCACACTTAGTATAAATCAGAATTGGTCTAATGTACAAATTGTACATGGTAAACGATTATTCCAGTATCATAAAAAAAAAATCCCTGTGTATTCAGAGATTTTGCACATCATTCTATTATTGTTGCTTTTGTATGTTTTGTTTTTGTTCTTTAGAGGCACAGAATTGGATTAATTATGATTCTTGGCACATAATACATTCTCATTGTCAGTCTATCCATACCCTCCTTTCATCTCTCCTTTTCTTCTTTTCTATCTTCTATTCTTTATTTCTTTTATTAGTTTTCTAAGCAACTACTGGATAATATTCCATCTGGTGAAGGTAACAGTTTATTCACCGCTCTCTAACTTGGGAGACTTTTAGATTTTCCTATTACAAACAGTGATGGAACATTCTTGAAGTATAACTGTTTCCTCTTGCAAATACGCAGGGGTTTCTTCTAGGTATGTACTTAGAAAGGCAATTATTGCATTATAGGATGCATTTATATTTGCTGTAAATATCTGTCAGGCTTTAGTTTTCGTTATTGAAAACTAAACCAAGAAAGAAAAAACAGTAGGGAAAAGTTTCAACTTCAGTGGCATTTTGAAAGTAATATGATCCTTTGGAGCTCAATAGTAAATAATGATACATAAAAATTATTTATAAATGGGCCTGCTTGCTCACTGAGAAGCTCATTTTGTTACAGTGTCTTTCATTTCCTTATAGTCACTGTGAAGTAAATAATTTTGATTGTAAATCAAGTGTCACATTGACTTAGTTATAACCCACTATTTGGCAGGTGTATGATGTTAAAAAACATGAATAAGGGTCAATTACATATATGAAAATATTTGAAATGTTTCCTCCATTATAAAGAACAACTTGCAGGGAAGAAGACCTCTGTATTAATAAATGTATCACTTCTTTCCTTATTAACTTTTATTCTAATTATTTTGACTTTCAATCTTTCCTACAATGTGATGTACTCAATGTTTTTGCATTATCCCTACCCAATTTATTGGTTTCACCATTGTTAGGATGCCAGTAACTTTATTTCCAAAAGTGAAGTTGCTGAAAATAAAATCATGTTTCGTTTTCTGGAAGCACGGATCAAGTATAATTCTTGTTATGTAATTGCCTGTTCAGAAGTGTACTCTGCTAGTAAACACTGCCTCTACGATGCATGTTTCTTGACATTCTAATAGATTTGCCATGTTTTCTCTGAAGAGCTGCTTGATTTGAAGATCGTCCTTTGGACTATTAATAAATGCTGCCATCATTCTGCCATCAATGATCCCACTAACTGTTATGTTTCCTTTGCCCCATAATGAGGAGAAAATAGAAATGTTTTTGTATATAGTCTCTCGGAATACACGTTAAAATTTGCTATGAATTATTCTCTTTATCATCAGCAAATGTATCCATGAGCAGAAAGGAGCTTGTTTGTTCCTGGAGTGATGAAAAATTTGAAGCAGCCACAGTAAACAGTAAATGTGGAAAGTGGAGTAAAAGTAAACTAGCCCTTATTTTTTGCTTCTTATGTCCATATGCCATGCTCTAGCCCATTTTGGTAACCTTCATTTCTCTTGAGATGGCCAAAAATAGAGATGGGGCCTTAATGTACTTCCAAATGTGAACAATAATGGAGCAATCAGTATGTTGCTGGACTACTGCCTTGTCTTTTTTTCTTATCACTAAATGTACTTCACAGAAGATAATAATTGAAAGCCCAACACTTTCATTCATTCATTTATTCAATAGTCAACCAAAATCATAAACACTGAATATGAAAATCTTATGTCTAACTTTCCATGATGTCTGAGCAATGCACATAACCCTCAAGACATCATTGAAAAAGATAGGTGAGCTGGGCTCAGTGGCTCAGCCTGTAATCCTGTGCTTTGGGAGGCTGAGGTGAGTGGATTGCCTGAGCCCGCGGGTTCAAGACCCGCCTGGGCAACTTGGCGAGACCTCATCTCTACAATAAATCAAAAAATTAGCCGGGTGTGGTAGTGTGTGCCTGTAGTTCCAGCTACTTGGAAGGGTGAGGCGGAAGGATCGCTGAAGCCCAGCAGGTCGAGGTTGTGGTGGCTGGAAGCGGCCACTGCACTCCAGTCTGGGTGACAGAGTGAGACTCCAACTAAAAAAAAAAAAAAAAAAAAAAAAAAAGGTGAGTGGCAAATTAGCACATAAAAAGATGCCCAAACTGTCATGAGTCATTAGGCCAGCCATGCAAATTAAAAAACACAATGAGATGCTCTTAGAATGGTTCAAATGTACAAAAATGACTATTTCAAGTGTTGATAAGATGCCGGGGAAGGGAAACTCTCACGTGTTGTTGATGGAGGTATAAAATGGTGTACTACTACTATGCTACTTTAGAAAAATGTGGAAGTTTCTTAAAAAGATAAACATACCCTACCACGTGATTCAACCATCCATTCCTAGGTCTGTATACGAATGATCCTAGGAGATTTATCTGCAGTAGTCAAAGACTGGGAACAACCCCAAAGTCCCTCAACAGATGAATGGATAACAAATGTTGCAGTCTGCGGGGTCCTGCCCCACAAGGTCATGAGATCTCCTGAAGGAGAGATGGATAGGCGAAAGATGAAAACATTATACTCGGACACCTGCTTCCTGAACAGATGACAACTTAATGTTAGTTAACACAGAGCTTTTATACCATTTGTAAAGGGGCAAGACAAAGAAAATTCCTTCATGTACATATACTCTACAAGCTACCACCATCTAGTGGTCTTAGCAATAAACAAGCCAAGAACCCTGTAAACATTCAGATAATGAGTCTTATTCATAAGGCCAAAGATGATAGTTTTAGTCCAAAGTCCCAAATTACAGTCCTTGAACTCTCCAGAAAGTTTAGCAGTAGTCTTCCTTCTGGGGCTTTATGGCCTTCAGAGTTCTGTAATCGCCTTTGTTGTCCAGGTGTCTTCGTTACTTTTCTCTTATCCTGCTGTGCTTGTTTCTAAAGAAAACTCAAAAGAAGTTTTTAGTAATGTTTCCCAGGCCCCAAGGTTGCTTTCTGTCTCTAGCTAAGTTATCATAAAAGTGTCTGATTAGTATATTATGAGTTCAGTGAAAACCCACTTTATAAATGTTAATTTAGAGTTTTAACTATTGAATTAAGTAAAAACCTTAAAGATAATCTTTATCCTAAGTCAGTGAAACAGTGTTATAAATCACCTACATAACTCCTAGATAAGTGTTAGAACTTATAATGAGCTCATAATAAACTTACTATAAACTTGTGCTTCTAAAGAACCTAAGTCTCAACACTAAACTGCATAATCCTAAATCAAATAAGGAGTGAATATACTTATACCATTTATTACTTAAGCAATATCTAGTAACTTATAACCAAGTGAAAGAAAGCATTCTTGATGTGCTTCAGAGTTTAACCCTTGCATATGTTAGAAAAGGCCAAGCGGCATAGTGGGAAAATAGGAAAGTGAACCGTGACATTTCCAGGTTAGCTGTGAGTACTTCGCATAAACATGCCATCTTCTTCTTCCACGACTGCACAGAATTTCTTCAGCTGTACCAACAGCAAGGATGGAAGACAGAAGGGCCTCAGCTGCCCGGACTCGCTTTGCGGCCGGGGGTTTTCAGTGCACCTGGACTTTGTCAATCAGGCGGGCCTCCAAGGCTGGCTCCCAACAGCAGTCCATCCATGCAATGGAATCTTAAATCCACCGTAAAAAGGAACAAACTATGTGACACCATGGGTGAATATTAAAATAATTATGCTGGGCGAAAGAAGCTAGACCAAAAAAAGAATACACATCTGTGATGTCTTTTATAGGAAACCGGAAAATGCAAACTAGCTGTAGTGAAAGAAAACAGTGGAGGCTACGGGGAGGTATGTGGGAAGGGTACCAGGAGGAAGGGATTACCATGGGGCATGAGAAAACTTTTGGCGTGATGGATATGTCTAATATCTTGACTGTGGCCAGATGCAGTGGCTCATGCCTATAATCCCAGCACTTTGGTTTTTTTTTTTATTTGTTTTGTTTTGTTCTTTTGTTGTTTTTTTTTAGTTGGAGTCTCATTCTATCACCCAGACTGGAGGGGAGTGGCCGCTCCCGGACACGGCAACTTTGACCCGCTGGGCTCCGGCGATCCTTCCGCCTCAGCCTTCCAAGTAGCTGGAACTACAGGCACACACTACCATGCCCAGCTAATTTTTTGATTTATTGTAGATATGTCTCGCCAAGTTGCCCAGGCGGGTCTCGAACCCGTGGGCTCAGGCAATTCACTCACCTCAGCCTCCCAAAGTGCGGGATTACAGGCTGAGCCACCGAGCCTGGCTAATCCCAGCACTTTGGGAGGCCAAGGTGAGAGGATTGCCTGAGCCCAGGGGTTTGAGACCAGCCTGGGCAACTTGGTGAGCCCTCATCTCTACAAGAAATCAAAAAAATAGCTAGGCATGGTGGCACACACCTGTAGTTCCAGCTACATGGAAGGCTGAGGTGGAAGAATCACTGAGCCCAGTAGGTTGAGGCTGTGGTGGCCGTGAGCATGCCACACTGCACTCCAGCCTGGGCAACAGAGTGAGACTCCAACTCAAAAAAAAAAATCTTGACTGTGGTGATGATACATATGTCAAAATGTATCAAATTATATGCTCTTAGCATGTGCAGTTTACCGAATGCCAATTATACCTGAATAAACCTGTTTGTTCTTTAAAAAAAGACATCATTTTCTCTAAACGCTATTTCCTTTTTGATACTAAAGGAAGAGAAATATATTACACCTCAGTCATTGACAGCTGTACAAGTCATCGATGAGGGACTGTTCTTTAGTAAACCTAGTCATAAACTCTAACGAGTGATGGTTGTTAAAGGTGGAAAGGGTTTGAAATTTCCACTGCTAGGTTCTATAATATATATGATTTGGGATGCAAGGGTTCGTCTGTAAGGAGGATAATTAGAAAATGGACTATATTGTACAAAATGATTTCCAGTAAATATTTCTTGTTATTTATTTTATTAATATGAGTTCTGTTATGATGTATTTTTGTCCTAAACCATACAACGGCACCTTAGAAAATGGATTTTATTATAAGAATATTATAAGAAAATATTATAAGAAAAGAGAGCTTACGACAATTAAGATCTTGATAGAAAGTGACCGATAGATCCATTTTTACGGATCCACTATTTTCCACAGAAATAGAAGGAGCAGCCAGATCTTCTCTGCAGATGCTTACACCCATACTGACAATATTTTCACTCGTAAATTCTGCTTTCACTGTCAATTCAACACACCCAGTAGCACAGCTCATCAACTACTGTAAAAACCAGAGTTTTCTCTAGGGCCCCACATGCAACCCTGTGTCTACTTAATGTTCTCCCTATCTGTGTAACAACAAGAAGACATCACGACATAGTGGTCAAGAGCAGACGACTTGGGCACCAGACTGTCCTATACTAAACTCCTGGTTGTACCTCTAATGATTGTGTGGTCCCCGGCATCTCTGTGCCTCAGTTCCTCATCTGTACAATGGGGAAAAAATAATTCCTACTTTACAGGGTTAATATGAGAATTGCATTGAATCGAAATTTGAAAAGTGCTTAGAAGAAAAAAAAAAGAAAATGGAATATATTACAATTATCACACAATTTAATTTATACATGGAACTGTCGTTTTTCATCAGGACACACAGTGAGCTTGATTTACGATGAACTTAATGTACTTTTTACTATCATTTGATTTATAACTGTTGTAGGCTCATGGAGGCTGCACTGCCAGCCTAGGACCCATGTGGGGGGGTCCAAGGACTACTACTCCGAGGGCACAAGGGCACCCTGAGATCCACGTGGTAACCTAGAACATTATGGCATCCTCTGGAACTCGGGAGTGCCTGACAGCTCTCAAGGAGTGTTATAGCTCTCAACTCTTGCTCGGAGAGTTCCCTTCCCGGTCAGGAATGGTCACAGCTCTCTTGTCTAGATGAAGCCCAGATGAATGCCAGGTTCTTATTTCATGATGGTGAGGATTAAGGATCCAGGATGAGCCAGTCGAAGTTTATTCAGGAAGCAAGTGTTAGCAGCTCTCACAGTGCAGGAGGGGAAGCCCAAGAGGGAGGGAGCCCAAGTGGTTGCCCCAAATGGGTTGCCAGACTCCCTCCCAAGAGGGCTGTCAGGGCCAAAAGGGACCAATGAGGTCTGGCCCAGGGCTTGCATAGTACCTGGGGCACACTGATTAGATGGTAGCAGGGACTGAAAATACACTAACCTAATGGCCAGTATAAGGACTAAAAAGGCCAATTAGGAAGAGGTGCACAAAAAGAGAGAGAAAGCTATCGAAAAGGAAATGGCTGTGGCTTTTGTCTGGAGCCTGCAGCTTTCAGCTGTCTCTTCAGGTAAAATTGAGTCCTACCAGAGACCCACCCTACCAGAGATCCACCTGTCTGCCGACCCAATTTCTTTCTTTCTCCTCTTTCACTACCCCCTCTGGAGTGGTGACCCTGACTGCCTAGGGGATAGGAACAGTGACCCGTCTGGCTACTTCCGGCTGATCATGGACACTGTATAAGAATGGTAGCAAAGGACCCCCCCAGAGGGCGATCTAAGGATCCCCAGAAAAAGGGCGTCTCCACCTGAGGTTCCACGTGGAGCTTAATGGCCTCTAGATGAGAAGAAACACATTTTACAAGGAGGTGCAATAAGCAAGGTCCAAAGACAAGGGCTAAAATGATCAATAACAGGGGCCCTAGTTGAGGCAACTATGGAAACAAATTCCAGTTTTGACCAGAGTTTCCAGAAATCAGACATTCTGTCATCAGATTTGTGAGGCCCTATTCATTATTTTCTTGCCTCATTCCTAACTATACTAAACTGATTGATGTAAAAGCAACATTCTTTTTTCTGTGGTTAAGAGGTCTGATTCCCTTCTGCTTTGGAGCACTACCCCTGCCAGTGAATTTATTTGGTTTGGAAGAGTTATCATGCTTTGGGCTACTTTATTTAGATCATCTGAAAATTATTTGGCTAGGATTTGGTAATAAGTTAGTAAAGCTGACAGGCCAGCAACCCTAGTGTCTGTCCTCGTGATCACCCCTGGATTGCTCTTTGTGTTTTTACATGGTTTGTTAGAAGCACATCTAATGGTTGATTGTCAAGGACTGTATTAATTTGGGGGCACAGATAAACCAGGGTGCGTGTCCCTGACCAGTTTGTCAGAACGCATATGTAGTAGCTAGTACCACAAAGGAAGAAATGCCAGGGGTTTTGAAGCAAAACCCCATGTCAACAGTGACAAGATTGGGGGAGTTTGGAATGTTTGTATTCCCAAGTGGAAAAGCTTCCTGCCAAGGCTGCCCCATGAGCGGTTGATATGGTCCCTGGGATATGTCTTGAGTGGGATTCTCAGTCCTGTTTTCACAATGAAAGTAATTTCTAGATGTATCTACAAATATCCCGGTAGCTGAATTTTTCAGTTTCTGGTATCGGAAGGCAGATGGCAGTCTTCTGGTTGGTGCAGATGTGCCAAGGAAAAATGGAAGTATATTGGGTAGATTTCTCCAGACCAAAACCGGAGTTTTTGTCTAGCAGACATTAAGTGTAGGTTTCTCCAAAAACCTTACTGGGTTCTGAAACACTGCATTGTTGGGTTACTTGGTACCTGGACCAATTCCCCAGAGGCTGTATGTCTACTGTGTGATGACAAAGCAATGGATCCAAGGTACCCAATGGTTGTTCCTTTTTGGGTGCATGAGTTCTTTTTATGCAGATGGGACTTGAAATTTTAAAGAAGTATTAGTGGTTAGGGGTTCCCAAACTGGGGTTCCTCGTGAACTTTCAGTGGTGAAGTCTGCAATGAAAGATCTGAGGAGATTAACCATTCTTCCGGTTTGTGTGCATCTAGTTTATGTTAAAATATCTATCTGCAAAACCTATAATAGCCTGTAATAGCTTGCTTGAGATAAGTAACTCCGTTTTGTAACACATCTTCCATCTTAACCTAGAAACGACCCCCTTATGTGACCTTCCCGTAATCACACTATACACCCACATTCCTGTCCCCTTGGAGCTTGGAAACTCCCTAGTTGCCCAAATTCTGACACCATCCATAACCTTTCATAATCAAATGTACTACCAATAAATATTAATCAAACTGTACAACTTAAGTAAGTTCTGCCTTCATATATCCCCTACTCACTTTGTTCGGGGCTGAGAGTTCTTTGGACACTAGTCTGCTCTAGGTCGCCATCAATAAGGGACTCATAATTTGACCCTCTCTGTGTGTTAGTGGTGTCTTTCTCACTATCCAGGTATAACAATATCGGTTAACTGAAAGGTCTTTAATTCTTGCAGTTTGAGTGGCTGAAATGACCAAAGAGAGGTGGGCATTCTTTTAGTTTAGGATGGAGGATTGTCACACGGGTGGCCCATAACTGAACTGGAGAGGGCACAGCTATTTATTGCCTGGATGGAGATAAGCAAAGCTAGCCATCTTTGGCCACGTTTAGGTCAGAAGAGTTTAAAATACTTTGGGTTAATTTTAAAGTATTGCATACATACTTGGAGTTCAACATTTCCTCCATATGTGATTCTTCTTGAATTGTAGTATTAACCACGCTTCTTATCTCCATTAGCCGTGAAAGACAGGTATGGTTTAGTCTCATGTTTAGGGGTGACAGGGATAGACAGTACTGGTTACTTTGCTTAATAAGGAAATGAATAATCCCATGGAGGTTTAGGGCTAAGAGATGCTTGGCAGACACGTTTGATAGTACAGATCAAAACAAAAATAACAGCAGTGAATATAGGTGAAATTACAAGGAGGTTATCCATGAAGGTTTCACTATTGGTACTTATCTTTTGTGATTTTCAGTCTGGGGTCTCTAATTTCTTCACCGTGGTATTCTGGGTGTCCCCCTAGATCAGCGGAGGCAACTTCTCCAGGACTTTTTAGGCCTTCATTCTAGTATAAAGAATCTAAGAGTTGATCATGGGGACCTTCACTGCAGAGAGGTAGAGAGAAGGGCAGTGTAGGGTCTCAATCTGGGCCTAAAAAGGTGGAAAGAAAGGACAGAGCCCTTACCAGTACCATGTCTTCAGGGCTTTATATACTATTTTACAATATACATATACCATTTTCCAACATGCATGAATCCTTTATTTTTTGTTCTAAAACCAGCCACTTTATTGCAGGATAAAAATTTACCAGGAAATCATTAGCATGTTGGCACTGTAAAGCACTAGAGCTGATTATAAATTGCAGTGGGTGACAGATCTCATTTTAGGTTTTTACAACAAATGTTGTTGACAAAAACAATTTGCCTGGTCTGCAGGCAGTTCAGGAGAAAGGCAGGAGATAGGTATGGTTCCTGAAGCTTTTTTTGTTTTTTTTTTTACATTTTCCAGTTTTTAATCCAGACTTGAGTGGCACATCATCATATCATTGAACTTTGCACCAACAAAAGTAAAACTTACAAAAGTTTTGTTCTCCATTTTGAAATTATGAGATGGGGATTCTAATGACTGTCCTGGTTTATCTATTGCTTTATAATTTATCTTATAGTCATATGGTGCTAGTCTTTCTTTCTTTCTTTCTTTCTTTTTTTGGTGGTCAACTTTCTTTTTTTTTTTCTTTTAATTTTTTTATTTTATTTAATGAAGATTTTGTTTCTTACCCCACCCTATGGAGACTGAATTGAGAACCTGAAGAGTTTAAGTATTAAAAGTTTTAAAAGCATAATGTTTTAACACAGGATTAGGGGGTCATTGAAAAAGTTACTTATTGAGCAAAAGTGATAGTCCACAGATCTGGAAAAGTTAAAAAATGAAATTCACTTTTTAATAGAGATTTTAAAACAACGAAAGCCAACAAACAGGGCAGGGAAGAGGGGGGTTAATTTAGTCTCTTTCTCCCCCCTCTTGTTTATAGGAGAAACTTATTTTGGAGATTGCTAATTAAGGTGTTCATGTTTTGGTTCAATTTTGGCCTAGCATTCGTGCAGTTGAAATGAATGGTAAATTCATAGAACTTTTTACCTTAACAACTTGAATTAGCCTTAAGTCACTTTCAATTAAGACAAGGCTATATGATTCCAACGTGGATGATCAGAACCAAATGGCTGGCACCTGTGTTAAATGACACATTAATTTGGGTTCCAGGGCCCTAATATTCACCTGGGGGTGTCGGGGTGATGGTGAGCCAGTGCCAGGCACTTTGGGCCTCCTCCGTGGTCAACCATTTCTGAGCAAGGTGTTCTGTTCTCTCTTCAGAAGAGAGTGTGCCTGCTCCCCAGTGGCTTTCTGGCCTGCACAGTGGACAAGGTCCTGGAGGTTCAGGCCTCTTTGGGGCAACTATGCTTTCAGTGCTCCCCTCCCACAGATTGTACCTATAGCCACAGGCACCATCTCCATATTCGTTCTTACCAGGTCTCCGATGGGTAGTTGGAATTTTGTCACAAATGGCAACTGCCAATTGGGGTGCATCTTTTGGCCCTTTGGTTCTGCAGCCCTCCATGCTGGCACCCTGTTGTTTCTTTAATGCCTTGGCTGGAAAACAACAACAACAACAACAACTCAAAAGTTCTTCTTTAATTGGCTCTGAAACTTTTTATCCTTTCTCTGTTAGTAATGGTTTGGTTTAGAACCCTCTAGAGTGAACAGACCATGTCGATGTGAAACGATCTGTCCCTACTTAGTTTCAGTTGTGAAGAGGCAAATCTGTTAAGGCCTTTTATAAATCATTAAATTACAGTGTTAGTTGTGAGGTGTGGGCAATTAGGTGAGAGTGCTCAAGTCTCACGCTATCCTACCACAGAGAGAGAGAGAGACGACACCTAGTATTTCACCTGTCCCACGGGAGAAGTACCCAGCTTAGTAAAGAGTACACAGAGAGTAACCAACATTTAAAGTTTTACCCGTTCTGAAGCAGAGAAGGGAGCCAGCTAGGCACAGCAAGCTGACTTAACTTTCTTTATATATATATATATAAAAAAAAAACTTTAGGGAGCCTAATTAAAACTACACTGAGATACCACCTAACTCCAGTTAAAATGGCCATCATCAATAACTCAAAAAATAACAGATGCTGGAAAGGATGTGGCAAAAAGGGAAGAACACTTCTACACTGTTGGTGGGAGTGCAAACTAGTACAGCCTCTGTGGAAATCAGTGTGGCGATTCCTAAACTCTTAAAAATTGACCTCTCATATGATCCGGCAATCCTCCTACTGGGAATATACCAGGAAGAACTCACGTCACTCTATAAAAAAGATACCTGCACACGAATGTTTATCGCAGCTTTGTTCATAATAGCAAGGACATGAAACCAACCATGCTGCCCATCAAAAGAGGACTGGATAAAAAAAAATGTGGTACATATACACAATGGAATATTATGCAGCCATAAAGAAGAACAAAATCATGAACTTCGCAGCAACCTGGATGGACTTAGAATCTATCATACTGAGTGGTCTCTCACAGAAAAAAAGAGCTGAGTATCACATGTTCTCCCTCATAAGTGAACCTTGAACAACTACCATAATAGTATAAGAAAAGAATTGACAGAAGCAGGAAACTACGGGGGGGGGCAGGGAAGTAGGATTGACAGTAGTCGATATATGCCTAGGGTAGAGGGGGAACACTTCATTGACAAGGCTACCTGCATAATGAATATTTGTATTCCTCACCCTGAATTGTGCCCCACAATTTTAAAATAAAAATTAAAAGAGGAAAAAAATCACTAAGGATAATATCTAATTAAAAGTCACATGCTTGCACTTACTATGCCATTCAAATATCTTTGTTGTAAAATATTTCTTTCTATGCTTTCAATTTCAGTTAATAAATGATTATTTAAATGTAAAAAGACAAACAAACGAAAAAACTTTAGTGAGCCTGACATAACAAACACCAGTGTTATCCAGCACTGATATTTTTAGCATTTAGTAAAGTTGGACGATATTACTAGAGTACTTGCAAGTTTGGTTTGGAAAAGCAGATTAAAATGACAAGAGACTGTTTTTCAGTTAGCTAACAGGATTAATTAACATGTGATTCCTTTACGTCTGTCTGGGAGGAGGACTGATGGTCCGGTTCAGATCTTATTTTAGGACACGAACTTTAATATCTTTTCTTCCCATCCACCTCCCTGAGGGGAGACCAGCTAAGCCACGGTGAAAGCCTGTCAGAGTTTCCCAAAAACACGTGGGGAGAAAGGTGGAGGCGGAGGAGGCCACACACGTGGTTGGGCTTTGCTGCATCTAGCAAGGCTACCTCTGGGGTGTTATCAGGCAACAGGGCAGGGGGGTCGAGAACAAGGGGTCTGGGCGGTGCCATTTTGAAGGCCTTGGACCATTTGCCCCACAAGAATTTCACTGCAGGAGGGTATTGATATTTCCTCCCCAAGGCCCAGTTTCTCCATCCTGCAACTGAGAACTCAGCTATGCTAAGATGCAAAACAGGGCAACCCCTTTGGGTCCCCTCCCGTTGTGGGAGCTTTTCTGTCCTCTCAATAAATCCTGCTTTCTTAAAAAAAAAAAAAAAAAGATGCAAAAGAATTCAAGATGTTCCCTTTTCAGGGTTTGAGGAGTCCCAGTGTCTCAGGATGCATTTGAGAGGCATGCATACTGGCTTGTTTCCCATCTGAGGAGACAGACAAAACAAAGGCATCCCTGAGCTTTTCCTCTTCCAATCAGTGTGCATGAATAAGGACCGAATAAATCAGAGCATCCTCTCACTTTCCTGTTCTCACATGGTCATGGCCTCCTCGTGGATGTGAACTTGGCCTCCGTCCATGTGTAGCAGAAGGGACTTGGTCTGCAGGAATGGTCACATTTACCTGCTCAGTGTTCCAGTGTACTGCCTCTGAACCCTCAAACCTAGCGTTCCCCTTGATCCCGACTGAGTCTTCAAAAAGACCCTGGAGCAATTATATTTGGACAAGGGATTCTATTTGTTTTTTTTGTTTTTTGTTTTTTTTTTGAGTCGGAGTCTCACTCTGTCACTCAGCACCCAGGCTGGAGGGCAGTTGCACACTCACGGTCACTGCAGCCTCAACCTTCTGGGCCCCGGTGATCCTTCCACCTCAGCCTTCCAAGTAGCTGGAACCATAGGCATGTGCTACCACGCTCAGCTAATTTTTTAATTTATTGTAGAGACGAGGTCTCGCCAAGTTGCCCAGGCTGGTCTGGAAGCCCTGAGCTCAGGCAATCTTCTCGCCTCTGCCTCCCAAAGTGCTGGGATGACAGACTTGAGCCACCGCACCTGGCTAGGGCAAGGGATTCTCTAATGGAGGGAATGTTACTGGGACCTCCTGAGAATCTCTGGCTAGTGGACTCACGGATTGGGCCAAGTTGTAACATCCACGGTTATGAGAGAAACTACCTTCTAAACCAAGTCCCTTTTCCCTGGAGAGGAACTGTTCAAGTTGGGGACATAAAAGTGCTTGAGGAAGGTATACAGGTCTAAGGAGTTAGTCCCCAACAGACTCCAAAAAATTGAAACCAACAGCTGGTGGGGCTCTTCTCTTACTGCCCCCTTATTACACGCAGAATTTTCCAGTTTAAAAGCAAAGCAAGAAATTGAATTTGCTTAGGCCTGTATTGATAGGACCAATAAACGAGGTATCTGAGTTTGGGGACATACAGCCCACAAGGTGCTTACAGGGAAGAGTCCGTGGTCCTTTGCTTTTATCTGCCTAGGGGGTTCTTTAAAAGTGCTGATGAGGTTTGGGGGATGATTTGAGTCTCAAAAATTGATCATCAGAAAAGTGTTTTTTCCTTATTTGCTTATGTATCCCTGTTCTGATTTTAATTAAACTCCAAATTTTGTTTTACATTCAAAAAATGTATAAAATAAATGCTAGGGTGAAATTACAGAGCCAGATTCTCTTAAAACAAAGAAAAAGAGAGGAAGTCCCCGAGGCAGTGAGGACCTGACCTAGCAAGGCACTTTCCAAATGGAAAAAAGTTAATTTGGACTGTGCTGACTCCCATCATGGGGAAAACAAACAGACAAAAACAATTTAAGCCTATAGAGGGAGAGGCATTTGGAGAAAAAGAGCCTCCTACCCTATGCCAGTGGGTTCTTTCACTAAGGGAAGGAAAAAATCTATTTTTAAAATTTTGTTTTTTATGTTTAAAATTTTATTTTATTTAATATCATATTGAAATACACTTTTATAGGACATTTATATTTATTTATTATATTTATATGATATTTTTATTTCTTTATTTTTTAATATTTTATTTTAAAGATGTTGGGTACAATTCAGGATTAGGCATGCAAACGGACTTTGTGCAGGTAAAGTTTGGGCCTCCCTTTGATCCCCACTTTGCCTGGTTTGAGATCCGGTACCCCTATTGATGTCACGTTCCCAAGAAAAATCTTTGAATCTTAATATTGCCCTGATCCTAGAAAACATAAACTGCATTGCTCTGAGCTATGTTCTAAGCCAGCTTCTCATTCTGCCTAGTAAAAACGATCTCTTTGGGTTGCAAAACACCCGCAACATTGTATACAAAGAGGGTACGGTAACTACTGCAGGCCTGAAAAAAAATGCAATAGGAAAGACTGAGGAAGATGCCAGAAGAAAGACTGGAAGCTTCTGCCAACAGTCATTAGGTTGTAGGGAATTGAGGTCGACCTGGGAGTCTTCAGAGAATACCAAGGAGTAGCCCTGGTCAGACGCCCTCAATGACTCCCAAATTTTATTCCAATTCCACGTGATGGCTCTACCGCCATGAAAAGAGACAGGATCAGAGCAAGGCCAACATTCCCAACATCCGAGGCTGATGGAGGACTGACAAAGTCCTCTCCAGTATGCCTGTCCTCCACATGTCATAGACCAGTAAGCATGCTATTTGCTCCTAACCGGCCGGATCTAAGTTTAGAATTATTCTTCTAATGTGTTCCAAGTTTGGTGACCAGGATAGAGTTTACTTAAATCAATTTTCTTTAAGTAGTTCAGGCCAATCAATTGTGTATGTGACTTGGGCTTACTGCTTGATCTTCCTGACGTCTGTTTTATCATCTATAAAATGAAGGCCATGAGCCAAGGTTTTTTCCGTTAAAAAAACTGAGTGCTCTTTCAGTTAAATTGTCAGTATTTGAAATCACATAATCTGAAGGGTATGTAGAATTCAAGTTCAGTCCAGGGAGATTCATCTAGGAGATGGTGAGTGTGCGTTAGCTTATGCTTCAAGGAGAAGCAGCCTGTAGTACAAGGTGACCAACAAAAGCTATAATTCACAGGAGATTTGTTTTGATTGATGCAGTATCAGCTAGTGGCTGAAGAACTGGAGGAAGAAACGATGGCAAGTATGTTCTAGGCATGTTAGAGAGGGTACCCTTAGGAACAAACAAGGCTAACGGGACTGTAGTTCAGAGGGTATATTAGTAAGGGGTGGGTCTAAGCTACAGAAACCACCTTTGCTGGCAAGAAAAAAAGCAGAAGAAAAAAAGCAGAAAAGCAATGTCATTTCTTAAAGAACCTCTAGCAGCTCATAGATTTAACTAGAAGACTGGAGGTCCAGGCTTGGAAAGAGGCAGTTTGTAGCCCTGGAGGCCTACCAACGAGAACTCAGCCATCTCACCAGCCTGTTGCCATCATAATGAGAGGAGCTATGACTGGTTTCCCTGATTCTCCACCGGCCACATTCCAGTGGAGTCTCCAAACTGTTTAACTTGTGTCATGTGGTCACCTCTCAACTCAAAAAAAAAAAAAAAAAATCTTGGTTTTCGGTCTTAAAATACCACTGTGCGGAGTGGGGCAAGAAGGGTCACAAAAATAAATTAAAATGTTATTTCTGAAAGGAGAACTCATAGCCACTACCCTCAGCCAGGGGATGGGCCAGGGTCCAGATTCAGTGAGGTGACAGAATGGCCAGCAAGAGATAGGACAGAGATCCTGGCATGTGAGCCCGGTGCAAGGAGTTATCTGCCTAGGGTGTGGGCACCTGCAATCGAAAGAAAAATCTATTTTTAAAATTTTGTTATGTTTAAAATTTTATTTTATTTAATATCATGCTGAAATACACTTTTATAGGGCATTTATATCTATTTATAATATATATTTATATGGAATTTTTATTTATTTTTTTATATTTTATTTTAAAGATGTCGGGTACAATTTAGGATTAGGCATATAAATGGACTTTGTGCAGGTAAAGTTTGGCCTCCCTTTCATCCCCACTTTGCCTGGTTTGAGATCCAGTACCTCTATCGATGTCGGGTTCCCAAGAAAATTCTTTAAATCTTAATATTGCCCTGATCCTAGGAAACATAAACTACATTGTTCCTTGACTGGCAGGAAAGGGTCTCCCAAATGTAACTGGTTCCAGATCTCAGATTCAAAGCCTCCGAGGGAGTCATTCGTGTATGGCATGTCAACAAGTTAAACGTACGGTAAAGCTCCTTGAATAGTGTCAGGTACACAGAAATCACGGGTGACAATGATTGACATTCATGTTAACATGACATTATTATAACCTAGTAGTCATGGTCGCCATTAGTTGAATGGGAAGAGATTCAGGCAGAGACTGGATTTCAGTAGGGCTTAGCTGTAAGTTCACTACGAATTAATGAAGATGAATCAGAACAGAAGGGTACATAGGTAAATAAAATGCAGCACCGTCTGTCAACTCCCTCGCGACTCTGGGCACTTAACCTCTCTGAACCTGTTTCCTCATATGTAAAATGGGTTGAATAAAGGGAATAGTATCGTCTGTTGTATAGGGCTGTTGGGAGGATTGGATAAGCGATAAATGAGGTGGTGATGCGTGCAATGTGCTTGGAACAGTGCCTGGTGTGTAACAAACGATGTAAACGCCAGCTTCTCTGATTAGGATTATTTTTGCTGTAGAGTTCACAAAGTGCTTTTCACCCACATCACTTCGTTTCATTCATGCAGACAATGCTGTGGTGAGAGTATTCTTTTAAAAATTTTAACCCTGAAAAGGAGAGGTTTTGTTGCTATGCTGGGGATAGAGTGATACCCGCATCTTTGAACTCCAAGGACCGTATTCTTCCACTAGACCTTATTAGGTGTACACAAAATGTATCACAGAAAAGAAACAAAACTCCCAATGCTAGGATGAGACATTGAATAATAATGATTAGTTATTTTTCCCAATTTCGGTCTCATCATGTGTGCAGACATTCAAGAGACATAGTCTCGCCGTGGAAATACAGTCTTTGTTCTTTACAGTTTATGATTAAAACACAGATGCTCTCTCTGATAATGAAAGAATGAGAACAAGTTACTTGTCCTAAGTCCCAAGATGATGTAGCCAATGGTGATCCTCAACCCCCGGTTTTTACACTCCCACTCCTTCCCCCACCTCCCCTTTCTGTCTGTACCTTCTATCCAATGTACTCTTCTGGGCTTTGTTGCGTTAATAGGATAAAAACCGAAAGGCCTATTTTTGAATAGAACTGTAAAGTAGTGCCCACTGACAAGGCTCAGAGCAAGTGAAGGTCTCACATCTTTCCCCAAATCTAAGGAAAACGAGTAAACAAGAACTGCCCAAATAAAACTTTTTTGTTAACATATCCCAGAGATGTCTTTGATTTGTAAATTTGTATGTGGTTTTCCCCCTAGGATGGGAAAGAGTTATACAGACATTTTCTTTCTACTTCATAAAATGGTTAAGAAACAACAAATGTTGGTAACAGGATCATAACTGATCGATTTTAATCATGAAACAGAAATGTTTTTCTTTACACTTACAAGAAGTATCATTTGGAAGTCAGTGTAAACTATGCTTCAAATGTGTTATTTATTGCCATGTCTAAGAAAGGAATTAGCTATAATCAATGCATGGATGTCTGATCTTGATCCTTGCATTCTGAAAGATTTAACTTGTTCTATCCCCAGAAAGTGTTCCTTCTACTGACTTACCAAACCATCAGATACTAAGGTAAAATTTATGTGTGTTTCATTTAAATAAGTGCTATCAATTGGATATCTCTGGAGTCTTACTGCACTTCTTTTATTCTTCCAAACATAAAGGAATATTTCCATCATCCAATTTTACTTAATAGAGCATAAATTTCTCACCACTATAATTATCACAAGCCCATGCTGCATATGTCTAAAAAGAACACTTTAAAAAGAGTGCAAACTGGAGTTTTGCTGTCAGGATAACTTCATTCTCTACACAGTTTCTACTTCTGCAGAGGTAAAATTGTGGCAACTGTTGGTAACTGAGAGGCAAGAATGCAGACAGCGTTTGCTTGTTTGAATCCTGGCTCTGATTATTTTCAAGCTCTGTGACCCTATGCAAATTATGTAAATGCTCCATGCTTGCTCTCTCATCTAATTGGGGATAATCATATACTTAACTCATAAGGTTGTTAGAAAGAGTAAACAAAATAAAGAACTCAGTGGTGTGCCTTGCACATAAAAAAAGGCTCAAGAAATGCTGGGAGTGGCTACTTATCTTAATAAAGTGATGGTGTGAAGGCATGTGGATCATGGCATGTGTAAGGAAGAAATTCTGCACAACAGGGCATCGCCACACGAGCCAGGATTATGCTAACTGTAGAAATGATCATTTTTGAGGTTTTCACTGGGGAACAGGATCAGCATATTAATTTGGAGTTGGAGACAACCTCCCGCTTCTATAAAGTTATTTCTGGCTTTCTTTCTTCTATTTTTCATTTTGTAATTGGAATGGCTGTATTCTCTTAGCCAGGTCTCTTTTGTTCTCTTCTAGATTTTATCAAGTTGCAAGATAAAAACGCCTAAGTCAGCTGTGGCAAATTCCGCTTTGTGGCCCAGGGCCCTGGCAAAAGGGGATAAGCCACACATTTTAAGGTCCACGGTCACTCCACTCAGGATGGTGATCTGGCTCTGGAGTTCACCTGGAGGGAACCGTCCTCTGTGCAAATTAGAAAAAAAACAAGGCACCATTGGTGTTGCCGCTTTTCAAGGTGGCTCCCCTTAAAAACCACGGGGTACAATATAAGAAGGAAGGCTTTCTTTTTCCAACTTCAGAATTAGTTTCAAGAAGTCTGGATCTCTTTTTTTTTTTTAACCAAAGGAATGTCGATTTGAGTGTGTGTTTGAGAGAGAAATAAGAACGAATGCACGTTTTTCCCTGAAGGCTGAGTGTATGGCATTTCTTGTGTTCCTGAAATGATTAGTCGTTCATGGAAATATCTTAGTAGGATTTAAGTCGTTGATGCTAACAGCAAAGATCACACTGTTCCCTCATCGAGTGTCAGGGTGTTGTCCTTAACACTCTGGGGCTCACCATAATAGGGTAAAGGCCCAAAGTGGTACAATTAAATTCAGCACAGGAGCTGAACAAAATCAAGAACCTTAATTACTTACTTATAACTCACCACGCTCCAGAAGGATTTAAGGCAGCTAGGATTTATCTCTAGACATGAGAAATGGAATAATATGCCTACAACTGAGTCACACTTGCTATGTGTATCAAAACAGACCTCTGGCAATAAGAGGGATATTCTGATACTATGAATATTTGAGGCACCTACTATCCCAACTTAAGAGAAAAGTAACAATGTGCCCACATTTCTCTCCATGGTCACCATTCTATACCAGAACTAATGCAAATAGCTGCAGGTAGTTTGATCTCTTAAACCCAGATTATAATAAAAATTATGTATTTTAGTAAATAAACTAAAAGCTAAGTATAAAGATGCTAGTTTTTTTTAAGTGCTATTAAGGTTGGCTGATATGTGTATAAACTTAGTACTTTACAAATGGTAAAAACAACAACAACAAAAAACAACTACTTATGTTGAGTCATAGTCATACATAATTTAGTTCCCAAAAAATCCTCTTTTGGATTTTTTAAGGCACAAACAGAGGAAGTTAAAAAATTCAATTAAATAATTTAGGATGATTGGATTTCTTTTTTTTTTTTCTTTTTTTTGAGTTTGAGTTTCACTCTGTCGCCCAGGCTAGAGTTCAGTGACATGCTCACGGCCACTGCAGCCTTGACTTGCTGGGTTCAGGCGATCCTTCCGCCTCAGCCTTCCAGGAAGCCAGTACTATAGGGGTGCACTACCACGCCTGGCTTATTTTTTTGATTTATGTAGAGACAAGGTCTCGCCAAGTTGCCTGGGTTGTTCTCAAACACACAGGCTCAGGCAATCTGCCCCCTTACCCTCCCAAAGTTCTGGGATTACAGGCTGAGCCACCAAGCCTGGTTGAATGACTGAATTTCTATTTTCTGGATTATTTTATATGTATTTAACACTTCTGCTCAGTAAAAATGATGATGACTAAAGCACTGGTTCCCAAACAGTGGTGGACATAAGAATCACCTGAAAAAGCTGATAAAACACAGATTACCAGACTAAAACCCCATTATTTCTGATTCTGTATAAAGTCTGGGGTGGAAGCTTAGAGTGTGTACTTACCAGTTTCCAAGTGATGCTGGCATGGTTGCCCTGTGGACCACATTTGAGAACCACGGCTTTATATGGGGTCAGACACAACTAAGGCTGATTAATGTTATCATCTCTAAATCTTGCTGTCCCAATGGACCTGCTGTGGAACACTCAAACCTATTGAATAAAATATAACAAAATTTTACCAACCGTTTAAGCAGCTAGAGGAACACTTAGGTAAAAATATCAGAAGAGGATTCTTAGAAAGATGGTGGTGGAGCCAGTCAGACTAACTGAATCCCAGTGTGAGTGAATGAGTGTATGGAAATTTTTGCTTAAGTGCTGGTAAGTGGGTATGTGAGTGGTTGACTTGAGTACGGACTCATGAACATGTGGCCAGGACTCTCCTGGTGAAGAGGTTGGTGCCACAGCTGCTCTACTTCGTCCCTAGTGCTTCCTCGGGTGCAGAAGCTGAGCGCCATTAAAAAAAAATCAACAAAGTGCTTCCTAGGAAGAAGATACCGGGAGCAACTGCTGACTCCAGGCTCTGCCTCACCACTGCAGTGCCTGGCTGGACACTGGCAGCAAGAGCTGAGGGGGGAGCATAGTGAGGGAACCCAGAGGCAGAACCCCAATGGAGTTGAAAGAGGCATCCTGCCACCATCTTGAAAACTGGGCAGGAAAGTGCTCCAGCTTGCTCACCATGGGGTGACAGACCCAACCTGAACTCTGTGACCAGTGGATTAACTACTTGGGGGCTGATTGTGACTCAAGGGAATATACTGAAAGCACAAATGCCAGAGCACAAAACAAGTGCTGAGACTCAGGCACCCCATCCCCTACCCTGATTCAGCCATGGGACAAAGGGTGTGGCCAGAAAAAGATGAGGAAGACCTCCAAAGAGCTCAGTGGTGAGCCGACCCAACCCCCTCCTTCCCAGAAATCCTCTGAACATCAGACCCACAAGGCTGGGACATGACTGAGATGGATGAACCCTGGACGTCAGCAGCAATAGGAGGACTCCCCTCCTGGATAATCCTGGCTGGGTTGCCCCCTGCTAGTACCTGGCGAAGAGACAATCTAGCACCTCTCCACTGGAGGGGATCCCGCGACCATACTATAGGAGGGAAGGACTTAAGCCCCACCCACAACCACTGCTCCCCCCCTCCTTCCCTGGGCTAGGCACTGGGGAGATTGTGAATGAGGCCAGGGCTCGGCAGGAGACAGCTGAGAGGAACAATTACAGGACCTGCCACAAGAGGACAGGATTTTTTGTTTGTTTCTTTTTTTTTTTTGAGTTGAAGTCTCACTCTGTCGCCCAGATTGGAGGGCAGTGGCATGCTCCTGGGCCACTGTAGCCTCGACCTGCTGGGCTCCTGCAATCCTTCTACTTAGCCTTCCAAGGAGTTGGAACTACAGGTGCACGCTACCACGCCCAGCTAGTTTGTTTCTTAATTTTTTAATATTTTTCCTTTGTGCATGAATGTGCATGTGAGGATTCGATCTGCATCCCTCAACCCATTTTTTCCTTTTTATTTCTTCCTCCTTTTCTTCCTTTCTTTGTTCTTTCATTTTTCTTTTCTTTTGACTTGTGTGTACATGAAGGATTGAGTGCTCATCTTTCAGTTTATTTATTTATTTTTTTGGCTGTTTTTGCTTGTGCTTTCTTGTTCTTCTCTTTTTTTAATGTTTGTGTGAATACATGAGTGAGGGTTTCATATGAAATAGGGGTGTGTGCGTGTGCGTGTGTGCGTGTGTGTGTGTGTGTGTGTGTGTGTGTGTGTTTGGTATTCCTGTTTTTGTTGTTGTTTTGTTTTGCTATTCCAGTTTGTTCTGGTGTGTGTGTGTGGTATGTGTGTGTAATTCTTTTTTGCTTTGGTTTCTGCTCTTGTTCTGCATTATTTTTTATTTTTTTTTAAAAAACTTTATCTTATTTCATTCTACTTTTTTTCTGTTATCCTCATTGCTATTACTGTATCTTGGATCCAAGGGGTACACATATGTGCCTATTGCATCATCATATACAGTGGTAGAGGGAAGTAGGTCTCAGAGAACCCATACCACAGTGAACACTGTGATTTGCAAGTAGTTTCTGAATCCTAGCTCCCCATCCTCCACCTTATTCAACTCTCAGAACTACAAGAAACAGCAAAGCTTTCCACCCACAGCCCTGTCTCAAGATAGCACAAATTCAGAATACTGATAAGGGAAGAATAGAGGGCTGAGCAAATATTATGAGTGAAAGTCTCTCCCACTGCCACTGAATAATGGAATTAAAGAGAAAAGAAAGAGTTCTTTCACAATGAGGAAAAATCAATGGAGGAACACAGGTAATTCCCACTGTTATAAAGAGAAAATACCTGAAAAATCAGACCTCAGAGCCCAAACAATGAAAGTCACCAATGACAGGCCCCAGAATACAGAGCACAAAAATAAAAGCCCAAATTCAGGATATAAAAGACAAAAATATCATAGAAAAAAATCGACAAAACAAAAATCTGGTTCTTTGAAAAACTAAAGATTGATGAACTCTTAGCCAGAATGACCAAGAAAAAGAGAGAAAAAGCCCAAATAAACACAATCTGATATGTAAAAGCTCAAATCATAACTGACCTAGAAGAAATACAAAAGATTATCAGAGGTTACTATGCACACTTGTATGGAAACAAAATTGGTAACCTGAATGAAATGGTGGACTTTCTGACATCATACAACCTCCCAAGTTTGAAACAAGAAGACATTGAGACACTAAATAGACCAATAACAACCCAGGAAATTGACTCCATTATAAGAAAACTACATTTAAAAAAGAAGCCCTGAACCAGACAACTTTCCAGCAGAATTCTACAAAACATACAAGGAGGAGCTGATGCCAATCCTATTGAAAGTATTCAGTTGAGAAAGATGGAATGCTCCCCAAATCACTTTACGAAGCTAATGCCACACTGACCCAAATCAGGTAAAGATTCAACAAACAAAAAAAGAAAAGAAGAAAAAGAAAAAGAAAAAGAAAACTACAGGCCAATACCATTGATTAACATAGATGGGAAAATTCTCAACAAGATTCTAGCAAATCAGATCCAACAAGACATCTCAAAAATCATCCACCAAGACCCAGTAGGCTGCATCTCTGAAATGCAGGACTTGTTGAACATCCTTAGGACCATAAATGTAACTAAATACATCAACAGGTATAAAAACAAGAACCACATGACTATATCATTAGATGTAGGAAAAGCTTTTGATCAAATTCAGCATCCTTTCTTGATTAAAAACCTCCAAACACATAGACATAGAAGGAACATACCTCAAAATAGTAAGTGTCATTATGTTAAACTCAATGCCAGCGTTTGGCTAAATGGACAGAAAGTGGAAACATTTCCCCTGAAAACTGGAAAAAGACAAGGCTTTCCACTCTCACCACTCTTATTCAACATTGTGTTGGAAGTCCTAACTAGAGCAATTAGACAAGAGAAGCAAATCAGAGATATCCAAATAAAAAAAGAGAAAGTTAAGCTATCCCTCTTTGCTGACGATATGGTCCTATACCTCAAAAACCCAGAAAACCTGTCAAAGCCCTCCTTGCACTGAGAAAGAACTTTGATAAAATCTCAGGGTACAAAATAAATGTACAAAAGACAGTTGCATTCTTTTTTTTTTTTTGAGTTGGAGTCTCACTCTGTCGCCCAGCCTGGAGGGCAGTGGCATGCTCCTGGCCACCGCAGCCTCGACCTGCTGGGCTCCGGCAATCCTTCCACTCAGCTTTCCAAGTAGCTGGAACTACAGGTGCGTGCTACCACGCCCAGCTAATTTGGGATTTATTGTAGAGATGAGGTCTCTCCAAGTTGCCCAGGCAGGTCTCAAACCCATGGGTTCAGGCAATTCACTCACCTCAGCCTCCCAAAGTACTGGATTACAGGCTGAGCCACTGAGCCTGGTCAACAGTTGCATTCTTATACACCTCAACAAGCAGGCAGAGAACCAAATAAAAAGCACAAACACATTCACAGTAGCTACAAAAAAATGAAATACCTCAGCATCCTCCTAATCTGAGAAATGAAAGACCTTTACAATGAAAACTACAAAACACTACCCTAAAAAATCCTTAAGACACAAACAAAGGCAAAAATATCCCATGTTCAAGGATAGGAAGAATTAACATTGTTAAGATGTCCATCCTACCATAGGCAATCTACAGATTCAAAGTAATATACATTAAATAAATAACATCATCCTTCTCAAACCTGGAAATGACAATACAGAAATTCATGTGGAAACATAAATGACCAAGAATAGCCAAACCAATCCTTAGCTAAAGAAACAATAAAAATAATATAAAATTAAAATATTAATTGTTCTAAATCTAAAAAAAATAAAAATATCAGAAGAAAATATTATACAGAGGATATATCTGTAAAATATAAAATTAAATTATTTCAATGTCCATTATTTTCTTTTCACAAGGTTTGCTTCCGATTAATAGTAGATACTTAAAACTCCTTTTCTATTTTTAAAAATTATTTTATTTTAAAAATGTGGGGTACAAATGAGAGTTAGGTACATACATGGTCATCATACATACAGGTCAAGTGTGGGTAACCTTATTGATGTTATATGCCCCTCCCTCCCCTGACAGTGTCCCACTACTGCCA
The DNA here is from genome assembly GCA_027257055.1 of Cephalopachus bancanus. Classification (NCBI taxonomy): domain Eukaryota; kingdom Metazoa; phylum Chordata; class Mammalia; order Primates; family Tarsiidae; genus Cephalopachus; species Cephalopachus bancanus. The sequence continues at coordinate 2,902,611 of JAPVLO010000384.1, read as the reverse complement.
ATCCCTTTCTTATGGTATTATAATAAATGTTCAAGGTCCACTTATGAGTGAGTACCTATGGCACTCAGATCTTTGTTTCTGTGATAAGTCAATGAATATTATAGACTCTAATTCCATCCAGGTTGCTGCAAAGTTCATAATTTTTTTTCTTTATGGCTGCAAATATTCCATTGTGTAAATGTACCACACTTTCTTTATCCAGTCCATTTTCAATGGGCAGCACAGTTGGTTCCATGTTTTTGCTATTATGAATAATGCTGCCATGAATATGCATGTGCTGGTATTTTTATTATAGAGTGATTTGAGTTCCTCTGGGTATATTCCCAGAAGGGGGATTGTTGGGTCATATGGAAGGTTGATTTTCAGAGTTTTTAAAAATTGCCACACTGTTTTCCACAGAGGTTGTACTAGTTTACATTCCCACAACAATGTAAAAGTGTTCCCTTTACTCCACGTGCTCTCCAGCATCTGTTGTTTTTTTGTTATTGACGATGGCCATCCTGACTGGAGTCAGTGTCCATTTCTTTGTGGGTTTTAGGGGAACCTTGCTGGTGTTGATATTTATTTTTATTCCACTGTGGTCTGAGAAGGTGCATGATGTATTTTCATGACAAATTTTATGAAATTTGTTTATACTTTCTTTAAGGCTGAGGATGTGGTTGATTTTGGAGTACATTCCATGAGGTTAGTAAAATGTAATCTGTGGTTGTTGGGTGGAGTGTTCTGTAGGTATCTATTAGGTCCATTTGGACAAGCATCAGTTTCAAGATTCCAGATCTCCTTGTTGATTTTTGCCTTGGTGATCTATATAGGGTAGAGAGCAGGGTGTTAAAGTACCCAGCTATGATGGTATTAGAGTCAATATATTTTTTAAGTTTACTTAGTAGCTGCTTTATAAAAGTTGGTGTTCCTGTGTTTGGTGACATGTTTAGGATGGATATTTCTTGTTTTTGAATTGAACCTTTTATCATTATGAGTGTCCTTCTGTCTTTTTAAATTTTTGATAGTTTAAAGGTTATTTTGTCTGATATTAAGATTGCAACTTCTGCTTTTTTGCGTGTTCTGTTCACCTGGAAATTTGCTTTCCATCCTCTAACTTTGAGTCTTAGGGTCCCTTCTGGTGAGATGTGTCTCCTGATCATAGTATATTGTTACATCATGTTTCTTTATCCAGTTTTCTATTCTATGCCTTTTCAGTGGTGCATTTAGTCCATTCATATTCAGACCAGTTATTGAGATATGAGAGTTTATTCCTGTCATGAGGCTCTTATAAACTTTGTTGTTTGTTTCCTCACTTGCTTTTGGTTTTCTTTTGATTTGAGGTTGATTTATGTGTATGTTTTCAATCTTGCAGTTGTGATGCATGTTTTATTGGTTCTTTGTTTTCTTACATTCTTGGGAGGAACATGGTTGTTTTTGTTTTTTTCTTCTGTTAATACTTTCTTAAGCATCTCTTGTAGAGCTGGTCTGGAGGCAGTATACACTCTTAGGGATTGAATGTCTAGGAAGGATTTTAATTATCCATCACTGAAGAAGCTTAGCTTAGCTGGGTAGTAAATTCTTGGTTGGAATCATGTATCTTTGAGTGTTTTGAAGATTGGACTCCATTTTCTCCTAGCCTGCAGTGTTTCTGTAGTTAAGTCTGCTGCTATTCTAACTAGTATTTCCTGGTAGGTAGTCTGACATTTCTATCTTGCTGCCTTGAGAATTTTGTATTTTATTCCTACTTTGTGTAAGAAAATTACTATGTGACTAGGAGTTGGTCTTATCTGATGCCTTGCAGGGGTTCTCTGTATCTCTTGCATTAGGATTGTTATGTCTCTGATGAGATGTGGGAAGTTTTCTTGGATGACCTCTTGAAATGTTTACTCCAGGCTGCTCTCATTCTCCTTATCTGCATCAGGGATACCTATCAGTCTTAGGTTTGGTCTCTTAACATAGTTGCACATCTCCTGAAGGTTTTGTTCCATCTTTTTAAATTTCCTTTCTATGTTTTTAACAGATTGGGGTTGTTCCAGATTTTGGTCTTCAAGTTCTGAGATTCTTTCTTCTGCCTGGTTAATTCAGCTTTCCATGTTTTTCAGCTTATTATTTATTTCATTTGCTATGTTCTTTATAGTTTGCATTTCAGCCATTAGTTCTTTCATGTTTTCATCTTGCTTTTCTTGGTTCTTGTTCATCTTTTCCATCCATGCCTAGATCTCTGCCTTTGTAGTCTGAGACCAGTCCATCTGGGTGCTCTTCATTGTTTGAGTTCTGAAGTCTGTATACTCATGGACTATCCTCTTTGGACTTTATGTAGTGCCTGTTGTTCTTTGGTTTTTCTTCATTTGTGGTGGGTTTTTCTTTTTTCTTCACTTCCATTACTCAGTGAGAAAGGGAGTAAGTTTTCATGTCTTTTTGTCCAACCCCCTATTCTTCCTGAATAAAGCCTCTGGACTAGTTCAATTCTTGGAGCCAGGTTGGAGCAGGGGAGCTATGTTACTCCCTTGCAGACTTGAGATTTAAATGAGGTGTGTTAGGGGCTGCTAAAATGCAAAAGCTGTCTGACGATCACAATGCTTGCTGATTGTTGTGTGAACCCCTACCACCTTACAGTATGTCCATACAGTGGGAGTGTATGTACCTCCTCTGGATACACAATAACATGAAGAAAGGGAAAGGAGTTAATAAAGAGAGCATGTGGAGGGGATGACAATGGAGAGAACAAAGGAGAGAAGAAAAAAGACACAAATTGGCAAACAGGGAGAAAAGCAATGATAGAAAGAAAAAGACAGAGGGAGAGAAAACCAACCAAGACAGTAACAAGAAAACAAAATAAAAACAAAAACAAAAAACAAACAACACATAAACAAAAAGACAAAAACCCCAAAGAAACTAAAATCGATAATATGAGGACATTTTCACACTCATGTGTAGCCTTATTGGACAGGAAGAAGGAGGAGAAAGGGTAAAACCGAACAAAATGCCCACTCCCAGCAAGCTATTTTAGAAAAAAATATGCAGAGTCACGCAGATACAAAAACAAAACAACCCTCCCAATACAACAACAACAAACTTATGTAATTCTTGAGCACCCTCTTTCAGCAGTTTCAAGACTCCAGGTTTCATGTAGGAGTGACCCAAGCACTGCTTCTCTTAGCTAACGGCAGAGGGGAGAGATTTCAGAAGGAGGAGCTTCCGACTTTTAAATCTGTCCCCCAGCTCACCCCTTGTGGTTGTGGAGAGGTTGGAAGGTGTCCCCAGCTGATCCACCTGTTTAGCCCTCTCTGTGTGTGCTGATTCTAACATTGCCTGCCTGAGTCACACAACTCACCCCTACTCATCTGCTTTGAGTGGAGTCTGGGTTCTTAGGTTGCAGTGCAGACTACAAATGCTCCAAATCTAACCCCATTTGTCCCGTGGAGTTGGGAGAAGACTGCAAACTGCCCCAGTTGATGTTTAGGTCTCTCTGTGCATGTTGCTCAGAAAGTTGTGTATACCTAACCCTGAATTGTACTCCATGGCTTTATAATAAAAAATTAAATTAAATTTAAAAAAAGATAAGAAAGCTGTCCACCTGAGCCACACATCTCACAGATTACCGGGAAAAAAGGTGCTGGGTCACTTTAAAACTCACCATCGTTCTGCTGTAATCTAGGGCTGGGTTCTTCCGTGGGGCTGCTGTGGTAGACCACAAATGCTTCAGTTTGGATCTCCTTGCTAAAACTTTGCTCGGGTTACTCCGGTATATTTTCTTTTCTTTCTTTTTAAATTATAAACATGTGGGGTACAATTCAGGGTTAGGTACACAAACGTTGATGGTGCAGGCACCTTTGTTGATGAGGTGTGCCCCTCCCTCCCCTGGCAGTTTCCCTCAACTACCAATCCCCCCCCCACTTTCCCACTACTGCCAATCCCTCTCTTATAGTATTATGATAACTGTTCAAGGTCCGCTTATAAGTGAGAACATATGGAACTCTGCTCTTTGTTTCTGTAATAGATCACTGAGAATGACATCAAGAAGGACAAACACACTCTGGTATATTTTCTGGCAGTTCACGTTGCTGGTGTCTGACTTGGGACAAAGGCAGCAGCAGCAGGTGCCACCTGCTGCAGGTAGTCTTCATTCTTTTTTTTTCCCTTTCTGAGTGGTGCTGTAGAGATGGTGCCTGTCTCTGGACCGAAGAGCCTGCTGAGGCCCGAGTAGCCACACAGCGCAGCTACCTAAGCAGGAGACCTCGATCCTCTCCTTTCCATGTCTCCACTCAAAGGGCCGATCGAGAGTGGGAAGTCACTTTTCATCTTGTTCTTAACCCTGACACAATGATGAGAAAGTAGAAGCTATGCTTTTGGAGAAATGCACACTTTAGGTATCATTAACTTTACTGACTTTGTCTTTTCAGAAACAGACTTTCAGGTATCTGAGGTATCTCATAGTGACAATCAAGCATGCCTAGAGTAAAGGGAATTTACAGGGTCTGAGACATCATGCATTGGGCAAGGACTGTAAAAGTCATGAAACTTGTAATTTCAAAAGTTATAACCACTCAGAGGGGGAGCAGGTGGGGATTCGACCTTCCAGTAAATTGAGCACTATCTACAGGGAAGCCAAGGATCCCCCAAAGCTACCCACTGGGAATGCATGGGAGATAAGCAGAGGTGCACCCTCCGCTAGCTCTAAGGAATGTCCTTGGGAAGGTGCAGGAGAATTAGAATCCGTGTCACGCCCTTCTCTAGGGGCTATAATAATGTGGGCGGACATTAATGGGTCTCTGTGTCACAGGTTCTCCAAGACATCCACAGGTGGTGGACAGGAAAGTCACAGCAGTCACGTGCAACATCTCCAAGAGAAGGATTTAAGCCAGGACTCTGGGGGGCTACAAGGCCACACTCACCTAGAGTGTAGGCCCACTCCCTGTCTGTGGGGGGTGAACTTTTCTTAAATAAATCTTTTCTTCTCTCACCTCTGTGTGCTGCAATTCTTTGCAATTTACTTGGATCTCTGGGTTCCCAGCATGCACCTCCGGGTTGCCAGCCCCAGCAGTGCTGTGCACCTCGCCTCGCCTCTCCACCCTCACTCTGTCTGCCATCCATACCCTAACATCCACTCAATCAGACATTCACACATTTGCTGACACCCTAGGGTGAATACTGGTCTCTTTGTAAATCCATTTATGTGGAGACTCATGCACTCCAACTGCCTCTATTGCCATCTTGGAATCCGCCCCCTCCTGTTCTATTAAATAAAAAACAGAGGGCTTTCATAGCAAATGAAAAACAGAAAAGAGGCTGAGGTCATTTCCTGTGTGTCAATCATACTTAGAAAAATTTAGAAAGTTCTTATAAGACAAGTTCATGTATTGACCAAGTAAATTCTGCATTGCCTAATTCTGTGAATTACTTGAAAATAATTAACTTTTAATAGCAGTAAAAATCATACTTTTTTTCAATATTAGGTAAACATTATCACAACAATTATCTCCTTCAGCAAACATTGATGTAGTTGGGTCATTATAATGACTACTGAAAGAAAGCTCTAATATATCTGACAAAGATCCCCCAAAGCTACCAACTGAGAATGCATGCTTAGTATGTTTTTATTTTTATTTTTTATTTTTTTGATTTTTATTTTTTTGAGTTGGAGTCTTATTCTGTCGCCCAGACTGGAGTGCAGTGGCTGCTCCCAGCCACCGCAGCCTCGACCTGCTGGGCTCTGGTGATCCTTCTGCCTCAGCCTTCCAAGTAGCTGGAATTACAGGCATGAGCTACCACGCCCAGCTGATTTTTTGATTTATTGTAGAGATGAGGTAAATTATTGGTTTGTACACAAAGTTGGTGCTTCATAGTCAATGAATAAATGAAATTAGGTTATCATAAACCAGAGCTATCAATATTTTTCCTGCTATGTGGACTTCAGAAAATCTCCAAATGTATATGAAACTTTGGGAATGTAAATGGCTTTCTTTCCTGTTTCTCTGGGAATACACTGCTCTTAGCTACATGACACCACCGAATGCCTTTACAAATTACAACAACCTATGAAATAATTTCCTCTAGTTATAGATGCAAGGATAAAATGACCAAGTTTGTTTTTTCTACCAGTTTTGCTGAGCATGACAGTCTCACAGTCTACCTATTCATCTTTGTAGGGAGCTTTGTACATTTTTGAATATTATTGTTTGAAGATTGTAACTTGGCTAGAGTCTTGACTGTAAAGAAGCTACAACCCAAAAAAGATAAAATATGTTCTTCGGATTTTCTGGAAGATAGGACAGCAGGTCTACAATGGTTAAAAATCGAAAATAAACCAATAATAAGACAAGTAAGTTTCATGGCTATGCTGTAAGATTCATAGTTAAGGGTATATAAAGCTTCAATGATCACTGCAAAGTCCTATTTGTGAGTTTCATGAAGTTCAAGGATGGTTTGCACTTAACACGCAGAACAGCACAGTAGGAATGTGGACTGGGAAGACAAATCCTGACGGTGAAATCTAAGTTTGTCATTTCTAGTTTTGAGAATTTGGGCAAGCTGTTTAACATTCCTTTGCCTAAGTTCCTCATCTCTTAAAACAGAACAATAGGCAATAATTTTACCTTTTTCATGGGGTTGTTGGGAGGATCAAATGAGTTAGTATGTATGTAAAATGCTTATATAAGTACTTATCTACTTTTCATTATACATGAAATATATGTATATTTTTTACATATTTTATTATTATATAGAAATATTTCATACATATTTATTATCACATATACTGATTATCATATAATAAATACCCTATGTTAGCAATAATTATTATTTTAACTATTTCCTCCATTTTTAGTATTATTCTATGGTCCTCTTTATTTCTCATCCTGTCCTATATCTAGTTTCAATACTGACCAATCCCTACTGTCTCCATTATTCTTTTTTTTAATTATAAAGATGTGGGGCACAATTCAGGGTTAGGTATACAAACGTTTATTATGTAGGTGCCCTTGTTGATGAGGTGTGCCCCTCCCTCCCCTGCCAGTTTCCCTCAACTGCAATCCCACTCCCCCTCCCTGACAGTTTCCCACTACTGCCAATTCCTTTTTTGTAGTATTATAATTGTTCAAGTTTCGCTATGAGTAAGAACATATGGAATACTGTTCTCTGTTTCTGTGATAGATCACTGAGTATGATCGACTCCAAATCCATTCAAGTTGCTGCGAAGTCCATATGTTTGTCTTTCTTTATGGCTGCATAATATTCCATTGTGTATATATATCACATTTTTAAAATCCAGTCCAGCTTCAATGGACACCATGTTTGGTTCCATATTTTTGCTATTGTGAATAGAGCTGCAACAAACATACGTGTGCAGGGATCTTTTTTGTAGAATAATTTGAGTTCCTCTGGGTATATTCCCAATAGGGGAATTGCTGGGTCATGTGGAAGGTCAATTGCTAGTTCTTTCAGAAATTGCCACACTATCTTCCAGAGAGCTTGCACCATTTTGCATTCCCACCAGCAGTGTAGAAGCGTTCGTTTCTCTCCACATCCTCACCAGCATCTGTTGTTTGTTTTATGAATGATGGCCATTCTTACTGGGATTAGGGGTATCTCAATGTGGTTTGGATTTGCATTTGTCTGATGATGAGTGTGCCTCTACTCTTGTCGCCAAAATTGCAATTCTAAAGCTAGACATTAACCAAATCTAAATTGTTACAATATTCTAAAATATTGTGATTCTAGTTTAAATCATTCCTTCATTCATTCTTTCACCACTTTATTGAAAGACACAGATACAAATGTTTCATTTTATTTTCTTTTTAACCAGCAGATTTAGGCTTCAATACTAAATTTATTGCATTGTTAACTCTGGCATAGACTGAAGCACAGTATAATGAAAGGTTAGGTATCATATAATTGATAGAAGTTAAGTGCTTACATAAAAAAATACCAAATAAAAATAAAATGTTTATCCACTCACAATGATCCCAATATCATACATCATCTTCTATATTAAATAAATTTCCTAGGATCATTTTCAGACATCGAAGGCTTGAAGACCATTGGGATTAAGAAATTTGTTGTAGTTACAAAAGCTTCTTAGCTGATCACTATGTCGCTGGCTGCAGTAGGGGGAAAGAGATATTGCTAATGCTTGTATATTTACCAACCTTGTTTAATCCTTACAAAAGAGAGAAGATGAAGGTGTCATGGGAAGTGGATTTTGTGTAAAGTGATTTACACAAAGTTTTAGAGGTGTCCATAGGAACCAAACATTAGAAAGAATCCTCCTTATCCAGGATTTGAAAAATCTTTCTTGTATTCAGTTGGTACTTGTGAGAGAGTAAATTACTGGTCCCAGTTCTCTACCTGTTTCCATGTCCTTTGCCATGTAACTCTGCAGGTACTCCCACTCAGTGTGAAGTGTACTCCCTTGTCCTTTTCTTTAGGCTTGACCACTTGATGCACTTAGGCCAATGCATGGGGGTGGAAGTGAGGGTGACATTTCTCAGGCTAGCTTATTCATCTTGCTCCACTGCTATTGCCATGAGACAAGATTCCCCTGAGTAGCTGCTTCCCCTTTAGCCGAGGTCCCAGAATAAGCACATGTGGAAAAAACCAAAGCCTGGCTTGTAGCAAGGAGCCTGTTCCAATGATATCTGCGATCTGAGCAGAGCTTTCCATCAGAGTCCAGTCCAAACCAGCTGATCCTCAAGTGGTCTGCAGACATCTGACAAACAAATACTTATTATAGGCCACTGAGATTTTATGGTTGTTATATAGCAAGAACTTACTGACATGCATCGAGTTTCAGGATTGTAATAAAGGCTTCATCTTTTCAAGAAAGCTAAAAATAACTCCCAAAACAAATATGCAGATGATATAATTCCATACACATTGTAGATGGAATCAGTAAGTTTTAAAAAAATGTCAATGGCATTCAGAATGGTAATTAACTTATGAAACAATATCACACACGATTAAGGCAGCAAATTTATATTTGGTGTGCCCTAAACTACATTATAGCAAATCACATAATGTATACCCATTAGGCTTGTTGGTTACTGTATCCATCCATTTTGTGTTATTATAAAGGAATACCTGAGGCTAGGTAATTTATAAAGAAGAGATTTATTTGGCTCATGGTATCAGTTGAGGACTCAGGAAACATATAATCATGGCAGATGGGGAAGAGGAGGCTGGCATGTCACATGGTGAGATAGAAAGCAAGATAGGGAGGAGGTGGTGGTGCCAGTCTCTTTTAAACAATCAAATCTCCCATGAGCTAAAAGAGTGAAAACTCACTCATTGCCATGTGAACACCACCAAGCCATTCATGAAGGGTCTGCCCCCACCAACCCACCCCACCATGACCGAAATACCTCCCCATAGACCCCACCTCCAACACCGGGAAACACATTACAACATGACATTTGATGAACACAAACATATCAGTAATGATTTCAGTTACTGAAATGAAGTCAATGAAACTGTGTAACTGAAAAATTCAACCAATACTTTCAATAACTGCAAAGTTTATTTCTAGATTGATATTAGAATTTATGAAAGTTTCCCTGATGACTTAATTATATATAACTTAACTACATTTTAACAATCATAGAACTATTATGTTTAATCCACAGAACCAGAACAAACATTTGTTGAAAAACAAACACAGAACATTTTAACCAACTAACAGTACTTTCAAAAGGACTTGACAAGCGTATTGGTTATATGAAGTTAAAGTGTATTGGTTATATGAAGTTAAAGGTTTCTACATGTTAAAGGTTTCCAAATGTTAAAAATTTTTCTCCTTCTATATGTGTCACCTCTAAGATGACAATGATGTAAGTGTAACTGTAAGGACAAAAATAAAAACTTAAAAATTATGTTTATGGTCACTTATTTTCAACATTTTATGGTGACAATGCAACCAAACTGTAAGAGCTCTTTAATTACCATTTAGAATCTATTACATAGAAACATCCCACAATTTTAACATATTTTAAGAAATAGACAATTAATGGTCCAATTTAGATAATAACAGAATTAGACTATATAGAGTACATTATAAAATACAGTTACATGGAAATAAAGAGAGCATTTTCAAGTGAAAATGGCTGATTTCAATGGAGAAATATGATTCATAATCTTTCATACACAATTTAAGAATAACCATTACATTGAATTAATGATTATAATTGGAGATTAATTTTAAAATGCTCATTTAAAAATATTCTTGAAAATCCTTTAAGCACAAGATCTTCATATATTCCATTTGAGTATGTTTCAAATATTTGGAAACTTACTAAGTTATTTTTTAACAGTTTCAATCTCCGCTGAGTTCAAGAGAATGCCTATTCTCCATAAATAAAAAGTAAACAAAGGGAATGCATTGGAAAGTTGGAGAATAGTTTCATCATGCTTCTCAAGAAATGTCTTGACTTCTTGGTCATCATACCCTATACTTGAAGTGTTACCTTCTTTGGTTTCCTTTTGAAGAAGCTTCTCCAGAATCCAGAACAGGGAGAACATATTTTCATAGCGTGTCACATTGTAAGTGGTTTGCTCCTATAAATAAACAACAAACTTCTTTAAAAATATTGGGTGTAGATTAACTCAGAAAAAATGCCAGATAAATAAATTAGATTTTTCAGACAAAATGATAATATTTTTATTTAACACATTCTATCTCCCTTTCCTTTTGGCAGAGGGAGGGGAGAACAGAAAATTTCCTTTTTTCAAAGATTTTACAATCTTGATGAATTACTTTTCTTTTTTGATTGTGTACAAAGCTCCAAATATTTTCTCTGTATTCTTGCTATAATTTATTACTCAGATAAATCCTGTCAGAGTCTTACATACAAATGTTCAGTATTAAATTAATATTTTGGCAAAAACTTCCAATGCATGATACTCCTCCTAATGATAATATAAGAATCTTTGTGGGTGTATTTTAGAAACATGTTTGACTATAAAGCAATCCTAAAGCAGGTAAAATTATAATCTCTAGTTGATCAGATGTGACCTCATTCTGAGTCTTACTGACCCAATTCAGGAAAGAGTAGCACTGAATCACAGACATGGTCTATGAGAGGAACTATAGGTGTGCCTTGTAAAAGTTATTATTTGGCCTAGATGGCTGAATGTGAAGCAAGTCAAAGAAATGCCTAAAAACTACATGCATTACATGAGAGAATAGCAGAATCATGTTAAAAATAAAAACCGGCCTTATCATTTACTAGCTAATTAAGAAATGTGTTGGAAGCCCTATGAAGTACACAGAAAACTCATCACCATTTTACAGGTAAGGAAACTGAGCTAACAAGGGACTTTTCTTCCTTATACATTTTGTTTAAGATAGTTAAACTTAATGGGGAAAAAGGAAATAAATATACTGAAAACAGTGACAAAATCTATCTATGATAATAATACATAAGTGAAATAACATTTTTTAGAGTACAGAAAAATATATTTTCAGAAAGATGGTCCAATAACAGAGTAAGATATATATAGTTATACCTCATTTAATTGTACTTTATTTATTGCACTTTTTAGATACTGCTTTCTTTTTTTTTTTTTTAACATATTGAAGGTTGTGGCAATCCTGCATCAAACTAGTCTAACTGGAACAATTTTTCGAAGTTTCCCAATGTACTCACTTCATGTCTGTGTATATATTGGTAATTCTTGCAAGAATTCAAACTTTTTGTTATTATTATAATGTCTATTATGGTGATATGTGATCAATGACCTTTGATGTTACTATTGTAATTGCTTTGGGAGGCCATAAACTACACCCATACCAGACAGTGAACTTAGTCAATAAATGCTGTGTGTGTTCTGACAGCTCCACCTACCAGCTGTTCCCCATCTCCCTTTCTCTCCATCGGCCTCCCTATTCCCTGAAACAAACAAACAAAAAAAGTATTGAAATTAGGCCAATTAACAACCCTACAATGGCCTCCAAGTGTTCAAGTGAAAGGAAGAGGTGCATATCTCTCATTTAAATCAAAAGCTGAAAATGATTAAGCTTATGGAGGCAGGCATGTCAAAGGTCAATTTAGGTCAAAATCTAGGCTTCTTGCACCAAACAATTAGCCACATTGTGAACATAAAGAAAAAGTTCATGAAGGTAATTAAAAGTGCTCATCCAATGAACACATAAATGCTAAGAAAGTGAAACAGTCTTGTTGCTAACATGGAAAAAATTATAATGGTCTCAATAAATCAGTTCAGCCACAACATTCTCTTATGTCAAAGCCTAATCCAGTGGAAGAATCTCTTCAATTCTTAAAAGGTTGAGAAAGGTAAGAAAGCTATAGAAGAAAAGTCTGAAGAGAGTAGAGGCTGGTTCATAGGTTTAAGGAAAGAAACCATCTTTATAACATAAAAGTGCAAGGTAAAGCACCAAATGCTGATCTAAAAGCTGTAAGAAGTCATTCAGAATACTTAACTAAGATAATTGATGAAAATGGCTACACTAAACAACTGATTTTCAATGTAGATAAAATAGTTTTCTATTGGAAGAAGATGCTATCTAGGACTTACATGGCTACAGAGAAGCTAACATCTGGCTTAAAAGCTTTAACAAACTGGCTGCCTCACTTGTGAGGGGCTAATTCAACTAGTGATTTAAAGTTGAAACCAATGCTGATTTACCATTCCAAAAGTTGTATGAACCTTAAGAATTGTACAAAATTGATACTGCCTATGCTCAATCAATGAAGCAACAAAGTCTGGATGAAAGCATGGTTTACAGAATGTTTTAAGCCTACTGTTGAGATCTGCTTAAAAAAAAAGATTCCTTTCAAAAGATCACTACTCACTGACAATGTACCTGGTCACCAAAGAGTTCTGATAGAGGTGTTCAAAGAGATTAATTTTGTGTTCATGCCTTTAGCACAATAGCCTTTCTGCAGCATGTGGATCAATAGGTAATTTTAGTATTCAAGTCTTATTGCTTAAGAAATATATTTTATATGGCTATATTTATCATATATAATGAATACTCTGATGAATCTAGGCAAAGGAAATTGAAAACTTTCCGGAAAGGATACACTATTCTAGATACCAGTAAGAACATTTGTGATTCATGGGAGGAGGTAAAAATATGAATGTCAACATGAGTTTGTAAGAAGTTTATCCTAACTTTCATGGATGACTTTGAGGGGTTCAAGACTGCAGTGGAGGAAATAACTACAGATGTGGTAGAAACAGCGAGAGGATGAGACTTGTAAGTAAAACCTGAAGATGTGACTGAATTGCTGCAATCACATAATAAAGCTTAAATGAATGAGGACTTATTTATGATAGAAGAGCTAAAGAGTGGTTTATTGGGTTGGAGTATACTCCTGGTGAAAATACTGTGAACATTGTTGAAATGTTAACAGAGAATTTAGAATATTACATAAACATGGTTGGTAAAACCACTGAGGAAATCACAGACGGTGCTAACACTGTTTATACCTGAAGAAATCATACCAAGACTAAACTAGACTAATACATGTACCCTGAATCAAAGACAAAGTGCCCTACCAACCAAAACCATGAATATACCTTCAGGAAAAAGTTCTCTCCTATGAAACAAAATGTAAAAAAACTGGAAGAAAGGACTGTATACCAAATACACAGATATCAATGTAAGCATACAAGAAACGAGATGGCAAGGAAACATTTCACCACCAGGAAACACAATAACCCACCAGCAACAGAATCCAGTGAAATACAAATGTGTGAAATCCTAGAAGAAGACATTCAAAATATAAATTTTTAAAGAACTTCAATGAAATAAGATAGAACACAGATAAACAATGCAAATAAATCAGAAAAACATTTCAGGTTATAATTAGATACTTGAAACAGATATCAAAAAAAGAACTGAACAGAAATTCTGTAGCTAAATAATGTATTGAATGAAGTACAAAATATGTTTATTCATTTATTTATTTATTGAGTTGGAGTCTCACTCTGTTGCCCAGACTGGAGTGAAGTGGCCGCTCCTGGCCACCGCAGCCTCGCCTGCTAGGCTCCGGCGATCCTTCCACCTCAGCCTTCCGAGTAGCTGGAATTACAGGCATGTGCTACCACGCCTGGCTGATTTTTTGATTTATTGTAGAGATGAGGTCTCGCTGCCCAGGCGGGTCTTGAACCCGCGGGCTCAGGCAATCCACTCACCTCAGCCTCCCAAAGGCACGGGATTACAGGCTGAGCCACCGAGCCCGGCTCAAAATATATTTAAAAGCTTCAAAAATAGACTAGATCAGGAAGAAGAAAAAAAAATTCTTCTTGAAGACAGGTATTTTGATATAACCCAGTCAGACAAAAATAAAGAATGAAAAAGAATAAACAAATACTACTTCGACTTCACAGGATACCATAAAGCAAATAAATATTTGAATTTTCAGTATCTAAGAAAGCAAAGAGTAAATGAAAGGGAGAAAAAAACATGTTTAACAAAATAACAGCTGAAAATATCTCAAGTCTAACAAGAGATACAGACATCCTGACACAGAAAGCGCAGATATTCCCAAATAAACACAATTCAAAAAGTCTTTTGTCATGGCATGTTATAGTCAAAAATCAAAGACAAAAAGAATTCTAAAACAGGAAGAGAAAAGCCTCTAGTCACTTAAAAGGGAACCCCAATCAGACTAACAGCAGATTTCTCTGCAGAAATCTTATAGACCAGGGGAGAATTGGATGATCTAATAAACAAAACAAAACAAAACAAAAACCTCAAAATAACTGGCAGTCAGCAATACTAAACCTAGTAATCTTTCATAGATGAAGGAGAAATAAAGTCTTTCTCAGACAAGCAAAAGTTGTGGGAATTCATCCCGACAGATTGGCCCTACAAGAAGTAATGACGTCTTTCATGAAAACACAAAAGTACAAAACTCACTGGTAGAGAAAAAAACAAGGATAAGGAAGAGAAACAGCACAAATATTATGACTGTAGAAAACCATCAAAGCACAAAGATAAATAAAGAGACAAAAAGAAAGGAAGAAAATACAAAACAACCAGAGATCAATTAATAAAATGACAGGAATAAGCCCTCAAATATCAACAATAAACATAAATGCAACATTAAACTTTTCATTTAAAAGATATAGACTTACTAAATGGATTTTAAAAATGACCCAACTACAGCTGCCTAAAAGAAACTTATGTCACATGTAAAGACACCTACAGACTGAAAGGAAAATGATGGGGAAAAAATTTGCATGCAAACAGAAACCAAAAATGAGAGGGGAGATATACTTATATCATATAAAATAGATTTTAAGTTGAGAATATAAAAAGAGACAAAAAAGGTACTGACAAAGAAATAAATTTCAGTAAAAGGACACAATACTTCTATAATACACATAATTGTATATGTATCCAATACTGGAATATCCAGATATATAAGGTAAATATTATTAGATCCATTAGCAGAGACATAGACTCCAATACAGTAATAGTTGAGGACTTCAACATCAGATAGATCACGTAGACAGAAAAATCAATAAAGAAACACTGGGTTTAAAGTACACTTGAGACTAAACAGACCTAACAGACATTTAAGCAACATTTCTTCCAATAGGTACAGAATACGCACTCTTCTCATTAGTATACAGAACATCCTACAGGATAGACCATATTAGAGCACAAAACAAGTCTTGCCAATTTATAAAAATCAAATCATTTCACCATCTTCTCAGACCATGATGGAATAAAACTAGAAAACAATAAGAAGAGAAACTCTGGAAACTGTACAAATACATGAACATTAATAGTATGCTTTTGAGTTACCAATGAGTGAAAAAGCATGCGGACGAAGTAATAAAGAATGTCCACTTCCACACCATTCTTATCAACATAGTACTTAGATGACTCAAGAGAAATGAAGTTATAGCCTGAGAAGCAATTCAAAATAATTGTTATAAGAAAGCTCTGCAAACTTCAAGAAAATACAGAGAAACAATTTATCAAAATCAGGGTAACAGTGAATGAATAAAATAACAAATTTAACAAAGAGATTGAAATTGTCCCAAAAAACAAAGACAAATTCTAGGGCTGAAAAATACAATGAATGAAATAAAAAATAAAATTAATATCGTCAACAGCAGAGTGCATCAAGTAGAAAAAAAAGAAAACTCAAAGACAAGTTATTTGAAAATACAGGGCAACCCCCTTGGGTCCCCTCTCACTGTGGGAGCTTTTCTATCTTCTCAATAAATCCTGCTTTCTAAAAAAAAAAAAAATACATAGTCAAAAATGAAAAGAGAGTGAAAAGGAATGAATAAGGCTTCCAGAATTTATGGGACACTCAAAATAACAAATATTCTAGTTATAGGAAATAAAAAGGGAAAAAGAGATAAGAGGTAGAAAGCTTATGTTAAAAAATAATAGTCAACCGGGCTCGGTGGCTCAGTCTGTAATCCCGCGCTTTGGGAGGCCAAGGTGAGTGGAGTGCCTGAGCCCACGGTTTCAAGACCTGTCTGGGCAGCGAGACCTCATTTCTACAATAAATCAAAAAATTAGCCGGGCATGGTAGTGCGTGCCTGTAGTTCCAGCTACTTGGAAGGCTGAGGCGGAAGGATCGCCGGAGCCCAGCAGGTAGAGGTTGGGGTGGCCGGGAGCGGCCACTGCACTCCAGTCTGGGCGACAGAGTGAGACTCCAACTTAAATAATAATAATAATAATAATAATAATAATAATAGTCAAAACTTCCCAAGTCAGAAAAAGATATATAGTTTCATGTACACAAAAGGCCAAAGATCTCCAATCACATTCCATCCAAACCAGACTGCACCAAGACATATTAGAATAAAACCATTAACCATTAAAGTCAAAGAGAGAATAATGAGAGGAAAAAAAATCACATATAAGGGGTTTGCAGTAAAGCTAGCAGTGCAGTTTTCAGAAGAACCCTTACAGGCCAGAAGACAGAGAGATGGCATATATAAAGAGCTGAAGAAACAAATAACAACAAAAAACTGATAACCAAGAATAATTTATCTGGCAAAGCTGTCCTTCAGAAACAAAAGGTGAGATAAGAACTCTTCAAGACAAACAAAAGCTAGGAGAGTTCATCATCATCACCAGAACTGTCTTACATAAAGTGTTAAAGGGAATTCTTCAAACCAAGGGGAAAAAAGAATTTTATTTAGTAACCCTAAAACCTGAAAGTCTAAAACTCATGGTAAAGGACTACTAAGTACAAAGTCAAATTCAGAATATTCTAATACTGCAAATGTGGTGTGTAAATCATTTCAGTCTTTAGAATTACATTTATAAGACAAAACTACTAATAAAAGATGAAAACTGCGACAACAAAACATAAAATCCAGAGAGAGTAAAATTGTAGACTTTTTTACACAATAAAAGTTATCAGCTTAAAATATCCTGTTATAGCTATAAAATGCTTTATGTTTTTGTAAGTCAAATCAACCACAAAGCAAAAATCTGTAGAAGATACACAAAAGATAAAAAGCAAGAATTCAAAGTAGAGAAAAATGTAACTGATCACAAATGGACACTGTAAGCGAAGAAATAAAGGATCTACAAAACAACTAGAAAACAACAAAATGGCCATGCTAAGACCTTGCCTATCAATAATTACCCTAAATGTAAATGGATTAAGTTCTTCGATAAAAAAACATAGAGTGGGTGAGTAGATTCTAAAATTAAGTAAAAAACAAGATCAAATCATCTGCTGCCTACAAGAGATTGACTTCACTTTTAAGGACACAAGTACACTGAAAATGAAGGGATAAAAATTCATGCAAATGGCAATCAACAGATAGGGTAGCTATACTATATGTAATATAATATAAATGTGCCCATAATGTGAAACAGCACATTAACAGAATAAAGGACAAAAACTGTATGATCATCTCAATAAACACAGAAAAGGCATTTGTTAACATTCAACATACTTTTATGATAAGAATTATCAGCAAACTGGGTAGAAAAGGAGTGTGCCTTCACAAAATAAAGGCTATATGTAACAAGTCTACATCCAACATCATTATCCATGGTGAAAGGCTGAAAGCTTTTGTGTAATTCCAGGTACAAGACAAGGATGCTCACTCTTACCACTTGAAGTCAACACAATACAGGTGTTCCTCAACTTGTGATGCTGTTGCATTCCAGTATACCCATTGCAAGTTGGAAATATCCTAAGTTGAAATGTTAGCTTAATACACCTAACTTATCAAACATCACAGCTTAGCCTAGCCTATCTTATATATGCTTAGAACATTAACATTACCGTGAAGTTGGGCAAAATCATCTAACTCAATGCAAGTTTTTCAATAAAGTATTGAATATCTCATGAAACAGTATTGAATACTGTTCTGAAGGTGAAAAAGAGAATGGTTGTATGAGTATTTGAAGCATAGTTTCTGCTAAACGTGCATTGCTTAGACATTATCATGAAATCAAAAACTTGTAAGTTGAACCATTATAAGTTGGAGACCATCAGTACTGAAAGCCCTAGCCAGAGCAATTCATCAAGAAAAAGAAATACAACTCATTCAAATGAAAAAGGAAGAGGTTAACTCTCTCTGTATGCAATATAATTTTATATATAGAAAACTCTAAAGACGCCATCAAAGCCTGGTAGAATTAATAAATACATTTGTTAAAGGATACAAAATCAATACACAAAAATCAGTAGTGTTTCTATACATTAGCAATGAGCTAGCTGAAAAAGGGATCAAGAATGCAATACATAGAAATAAATTTAACTTCCTTTGTGAAATATTTATGCACTGAAAACTATAGCATGTTGATAAAAGAAATGTACAAAAGATAGAAATAAATGGAAAGATACCCTATGTTTATAAACTGGAAGAAATGATACTGTTAAAATGCCCATACTAATGAAAGCAATCTATAGATTCTATGCAACCCCTAGAAATATTCCAAGGATTTTTTGTTGCAGAAAAAGAGAAAAAATTCTAAAATTTGTGTAGAACTACAAAAGATCTCAAATAGCAAAAACAATCTTTAACAAATAGAAGAAAGATGAGGCACCACATTACTTGACTTCAAAATCTGCTACAGAGCTATTTAATCAAAACAGTATGGTTCTGGAATAAAAACAGGCATATAGACTAATGGACAGGAATAGAGAACCCAGAAATAAATTCACACATTTATGGTCATTTGATTTTCACAAAGGTACAGGGAATACAGGAATAGGGAAAGGACAATATCTTCAATGAATGGTGTTAAAAATTGGATATCCCACATATAGAGTTAGATTTGACCCTCATTGCACACGATCTATAAAAATCAATTCAACATGAATAAAATACACATAAGACTTGAAATTGTAAAACTACAAAAAGGGGCAAGCTCTATGACACAGGTCTATGATATGATTTTTTTTTTAATATGACCCCAAAAGCAAAGGCCAGAAAAACAAAAATAGTCAAATGGAAGTACATAAAACAAACAAACAAAAAACAAAACAAAACAAAAAAACTTCTTCACATCCAGGTAAACACTCATCAGAATGAAAAAACAGCATGCAGAACAGAATATTTTTATAAACTATACACCTGATAAGGGGTTAATATCCAAAATATATAAGGAAGTAAAAAACTCAGTAGTAAGTAAATATATAACATAATTTAGAAATGGACAAGGGATCTGAATAGACATTTCTCAAAAAAAGACATCAAATGGCCAACAGGTAGTACATGAAACAATGCTCAACATCACTATTCATCTGGGAAATTTACAATAACCAAGAAATATTACACATGCCTGTTAGTATGACTATCATAAAAAAAGAAAGGAGATACAAGTGATAGTGAGAGTGTGGAGCAAAGAGAACCTTTGTACACTGTTAGTAGGAATGTAGATTGGTGCAGTCATTATGAAAACTGTATAAGGGGTCCTTGAAAAATAAAACAACAAACAGCATATGATACAATACTTCCACTACTGGGTATCTTTTCAGAGGAAATAAAATCAGTATGCTGAAGAAGTATCAACACTCTCATGTGAATTGCAGCATTATTCACCATAGCCAATATAGGGAATCAAACTATGTGTCCATCATTGAGCAAATGGATGAAGAAGATGTGGCATATATACACAATGTAATATAACTCAGTCTTTTTTTAAAAAAGAAGACAATACTGTGATTTGTGAAAACATGTATGAACCTGTAGGACAATATATTAAGTGAAATAATTCAGGCACAGAAAGATGAATATCACATTTTCCTACTTTAAGAAGAAATTGAACTCACTGAAATAGGGTAAAATGTTGGTTACCAGAGGCTGAGAAATGGTGGTATTGAGGAGATGTCAATAGACAAGTACATCATCTAACTATACATTAACTGTATGTCATTGTTAATAACCGATGCTATATAAGTTATAATTTATAATACACAATTTTTAAGTATACAGCATATACATATACTTAAATACATATATACCTAAAAACTGCTGAAGTAGGTGTGTTCTCACCACAAAAAATAAGTATGAGATGAAATGAATATTTTTATTCAAACCCATTTAATTACACTTCTATCACCTGTAAAAAAGAAATAATAGACTTGACCACAATGTGGTACAGCTAGTGTTTTTCATATATCATAAAGCATCAGTGATATTTAGTTTCATACAATAAAAATAATGTACACCAATTTACAGAGTACAATGCAAACAAGATAAAATTTAGGAGCATTAGTTACGTTGTGTTTGCTTATGTCATCAATTCAGCAAAAGTTCTAAATGATCTATCTTTCTAGTTGTCAATATCAAGAAACTGGAGGGCAACCCCCTTGGGTCCCCTCCCACTGTGGAAGCTTTTCTGTCCTCTCAGTAAATCCTGCTTTCTCACTTAAAAAAAAATTAAAAATAAAAAAGGAAACCAGAAATAGATTTTAATTTACTAAATTGAGTTTCTTTTTACGCCTTACATAGATGAAGAGTAGGTGGCAAAAATGTATACACATTTTAAGAAAGGAAAAAAGAAACTCTACTAAAATTGTAATACTTAGTATATACTGATAAATACAAGTCACGTTTGACTTCTGCAATTACAAGAGGTGCTCAGAGTGGTTACTATCAGTGTCCAGACACTTCTGATTACGGCAAACTAAATGTAATACATAGATAACATCTCTTAAAATGTGTATACATTTTCTTGGCACCCCAGTACATACATATCAATTACGGAGTACAAGTTTACAGCTTGTTAAATGGGTATATTATGTGATGGTGAGGTTTGGGCTTCTATTAAGTCCATTGTCTAAATAGTATGCCAGGCACACAATGGGTAGTTTTTCAACTCTTGACCCCTTCCTTCCCCTTCCAAAAGTCCCCAGTGTCTGTTGTTGCCATCTTGATGTCCGTGTGTACCGGGGGTTTAATTCCCACTTACTAGTGAAAACATGTGGTATTCAGTTTTCTGTTTTGCTAGTTTGCTTAGAATAATCACTTCCAGCTGTATCCACATTGCTACAAAGGACAAGATTTCATTCTTTTATGACTGTGTAGTATTTTATGGTGTATATATATCATGTTTCTTTATCCAGTTCACTATCGATGGGCACCGAAGTTGGTTCCATATTTTGGTATTGTAAATAGTGTTGCAATAAACATACGAGTGCAGGTGTCTTTTCAGTAGAATACTTTCTGCTCCTTTGGGTACAGACCAACTAGTGGGACTGGTGAATCTAATGGTAACTCTATATTTAGTTTGCTGAGAAATCTCCAAACTGCTTTCCACAGGGGCTGAACTAATTTACATTCCCATCCACAGTGTATGAATGTTCCCTTTCTTTCTGTAGCCTCGCCACATCTGTTATTTTTTGACTTACTAGTAATACCCACTTTAACTGATGTCAGATGGTATTTCCTTGTTGTTTTGATTTGCATTTCTCGGATGATTACTGATGTTGAGCATTTTGTCAAATTTGTTGACCACCTGTATGGCTTCCTTTAAGAAGTGTTTATTCATGTCCCTTGCCCACTTGTTTTTTTTCACTTCATCTGAATTCCTTATAGATTCTGGATATTAGGCCTTTGTCAGATGTATAGTATGCAAATGTTTTCTCCCATTCTGTAGGCTGTCTTTTTACTCTGTTGATAGTGTCTTTTGATGTGCAGTGCTCCTTAGTTTAATTAGGTCTCACTTTTCAAATCTGGTTTTTGCTGCGGGCTTTTAAGGACTTGGCCATAAATTCATTGCTTAGGCTATGTCCAGAGAGTGTTTCCTAAGCTTTTTTCTAGGAATTTTTTAGTCTTATATGTAAGTCTTTTAACCATTTTGAGTTAATTTGTGTATATGGAGAGAGAAAAAGGTCTAGTTTCATTCTGCGGCATACGGTTAGCCAGTTTCCCTAACATTCTTATTTTACTGTGGATCTATGTTATAATAACCAAACACCTTAAATTAGATAGTGAGTCCTAAACCTTATGAAGATATTTTGGCTTTGTGTAGCCTTTCCATATTGTACACATGGATTGAAACATATTGTACACTATAAATATATGCAATTTTTATTTCTCGATTGAAAAAAGATAAAGAAGTGGTAGAAGTTGCCTGAGAGAAACTGTAGGCAAGGCTATTCTTTGGTATCTCTATTTTTCTGTCATTTAATAGGAATAATATGGTAGTGGCAAAGTGGAAATTAAAAAAAATATCTACTGTTGTAACTGCACATGCTTATACTCCTGCTAATTTGATGATACATCCTTAGGTGATGTGCACTAAGTGAATACACCTGTCTATATGCTGATTTACTTGACTCGGAAAGCCTCTATTGTCAATCTCTACCACCAGCATCCTGTTCAACTTTTAGTGCCCATTGTAGATGCCACATATCCATTGAGACTTTCTCAATCCCCCCAATTTATAGATTTAACAATTCTGCCTTATATTTTGCTAGTCATATCTTCATCCTATTGTGTTGAGGGAAGCACATGTGTTCCCATCAATACAATCTCTATGTTAGAGTCAAGAACCAGGTCTTTCTTGCCCATAGTAGGTCCTTAATATACATTTATGTTTTGAATTAAACATAAATTGTAGTAGTTTTAAAAGTTATAACTATAGTTCCTTTGGATATATACCCTGTAATGGGATTGCTGGATCATATGGTAGTTCCATTTTAGTTTTTGAGGAATCTCCATATGATTTTCCATAATGGGTGTACTAATTTTAATTCCCACCAACAGCGTATAAAAGTTCCCTTTACTCCACATCATTGCCATCATTTATTTTTGTCCTTTTGACAGTAGCCATTCTAACTGGGATGTGATGATATCTTGTGAATTTGATTTACATGTCCCTGATGATTAGAGATGTTGAGCATGGTTTCCATATATCTGTTAACCATTTGTATGTCTTCTTTTGAAAAATGTCTATTCAGGTCTTGTGCATATTCAGTAATAAAATTTTATTCTGTTTTATTGCTAATGAGTCTGATTTCCTTATATATTCCAGATATCAACTCCTTGTCAGATGCAAAGTTTGCACATAATTTCTCCTATTCTGTAGGTTGTCTCTTTATTGCTCCCTTTGCTGTGCAGAAGCTTTTTAGTGTGGTGTAATCCAATTTGTCTATTATTGATCGTGTTGTCTATGATTTTGAGGTCTTACTTTTAAAAATCCTTGCCTATTCCAATTTCATTAAGCATTTTCCTTATGGTTTCTTTGAGTATTTTCATAGATTCAGGTCTTATATTTAAGTTGAAGAGACATCTGTACACCCCTGTTTATTATATTCAC
The DNA here is from genome assembly GCA_027257055.1 of Cephalopachus bancanus. Classification (NCBI taxonomy): domain Eukaryota; kingdom Metazoa; phylum Chordata; class Mammalia; order Primates; family Tarsiidae; genus Cephalopachus; species Cephalopachus bancanus. The sequence continues at coordinate 2,878,901 of JAPVLO010000384.1, read as the reverse complement.
AATAGTCAAGATATGAAATCAACCTAAATGCATATCTAATGATGAATAAAGAAAATATGATAAATGAGGGAAGACCAAAAAAACTTCCAGAATTTATTTATTAAATATTGTGTATTTCTTTTTACATCTTTAAACTTCAGTCTACTTCAAAGTAGTCTCCATTTGATACTATACACCTACTGAGACACATTTTCCATGGCTCAAAACAGTTTTTGAACTTGTCCATTTTGATGCCTTTTAGTGCTTCTGCCACTTTTTGTTCACCTCGTCCATATTAGCAAAACGTTTCCCTTTGAGGACTTTTCATTCAGGGAAACAAAAAAAAAAGTCATGTGGGTGAGATCGGTGAATAGGGAGGGTAGGACATGGGGGTCATGCCTTTTTTGGGGTCAAAAACTGCTGAACACTCAGTATGATGTGGGCAGGTGTGCTGTCTTGGCAGAAGAACCAGATGCCTTTTAGCCACCACTTGGGACATTTCTTCTGCAAATCATGACACAACCTTCTTAAAATTTTCAGATAAAAACTTTGGCTGACCATTTGATCCAAAGAAACAAATTCTGAGTCTGCTATAAGGGGCCTGCCCTCCAAAAGATAATTCTGGTTTTGTTGGAGTACCCCCTTATATGTGTGTATAAACTATGGAATATTATTCAGCCACAAAACAGACTGTCATCTACAGAAACATGGATGAACCTGGAGGACATTATGTTAAGTGAACTAAGCCAAGCACAAAAAGACAAACACTGCATGATCTCACCCGTATGTGCAATCAAAAAGTTGATTTCATAGAAGTAGAGAGTTGAATAGTGATTACCAAAGGTTGGAGAGATATAACAAATAACTGTATATTTTATGACAGCTAGAAAAAAATGTTGTATGTTGTCATCATAAAGAAATGATAAATGTTTAAAGGGATAGATATAATAATTACCCTGATTTTATCACTATACTACATATACATGCATTAAAACATTACATTGTACTCCATAAATATGTACGGTTATTATGTATAAATTATAAATCAAAAATTAAAGTTCAATAAAGGTACTTGTGTAGACATATATTGGTTACTATCTGAAGAAGAATCACAGACATTTTTCTCTTTTTTAATATTTCAAAATTAAAAATACTTTCCAAACACTTTCCTTTTTCTAAACTAACAAAAAAATACAGTATGTATTTCACCTGATTATGTGAGAAATACTTAAATAATCACTTTTAGTGTGCTCACCAAAGACCATAAATGGTCCAAATTCCTATATCATTTAGTAGTTCTTCTTTAGAAAACTTTAGACTGTTGGTATAAACAGGGTTTCTTATACCTATTTAGAATTTAACTGAAATTAGGAATTAAATATAAGTTCTATAAGAAAAAGGCTGAATTGTTTCATTCACTTTGAAGTTTTAATGAACAGTACTTTATAATGAAAATTCTAGGTAAGAGTTGTAGACATAATTTTGGGGTTCTTAAAATGCTTTGGGATTATGTGAGCCAAGTGATTACTCTCTTTCAAGGTTATTTAGATTAATTTCTAGCTGACCACGATTCTCATGCATAATTTCATAAACAGTATAGAATCCCCAAGTTATAATTATCACCAAATAAAGAAAATTCTCCCTCCTAAAAAAGACCAGAGCATCCGGACCAATTTCAGGGCAGTGCTATAAAGCAGGCAGGTGTCTTGGAACCTTTCCATCTGCTTTGAGAAGCCCAAAGCATCTTCAGCCCTGCCTCTAGCCTGGCTGGGGTTCCCACTGTAGTAATCTACTTGTCTTGTGTTGTTTTGGACTTTAACCTACATGCCTCAGAAGTTCTCCTTTTCTACATGACTAACATCGCATGTATATGGGAAAGGTCTTTTCCATAGTTCTCAAATTTCATCATGCTGGCAGCTGACTCCTCTGCTTAATCATGTGCTCACACCCTTTATGAATGAGTGTGATAACCTGAATAAAAACTAAAAGTGGATTAGGATGATGGCTCATACTCTTCCACATTTTGAAATAAATTTTATATCCTCATTCTCAAGTTGGGCTAATGTTGGTCAAGGAGAAGTTAGTAACTAGATAGCGCCTCTGGGGGTGAGCTGCAATGGCTAGAAAACTTGTTGGAATGTACCTTTTGCCCTTCCCCCTTTATGATTATTCCTGTTTGGAAATATAGATGATGCAGTGTTTGGAAGAAGATTAACCATTTTATAAGCCTGAGAATGAGGGCCACCCAGAGATCAACAGAAAGAGTCAAGTTCCTGATGGCAACGTGCAAGCCAGTATACTCACTGGATGGCTGTAGCTTCCTGCAATATGCCAGGGCTCCCTTCTTCCATGTTGGTCTTTTGATATTAGAACCTTGAAACTTCATCTAGGCAGGGAGGAAGTGCTTGGGGTCTCTTACCTTGAAAAAACATGCTGTGTACTGCTATCTCTGATGTAGAAAAAACAAAGATATCTATGGGGATAAAAAGAAAGTCACATTCTTGGCAGCACAAAGTGTAACAAAAGGGACCGTACATTCGAAGTTTAGCTTGCAGTTTGAGTGTTTATTTCATATATGAAAATGTAACGGACTTCCGGCAAGATGGCGATGGGACAACCTGGTCTGTGAAACCCTCTGCAAAGGAGAACTGCAGAGGGTCTCTGGCTCTCGCCCCAGGGGCTGCAGACCCCAAAATCGCAGCCTGCTTTTCATACGGAGCTCAGCTGTTGCCACCGCTGGGGCATCACAGAGGGCTGAACAACCACCGCAGCACAGACGCTGCCGCTGCCGCCACTGCCGCCACAGCTGCCACAGCTGCCGCTGCCGGTAGCACATCACACCACCCGGGCCGGAGGCGGTTCACGACTTCAGTCCTTGAAGCCCCTTCAGGGAAGATCTGCTGGGATCACTGCCACCTCTCCTGCGACCGAGACGTCCTGCCCGCAGTGAGTCTCCTGTCTGTGCCCTGAGGCAGGCACCATCTCCAGTCTCTACCCGTTCCTGTCCAGCCCCACCCCCTCTGGGGCGAGCAGCTGAGATAGTACCACCTGCTGGCGATTCAAGGTAACAACACCGAAACGGGAGAAACAAGCTTGAAAAAGACATAGGCCAGAGTGGTGAATGGAGAGTGATCTGAACTGTCCTTCACAGCAGACCAGGGGCAACTGGCCCTAACTGCAAATTAATTTGCCTGCTTGAAAAGAAAGCTAGAAATCAGAACTGAAAGGACATTGGACTTAAACGAAAAGTCTCAGAGTGTGTCTCACTGATTCTGTTAGTTTAATGACTTAATTCTATTCCTACTGTATTGTTCCTTTTTTTCCCCTCTTCTTTTTCTTCTCTTTTCTTCTTTCTGTAAATCACATCTTGTATAGAGGAACAGGACACCAATCAGGTGGTTGGTTAGCTTGTATGTTAGCATCACTATATGTTTTATTTTTTTTGTATGGGAGTTGGTTCGCAGGTAGCTGTGGTCTATTGTTTTTATCTGTCTCAGTATAGGTCTCTCTCTCCATTTGTTGGCACATGTTTGTTTCCCCCCTTACTCCTCTATCTCTCCACCCCCCTCTTCAACCCACTGTCTGCTCCATTCTCTTCCCTCTGCTAACCACATTTTATTTCAGGGAGTAAACCTACAGCCCCAATGCATGGACAGATTCCAAGGCAGTGGGAAGTGGGTTCCAGATTATCCACACACCTGTCAGCAAATACCAGGACCTGCAGATAGATTTTGAATCACAGCTCCCCCCTTAAGTAAATCTCAAAACTGCAAAAAGGAACACCCCCAACCTACAGTGCAACTCCAGAATTGAACAAAGTAAGAGGGCATACATAAAGAATAGGAGATTGAACAAACAGAAGTAAAACCAATCCCTTTACCCCTGAATAACAGAATTAAAGAAGACGGTGACGTGGAGGGAAGGAAAAAGTAGGGAGAAGGAAAAACTGCACAAATGAAGAAAAACCAAAGGAAGAATATAGGTCTCACACAGACCCCTGGGAGATCAGACACTGAGAAAACAGATTCTGGAACACAAACAATGAAGAGCCCCCAGAATGACTGGTCACATGCAACAAACCCAGACATCAAGACATTAATGGAGAGAATTTAAAAAATTGAGGAGAGAAACAGGAAAATAGGAAGGAGCTGATGTCAGAAATAATGGCAGTAAACAATACTGTGATGGAAATGAATAACAGACTAATAAGCATGGAAAGCAGAATTAGCCAAGCAGAAGAAAGAATCTCAGAGCTTAAAGACCAAAACACAGAACTCACCCAAACTGTCAAAAGAATAGAAAAGAAGCTCAAAAAGACAGAACAAAACCTGCAAGAGATGAATGATCACTTCAAGAGACCAAACCTTAGAGTAATTGGGCTTCCTGAGGCAGAGAGAGAAACAGAAGTCACACTGGAACAAACATTTCATGAAATCATTCAAGAAAACTTCCCTCATCTAACCAAGGATGAAAAAATTCAAACACAAGATATTCAGAGAACCCCTGCAAGACAACAAATGAGAAGACCAACTCCCAGACACATAATAATTCGCCTAAACAAAATAGCTATAAAAGAAAAAATCCTAAAGGCAGCAAGAGAAAAAGGCCAGACTACCTACCAGGGAAGACCAATTAGAATAGTAGCAGAAACCCTTCAGGTTAGGAAACCATTCAGGCTAGGAGAGCCTGGAGCCCTATCTTCAAAGTTCTAAAAGATAAACAATTTCAACCAAGAATAACCTACCCAGCCCAAACTAAGCTTCATTAGTGAGGGAGAATTGAAATCTTTTCCAGATATCCAATCCCTAAGAACCTACGCTGCCACCAGACCACCTCTACAAGAAACACTTTAGAAAGTCTGAACACAGAAGAAAAAGAAAAAAGAACAACAACATTCTTCACAAGAGTACAGGTAAAAGATTAAAAACACACATGAGCCAACTCCAGAACCCAAAGAAAGACAACAAACAAACAGGAACAACTCTGTAAGAACCTTATGACAGGGATCAACTCTTGCATTTCAATTATTAGCCTAAATGTGAATGGACTAAATGTACCACTGAAAAAATATAGAATGACAAAATGGATAAAATATCATTAGGCAACAATCTATTGCCTTCAAGAGACTCACCTCACTAGAAAGGACACCCACAGACTCAAAGTAAGAGGATTGGAAACAAACTTTCAGGTGAACGGAATACAAAAGAAAGGAGGAGTAGCGATCTTAATTTCAGACAAAATACCCTTCAAGCTATTAAAAATCAAAAAAGATACAGAAGGCCACTACATAATGATAAAAGGCTCAATCCATCAACAAGAAATATCTATCCTAAACATATATGCACCCAACATAGGTGCGCCAATTTTCATAAAGCAACTTCTAGGAAAACTAAAGAAAGATATTGACTCTAACACCATCATAACTGGGGACTTTAATACCCCACTCACAACCCTAGACAGATCATCAGGACAAAAAAATCAGCAAGGAGATCCGGAACCTCAATGTGACTTTGGACCAAATGGACTTAATTGATACCTACAGAACACTCCATCCAAAGACCACAGAATATACATTCTACTCATCACCGCATGGAACGTATTCTAAGATCGACCACGTAATTGGCCATAAATCAAGCATAAGCAAATTTAAAAGGACCGAAATTCTACCATGCACCTTCTCGGACCACAGTGGAATAAAAATAAACATTGACACCGACAAAGTCCCCCCAAAACCCACAAAGACATGGACACTAAACAGCATGATGCTAAACAACTCCTGGGTCAATGATGAAATCAAAACAGAGGTCAAAAGATACCTGAAAACAAATGAAAATGAAGAAACATCTTACCAAAATCTCTGGGACGCCTTAAAAGCTGTAGTTTAGGGGAATTTATATCCCTACAAACATACATGAAAAAATGGAAGGAACACAAATTAACAACCTAACAAGTCACCTAAAGAAGCTGGAAAAGCAAGACCACAAAAACCCTAATTTCAGCAGAAGAATCCAGATCACCAAAATAAAAGCCCAAATCCAGGACATAGAAGACAAAAAGATAATACAAAAAAAATCAATGAAACAAAAAGCTGGTTCTTCTAAAGGATAAACAAGATCGATGGGCCCCTAGCTAGACTGACCAAGAAAAAACGAGAAAAAACCAAATAAGCACAATCAGAAACACAAAAGATGAAGTGACATCTGACCCTGAAGAAATACAAAAGATCATTAGAGACTACTACATACACTTGTACGAAAACAAACTTGAAAACCTTAAGGAAATGGAGGACTTTTTGACATCACACAACCTACCTAGATTGGAACAAGAAGAAATTGAGACCCTAAATAGACCAATAACAATTAAGGAAATCGACTACGTAATAAGAAAACTTCCTACAAAAAAAAAAAGCCCTGGTCCAGAAGGCTTTCCAGCAGAATTCTACAAGACATTTAAGGAGGAGCTGGTAGTAATCCTACTGAAGGTACTCCAGGCGATTAAAAAAGATGGAACTCTCCCCAAATCATTTTACGAAGCCAACATCACATTGATACCCAAGCCAGGTAAAGATCCAACAAAGAAAGAGAACTACAGGCCAATATCTTTGATGAACATAGATGCTAAAATTCTCAACAAGATCCTAGCAAACCGAATTCAGCAATACATCTCAAAAATCATCCATCATGACCAAGTAGGCTTCATTCCTGGGATGCAAGGCTGGTTCAACATTCATAAAACCATAAATGTAATTAAATACATCAACAGATGTCAAAACAAAAACCACATGATTATATCATTAGATGCAGAAAAAGCTTTTGATAAAATCCAGCACCCCTTCTTGATAAAAACCCTTGAACATCTAGGCATATAGGGAACATACCTCAAAATAGTAAAAGCCATCTACGAGAAACCCACAGCCAGCATACTCCTAAATGGACGACAATTGGAACCATTTCCCCTGAAAACTGGAACAAGACAAGGAAACTATGGGGGGGGAGATAGGATTAACAGTAGCAAATATCTGTCTGGGGATGGGGAAACACCTCTTATCAACAGAGTGCCTGAATGAAATGTAATGGTACATCTAACCCTTAAGTGTACCCCTCAAAACCATAATAAAAAATATTGATTAAAAAAAAATTGCCTAAGACATAAAAAAAAGGAAATGTAACTATTCATTAAATTCAATAGGTGGACAACGAGCTCTAATTAAGGATATGTAGAACTGCAGTCTGACATGCTCAGAAATAAGCATGTTGCTGCTGAGGGGTGAAAGTACAACACAACCTTTTTTTTTCCTACTGCTACAAAAGCAAGCAGTGAAAGAAAAAATATTAAAGCATTACAGAGGAGAAAATAAAGTTCGAAATAGCCATCTAGCCCAAATGTTAAATTAAATGTTCCCCAAATATAATATACCACTGGTTCAGTATTCTATGTGCTAGATTTTTATTAGGCAGATGCAGTAAGTAACATACAACTAAAATTAGTTATCTCAAGCCGGGCTCGGTGGCTCAGCCTGTAATCCCGCACCTTTGGGAGGCTGAGGTGAGTGGATTGCTGAGCCTGCGGGTTCGAGACCCGCCTGGGCAGCGAGACCTCATCTCTACAATAAATCAAAAAATCAGCCGGGCATGGTAGCGCATGCCTGTAATTCCAGCTACTTGGAAGGCTGAGGCAGAAGGATCGCCGGAGCCCAGCAGGTCGAGGCGCGGTGGCCGGAAGCGGCCACTGCACTCCAGTTTGGGCCGAGTGAGACTCCAACTCAAAAAAAAAAAACCAAACAAAATTAGTTATCTCTAAAAGAATGCATTCAACATAATACTTTAAAGGAAAAGGTCAATTGTCACCCTAATAATTCAGAGGGGAACTTATCCTGACTTTTAACGCTATCCTTTTTTTATTTAGTAGAAGGTAATCAAGGATGTGGATTTCAGTAGAGAATTCTAAGGAGACAAAGTTAACGCTCTGTGAGCCACTGACTAAGCAGCTTCTGAAGCACAGGTGGAAGCACTGAAAGTTAACAACCCAGCAGCTGATCTAGGGGTCCAATACAAGGTAGCACCTGGCCTTGCTTGCAATAATGCTCAAGAACAGGTAGAAGAATCACACACAGAATATATGTAGTAAATGAGCTTATAATTACAATAGAAACACACATTGGTTTAAAACTATGTTTCTCCCAAAGGTTGTGTTATATCCTTTCCGTTTAGCCATTACTCGGGTGTTGTACTCATACTGAGAAAGTAGAAGGCTCTGGTCAGAGCAGAGTGCAGTCAAATAGAGAAAATTTCCTAAAGATGAATTGTGTGCCAGGGCACCAAGGGAGTGAGGTGTACAGAATGGTGAATGACCTTTTAATTCAAATGCCCAGGAAAGAGAAATAAAAAAGATTCAATGAATATTAATCAATTCTGCTTAATACAGTTGATGGCACAGTTATCTGTCTAAAATGTTGAATCCAGGAGTCTACTTCTAAGAGGATTATGCTTACTTTGTTGGGAAACTTAGATGAAACATTATAAATAATGAAAACCACTAACATTTAAAATTCCAGTATGCTGCCTTGTTTCTTATGGGTAACAGCTCAACAAATATGCAAGTTTTTAAAATATAAATACATTTGTGAAAAGAATATACATAACAAAATAATTAAAAATCTATTTGTCAATTTAGGAATTGTTTAAAAATGATTTTCTCATTAGCCTATTTTACCTATTTTTCACAAATCTGTTTCATGAGAATGAATTTATGTAACAAATTAATAGCAAAATGAATAAACTGAAAAAAAAGGCCTTCATTCAAAGAGAAATTTGTGCAAGAATCACCAAAGGGAAAGAATGATTACTATTTGTCTGACAAAAATAAGGACTGACACTCCCAATAAGAACATACAAAGGAGGACCCCCAAAAACCTGCAATTAATTTATTTAAAAATTTGTATTTATCTTACACGTTTAGACTTCAGTCATCCTCAAAATACTCTTTGTTTGATGCAATACACCTATTAAGACACCTTTTCCACTCTTTAAGTGGTCTTTGAACTCATCTATTTTGATGCCCTTTAACACTTCTGCTGTTTTTTGTTTCATGTCTTCCACATCAGCATATGTGGAGGCTTGTACTACATGGGGCCTGTCCTCTAAAAAATAATTTGGGTTTTTGTGGGTACCCCTTGTATGTGGCAGAGGCCCTTACTAGTTGAGATCTTTGAGTAAATAAAATATTGTAAGAAAATAAAATGTGGAGGTGAGAAGATTCAAGTGTCTTCTCAGACATCAGAGAAATAAAATTAAAAATCAACTCTAAGAGGAACTCTCAAAACTATACAACCACATGAAAACTAAACAAATTGCTCCTGAATGATTCGTGTGAACAGCAAAATTAAGGCAGAAACCAAAAAAATTTATTTGAAACAAATTAAACTAGAAACACAGCATACCAAAATCTTTTGAACACAGCAAATGCGGTGATAAGAGGAAAATACATAGCATTAAAGGCCTACATCAAAAAGGTACAAAGGCCTGAAATCAACAACTTAACATCATACCGCAGGGAACTGGAAAGACAAAAACAATCTAAACATAAAGCTAGCAGAAGAAAAGAAATAACTAAAATCAGATCACAACTAAACAAATACAATTAGAAATGATAAGATGACAGTACAACTGATACCACAGTGATACCAGGCCAGTTCATATCGGATTGGGACAGGTTAGAGAACAGAGGAACCAGGTCATAACTACTCTTTCATCACCAGTGTGGCAGCCAGCAATTACAAGGGGAATGGGTCTCCGCACTGAAGCTTGTCCCTATCTGCTTTTAAGCAGACCTACACAATAGTGGTGTGCAGCCAGATTATGAGCACATAGTAAGATTTAACAAACTATGTTAGTTTGCATAGTCATAGGTTCTGGTAGGCCAAGGTCTAAGGGAGTGCTAACTTGTTCCAGTCAAGCAAGAAAGTCTAATTCCATTTACCTTGCACACAGAAATACAAAAGATTATCAGAGCCTGCGATGGATACCTCTATGGCAACAAACTGGAAAACTTGGAGAAAACGAATAAATTCCTAGAAACATACAACCTAGCGAGACTAAATCAGGAAGAAAGAGAAATCCTGAACACAATAATGAACAATGAAATGGAATCAGTAATATAACATCTCCCAACAAAGAAAAGTCCAGGACCAGAAAAATTTACAGCCAAATTTTATCAGACATACAAAGAAGAGATGGTACCAATCTTACTGAAATTATTCAAGAAAAAATCAAGGAGGGACTATTTCCCAACTTATTCTATGAAACCAGTATCAACCTCATACTAAAATCAAGCAAAGACACAACAGAAAAAGAAAACTACAGGCCAATATCCATAATGAACATGGATGAATACAGATCCACAAATCCTCAACAAAATACTAACAAACCACATTCAAAAGCACAACAAAAAGATAATTTATCAAGGGGTTTCATCCAAGGATACAAGTATAATTCAACATCAACTAATAAGTAAATGTGATTCACTAATGTACCCACCCTTTTCATGCTCATTCCTTTATAATTATCCCCCTAGCTGTTTAGAGCTCACACTTCAGGATATTTCCATCTTCTTTATTGCTAATGTAAACTCATATATTACAACCCATTTTTCTCTACCTCTTGTGTTCTGCCAAGTACCTAAGAGTTGAGATAATTTTCTTACAAGATGTGGCTAAATGGAAGATATCTATATCATAGTTCTCAAATAATGTCATTTCTTAATCTAGCTAAAAGTCTTAATTTAGTTAAAATGACTAGCATAAATTTGAGGAGGTTGGGCACAATATTTTTTTTTTATGTTTAAAACTTGTTGACACCTTCCAAACTACCCAGAAAGGTAATGCCTACTCTGACAGCCAGGCCCGATTTAAAAAGCCCTGAAACAGATGGATTGACAGTCAAATTCTACCAGACACACAAGAAACAGGTGGTATGACTCCTACTGATATTGCTACAAAAAAAAAATCAAGGAGGTGGAATGCCTCTCTAAATCATTCTACAAAGCCAAAATCACCCTGATATCAAAGTCTGGCAAAAACAATCCCCCCTCCAAAAAAAAACAACTAAAGACTGGTATACCTGATAAACAAAGACACAAAAATCTGCAACAAAATAGTAGTAAACCATATCCAACAGCATATCCAAAGATCAGGTAGGCTTCATCTTTGGAATGCAAGGCTGGTTCAACATACTCAAATCAATAACATGATCCATCTCATAACAAAATAAAAAAAATCGTCATCTCAATAGACACAGAAAAAGACATCTGTTAAAATCCAATATTCCTTCATGATAAAAGCCTTCAATCATCTCGCCACTGAAGGAACATAATTCAAAAATTAAGAGCAATCTTAGACCAACCTACATCTAATGTCATACTGAATGGGCAAAAGTTAGAAGCATTTGCCCTAAGAATTGGAATAAGACAAGGATATACACTCTCACCACTCCTATTCAGCAAGTCCTAGTCAGAGAAATCAGGCAATAGAAAGAAATAAAAGGCATCAAAATTGGCAAAGGGAAAGTCAAATTATCTCTTTTTCCTGATGACATGATTGTATGCCTAGAAAACCCTAAAGATTCCTCCAATAGTCTAGGAGACGATAAATAATTACAGTAAAGTTTCAGGATACAAAATGAATGTACAAAGATCAGTAGTGTTCTATATGCCAATAATCCTCAAGCCAAGAATGAAATCAAGAGCTCAATCCCATTTACGTTAGCTACACACACACACACACACACACACACACACACACACACACACACACACGTGCACACAAATTCCTAGAAATACATTTAACAAACAAGGTAAAAGGAGAACTACAAAGCACTGATGAAATACAGCATAGATGACGCAAACAAATGAAAGAACATTCTGTGCTCATGGGCTCAGAAGAATTACCGTTGTTAAAAATGACTATATCACCCAAAGTAATCTATATAGTCAACGGAATCCCTATCAAATCATGAACATCATTTTTCACAAAACTAGAAAAAAAATCCTAAAGTTTGCATGGATACAAAAAGAGTCTGAATAGTCAAAGCAATCCTAAACAAAAAAGAACAAATGTGGAGGTGTCACATTGTCTGACTTCAAATTACACTACAAGACTACAATAACAAAAATGGTGTGGTACTGGTACAAAAATAGATTAATGGAACAGAACAGAGAACTCAGAAATAAAGCTGCTTACCTACAACCAAGTGATCTTTGACAAAGTCAACAAAAATAAACAAAGAAAAAGAACACCTTTTTCAATAAATGGTGCTGGGAAAATTGGATAACCATATGTAGAAGAATAAAACTGAACCCCCATCTCTTGTCACATACAAAAAAGTAACTCAAGATGGATGAATAACCTAAACATAGACATGAAACTAAAAAATCCTGAAAGAAAACCTAGGAAACATTCTTCTGGACATTTGCTGAGGCAACAAATTTATAACAGACTCTAAAGCCAAATGCAACAAAAACAAAAATAAACAAATGGGACTTAAACTAAAATGGTTCTGCACAGCAAAAGAAATAACAATGAGCAGAAAGTCTACAGAATGAGAGAGAATATTTGCAAATTATGCCTATGACTAAGGACTAATATTCAGAATCTATAAGGATCTCAAATAACATAAAAAAACAATGAACCCATTAAAAACTGGGCTAAGGACACAAAAAACACTTCTCAAAAGAAGGAATACAAGCGACCAACAGACATACATAAACATGCTCAACATCACTAATCATCAGAGAAATGCAAATTATAGCCACAGTGAAATATTATCTTATACCAATCAGGATGACTATTATTTAAAAGTCATATAATAACAGATGCTGGTATGGATGCAAAGAAAAGGGAATATGTATATATTGTTGATGGGAATGTAAACTAGTTCAATCTCTGGAAAACAGTATAGAGATTTCTCAACAAAACAAAACAACAAAAACTAAAAATAGAACTACCATTTTACCAAGCAATCCCACTACTGGGTATCTATCAAAAGGAAAAGAAATCGTTTTATAAAAAGACACATGCACTCACATGTTCATTGCAAAACTATTCACTGTAAAACTATTCTATGACTGCAAAGTCATAGAACCAAGCGAAATAAATACTCATCAACAGTTGAATGGATAAAGAAAATGTGGTATGCATATACCATGAAATACTCCAAAGTCATAAAAAGAATGAAATCACATGCAGCAACATGAATGGAACTGAAAGACATTTTCCCAAGTGAAGTAATTCAGAAACAGAAAACCAGACATCATATGTTCTCACCTATATTAGGAGCTGAACAATGGGTATTCATGAACATAAAGATGGAGATAATAGACACTGGGGACAACATAAGGGAGGAGTCAGGAAGAGGAGTAAGGTTTTAAAAATTACCTATCAGGTACAATGTTCACTATCTGGGGGATGAGGACAACAGAAGTCCAGTCTCTAGCACACAATATGTCCATGTAACCAACAAGCACTTGTACACCCTGAATCTAAAATAAGATTTTTTTTAAGATTACATATTTAAACTACAGCAAAAAAGCATAAGTTTTAAATGAGTTATCTATTACCTGTTATCATGATCATCATTACTGTTATGTTTTTACCCCCAATAAAATAATAGACTCTTAATCCTGAGGGTACTTTGCACACAAAGGAAGCTACTGCTATTCAAGTACTATACTATGGTCAATTATTAGAACCATCTCAAGGTTTTTGTGAATTTTTCATCTGAAGATGTATAAAGAACTTGAGTATCATTATCTACTTTCCCCCATAAAGAAAACCCTTTATTGACAGTAGAAATATAGCAAAAAATTCCTTTTTTGCATTGAAGAGTAGTACTAAGGAATCTAAATACAAGTTCATTATTTCACAGTCTTTCTGATATTATGAGGCCCTGAAGAAGATGTACGTGTGGGTTAAACAGTCTCACGAGATATGGACAACTGAAAAAAGGTGCATTCAGCCCCATCTCTGTCTCCAATCCTCTAACAGGACATATGTTTAAAAAACTAGCTTGGATTTCATCTGGTTTTTTTTTTAGACATTATATTCTTTGGTAATATGACTAGTGTAAGATGAATAAACTTGTTCAAGTATGTTCTATAGGTGATTCAGTAATAATGCTTTTCTAATCCCTAAGTAATGTGCCCTTTTGGTGGCTAACCCAATAACATCATAGATTAAGTCCTAAGTACTTTAATGTTTTGCACACTTCTCTATAGGGGCATGCCCTATGGTTTGACTCCCATTTATGACTTTCTTGGTCAGTGAATTAAGAAGAAATGTGGATATGATGTTAATTCTTATCTCTTCACATAGAGAGTTTGTAATAAATGGGCACTGCATTTCTCTGTTCTCACAGATCTCCTCAGTCAACTTTAAATAGTTGTATCCTGCAGGCCAACTGCTTTCTCAGTATCTCTATTCTTAATGATGGGCTGTAGATGCTACTCATTTTTATTACAACATTATAATAATCTAAGGCTAGAAATCTTTTTCAAGTATGTTTGAGAAGCAAACAGATCATTTATTCATCTGGACTTCCATCATCACAAGAGTTCTTGACAAAACAAAACAGATTAGATATTTTCTTATTAACAGAAGAGTGTATTAAGTGAAAGAACAGGGCTCAGGGACTAGAATAAAAGCAGCTAAATTCTGTAACGACCCACTCAGTTGGGAGTGCTCAGCACTTTAGAACCATATTATCTGCCTTCCTTGCTCTTCTCCCTCCCTTCCTTCTGTGGTATCACAGACTTATGTTCGTTGTCCTCAGGTGCCTTCCCATGGTAGGTGCTCTGGGGATACAGAGATGAATAGGACAGAATCTTTCGTTAAGTGCTCCTAGTGTATGTCTAGGGAGACAAAGAAGTAAATAAATCATGGCAATGCAGAATAAGTCATGGCAATAAGAGTTCTAAAGGAACTTGAAAGGGAAGAGAGTCACCAGGTGAGAGAAAGTGCTGAAGGGCAAGAAATAAGTTGAGCCATGAATGATGACCCTGAGGGTTCAATTCCTCCTTGATGGTATCACAGGATCCTTCAGGGCAGCTGACTTAAAACTTGTTGTCCACACAAGTAAAACGTCTGGTTACTACCACGAGAGAATCAGTCTCTGCTTTTTGAGAAAGGACTGAGGCAAGGTAGACGAAGAGAGTTTAAGGAGAGAGTAAGGAGAAGTGTCACCAATTTCCAAAACAACTCTCTCAGCATAATTCTTACAATGGAACCTTGTGTAAAATCAAGAGCCAAATCAGTTTTACGGGTTGACAAAATTTTAAAGAGTATGTTTAGCTCCATGAGGACTATACTGAAGTTCTCATGATAAGTTTAAAGTCACTTATATTTAAACTTATCTCGCTGAAGGAAGACATGGATAGACAAAAGGAAGCACACAAGCAGTATCCCTGGGAGACAATGCACTATGTCCTTAAGTTAATTCAATAATTAAGACAGAGATCAAAAAAATGAAATCAAACCTGGTAAAATATATGATATCGATAGGAACAGAGATCCATGTGGCCATTATTGGTGAAAAAAATGTTCAATAGTCAGGGAGGCTACAAGAAACATTCTTCTGTAGGAATCTAAATAAAGATCATCCAAAATAGATTCAAAACCTGTGCAACTAGGCAAAAGACAGGAACCAAATTTGTTGGAGAAGCATCACTGACTACCCAGTCAGGAAAAAACCAAAGGCTGAATCCATTTCCTAGGATCTGCTTAGCTAAGCATTAAAAATTTTGCCAAATCGAGCAGGAAACGTATATATATATTTTTTAAAGTAGTGGATCCCAAGCCCATGATTAGTGACAAGTGGATCGGCCCATAAATGACCAGATCCTTTCCAATAATTTTGCTTAGAAAATGAAAGCAAAATTTGATTCACTCTAAGTAATCTACTACCTACCTTCCAAAAGCCAAAAGAACAGAGCTGCATTCACAAAAATTAAAAACGAGCACGTTTGTCCCTTTTCTTCCTATTTTAAAATATGTATCACCAATACTTCAATAAAATCAGTTTATCAGAACGTGGTATCAAAGGCTAAGTGAAGTGCACAACACATGGAAAGGTTTGGAAAAACAAAGCAGAAAAAATCTCTATATGTTATGAAAACTTGTAGTTTTTTTCCTTTAAAAAAAAAATTAAAATGCAGTTAACCACCAAACTGTCTTTTTTTGGTTGTTTTTTTTTTTTTTTTGAGTTGGAGTCTCACTCTGTCGCCCAGACTGGAGTGCAGTGGCCGCTCCCAGCCACCGCATCCTCGACCTGCTGGGCTCCGGCGATCCTTCCGCCTCAGCCTTCCGTGTAGCTGGAATTACAGGCGCGCGCCACTACGCCCGGCTGATTTTTTGATTTATTGTAGAGATGAGGTCTCGCTGCCCAGGCAGGTCTCGAACCCACGGGCTCAGGCAATCCACTCACCTCAGCCTCCCAAAGGCGCGGGATTACAGGCTGAGCCACGGAGCCCGGCTTTAGACTTTTTTCAGGTATAATTGATATACAGTAAAGTTCATCCTTTTAAGGTCTTTAGTTATATTATTTTTGATCAGTTACTTTTAAAAACAAAGACATCATAATATTAAAAATAATTTCTACAAGAAGGAAAAGAATTGTACTTCAAGTATGTGATTTTGTTCAACATTTCGAATGCTTTGTTATCTTTTATATAAATGATTTTTATTCCAATATATATACATTTAATAAGTTGGCTTTTCACTTCATACCATGAAATACTTCTCCACACTTAACTATGGTTTTGTTGCCAGAAGATACTCCAGAAAAATTTTTATAAGAAAATGTCCAAATGTAATACAAAAATCTTAAGAGAAGGAACTAGACTCCAAACTTTGAGATGCTTTTTCTAACTTAACTATTTTCATAAACTTCATGCTGAAAAATTGCCAAGGAAATTTATCTGTAAAAAAAAAAAAAAAGCCAAGTGGCTCCAAAAAAAAGCTTTCTTGCGTTAGTGGCTGGTGAGAGTTGTTACCTGATGACAAATTAAAAAAAAAAAAAGAGCGTAGAACAAAAGAAAAACTTAGATCCACTGATGTTTTCATTAGTTCTCTCCAAACTGCATTTCTTCAGTAGCCAAGGCTAAGCACAATGCTAAGACGGAGATGACGCAATAGGGAATGAGAAGAATGGCTTCATATCCTTTAGGCCTTCCAGTGCATGATGGAATTACATGTCATGATCCCAACGAAATGTGATACATTTCTAAGAGGGTTATATCCAGAGTGCGACTGAAGTAGCAGTGCTGCATCATGAGTTGTAGCCAGGTAACATGAAGCCAGCCCCCAACAATGATCTGGAAAATAAAGAATCCTATATGCCACTGTTGTGGAAAATTAAACTAGAAAAAGCTTACAAACACAGCTAAACATATTCTGGGGAATCGACATATCAACTTAAATGCCCTGAAAATAGGAGAACAACTTAGGATGCGCTTATTAATATACACATAAAAAAAGAACTTCTTGGGGACTTCAAAGTGACTGACTAGAGGCCTTGGCATTTGCCTCTCCCCCAAATAGACCAAAATTGGGTAAATAATCGCATGTTAAATATAAACAGTGTCTAAAAGAGAACTCTGGAATTCAGCAGGGAAGCAACAGAGAACCTCTGAGGAATAAAAAGAATCGGAAGAAAAGCAGCCAGCCCTGCCAGGATCAGCTTGGAGCCAGAAGGAACTCCCCACGGAAGGGAAACGCTAAGGCTAAGTGAGAGGTCCCAGGTGGTGCTCATTCCCACTGCGGACTCCTGCAATCCTAGCCAAGGGAGAGCTGCTTGGCCCTTGCGGGTCCTCAGACTATACTGGGAGCTGCCTGGAGGCCTTGTGAAGGCATGGTTTGAGATGGGAAGTTCACACAGGTTCTCACACACACTCCAAGACCTAAGCAGTTGCAGCATGGATCTACTTTGAGCAACCAGTCCCATCAGACCACTTTCTGACTTGGGACCCAAAAACACTTGCACCTCCACATCGCTGGAACCCTGCTGACATCCTACTACATTGTCCCAGGGGACCACAGTGTCACGAGGCCAGCTGGACCCATTGGAGTGGTTGGGTCCCAAAAAGTCTAGCTTCTGTAGTGTCCCGCACCCTGGAAAACAAGCAATGAAAGGCACCAGAGCAGCTGTCACCAAGACAATGCAAGTCCAGGCGTGAACTTTCCAGAGCCCGAATGCCACCTGCCTGTGACTAATGCCACTACAAGCAACTCTACTCCTTCCAGCAGCCAGGTGGACAAACACCTTCATGTCCCCACTCTGGGGTTCAAGCATGCTGTCTGGGGGCCTGGGGATAAATCTGCCCCACCCAGTGTAGCTAGTGTCCATGTGCACTATCGGAAGGCCTGAGAATAGGATTGTCCCAGCCATATCCTTTTCTGGTGGCACTTGTGCATATCTTCTGGGAACCTGGGAATCTATCTGGCCCACTGACCACTGATGGTGCCTATCACTGGGGAGCCTGAGGAAAGGCTGCCGCCACTGTCACCACTGCTGGCATGCACATGCCCCTTGGGAGACCGAGGAGTGTCCCACACATCCTGCCACTGCCACCACTGCCACCACACACCCCACCCAAAGGTCTGAGGACCAGTCAGTCTGTCCACGGTCACCACCAACACCCAACAAGATGGTTAGACACCCAAGGACAGAATTGCTGCCACCGATGTTGGCATACACTGCCTAGGGGCCTGAGAACTGGCAAATCCATTCTACTCACGCCGCCACTGGTGCCTGAGGACCGGCTCCCCATCCTGACAAAAGCCTGACCACAGACTCCACTAACCAATGCAGCATAAATCACTAAGGATCTCACAGATAAAACTGATTACAGCTGAAGGAATCATATGAAGTCTCCATTACCATGCCTTGCCAGAATCAGAGCAAAAGTATTCTACCCAAAGCACAGTATAGATGTATCTATAGTAAAAAGTCTTTCCCTATGAAAGCCAATCCATAAAACTGGAAAAAATAGCTGTTGCACCAGATACACAAAAATCAATGTAAGGGCATGGGAAATACAAAAAAGCAAAGGAACATGACACCTCCAATGGAACACAATTCTCCAGTTACAGATCCTGACAAACAAGAAATTTATGAAATGCTTGAAAAAGAATTAAAAATGACATTTAAAAAACTCAGTGAGATAATACAGAACATAAATAATATAAACAAATACAAAACATGATATGAATAAGAAATACAACAGGTAGGTATCCCCAAAATAAAAACCAAACAGAAATACTGAAACTACAGAATATAATAAATTAAATAAAAATATGACCAAGAGCTTCAAAAACAGACTAAAACAAACAAAATAATTTTGAACTTGAAGGTCATTTGAAATAACTTGTCAAACAACAAAAAAAGAAGAAAATGGAAAAAAATGAAAAAAACTAAGAAAATGTATGTGGCATATGGGATACCATAAAGCAACCAAATATATAAATTCTGAGTGTTCCAGAAGGTGAAGAGGCACAGAAAACATATTTAACAAAATAACAGCTAAAAACTTCTCAAGTCTTGCAAGAGATAGAGACACCCATATATGGGAAAATCAAAGCTCCCAAAAACGTTCAGTACAAAAAAGTTATTCTCTGAGACACATTAGAGTTAAACTTTCAAAAGTCAAAGACAAAGAGAAAATTCTAAAAACAGCAAGGAGGAAAAAAAAAGCAAATCATATGTAAGAGAATCCCTATTAGACCAAGAGTGGATATATCAGCAAAACTTTACAAGTCAAAAGAGAATGGGCTGATATATTCAAAGTGCTTGGGGGTTGGGGGTGAGTGTGGGGAACTGTCCACCAAGAATACTATACCCAGGACAGCTATCCTTCAAAAATGAAGGTGAAATAAAATATTTCCCAGAAAAGCAAAAACAAAGAATTCATCATCACTAAGCCACTCTACAAGAAATGTTTAACGGAATCCTTCCTAAGGAAGTAAAAGGATGATACCTATCATCATGAAACACTCAAGATATACAAATAAGAAAGACAGCAAGTCAAATATTGTTATTACAGAAAACCAAAATTAATAGATAATAAGTAGGGAAAACAAAAGGACATACAAAACAAACAGAAAATAATTAACAAGATAACAGGAGCAAGTCCTTACCTATCAGTAATAACTCCAAATGTAAAAAGATTAAATCCTCAACTTATGGTCTGGCATGGTAGCTCATGCTTATAATGCCAGCACTTTGGGAGGCTGAAGTGAGAGGACTGCTTGAGGCTAGAAGTTTGAGACCAGTGTAGGCAACATAGTGAGCTTTCAAATATACAAAAAAATATTTTTAATTGTTTTTAAATCTTCCATTTAAAATATATATATACTGACTGAATGGATTTTTTAAAAATATGACTCAACTATTTGCTATTATACAAGAAACTCATTTCTCCTGTAAAGATACATACAAAGTAAAATGATGAAAAATAAAAATTCCATACAAATGAAATCCAAAGGCAAGCAGGAATAGCTCCATTTATATCAGACAAAAAAAAAAACAAAACAAAACAAACCCACAAAACTTTATTATAAAGAGTATAAAAAGAGATAGAGACATCCATATATGGGATTCTCTTGCAAAAGTCATTGCATAATAACTAAAGGATCAATTGATCAAGGGGATATAACAATTCCAAATATGTATGCACTAAGCACTGGAACATCCAGCTATATTAAACAAGCATTAATGTACTCTAAAGAGATAAATACTTGGGGATTTCAACACCCTACTCCCAGAATTAGACAGCTCATTTTGAAAGAAAACCAACAAGAACAACAAAAAGCTTACTTTGCACTATAGACCAAATGGACCTAAGAGACATTTCAGAGCATCTTATCCTACAGCTGTGGATATACATTCTTCTCATCAATACATGGAACATTCTCCAGAATACACCATCTATTAAGCCAAAGAACAAGTCCCAACAAATTTTTAAAAATCAGTATCATATCTAGTATCTTCTCAGACCACAAGAGAATAAACTAGAAATTAATAGTAAAAGGATCCTTGCAAACTGTAAAAATACACATAAATTAAACAACATGTTCCTGGATGACAATTGGGCTAATAAGTACACTAAGAAATTTTTTTTAAAATCTTAAAGTCAATAAATAAACTAAGAAGAAAACTTTTAAAAACATCATAGCATTAACAAAAAATAGAAATACAAACACAAAAACCTATACGATGCAGCAAAAGTAGTGCTAAGGGAAAATTTTATAGCAATAAATGCCTTAAAAAAGTAGAAAGATTTTAAATAAACAATATTACACTGCGCCTCAAAAAACTAAAGAGGAAAGCAAAATTCAAATCCAAAATTAGCAGATGGAAGTAACAAAGAACAAACCAAAACTAAATAAAACAGCAGCTAAAAAAATAAAAAGAGTCAATGAAACAACAACTTGATTTTTTGAAAAGTTAAACAAAATAGATAAGCCTGTAGCCAGACTAACAACAATAACAAAAAGAATGAAGACCCAAAGAAATAAAATCATATATAAAAAAAGGAGACATTACAACTGATACCATAGATATGCAAAAAATCATTAGCAATTATAAACAATTAAACACTAACAAATTGAAAAACCTAGAGGAAGTGGACAAACAGGTATAAGAAAAAAATGCTCAATATCACTAATAGTCAGGGAAATGCGAATCAAAACCACAATGAAATATCATCTCAACCCAGTTACAATGGCTATTAACCAAAATACAAAAAAAAACAAAAACCAAAAAACAAATGTTGGTAAGGATGTGAAGAAAAACAAAAACAAACTCTTATACTTTGTTGGTGGGAATGTAAACTGGCACATCAAATTATGGAACACAGTCTAGAGTTTTCTCAAAAAAGCAAAAACAGAGATACCATACAATCCAGCTCTACCACTACTGAGCATTTGTTCAAAGAAAAGAAAATCAATATATGAAATGTATACTCACATCTCTAGGTCTATTGTAGCACTATTCAGAACCCAACAAATGCAAACAACTTAAGTGTCCATCAACAGATTAATAGATTTTAAAATGTGGTATATATACATACTGGAATATTATTTAATCATAATAAAGAATAACATCCTGTCATTTGCAGCAACATGAAAGAAACAATGTGAAATAAGCCAGGCATGGAAAGACAAATACTGTATGTTCTCACACATATGTGGGATCTGATGGGGTTCATCTCATGAAGGTAGAGAGCAGATGGGAGATGCCACAGGCTAGCAGTGGTGAGAGGCATGAAGACAGGTTGTTTAATGTTCACAAACACACAGATAGAAGGAATAAGTTTTTAGTGTTTGACAGCATCATAGGGTGATAAATAATATGGAATTTATTTCAAAATAGCTAGAAGAGATTAGTAATATCCTCTACACAAATAAATGATGACTGTTTGATATAAGATATAGTTCATACCCTTATTTGACCAACATAAATTATATTCATGTACCAAAAATATCACATTTCCCATAAATATGTGCAATTATAATGCATCACAAAAATAGCAAGACACTGGAAAAAAGTGCTTCTCATCTTTTTCAGATACATATTGTAAAACTAATACCACGTATTCTTAGACGACACACATTTATAGGAAAGATCAATTGATTTACTTAACCAATACTTGTATAGACATGGACACATGCTTTATAAGCCATTTTTTTCTGAAGAAAAATAATGTCAACAGTAAGTTAATTATCATTGCTTGATGTCAAGGAAGTGTTTAAAAGGAAGCGAGCACATTTTTAAATCTAATTGTATTTGTTTTTTAATTTTAGCCTGAAATGACAATAAACTTTATCTTTCTTAGAAACTAAGTTGGAAGAGTTTTTACATTCCGTATGCAAATTCAAACCCAAATATACTGTCTGGATCTCATATAACAATGACATTAAGAATTTAAGTAAGATGATATATTTAATATTACAAAAGAAACGCTCCAAATACTACAAGAAAGTACTTTCAGCAGAATAAAAATATTTTATTCATAAGAGTTTTGTACTCTAACTCATTATGTACAGAAATTTAGTTCCTTATAAAATGCTCTACTTTTTGGGAATACAGCCCAGTTTTCTGGACGTCTAGCTTCCAAACATCAGGTGTCTGGAAATTTGCAGGCCCTGCGACAGCTCCCGCAAAACCATTCCTGGAAGATGCATATCTGCTGCTTCAGGGACAGTCGCTGGATCCTCACTCACGTCCTCTCAGCTCCCATGAGAGCTAATTCTAATGGTAAGAAAGTCAGAGGAGAAAATGCTGCTAAAGGAAATTAATAGAAGTGAGAATTGAGAAAAAGAAGAAAAGGGAGAAGAAAAAAAAACCTATAAAGCACCAACATGAAACTTTCTGCGTCTCTTAAAATGGAAAGTCACTTGATATACTTGAATGTGCCTCCAGGAATATCAGGGAGACCCAAAAAATCCAGAATTATTTTTTGGACGGCAGGCCTTGTAGGACAAGCTTCCCTTCGCTAGGTAAGTGTTTTAGGAACCCATCAGCATCAGCGTACCAGCTAGCGTTGTTGTGAGAGGCTGTGTTGGCTTCAGTGAATTTTTTTTCTGGAAATTATTTCAACATGTTTGCCCACTGCATAATGGGTGATTTATCAGCACACTTCCCAATACTCCACAAGTGTTCAGCAGTTTTTGACCAAACACGACAGGATTTCACCCTAGTGACTGTTTGTTTGTTTGTTTGTTCACTTCCTTGGATGAAAAAATTCTCAAAGGAAAATGTTTTGCCGTTGTGGAAGATGTGAAACAAAACACGGCAGCACTAAAATCTACGAGTTCAAAAACTGTGTTGAACAGTAGAAAAAGGGTCTTGATAGGTGTACTACAGCAAACAGGGAGTACACTGAAGGTGACTGAAGTTTAAACATGTAAGAATAAACACACAGTTTTTTGGGGGGGTCCTCCTTGGCGTAACTCGTAAATAACACAATTCAAAAACAGGAGATGATTCTGAAAAATGGTGAAAATGGAGAGATTGAGTTCAGTCAGGTGGCTAAGGATTCAATTATGCCTACATAATAAAGCTCTAATAATAATCTGAACAGCCAGGCTTGGTGCAGCTTCCTGGTTGGAGAACACACTGGTATGCAGGGAGGGCGAGGACCCTGATTTCATAAGACCCATAAGCACTGTGTTCAGGACCCTCCCAGACTTCACCCTATGATTCTCTTAGCTTGCTTTTCCTGATTGGTGTCCTTTAAAATAACATAGTCATATATGTATAGTGCTTTCCTGGGTTCTGAGAGTCATTCTAGCAAGTTATTAAGCTTGAGCAAAATAGTAGGAACTCCCTCAAGTGCATCCGTTTGTTCCGAAATTAAGTGGCTTAGAAATCAGACCCCTTCACCTGCAGCTGGCATCTGAAGTGAACGCAATTGTGTTGGGAAGTGTGCCTTTAAGTCTGGAGCCTGCACTAATTCCAGTTAGCATCAGAATTGAATTGAATTGGAGTACAATAGTTTGTCTTGAAACTGAGGTAAATTATGTGATGGCATGTAAGTGGTCTAAAGAAGTCACAGATAATCTTCACAAGACTTTCCCCTCCTATCTCACACTTTAATGGCCTCACATAATACTATTTAATTAGGCGCCCCTTGATGTTTAAAACCTTTCTTTCATTTCTTCCATCTCAAAATCTTGCAATTAAAAAAGATGTCAAAAGCAGTCCAAAAAAGTGAATACCACTAGCAAAGAGATAAGGAATGGAGAGGTGCAGGCAACAGATCAGGACCACACTTTACTAGATTACTCATTTTTCCTATTACAACCAAGGTGCAAATGCAGTGTCTAATAGCTCCCTATGCAAAGATATTCAACTAGTTATGTGTTTGGACTCGTGATTTCTAAAAATAACCGAGGCAGGCATTCAAGGTGGGAAACAGGGGGTACTCAACTCAAACTATCCTCTTGGAGACTCATAATTCAAATAGACACTTTGAGAAGCTTTCTGCAAATTAGCTGCTTTAAGACAACACTGTGAGCACAGTACGCTCTTCTGTTTATTCATGCAGAATCCGGGTTCTCCAAAACAAGACTAGTAAGTGATAAAATTGGTCAAAATAAGCTTTCTTAAAAAAAGTAAGTATAGTTTTAAAAAAAGGATGGGGTCATGTTTATCTGACATCAGTAAACACTTATTACAAAGAAATAAATTATTACTGTGGGCTCATTTTCAATTTTAATTAAAAATCATGTAAAATCTTATTTTCTTTGTGTAGAACTTAATAGTGTTTAAATCCAGAGCTAAAAAGTCACTTAGGTGAACAAGCCATAAAGTAAAATTTCTATCCATCTTCCTGGAATTGTTTTGTTGAAGAGAAATCCGTTAGTGAGCTTTCAAGCATTTTTTCCTGTGTTTCCAAAGTCGTTTACATTCCCCTGCAGTCTGTGTTTGAAGTGTGCAGCAGGGGACTGGTGGTGTCTTCTTTCATAACGAGTGTCACTCAGGGGGTCAAGAACACTTTGCCTAGTTCTGTGAAGATTCGTTCAGAGTAAGCAAAAAAGTGACTTTCTGTTCTTTCTGCTTACACTTTTGTGTTTAATGTAAGTCTCTGAGAAAGATGAAATATTTTCCCTATTATTCCCCTCCAAATGTGTAATTAACACATTCTTTATGCAAAATGGCAAAAACACAAAGTTGTATGAGTGGTTTTTAAAATATCTACAATAGGCTGGGCTCGGTGGCTCTGCCTGTCCTCCCAGCACTTTGGGAGGCCGAGGCGAGTGGATTGCCTGAGCCCGCGGGTTCGAGACCAGCCCAGGCAACTTCGCGAGACCTTGTGTCTACAATAAATCAAAAAATAGCCAGGTATGGTAGTGCACACCTGTAGTTGCAGCTACTTGGAAGGCTGAGGTGGAAGGATCGCCAGAGCCCAGCAGGTCGACACTGGGGTGGCTGTGAGTATGCCACTGCACTCCAGCCTGGATACCGGAGTGAGACTCAGACTCAAAAAAAAGGAGCTGGGCTCGGTGGCTCAGCCTGTAATCCCGCGCCTAGGGAGGCTGAGGTGAGTGGACTGCCTGAGCCTGCGGGTTCGAGACCCGCCTGGGCAACTTGGTGAGACCTCATCTCTACAATAAATAAAAAATTAGCTGGGCATGGTTGTGCGCACCTGTAATTCCGGCTACTCAGAAGGCTGAGGCGGACGGATCGCCGGAGCCCAGCAGGTCGAGGCTGCGGTGGCCGGGAGCGACCACTGCACTCCAGTCTGGGCGGCAGAGTGAGACTCCAACTCAAAACAACAACAACAATAACAAAAAAGGAATATAAGATATCCACAATAATACCACCAAGAGAAACAAATACAGTTCATGTCATCATACGGCTTAGATTCTAGCAATGTAGACAGACACTAATATTTATCATTCCAATATGTGTTAGAATGAAAAAATGCAGAATTCTCTGA
Source organism: Cephalopachus bancanus (assembly GCA_027257055.1). Lineage (NCBI taxonomy): Eukaryota > Metazoa > Chordata > Mammalia > Primates > Tarsiidae > Cephalopachus > Cephalopachus bancanus. The sequence continues at coordinate 2,852,432 of JAPVLO010000384.1, read as the reverse complement.
GAGAGCCTCACTTATTGTCATGCTATTTGCCTGTTGGTTATACTGCTTTTTGGTGATTTTTCTGTTTTTTGTCACTAATAAACTCTTATTCTAAAGCACAGCTGCCTCACCAGAATAGCTTATTTTGGGATGGCTTGTTCAAGTATATCTAACAGTCTCTATTCCTTGTGTTCTGAGTTTGCCTTGGACAGTTGAGGTTCCAAATGTGAATTCTGAGGATAGAAGGTGAAACCCAAATACTCAATGAAGGGAATTCTTGATTGCAGACCCTAAAAGGCCCTGGGTCATGTGTACATTAACAGGTTATTCCCAGCATGGTGCATTCTCCTTTTACAGACACCATATCTCAGACAGCTTCTAAAGGAGCAGCAGAAGTCTGTACTGCAGATGGCCACAAAGGTCACTGCTACTGGAGACACTTTTATCTCTTTAGTAATAGGCTTTCATCACCATAGAGAAAGGAATTTGTCAACCTTTGTACTGAGAAAAGTATGCTGCTTGCCACACCACTGCTCTGAAATTAAAGATGCCAATAGCTATGACCTAAATGTTCTAAATTCATCCTTTTGTATATCCCCACAGAATATCTAAAAACTGAATTTAAAGAGGGAAATAAACCACTTACAGTTAATTTCTAATTTAGTTTTATTTAATCCCTGTGGCTTATCATTTTAAGGGTGGCTGATCGCATGGTGTTTTCTCCCATATCTAATAAAAGAGAGTTCCAAAACATACTTTTCATGTCATCGTTTTATAATTCTGAGTATTTAACTCACTTTTAGAAATGAAAAAAACAGGCAGTTAATACTCAAACTTTAAAAACATTCACAGCATATAAGCAGAAAACACTCATTTAAATATGGGGAAATACTATTTTTATACTTTTATTTTGAATTCAAATGAAAATAAAAATATATATATAGGTGTGTGTGTGTATATATACACACACATATGTATGAGGGAGAAACTCACAAAACCTGAATTTATTTATTAAAAAAAAGTGTATTTATTCTTACATGTTTAAACTTCAGTCACCTTCAAAGTACCTATTGAGACATCTTGTCCACTGCTCAAAACAGTCTTTGAACTTGCCCGTTTTGATGTCTTTTAATGGTTCTGCCATTTTTTGGTTTCACCTCTTTCACATCAGCAAAAATGTTTCCCTTTAACGACTGTTTTCATTGGGGGAACAAAAATAAGTCTCTTGGGTGGGATCTGGTGAATAGGGAGGGTGGGACATGGGGATCACATTGTTTTTTGGGCAAAAGCTGCTGGACCCTCAGTGCAGTGTGGACGGTTTGTTTGTGCAAATCACCCATCATGAAATGGGCAAACGTGGTGAAATAATTTCCAGAACAAAAATTCACTGAAGTCGAACGCAGCCTCTCACAACAACGCTAGCTGGTACACTGATGCCGATGGGCTCCTAGAACACTAACCTGGTGGGAAAAGAAAAGTCTGCACTAAAAGCGGCCCAGTCTTCAAAAAAAATTCAGTTTTGGGGGGGTCCCCCCTCATGCACAAACACAGACACACACACACACACACACACACACACACACACACACACACACACACACACATTTGTTGTTTAGGTATATGCAATACCCTTGCCATGCCAAAGGGATATCTGGTCTCCTTAATATTTCTATTTCTCAGTGTCACATTTGAATTTAGATTTTTTCTTTTTTATTTTTCTTTAGTTGGGGTCTCATTCTACCCACTCTATCACCCTTGCTAGAGTTCCGTGGCATGATCACAGCTCACCAAAGCCTTGACCTCCTAGGCTCAGCCTCCCAAGTAGCTGGGACTACAGGCACATGCCACCATGCCCGACTATTTAAAAAACTGTTTTATAGAGATGGAGTCTTGCTATGCTGCCCAGGCTGGTCTCAAACTCCTGGGCTAAAGCAATCCTCCTGCCTTGACTTTCCAACTGCTGTAATTATAGGCATAAGCCACCACTCCCAGTCTTGGATTCTGATTGTTTTTTAAAAGGTTAGCAATTTTAGAGCAGATACTTAGATTACTGAGCATGCGAAGTTCATGAGATTTCAAATGTTTTTCCCCTTCAGTAAGTATCTATATATCACTGTATCATATGCATTCTCATACAGAAACATGGAATATACGCTCAATTTTAAAATGCCCAGTCCCAGATCTGGACCTTTGGTCAATTATGTGAAACTATATGAGATTTTTCTCACTTGACAGTATTGATTCATGGAAACGGCAATTTCATACAGTTCAATCTAATATTATATATATTTGCATGACTTGCTTGTGTTTTCTGTCAATTAAAAAACAATACAAGGAACTCAAACAAAGTGAAAGGAAAAAAACAAACAACCCCATTGAAAAGTGAGCAAAGGACAGGACAGATACTTCTCAAAATAAGACATACACACAGCCAATAGACACAAAAAAACTACAATGAGATACCACCTAACTCTGGTAAGGATGGCTATCATCAATAAATCAAAAAAAAATAATAATAATAGGTGCTGCCACGGGTGAGGAGAAAAGGGAGGGCTTCTGTACTGTTGGTGGGAGTGCAAGCAAGTTCAGCCTCCATGGAAAGCAGTGTGGTGATTCCCAAAAGAACTAAAAATAGGCCTTCCATATGATCCAACAATTCCCCTCCCAGGAATAATACCTGGAGGAGGAATATAAATCATTCTACAAAAAAGATACCTGCATTTACATGTTAACTGCTGCACTATTCACAATAGGTAAACTATGGAAACAACCCTACTGCCTATCAAAAGTGGACTGGATAAAGAAAATGCGGTACATATACACAACGAGCATGGCACAGCCATAATGAAAAACAAAATCATGGAATTCACCGCAAATTGGATGGAGTTGGAGACCATCATACTAAATGATCTGTCACAGAAACAACGAGCTGAATACCGCATATTCTCACTCATCAGTGGGCCCTGAACAATAACCACATGAACACAAGGGAGAGATTGGAGGTCAACGGGTACTGAAGGGAAGGAGGGAGGGAGAGGGAGAGGGAGGGAAGGAAGATGGAAGGGAGGGAGTGGGGGAGGGAGGGGGTGAGGAGCATATGCCAACACAAAGGGTACCAGGATCTACTACCAGGGGAACAAAGGCCCCTTAGAAGCCCAAACCTCACCTACATGCAGCCTACTTATGTAGTTAATCCTCATGTGTACCCCACATCTCTAAAACAAAATAAACCAACAAAACAAAATGAAGCAGAATACAACAACAAACGTCCAAATAAATTTGCAGGTCATTTGAAATTAAAACAGCCATTAAAGGCTGGGCTCAGCCTGTAATCCCAGCACTTTGGAAGGTTGAGGCGAGTGGATTGCCTGAGCCCACGGGCTCGAAACCAGCCTGGGCAACTGGGTGAGACCTTGTATCTACAATAAATAAAAATTAGCCAGGTGTGGTAGTGCATACTCCAGCTCCTTGGAAGGCTGAGGCAAAAGGATTGCCAGAGCTCAGAAGTCGACACTGGGGTGACCATGAGTATGCCACTGCACTCCAGCCTCGGCAATGGAGTGAGACTCCAACTCAAAAAATAAAATAAAATAAAATAAAGCAGACATTAAAAAATAAATTGGCTATTTATGATATCAGGATTTTAATAATTTGAATCCAGAATGCTAATGGCCAACTATTAATTTCATGGAATTAACTTTCAAACAATTGCTATCTAAAGCTTTCACAATGTTTCCATAATTTTTGCATTATTATGCTTAGTTTTTTGAAAACCTGCAAACTCATCTGTTATCAATTAATTGTGAATTTTACCTAAAATCTATTTCAAATAATGTATAGTAGTCATCAGGACAAGTCCTATTTCTTATTGTTTAACGCATCATGTTTGATATATCAATCATCAGTGGAATGTAATTTATGAATTCATTTTTATTTGCCAGCTAAAATTGGTCAGACCTTAAGATCAAGAGATTACTTATTTATCTACTTGTATTTTTCGGAAACAAATATAAAAATGTATGTAAAAACCCAAGGGGATCAACTCCTCTCCAATAACACAATAGCACCCCTGATGATCATTTAGTGCCTGAATCAACCCAGTCTTCAAAACCGATCACTGAAAATGAACTGTATGATGCATGTTACTAATTCTGTATATTACCTGTCAATAATTAAAGACTGAGTATCATCAAATACGCTCTTCCCATCTACTTTGACCAGGTTCAATCCATCATGATTTGGTCATCTATATTTCATGATGAAAAGTAGCAATGCAATTTTCAGGTAGTCATACGCTGGACTATCTTTCCCAGGCAATCTTTTTGTTCTCACTTTAATTGCTTTATTTTTAAAAAATTGTGTCTCACTAAGAAGTTTTTGTGGGGTGGGAGAATCATTCTCATGTGTCTCAGTGCCCTTTCTAAGGCTCCTTATCCAGTAAGTCTTCCAAAAATGATGGTCGACCGCTTAGTTTCTGGAGCATAGCATTTTTATCCTCTCCAAAACAAAACCTTTAGGGAGACAGACTGTATCAATTTCAAAGCACTCATTTTGTGAGTGGCCAGAGTTGACATTTCTGAATATCAATGTTTCAGATGGTTACTCGAGTTTGAATCATGAGCCATCTACTTGGGTGTGTATGTCAGACAAAAAGGCTGGCAAATCTAAGTGAGTAAGAAAATCTTCCTTTGTTAGCAACCATCAACTGGATGACACTTGGGGAAAACGGCATCATTTTCCTTTCTTCTGAAAATTGGCATTTCAACTGTCAAAGGATTATCTTCTGAAATATTTGGCCATGAAAATCTGAGTGATGCCATCTGTTAACAGGCTCATATCAACACAGATTTGAAGGCTCATAAGAGAAAAAAATTTAAAAGTTATATTCAGAGGGTGCCAAAACTGAATACACATTTTAAGAAAGACAAAATACTACATTAAAACTGTAATACTCCACATATACAAATAACAAATGATGACTACAAGTCAACATATAACTTCTGAAATTACAAGAGGTGCTCAAACTGGTTACCATCAGTATCCAGACACTTCTGATTATGGTGAACTAAAAGTAATACATACATGATATCTTTTAAAACGTGTATACATTTTTTTGGCACACCGGTATATATAATATATATCTTCTATATGGATATATACATACACACACACACACACACACACACACACACACACACACACACACACACGTTCACACACACATGTCCTGTTTGTAGCTAGCAACACTAAGAATTGTTATTATATTAATTTACTTCAGATGAAAATAAGATATTCATACCTTGAGACTTTGCCAAAGTTCTTTATCAGTGCAAGGAGGTTTTTGACAGATTCTTTTGGATTTTCTAGGTATAGGATCATATGGTCCACAAAGAGAGATATTTAACTTTATGGTCCACAAAGAGAGATAGTTAACTTTCTCTTTTCCTATTTGGAAACCACTGATTTCTTTCTCTTGACTGAATGCTCTAGCTAGGACTTCCAATACTATGCTGAACAAGAGGAGTGAGACAAAATTAACACGCAAAAGACAGTCACATTTTTATACACCAGCAAAAAAAAAAGAAAAAGAAAAAGAAATACCTTGGCATCTTCCTAACCAGAGAAGTGAAAGACCTTGACAATGAAATCTACAAAACACTGCTCAAAGAAATCCAAGAAGACACAAACAAAGGGAAAAATATTCCATGCTCATGGATAGGAAGAATCAACATTGTTAAGATGTCCATTGAATCCAAGGCAATCTATAGATTCAACGCAATACCCATTAAATTACCATCATTATTATTCTCAGGCCTGGAAATGGCAATACAGAAAATTACATGGAAACAAAAATAACCACGAATAGTCAAAATAATCCTCAACAAAGGAGACACTGTGGGAGGTATCAGATTCCCAGACTTTAAACTTTATTATAAGGCTACAATAACTAAAACTGCCTGGTGTCAGTACGAGAACAGGCATATAGACCAATGGAAAAGGATAGAGATTCTGGAAGCAAATCTTCAATTTCTCAACCAACTCATCTTAGACAAAGCCTCCACCAACAACCACTGGGGAGAGGAGAATCTTTTCAGTAAATGATGTTGGGAAAACTGGCTGACCGCATGTGGGAGAATGAAATAGAACCCTTACCTATCACCAAACACAAAAATCAACTCTAAATGGATCAAAGACTGAAATGTCAAACCTCAAGCTACAGGAATCTTAGAATACACAGGAGACACCCTTATCGAAATTGGAATAGGCAACCAATTCCTCATCAAAATCCCAAAAGCCCAAGCCATAAGAGGTAAGATACACAAGTGAGACCTCATCAAACTGACAAGCTTCTGCAAAGCAAAAGAAACCATCAAGAGACCAGGGAGACAGCCCACAGAACGTGAAAAAAATTTGCCAACTGTATATCTGACAAAGGCCTAACATTCAAGATCTACACGGAACTCAAATGTGCTGAAAGGAAAAAAAAATAGTCCCATTAAAAAGTGGGCAAAAGACATGAATAGACACTTCTCAAAAGAATACATATGAACAGCCAACAGACACATGAAAAAATGCTCAGCCTTATTAATCATCAGAGAACTGCAAATCAAAACCACACTGAGATACAATCTAACTCTGGTTAGAAAGTCCATCATTAATAAGACAAAAAGTAACAGATGATGGCAGGGATGTGGAGAAAAGGGAATGCTTCTACGCTGTTGGTGGGAGTGCAAACTTGTTCAAAATCTATGGAAAACAGTGTGGAAACTTCCAAAAGAGATAGAAATTGACCTTCTATATAACGCAGCAATTCCTTTCTTGGCAATATAGCTGGAGGAACTCAAACCATTCTACAAAAAAGATACCTGCGCACACATGCTTATTGCAGCACTATTCATAATAGTGCAAACACATGGAACCAACCATGCCACCCAGTGAAAGTGGACTGGATAAAAAATGTGGTACGCATACACGATGGAATATTATGCAGCCATAAAGAAGGACATAATTATGGACTTTGCAGCAACTTGGATGGATTCAGAGTCTGCATACTGAGTAATCTATCACAGAAACAAAGAACTGAGTATCACATGTTCTCACTCATAAATGGACTCTGAACATCTAGCATAATACTACAAGAAAGGGATTGCCAGTAGCAGGAGACTAGAAGGTGGGTGCGGGGGCAGGGGGAGGCACATAACATCAATAAAGGTGCCTGATCCTAATCCAGGCGAAGCGAATTCCAATGGTAGACCCAAAGTTCACTTGTACGTAAACCACTTATGTGTCCAATTCCGACTTGTACCCTATATCTTTAAAGGAAAAAAAGAAAAAGAAAGCAAGGTATTCATATCTATGTGAAATAAATAGTTAAATTCAATGTGGGTATTTCCAGGGTTTCTACCATGGATCTTAACTCCATTTTTTCACAGACGTTGCACGTTCCATTATTGGTCTTAAATGGGTCGCTGCTTCACAAGGAGTATCTCCTCTACCAGAGATGAATAAAGGACTTACGCTAATGAGCATGACCCTAACATTTTAAATTTTCACTCTGCATTTTTCTTTCTCTTCCATCTTTTCCTCTTTGTCGTATCTTTCACAAAGATATGTATCTCTCTTTATCTTTCTAATTTGAGAGACATTGTCTGAAATAATTTGTCACTGCATTTGTTATGATAGTTTGCCTCATATTTTTTCATGTCATTTTGACTTCATTTTTAAGGCTTTAACTGATTAATAGACATGTTGCTTTGGCAGCAACATGGTGGGTTCCTATTTCTGGACATTCTATCAGGAGGGTTGGCATTCAAGGGAAGGCAGAGAAAATGAATATTTACTGACTACCAATTGTGGTCATGCATTGTGCTAGGTTCTTGACATATAACTTCTTACCCAAACTGTGGGGCTGGGAAGTCCAGGAGAAGGACACTGACATCCTGTGAGGGCTGTACAATGGCAGAAGGCATCCCATGGCAAGTGAGCAGGGAGACAGAGAGAAAATGGGGACTCAACTTATCCTTTCATCAAGAAACTGCCGGTGGGGGGGGGAGCGCACCTCATCAACAAGGGTACCTGCATAATGAACATTTGTATACCCGACCCTGAATTGTACCCCACATCTTTAAAATTAAAAAAAATTAAAAAAGAACCCACTCCTGTGATAACTACTCTATTCCTGTGATAATGGCATGCTTCCATTAATGAGGGCAGAGCCCTCATGACCATATCATCTCTTTTTTTTTTTTTGCAGTTGGAGTCTCACTGTGTCGCCCAGTCTGGAGTGCAGTGGGCGGTCCTGGCCACCGCAGCCTCGACCTGCTGGGCTCCGGAGATCCTTCCGCCTCAGCCTTCCGAGTAGCCGGAATTACAGGCATGCACTACCACGCCCAGCTGATTTTTTTTTTTTTTTAATTTATTGTAGAGATGAGGTCTCACTGCCCAGGCGGGTCTCGAACCCATGGGCTCAGGCAATCCACTCACCTCAGCCTCCCAAAGGCGCGGGATTACAGGCTGAGCCACCAAGTCCGGCTCATATCATCTCTTAAAGTGCCCACCTCTTAATACTGTTACAAATTGAGTTTCCAACACATGAACTTTTTGGGGATACATTCAAATCAGAGCAGCTGTGTAATTATCACTATCTTATAGATAAAGAAATGGTGAAGTTGACCTGGTCATGATAGAGCTGGGATTCTCACCAATTCTCTGTGGCTCTGAAGCATGTCCTCTTTCTTATCCTAAATTCCACTGTCTGGTGGGGTGACCTTGGAGAAGTCAGTTACATACTGAACTACATCATCATCTTCCAGGAAAAGGACTTGAAGTAAATAAATCACCTAATCTCTCTGGGTTAGTTTCTTTGTCAAAAAAAAAAAAAAATGAGCCGGGCTCAGTGGCTCAGCCTGTAATCCCGCGCCATTGGGAGGCTGAGGTGAGTGGATTGCCTGAGCCCGCGGGTTCGAGACCCGCCTGGGCAACTTGGCGAGACCTCGTCTCTACAATAAAAATATAAAATTAGCCGGGCGTGGTAGCGCGTGCCTGTAGTTCCAGCTACTTGGAAGGCTGAGGCGGAAGGATTGCCGGAGCCCAGCAGGCCGAGGCTGCAGTGGCTGGGAGCGGCTACTGCACTCCAGTTTGGGCGACAGAGTGAGACTCCAACTCAAAAAAAAAAAAAAAAAAAATGAAGACTTCATTTCAGTAAGCCCTTGATAAATTCCATATTGACTAGAGCTCTCTCAAAGTGCCCAGATTAAGCGGTATATACATCTCTCATGCTATAGGGCACGAATCTTACCATAGAATATGCATTTCATTGAAATTCTTTTCCCATTTTCAAAATGTGCTAAATTCTGTTGTCATAAGTCTATATTAAGACATTTATTAAGCATAAAACATTTGCAATAATATTCGGTGCCTGCTAAACATAAAAATCTCCTTCCAAGATTCTGAATTTCTGGTGGTTTAAAGCCCCACAAATCACTAACAATGGTGAAAACTACTTTCTGTTTAATTCATATACCCATTTCAAGGCTTGTTTCACCACTTCAGAGACTTAAAATGTACCTTGAAGAGGCCTACATCATTTAGAGTCATGTCAAATGTAGCCAAAAGCTAAAGCCAATGTTAAACAATATTTTGATCACAAACAAACCTTCACACTTATTACAATCGTTTATTTATGCAGTCATTCATTCACATAACATTTCCTAATGGCCTACTATTAGCTACATAAAAGGCAAGGCTTCTATGGTAGTGAACCCAAAAGATGTAGAATGTAGAAATTCACACTCTAGTAAAGGAGACAGGAAATAAATAGCTAAACACACACACACACACACACGCACACACACGCACACACACACGCACGCACATACACACAGAGTGGTTAATGCTGTGAAGAAAACAAATGGATTACTGAGATAGACCAAAGCAGAAAGCAGAAAGTGGGGAGCTCCCCTTGATGGGACCGTCAAGGAACTGAGAACCTATAGAGGAAACAACTCGGTGAAGGGAAGGCGGCAGAATGTTTCATGTAGCGTGGTTAACATAAGGTGGCGGGATGACGGCGTCTGTGTAAGCACTCAAATAGGCTGAACTCCTGTCCCTCAGCTAGAACCCTTCAGCTTTATAGATAAGCAAACCGAAAGCAGGAGAGGCAGCCTATCTATCTGCTTTCTTCAGGTCTCACAAAACACAATTTTGCCATCCTACATAAACATTTCTCCAGAAAGCACCTATTGATTGATTGATAAAGATGGGAGCGCCGTGTTGCTCGAGCTGGAGTATAGTGGCTATTCACAGGCATGATCGTGGTGTACCACAGCCTCGAACTCCTGGGCTCAAGCGATCCTTCTGCCTCGGTCTCCTGAGCAGCTGGGTCTACAGGCACACACCACCATGTCTAGCCAGAAAACAACATTTAACAATATGTTATGGCATCTGTATTTCGGTTTACAAAATTCAATTTAAAATGAATTTTAGTCTATAGTGCGATTATAATTTCTCAAGTATCTTTTTAAAATCAACATTTTTTAATAGATAAAAAGAGCATGACAAATCAAGATTCCGGGTCTATTCCTGGGTTTGCTATCCACTCTCTGGCCTCGAAAAAGTCCTGGCTTTCCCTTGAGGATTCTTGGTTTGTAAAAAGAGAGACTGCGTGTGAAGTGCTTAAGTTAAGTTAAGGGACCTGTTTCATGGAAGACAATTTTTCTAGGGACAGGGGACAGGGAAGAAGAATCCTCAGGCATTAGATTTTCATAAAAAGTACACAACCTAGATCCCTCTCACACGTGCAGTTCATAATAGGGTTGACATTCCTATGAGAATCTAATGCTGCCAATGAACTAATAGAAGCAGAGCTCTGTTCACCCACCACTCACCTCATGATGGGTAGCTGGGTTCCTATCAGGCCACAGATTGGTACCAACCCATGGCCCCAAGGGTTGGGGACCCCTGCTTTAAGCCACCTCCAGTTATAAAGTTCTAGGATGATCAAAAACAAGGTGACAGTCTGTTTGAACGTTAAAGAATCCAACTCATGTTGCCAAATATACAAATATGAGAAATATGTATGAGATGTATCATTATGACTATAGAAGTCTTTAAAAAGAATTAATAAACAGTTGTAAAACAAGCAAATTTGACTGAAATCTCCCTCAAACCAAACCTACTTGGGCGTATTTAATCTAAAACAATTGTACTGCAGCAGTTATTTTAAAAGGAAGTCATTTTAATAATTATTAGAAAGCAATATCATGAATAGAAATTCATTATAGATTTAAGACACGGGCATCTTTTGGAAAATACACTTCTTTGCTGTAGTAAAGAACTTTTAATAATGCAACAATCTGATGAAAACCAGCATACAATCGCTTCACTCAGAACATAATTACAGTTTTGCTTAGCTCTGTAATACACACGTTTGTAAACAATTTGAATGACTTGTAATTTTCTGTTCTCTCCTAATACTGACTCTGAATGTCTGTGTTAATGCCTTTAAAGAGTCAATCTAGAATTAAAGAAAGACAAATGAAAGATATATCCATTTAACTTCACAGTTTGGACATACTGCTTGACGAAGTAAGGGGACATCCTGCAGAATTGTATAACTTAATCTAAACTTAAGTGATAGTTCTTCTGTTCGCTTCCTTGGCCTTCTAAATGTGGATTTAACATACATCATTAAAATGTTTACAGATGAAGGGGCAAGTTTATCCATGTCCTCCTGTCTCTCCTCATCCCATCTGTTCTTTCCCCACTACTAAGGTACATGTTCCTTGACTTAAGATGGGGTTATGGCTCGATCTCCTAAGTTGAAAATACACATGACACACCTAGCCTACCTTAAATGTGCTCAAATACTTAAACCATCCTACAGGTGGGCAGAGATTTGGCAGCCCAGAGCGCTGTAGAGTACTGGCTTACCCTGGGGATCACCTGGCTAATGGGAGCTGCAGGCTAGCACTGCTTTCCAGCAACATGGCAGGAGACATTCTACCACCGTCACTAGCCTGGGAAAAGATCAGAATTCAAAATGCAAAGCACCATGTTCACTGCATGCGTAGCACTTTCAAACTATCTTAAAGTTGAAAAATCGTAAGTCAAACCACTGAAAGGTGAGGAGCAGTGGTATTGCAGTACGTGCCCCCTCCCTTTCCTCCTTTCAGTGGGTGACAGGCTAGCCCTGAGGAGCCACCCCTAAAGCTGTGCACGCCTGTGCCCAGCCAGTCCTCCAGAGCTCAGCAAGAGGCAGTTGCCAGGAATAGTGGGAGTCGGTGGGCACCCAGCTCAACCGCATGCCTCCCAATGCTCCAGGTATGCACTGAGTTCCCATGGTGGCCCATCCAATCAGCCACTCTCAGGCTCACCAAATGTTTATCCCAAACACACTACATCCTCAAGACTTCTGTGCTTGCTTCTCCTTTTTCCTGAGAGTCATTTATCAAATATTAACAGTCCATTCCCTCACCTCATGCTGGCTAGCATTCAAATGTCAATTCTGCCAACTCTGCAGAGATGTCCACCTGCTTTATGAGCTTGCTAGGGCTGCCATGACAAAATACCACAAACCGGGTGGCTTAAACAAGAGATATTTGTTTTTCTCTCAGTTCTGGAGACTGGAAGTTCAAAATCAAGCTGCTGGCAGGGTTTACTTCCTCCGAGGCCTCTCTCCTTGGCTTAAACATGGCTGCCCCATGTTGCCTCTTCACACAGCCATCTCTCTGTGTACACGCACCCTTGGCTTCTCTTTCTGTATCCAATGTTTGTCTTCTTATAAGGACACCATTCATTTGGGATTAGGGCACATCGTAAGGAATTCATTTGAACTTATTCTCTTCTTCAAATGCTGTATCTCCAAATATGGTCAAATTCTGATGTACTAGGGGCTAGGGATTCAACATATGAAGTTTTAGGGGACACAATTCAGTCCATAACTGACCAGCGTATCTAATGACACAGCTGCAAAATGTCCCATATCCTCCCTGGGACTTGGTGTTCTTCACAGCACTTACTATTTGATGTATTTTATATACATTGGCTTTTTCTTTGGCTCCCTTCACTGGAATGTAAAGTTCAGGAAGTACTTTATTTTGCTCACTGCAGTATTGCCATCATGCAAATCAGTCTCTGGCACAGAGCTGATATTCAGTATGTAAATATTGAATGAGTGAGTAACTTTCTGAGGACTTTCTTTGCACAAAGCACCCAGCTGGGCCGAGTAGGCGATGCATTCAGATGAAGACTCATCCTGACCACAAGGGAGCAGACCCCAAGGCAGGAGGGCTGCGTAAACTGTGGGTGCTGCTCTTCCAGCTGCCAATCTCTCCTTCCCCACCCCAGCAGACAGGCTGCGATTCATGTGGGCACTGCTGGTTGGGCCTTGGAGACGATCAAAGGATCGGGGTAAATGTGAATGAACACCTACTCCATATGTAGACTGTTTGGTCCTACACTCATTCTCTGGAGAGTTTTGCATAATCACTTTGCCTGTCTTTTAACTTACGACGGAGGGCGATTTTAGAGATGGGCTCTTTTCTTCCTCTATTTTTCATCCCTCTCAACATCTGTACTTCTACTCTCGAAACACAGATTTGTAGATGTTACTTGGAAAAAGAAGGGAGGATCGAGAAGAGAGTTTATTGCTCAGTACTCTAGACTCTTCTTTCTTTAAGAGCTTCTGAATTTAAATTTGCAAAGCAAAAAATATAGATGCATTTAGTTTCATATATGTATATACACACAGACACATATATTTGCACGGAAGACATTTTATTTATATATGCATATGTAACTGTTGGTATATAATGGCTTAACATATCCAAGTTTTTCCTTGCATTTAGTAGCACATCAGTGAACCTGACGTGTTCACTGAGGTCCTGTATTTGTCAAAGCACATACCATCAGTGTCTTAATATATATTGCCTCTAAGGAAACAAGTCAAACTAACAAATGTTCTGAATTCTGAATTTTCTTAAGTAATCTGAGACATCATTAAAACTATCGTCTTTACCCATATAATGTTTCCATTGAGAGAAATTGATGAGTCAATGTAAACTTTCCAAATAGAATGATTCATCATTTATTTATCTTTCTTACTACTGGCGTTTTTCTTTTCTTTCTTTTTTTTTTCTGTTTTTCACTGCATTGCTGCCAAGTCTTCTGATACTCATTGGTCACAAAATATGTCCAAGAGTGGTGTTTCCTAAATGGTGTCTGCTTAAAAGATGTTTCATCTGGAGTATTTGGTTCTAGCCCTTTTTGAGGTACGTACAATAATAATGAAAAACAACCATATGGTCTAATTATAAGAGAATGATAACTAGTAATATTACTTCTGCTAATAAAAATAATAACAACACAAGAGTTAACTGTTACGCAGTATTTACTGTATGTCAAATACCAGGTCAAGCAATTCATTCTCACAACCAATCTTTATGATAAGTACTCTTACAATACTCATTTTATAAATGAGAAAATTGAGTCTTAGAAAAGTTAACTAACTTGCTGAAGTTCACTCAATTCCTAAGTGCCTGCAGCAGATTTTGGACTCATGTTTACTTGACTCCCACAACCCAAACTTGTATGATTATATATGCAGCCTCTCAGAAAACACACATATGTAAAATTTAGAAGGAGAAAACACATGTGAATAAAGAAATATTATTAAAATTTATAAAAGAAAAATAAGAAACCTCTATTAAATGCCTGATTTTTGTAGAAAATATAATTGACTCAAGTTGACATAAGAAGTAGTTTAATAATCCCAAAACCAAGAAAAAAGTAGATGCTGTTGTTTAAAAACAAAACCACCTTCCAATAAAAGAATCAGATGCAGGAAGCTTTATAGGCAAATTTTATCAAGCTTCAAGAGGTAGATCATTCCTTTACCATGTAAGCCTTTGTTGGTGTATAAATGGCTTAATCAAAAGAGCTCTGTGGAACAAGACATACAAACGGAGACTGCATCACGAGGGGAGAGGCAGACAATGAAGTGACCATTCACGGTATAGGAAAGATAAATACAGATAAAGTTCTATGAGGGGGATGGGGCTTGGAGGGAATTCTACATCAGATACAACTGCCAAGATAACCCTTTCTGAGAAGGTGCTATTGTTAGTGGAGTAAAGATTGGAGAGACACGAAGTGGCTGAGCACAGTAAGACATGCGCAAACAATATTCAAGGCATAAAGGAAACAAGGGGAAACATCCTGAGCCAGAAATGTGAGGGGCATGTTCAAACAACAGAAAAACAGAAAAATGAAATCTTCAAGGAGGAAGCAAACAGGGAGATCACTGCAGAGAGGCAATTTCAGTAATTCAGGTTATAGATGGTGGCACGAGTTATGGTGTTTACAGCAGAGACTCTGAGAAGCAGAAAGTTTTGAGTTGTATTTTGAAGACACTAGTATTCGATATACATGTACAATATGTATACATAACGTATATATCTACATGTCCATTTTACTCTTAATATGGTTAGGGAGACATAAATACAAAGCAAAAACTCATTTTATAAGGGGTTTGATATAATGCTCTGAAAGGTCATAAAAGTACTACAGAAAACCGAGTTTGGGATGAGAGGTGTGGCATATTAATAATAAAAATATGTTCCTTAATGAAATAAAACCGTTTAAAGCATTTCACTCCATTTTTATGATCCCTGCTAACACTTACTTGAGTGTGAATAGAAGGTTTTAAATCAAGTACACTGACAAGAATGCTTAATCAATCTTTCTAGACTGCGTTATGCCTTCACTTTCCACTGGAATGACAAATCTGCTAAACCACAGACTTAAGTACACACAGCGGCTGGCATTAACTCTCCCCTGCTGACTTTGTTCAAATTTCATTTCACAGATTTTTCACAATCACTTTTAGGAAAACGCGTAGTATAGTAGGGAGAGCAGTAGAACATGGACAGAAAACCCAGATCCACATTCTGCTGCTAAGTAAAAACGGAGGTTAGTCTCACTTTATTCCTCTGCAAAATAAGAGTGCCCAGTGCCTTTTCTGTTGACTTAATATGATTGTGACAAACAAACCAGTTAAGATGTAAGATTTGGTTATTCTGTAACAATTTTTAATTCTTAAAGTACATGAGTTTAATAAGGCACTGAAACCAAATGGAAGAAAAGCCAATAAAGTCAGTTCAGAATGTTGCTAGGATTTACACCTGGCTTTTGACCAAAGGCTGAATACACAAAGATCAACGCAGAAGAGAAGTGTGCTGCTGAGGGTGTGAGGATCTCCAATTCTTCAGTTCAAGTGGATCTTGGGGTCCATGAGATCAGTAACTCAGCAAACATCAAAGTACCCATTTTTCCATGATTTGATTGGCATGAGTAGCCTCAGTAAAAATTCTCTCCTTATAAGATTCTACTTATCTTCCATGAAAGGGATTTAAAAATTCATAAAGCCAAATGCAAGGGAATTACAAAAAACTTAAAATGCATCCTGCTTAAACTGTGTAGAAACTCGATAAAAATAAATTGTGATGCAAATGTATAGAGGGAATTGAAAAGGAAACAAAATTACTCTACAGATCAATTCTTACTGACTAGCCCAAGGTCTAAATTAAACTTTTAAGATTCTTGTACTCAGTAAAAGTGCCTTCCTAACTGCAGTCCTTGAAAATCCACTTTAAACTTCTTTAAAAGGCAAATGATGTTTTGAACACTGTAGTTAGTCAATAAATATTCACGGAAATCTGATCTAGCAGGATTATGAAATACTGTAATTAAATACATTTTAGACAATATATGCATACATAATGCCTTGCTTTAGAACATCTTCAAAACTGTTATATTGTACCTAATAAGTTAAATCTTATTAAAAAAATAAATAAGTTAACGTTCCTTTTTGACATTGCAATTGTTTCAAATAACATTACTAATTTTAATTTATTTAAATGTTCTGGTCAATTGTATATGCCTCTGACCATTAATGTATTAACTGAGACTGGGCACATCTATTAGGTGACACATTGAATATGTCTTAATGATAAAAAAAAAAGGTCCAAATATTTTGTTTAAAAACAACTTACCAACGGAAACCAAGATCATATGATTTCTTATCCAAGGGCACTTCTTTACAGCCAATATAATAAAAATTCCTGAACAGATTGCTTTTTGTTAGATTACTGAAAAGACTTTATAAGGTTAGATGGGAGCCTTCATTCTGTGTGGGCATAGACAAATAAAATTATGCTTGAGCTAAAAACGATTCCTGTTTTATTTTAGGCATTATGGACAAACATGAAAATATGGCTGGCATCATACAATAGGTGTACCACACAGTGGCCGATGCTTCTTACGCCATTTACTTGGTAGCAACCGTGATGCCGACCACTCCCAAGCAGCAGCAACCTGAACGTCTCCATTGACAGTGTTTCCTCAGTAAATGCAGCCAGAAAGTCACCTCCAAAAGGCACAAATGTGTTCACTCACCGCTGAACTTCAAAACAAGTATGGAAAGTAACTTCACTCAGCAACATTATTTTATGAGGAGAAAAAGACTGATTCCACAAGCTGTTAAATTTAGACCGAAAAACTTTGCACCTGGCATTACTAATGTGATCAAAGTTGTTCCAGTGACCGAAAGTGACAAGGTCAGAGGGATCAGATTGCCAGACATGATGAGGTAATTCATGTGTAGTGGAGTATATGCATACTTCTGGCTTTGCTTTAAGGGGGGAAGAAGTAGGTGACAAATTGTGGCATGGGAGTTCTGAACTTGCCTCTTCTAGATAACAATCAGGAATACCTTCAAATTATGCCTTTGATATTACTATATCAAAGCAACAGAAATCATTCTTTGTAATAAAGCCAATGTTCCACTCCTTTTGAACAATGCTCTGTCTCCACTTAACTCATCAGTAAAAATTTCTTATACCTTCCAACTGCCTGGTTAGTAGCAAACAGCATTAAACCAAATTCACATTTTCAAAATAGCCTCCTCTGTTGGTCTTTTAAGAAGTCAGTAATTACCAAAATGATACATTTTGGTATGAATATAATATGACTCAATGAAATACAATGATCTAGGCTGTGTGAAATACACAGATGTTCAAAATGACATAATCTGAAATTTCTACTCTTCAACTCTCTCTGAAAAATTGTTGAATTCTTCAGTAGATGAAAAAAGAGATTCTAGAAAGGAAAATCTGTGTACACAAAAATGGAATACACACACACACACACACACACACACACACACACACAGAGCAGACATTAATGTTCAAACAACCAAACAAACCAAAATTGTGGTGATCAAGGGGACCAGCATAATGCACAGTTTAGTCCAAATAATTATTAATATATAAAACAATTAAACTGAAATCTTGAGTGGGCACACAATAAAGGGTGATGTGCATTTGCCCACCCTATAGGCAAAGGGATAGGATAAGAGAGCTTAGCTCTTTTTCTCATCTGGGGAAATGCTGATTAACTTTAGGCACTGACTCAAAATTATGCATTTCAGTATGTGCATACACAGAATGCATTACTTCAAACTCATAGAAAACACCCTGCCTATAAAAAGGATAAAAAAGAGAAAACAAAAATGAATAGTAAATTATCATAGTAAACAGAAAAAAAAGACTCGGTGGCTCAGCCTGTAATTCCGCGCCTTCGGGAGGCTGAGGTAAGTGGATTGTCTGAGCCCGCGGGTTCGAGACCCACATGAGCAACTTGGCGAGACCTCATCTCTACAAGAAATCAAAAATTAGCTGGTCGTGGTAGCGCACGCTTGTAGTTCCAGCTACTCGGAAGGCTGAGGCGGAAAGATTGCCGGAGCCCAGCCGAGGCTGCGGTGGCCGGGAGCGGCCACTGCACTCCAGTCTGGGCGACAGAGTGAGACTCCAACTCAAAAAAAAAAAAAAAAGAAGTATTAATTGTAAAATAAAAGGCAACACATCACTAATAACCTTATCGAATGACCTTCAAAAAGGGCCTCAATTACTTCATATGGTTTATAAAATTTATAGCTATTTTACTCTTAGAATTCAGGGTCTTCTCCCTCAGAGAAGGAGTTATTTATAATTATTGTATAACTAATAACATACACAGAAATTGTTACTCAATAAACAGAAAATGTATTCTTTAAGAGGTCACCTCTCACCTCTTCTTAACAAGTAGACTAAGCTCCATGATGGGAATTTATTCTTTTGAACTAACCATGGAATATTAAAAACACACATATTAGGTAACATAAAATTTCATAACACAATGAAAAGTATAAGTCATAAAAATATTTGACCATAATACAACTAAATTGGAATTTAAAAAGGAAAGGATAGAAATAGTGCCCACAATAAACTCAAAACACTTGGACATAAAAAGACTCAAACTGTAAAAATGTGAAATTTCCCTATATTAAAGAATCATTGCAAATCCTGATGAAAATTCTGAGTTACAATGATGTCAACCAATTGATTGCAATTTCACTAGTAAGAAAATATTAAAATTATCAGTAAATTAATAAGTAAAATAATTGTTTAAAACCCCAGATCTGATTCACATACTACAAAAGTTTGTACTGCCTATCAGATGCATGGCAAATCGGCTGTACCCAGAGGCTGCATTTTATTTAGGATTAAGCTTCAGACACCTGTTATCAACCTCTATAAGAGCAGTAATAGTCTACTATTGGTAGTTAAGATTTAAATTTTTAGGTACTTTCCCATCCAGGGTAACATAGCAAGACCTTGTCTAAAAAAAAATAACAAAATTTAGCCAGGCATGGTGGTGTACACCTGAGACCCCAGCTATTTAGGAGGATGAGGAGGGAGGGTTGCCTGAGCCCAGAAGGTTGAGGCTGCAGCAAGCCACAACTGTGTCACTGTGCTCCAGCCTGGGTGACAGAGTGAGATGTCCAACTCAAAAAGTAAATAAATAAAATAAATACATTTTAGGTACTTTGAAAACATTAAAATTAATTGTTTTCTCAAAGTGTACCTAATGCAACTGTTAATTAATTCATGGATTCACTTACTGAACTTTCATTATTTGCTAGATATTTTCTTTTTTATACTTAATGACATCATTTGAATCATTCCATAGAGTTTCCAAGGTTTTTTTCACATACTTGATTTTATTGTCCATGAGACATGTGCACTAATGTTTTCCAACTTTATAAATAAACAGCCCAAAGTTTAGTTTGCCAGAATCTAGGTAAGTTGTAATGAATGAGACGAGATCTGGATGGGAGGCCTTAGCCATTAGAGATCGTAGACTGTGAATGGTGGGGGGCTGGAAAGAGGGGAGGGAACCAGGGGACCTGGGCTCACAGCTGGAGATCAAAGGGTATTTCCAAAATTATGCAACATGCTCATGTCACTAGTCTGTTTCTCTTTTTCATCTTCCACTGTTATTTTCAGGGCAATATACTAGAAGAAGAAAAACTTACTAGAAGAAAAGCAACATTTAAAAACTATTTTTATTATGAATTAACAAATTACAGCTGTATATATGTATGGGGTACAGAGTGGTGCTACAATTATTAATAAAATGTGGAATGATTAATTTAAACCAATTATCATAATTACCTCAGTATTTAACATTCTTTGTAATGAGAACATTAGAATATTACAATAGAATATTACTCTCAGCAATACTGAAATGTACACATCATAAGAATACACAGTGCATATCTTGAATTCTCTTTGTTAAAGAACTTTGTTAAAGTTCTAATTAAGCCAACTGCCTCAATGACCATTTCCTGATTCTACTGAGACGAATAAACAGACAGTTGTGCCTCCTTAATAATATGACTTATTTTCAATGAATAAGGGGGAGACTTCTCTGGAACCTTCCCAGTAGTGGCAGACTTTTTCCCCGTTTAATCTTTGCTTTGTAAAACCAACCCCACTAATAAAGCATGGAAGCCTTTTCCCTTTGTCTATTCTAATCCTCTTCCAAACAGACTCATTAAGGACCTGGAGTTTGGAATCAGATAGACCTGGGCCTTTCTAACCATGAGAAGTTTTTCCATCTTCTTTAAACCTCATTCCCTGGACAATAACATAAAACCAATACATCTCCTTTAGGGGATTTGTAAGGTCTAAATGCAGTAATTAAAAAAAAATATCTGCCACAGTTTCCACATACAGGAAGGACTCAAAAAACAAAAACAAATAAACAAAACCCAAGAACTCTTACTATTATTCTGGGGGTAGCATATTTGATCCTTAAAGTAGGGACTTTGAAACCAGTGATGTTTGAATTCCAGCTTGGAACCAGTTTCTAACCTTGAAAAGATTGCACCTCACATATAAAATATAGGAAATGATGCCTTTACCGCAAGGTTGCTTTGATGATTAACTGAGACAATGTCAGTCTCAATGTCTGTCAAGTGCGTGGCTTGGTGCCTGGCACACAGCAAGCACTCAGGACATGTTTATCACTACTATGACTGCACTATCCCCAATCTAGCTGAGGGAGGGAGACTACATAGCAGAAGATACGGATATGCTGTGCCAGCCCACCCACCTTCCTGGCAGAGTCCAGCCTGTGGCCCACAGCAGGGACCTGAATGAAAGACACCCAAACTGCACATTCTTCTCTTCCATTCTAATAATTTTTGTCCTTTAATTTTCATCCACTTGCTGAGCTATGTGGTCATCAATCTTGTAGGCCCTGATCAGAGTGTCAGGGACCCGTCTCTCAGGTCCTCTTTCCTTCTGCTTCCATCATTACAAATGAGCCCCATGCGTTGTGAATGAACCTTCTAAGAACCTCCAATGAACACTTTCTTGGCCTAGTCAACCACAGCAAACTTCACACCTACTCCATACCAGCAGCCAGGAGTGCCCCTGTTCTGAAATCTTTTTTTTTTTTTTAATTTTAGAGTTTTGGGGTACAAGTGAGGATTTGCTAACTAAACAGGCTGCATGCAGGTGAAGTCTGGGCTTCTAGCTGACCCACATTCCCCTTGGTAGGGGACCAGGTACCCTTTGTGTCCCATGTGCCCTCAGCCCTCCTACCCCCTTCCCTCCCTCTACTAGCAGTGCCCTGTGATTGCTGGTCCCATCCTTGTGCTAATGTGATGAGTGTTCAGGGCCCACTTATGAGTGAGAACTTGTAGTATTCAGTTCTTTGTTTCATTTAGTTCTCTTAGTATGACGGTCTCCAACTGCATCCAAGTTGTTGTGAAGGCCATGATTTTGTTCTTCTTTATGGCTGCATGGTATTCCATCATGTATATATTACCACATTTTCATTATCCGTTCCACTTTTGATGGGTAGCAGGGTTGGTTCCATGCTTTTACTATTGTGAATAATGCAGCAATAAATGTTTAACAAATGCGTGTGCAGGTGTCTTTTTGGGTGATTTATGTTCCTCCGGGTATATTCCTAGGAGAAGGATTGCTGGATTATATGGAAGATCAATTTTTAGTTCTTTTAGGAATTGCCACACTGCTTTCCATGGAGGTTGAACTAGCTTACACTCCCACCAACAGTATGGAAGTATTCCCTTTTCACCCCACCTGTGCCAGCATCTGTTGCTTTTTGACTTTTTATTGATTGCCACCCTTACTGGTGTTAGGTAGTATCTCATTGTAATTTTGATATGCATTTCTGTGATGATTAGTGAGGCTGAGCATATTTTCATGTGTCTGTTGGCTGCTTGTGTGTCTTCCTTTGAGAAGTGTCTGTTCATGCCTTTTGTTCATTTTCTGATTTTTTTTTCTTTCAGTTTGTTTGAATTTCTTATAGATTCTGGCTATTCGGCCTTTGTCAGATGCATAGCTTACACATATTTTTTTGCCCACTCCGTGGGTTGTCTCTTCTGTTCTGAAATCTTAAACTCTAAACATCCGTACTCAGATGCAGCTTCCATTTCCTTGTTTCTTGTATTCCCTGGACTTGTCACTTGACAACCCTAGGCTGTCCAGATCCCCTCCCTCTACCACTATACCTCTTAGTTGCTCTCTATTCCTTAAATAAGTACTTTCAAAAGTACAAACTATGTGCTACCCATATCTCCTATATTCTCAAAATAAAAATAGAGAGGTTAAAATTAGTTTTGTGCCTGAAATCATTCTTTTCAGGAACTCCAAGGATTCCTGCATAAAATGAAAAGCAGTGTTCTTTTCTTTCCTTTCTGATTCTAAGTGAATTGCAGCTTAGAAAACAAGTAGTATGAGTTTCAGGGTCAGTGAGAATTGCTGATTATGGATTGCTAACTTTTACTTAAAGTGAAAACCCTCCTTCAATTAACACATTTTTTTCATATGTGAGTTACAGAAATAGAACAGTGAATAAGATTTTTGCTAACCTTAGTGCATTCAAGGAAACAGACATGTAAACAATACTGGATTATAACTGTTTGCAATAAAATATGTTAATGCCTATGATACAACCATAGGAGTAGAAAGGACAGTGCTCCTATCTATGGTGTTTAGAAAAAAATTCATAAAAAGTATTAGGTTTGGCCGGACACAGTGGCTCAAGCCTGTAATTCCAGCCCATTGGGAGGCCGAGGAGAGAGGACTGCCTGAGCCCGTGGGTTCGAGACCAGCCTGGGTAACATGGTGAGACCCCGTCTCTACAATAAATCAAAAATTAGCCGGGTATGGTAGCATACACCTGTAGTTCCAGCTACTTGGAAGGCTGAGGCAGAAGGATTGCCGGAGCCCAGCAGGTCTATGCTGAGGTGGCCATGAGAATGTCACAGCACTTCAGCTTGGGTGAAAGAGTAGACTCCAACAATAACAAAAAAAGCATTAGGTTTTAATTGCATCGGAAAATTATTAAGAACAAACATGATTTTACTTGCCACAGGGATCAAGAGAAAAACAATCAGGGAAAGGCATATATTGAAATACAATTGGAATTTTCTAATGACACTGAAATGACTCTGGTGATTTATTTTCAGTGACTGATAGACCTCATCATGGCAGCCATTAAAACCACAGCAATATATTCTCATGCTTATGGAAAAAAAGGAAGAATTAATCACGTTTAAGTTACATTATATTGCCAGCATAGACAACCAGAGGAAATGATTGGCTTTATTTTCTGTACTTACTCAACACGTCTCTTGAATTAATTAAAACCTAAGGCACAAAATCACTCTAATGGTGTCTGTACACCTGGATCTTCCACAACTGTTTCTTCTGTGGCTGACTCTCTGCACCATTTCATAACTTGAAGAGAAAGTGCCAGTGATTCTTTTATTTAAACACATTTTTCATTAACTCACCAAAATAAATAAGGTAATTTTCCCTTGCTCCTTTCAACACCTAGGAAAAGCACAGAACCCTTAAAGACGATAGAGACTGTTGTTAAAAATGACTTTGCCAACACATAGCCCTTCAGTTCTTCACTAAAGAATCTGTGAGGCATTCCCTTTCCTCTGCACCCATGCCAGTATCTGTTGGGTTTTTTTTGACTTACTAACGATAGCCACCCTTACAGGTTGTAGTTTTGATTTGCGTGTCTCTGATGATTAGTGAAGCTAAGCATTTCTTCATGTGTCTGTTGGTTGTTTTAGGTCATCTTTTGAGAGCTGCTTGTGGGAATGCAAACTAGTTCAGCCTCTAAAGAAAACAATGTTGTGATTCCTAAGGGAACTAAACATTGTTCTTACATCTGATCCAGCAGTCCCTCTCCTGGAAATATACCCACAGGAACATAAACTGTTCTACCCAAAAGACAGCTGCATGTGCATTGTTTATTGCCACATTACTTACAATAGCAAAAACACGGAACCAACTCACTGCCCATCGGAAGTGGACTGGATTAAGAAAATGTGGTACATACACACAATGGAGTATTACGCATCCATAAAAAAGAACAAAACCATGGACTTTGCAGCAACTGGGATGTAGTTGGAGACCATCATACTAAGTGAACTATTAAAGAATCAAAGCACTGAATACCACATATTCTCACTCATAAGTGAGTCCTGAATACTAGTCACATTAGCAGAAGGCTGGGATCAGCAGTCACAGGGCACTGCTAGGGGAGGGAGGGAGGGAAGGAGGGAAGGGGGTATAGGGCTCGTGACAACACAATGGGTACCTTGTCCAACCAGGGGTAGAGAGGGCTAGTTAGAAGCCAGAACTTTACCAGCATGCACCCTACTTATGTAGTAAATCCTCACGTGTACCCCACAACTCTATAATAAAAAAAATTTTTTTTTAATTCTATGAGGGAAAAGTGAGGTCTGAGCAAGAGGTTGATGAAGCCAGATAAAGACACAAAATGCACAGCCTTGAAAAGTTCTCCCAGACTCAGCAAACAACAGGGAGGGAGACAGACAGCCACTCTGATGGTGTGCATGCTGCAAGACGCAGCAAATGTGCTCAAACTGTCACTGCTGAGCACTCTAGTTTCCCTGTGTCCCACAAAATGCATCAAACTGCTGTGGCCAAGGATTCAGAATTCCATGCTGGGGTCAAGGGAAAAGCACAGAACACACGTGCCACTACCGCTCTCCAGCAGAGAAGTGAGAGGGGGCTTTCCCTGGTACCTAAGAACTCAACAACCAGGGACAGGGACAATCCACATGGGCATCTGTGAGGGACCCTATTCAGTGCCAATGATACTTTCCTCGTTAGCTCAAAAGTGAAAAGGAAAAAGCCAATTAAACAAAAATGCAGATACCATGAGAAACCATGAATGACATAAAAAAGGAATATTGTCCTAAATACAAGGAAGAAGAGCTGGAAACAAATTACTCAACAAACCAGAATAAACAGAGAGAAGGTATTTTGGCATGTTCAGTGGCATAAAAGAATACATGTCCATTATGAAAAGTTGAACGCTAATAAAAGATAAACATAGTGATTTGTAAAAGCACATAAAAGGAGTGAAAAAGAATGTAGAAAACTGGGGAAAGAATTATAAATCAACTAATATTCCCACAAGAAAATTGAAATCCACATTGAAGATAACAAACTCAAGAATCAGCATTACAGAAAATTGAGTAAATAAAGAAAAAACAAAAATACTTAAGAAATTCACTTTATATGTAATAGAAAAGAACATACAAATGGAAATGATTAGAAAATGTGTCATATATAAATATATAATTTTATGTTTATGGAGTTTATGTTTATTAATTTTATGTCAATGGAATTCATATTAGATATATAATTAGAACTCCATAAACCATAAACCACAATCATGGGTATTTTCAAAGACATAATTTTTAAAAAATGATTCCTCCAATGGAATGGGGGAGGCAACAAGGCTATTTTAAGGGCTCAGTACACTCAACAAGAAATCTCAATCAAAATCTAGGCATTTTTACTTCTGAACTTCAAAAAAACGAGTCTCAAGGCCATTTGGATGTATAAACAGGAAGAACACTTCATAAAAAGCAGTTTTAACAATCAGGTATTGAAATATACAACAAAGCTAAGTTATTTAAATTAGTGTGGCAGCAGTGTAAAAACTGACAAGCAGATCAATAAAGGCACGTTCCAAAGCAAAGGAAGAAGTTAGCATCGCTAACAAATAACTGGGAAGCCGAATATTTTCCCTCACTTAGAAGCTCATCTCACTCCATGCATCAGCATACTTTCCATGTACAAGGGAGGAGCCCCCTCCCCACCAAAAAAACCCAGAATTATCTTTTGGAGGGTAGACTCCCTGTAGTACACTCGGAAATTGTTCCTCCAGATGAAACGGTCAATTAAAGCTTTTTTTTAATCTGGAAGTTTTGAGAAGGTTGCGTCATGATTTATGGAAGAAATGTCCCCAGTTGTGGCAAGCAGGAGACGCACCTATCCACACCACACTGAGCGTTCAGCCATTTTGGACACAAACTGGCATGACCTCTGTGCCCCATACTCCCTATTCAGCCCATCTCGCCCCAAGTGACTTTTTCTTTGCTTTCCCAAATGAAAAAAGTTCTCAAAGGGAAACATTTTACTGATGTGGAAGAGAGGAAACAAAAAACAACAGAAGCACCAGAAGGCGTCAAAATGGATGAGTTCAAAAACTTTTTTAGCAGTGGAAAAAGCATCTTGATAGTTGTATCAAACAGAGAGTACTTTCTTTGAAGGTGATTGGAGTTTAAACATGTTAGAATAAATACACAATTATTTACAAATAAATTCTGGATGTTTGGTGCCCCTCCTCATATATTATATAATTAATGGAGAAAATTTGGATATAAAATGACATGGATTTCCAGTAATACAATGAACCAGGAGACCAAATCAACTCTCCTGCTTGCGAGTACCTAACATTATTAAGTCAACACTCTCCCCCTCATAGACACATGCAGACACACTGATGTAAAATTATTGAGAGAAAAGAATAGTCTGAAAAAATAAAGATTATTTTTGGTAGTCAGAAATAACAAGAAAGACAATACAAAAAAAAGGATCTGTCAGACAGAGATGAAGCTATCCCATCGAGGGAGTTTGTGGTCAATCCTGACCAACATCTTGGGTTTTACCTGACCACCTCTAAACAAGACAGAAGGCAAAAGCTGCTGCCTGTACCAGTGGGATTTTGGAGCTGAAGGACCCGCCTAAAGCTGGAACCACTGAAAAGCACCATCAGCAGACAAGCTAGGAAAAAAGACAAAACTCACAGAGCAAGAGAGTGTGAATTCTTGCCTGCTTTCATTGATTTCCAATGAATGGGAGAAAATAAAAAAAGTCTCTGAAAATTGGTCATTATCCTACCCTCACAGGTTAGGAATGGAATTCACATCCAGTCTGAAATTCATACAGACTGTTGTAGTCCATGAAGGTTAATTAGTCATAGTTCTTTTTTTTTTCCCCCGCAATTTCTTAAAAATTTTTTTATTTTAAAGATAAAAGGTACAATTAACAGCTACGTATACAAATGTTCATTATGCAGACACCTTTGTGGCTGAGGTCCTCCCCCCACCCCTGGCAGAATCCCGCTACTACCAATTCTGATGCCCCCCACACCCATCGCGGCACTTTCCCGCTATTGATCATTCTTTTCTTATAGCAATTATGATAATTGCTCAAGGTCTATTTATGAGTGAGAACATGTGATACTCAGTTCTTTGTTTATGTGAAAGATCGCTCAGTATTATAGACTCTAAGTCCATCCAAGTTGTTGTGAAGTTCATAATTTTGCCCTTCTTTAATGGCTGCATAATATTCCATCATATATATGTACCACATTTTCTTTATCCAGTCCTCTTTTGATGAGCAACATAGTTGGTTTCATGTTTTTGCTATTGTGACCAATGCTGTGATAAACATATGTGTGCAGGTATCTTTTTCATAGAGTGATTTGAGTTTCTGCGGGTACATTCTCAGTAGGGGGATTGCAGGGTCATATAGAAGGTCAGTTTTTAGACCTTTTAGGAATTGCCAAACTGTTTTCCACAGAGGTCGCCCTAGTTTACTGTTGGGAGCCAGCCTTGGAGGTCCACATGATTGACAGGGTCCCGGTGGGCCGAAGACCCCGGGCCGCAGGGCGAGCCCGGGAAGCTGAGGCCCTTCTGTCTTCCACATTTGCTGTTTGATACGGCTGAAGAAAATTCTGTGCAGTCGTAGAAGAAGAAAATGGCATGTTTATGCGAAGTACTCACACCTAACCTGAGAATGTCATGGTTCATTTTCCCATTTTCCCACTATGTCGCTTGGCCTTTTCTAACATATGCAAGGGTTAAACTCTGAAGCACATCAAGAATGCTTTCTTTCACTTGTTTATAAGTTACTAGATATTGCTTGAGTAAAAAATGATATTAAGTTACTAGATATTGCTTGAGTAAAAAAGATATAAGTATATTCACTCCTTATTTGATTTAGAATTATGCAGTTTAGTGTTTAGACATAAGGTTCTTTAGAAGCACAAGTTTATGGTAAGTTCATTATGAGCTCATTATAAGTTCTAACACTTATCTAGGAGATATGTAGGTGATTTATAACACTGTCTTCACAGACTTAGGATATAGATTAATCGTTAAGGTTTTTACTTAATTCTATAGTTAAATTTTAAGTAAACGTTTATAGAGTGGGTTTTCACTGAATTCATAATATACTAATTAGATACTTTTATGATAATTAACTAAATACAGAAAGCAACCTTGGGGGCCTGGGAAATGTCATTAAAAGCTTATTTTGAGTTTTCTTTAGAAATAAACACTGCAGGATAAGAGAAAAGTAACGAAGACACCTGGACAAGAAAGGCGATTACAAAAGCTTTGAAGGTCGTAAAAGTCCCAAAGAGAAGAACTGCTACATGAAGAACCGTGCACCTGGGAACTTTCTTGAAGCACTTCAAGAACTGTAATTTGGGACTCTTTTGAAGAGAGTTGCTGGCAGTGCTATTCTAGACATGATAATTGTTTTATCCATGTATTAATCATAATTGGTAAATGTAATATCATACAAGTTTATATAATCAATATACATATGTATGAGGGTTGACAAAAATTATTAGGTTCTGGTTATGTTTAACAAGGTTTTTACTTTGAGTCATTAAGTTTTAGTGCTATAGTTTAGTGTTTTATAGCTACTTTGAAGATTGTTTTAAGTTCATAAGTTTAAGTTCACACAATGATAAAATTGGTGCCTCAAAGATAATAATAATTGCTCCAGTGCCTATCTTAAGACAAAGATGTTTTCCAGGAGGTTGCCAAGCATAAGGGAAAACAGCCAAATCACCGTTATTCTAAACTTAAAAGCTCATTGGCAATTATGCAACCATAATAATTTTAGTTGTGTTAGTTTTATTTCATTATGCTTAGTTCACTTTATATGTTTATTCAGAGTAAAGATTAGTGTATGTATCTTCACGGTAAGTGACTTTCATAGTTATTCTTTAAAAGCTAGCCACTGTTGTTTGGTCAAGTTAATGGGCTTCATATTCCTACTATCACTAGGTACAATCTATAGTTTTGTATTAGTGATTTTAAGGCTTTTTTGATTAGACAAGTGATGTGGAACCGAAGTCAAAGTAAACCTTGTATGCATTATGTTTAGTTTAAGTGAAACTCCTTTTACACTTATCTCAAGACTCATTAACTGAAAGTAGATAGTGTTTTTGGCTTATTCGTTTCTTCTAAAGACCGCTAGATGGTGGTAACTTTTAAAGCATATGTACGTGAAGGAATTTTCTTTGTCTGCCTCTTTTACAAATACTATAAAAGCTTTCTGTTAACTAATAAAGGATGTCATCTGTTCAGGAAGCAGGTGTCCGAGCATACTGTTTTCGTCTTTCGCCTGTCTCTCCTTCAGCAGATCTCACAACCCAGCAAAGGGGCTGGACCCCTTCAGTTTACACTCCACCCAACTGTGTAAAAGTGTTCCCTGTCCCCCACATCCTCTCCAGCATGGGTTGTTTTGTGAGTTATTGATGACAGTCATCCTGACTGGAATTCGGCAGTATCTCAATGTGGTTTTAATTTTCACTTCTTTGATGACTAATGAAGCTGAGCATTTTTAAATGCTGTTGGCTGCTCCTATGTCTTCTTTTGAGAAGTGCCCATTCATATCTTTTGTCCACTTTGTAATGGGGCTGTTTGTTCTTTTCTTTTTGACACATTTCAGTGACTTATGGATCCTAGATGTTAGGCCTTTGTCATATACCTAGTTGGCAAATATTTTTTCCAAGTCCATGGACTGTCCCCCTGCTCTCTTGATGATTTCTTTAGCTTTGCAGAAGCTTTTCAGTTTGATGAGGTCCCACTTGTCTATCTCATCTCTTATGGCATGGGCACTTGGGGTTTTGATCAGGAGCCAGTTCCAATTTCCATAAGGGTAACTCCTGCATTTTCTAAGGTTCTTATAGTTTAAGGTTTTACATTTAGGTCTTTGATCCATTTAGAGCTGACTTTTGTGTATGAGGATAGGTAGGAGTCTTGTTTAAATCTTCTGCACATGATCAGCCAGTTTTCCCAGCTCCATTTACTCATTAGGTTCTCCTCTCCCCAGTGGAAAAGATGAGTTGGTTAAGAATTTGAGGTTCTGCTTCTAGAATCTCTATCCTGTTCCATTGGCCTATATGCCTGTTCTAGTACCAATGCCAGGCTGTTTTGCTTATTGTTGCTTTATACGAAAATTTAAAGTCTGGGAGTGTGATTTCCCTCCTGCTCTGCTTTTATTTATTTATTTATTTATTATTTTGGTGAAGATTGTTTTAGCTATTCATGGTTGTTTATGTTTCCATATGAATTCCCGTATTGCCATTTCCAGGTCTGAGAAGAATGCTGCTGGTAAATTACCAGCAGTAAATTAGTGGGTATTGCATTAAATCTGTACTTTGCCTTGGGTAGAGTGGACATCTTCACAATGCTGATTCTTCCAATCTATGAGCATGGAATATTTTTCCATTTGTTTGTGTCATCTTTGATTTCTCTGAGTAGTGTTTTGTGGTTTTAGTTGTACAGATTTTTCATTTCTCTGGTTGGGAAGATGCCAAGGTATTTCATTTTTTTAATGACTACTGTGAATGGATTTGTGCTTTTTATTTGGGTTTCTGTTTGTTTATTATTGGTGTATAGAAATGTGACTATCTTTTCTACATTTATAGTATACTCTGAGACTTTGCCAAAGTCCTTCATCAGTGTAAGGAGTTTTTGACAGGTTCTTTTGGATTTTTGAGGATTAGAATCATGTTGTCTGCAAAGAGGGATAACTTAACTTCCTCTTTTCCTGTTTGGATATCCCTGACTTCCTTCTCTTGTCTGATTGCTCTAGATAAGACTTCCAATACTATGTTGAACAGGAGGGGTGAGAGTGGGCATCCTTGTCTTGTTCTGGTTTTCAGAGGAAATGGTTCCAATTTCTGTCTGTTTAGCAGTATAATGGTTGTGGGTTTCTCATAGATGGCTCTTACTATTTTGAGGTATGTTCCATCTATGCCTAGATGTTCGAGGGTTTTCATCAAGAAGAGGTGGTAGATCTTATCAAAAGCTTTTTCCACAACTAATGATATAATCATGTTGGTTTTTGTCTTTATATCTGTTGATATATGTGATTATGTTTATGGTCTTGTGGATGTTGAACCAGCCCTGCACTCTCATAGCTGGGGACTTAAAAACCTCACTAACAACCCTAGACAGATCATTAAGACAAAAAATCATCAAGAATATCCAGAACCTCAACATGACACTTGATCAAATGGACTTAATTTATACCTACAAAACACCGTGCCCAACAACCATGGAATACACATTCTACTCATCACCACATGGAACATGATCTAAGATTGACCACATCCTTGGTCATAAATTGAGCATAAACAAATTCCATAAGATTGACATACTACCATGCACTTCTCAGACCACAGTGGAGCAACAATAAATATCAACTCCAGCAAAGTTTCCCCCAAACCCACAAAGACATGGACACTAAACACCATGATGCTAAACAACTCCTGGGTCAACACGGAAATCAAAACAGAGATTAAAGGATACCTGGAAACAAATGAAAACAAAGAAACATCTTACCAAAATCTCTGGAATGCCATGAAAGCTGTAATAAGAGGGGAATTAATATCTCTATGAACATACATCAAGAAAATGGAAAGATCACAAGTTAACAGCCTAACAAATCACCTAAAGAAGCTGGAAAAGCAAGACCACTAAAACCCTAACTTCAGCAGAAGAACCTAGATCGCCAAAATAGAAGACCAAATTCGGGACACAGAGGACAAAAATATAATACAAAAAAAAAAAAAATCAATGAATCAAAAAGCTGGTTTCTTGAAAGGATAAACAAGACTGATGGAATCCTAACTAGACTAACCAAGAAAAAGAGAGTAAAAGTCCAAATAAACAATCAGCAATACAAAAGATCACGTCACAATTGACTCTGAAGAAATACAAAAGATTATCAGAGACTACTATGTACACCTTTATGAAAACAAACCCGAAAACCTAAAGGAAACAGAGGACTTTCTTACATCATACAACCTCCCCAGGTTGAAACAAGAAGAAATCGAGACCCTAAATAGACCAATTACAACACAGGAAATCAACTACGTCATAAGAAAACTATCTACAAGTAAGAAAAGCCCTGTCCAGATGGCTTTCCAGCAGAATTCCACAAAATATGCAAGGAGGAGCTGATACCAATCCTTAAAAGTATTCCAGGCAATCAAGAAAGATGGAATCAGGCATAGTTCTTAAAACCATCTGTAGTTTATGGTTTTTCTGGGAGGCAAGAGAAGGGGGTATGAAGATGTTGGACTCCCTTCTTGTTTTCCAATATTATCAATATAATAACTGCTTTTAACTTTTCCCCTCAACATGTGGCAAGAATTGCAGGATGGATTCAGGCATTTTTACTGTTGTAAATATAATAATAAATGTACTCATATATATTCACTGTGTAATTATAATTTGGGGGAAAACGTATTTACCAAATCACTGAATGCCATATGTTTATTTATTGTTTTAACACAGAGATTTCAGTTTGCAATACAAGCTTCTGAATTCATATTCAAAAATTTCAAGAGCTGTGAAGGTTTTAATCAATTCACTGAGAAAAGATTGTTCCAGAACTTCAAAAGATGGTTGAAATGAACCACGATGTATTCACACATTGCCAGAAGGCATCTGTTATGTTTTTTAAGGTTTTGAAAGATTTTTTACTGTGACCCTCCAATGTAGACATAGACCCTCTGTTTGAAGGTATAAAAATAATCAAAAATCCCAAATCTACATGCTTTGTGATCAGGAGCTCCACATTAACATCATAATTCATAAAACTATGTATAGTGATTGTGACAAGAGAAAGACAAAGAGTCATTTTAGTAAGTGTCAGCAGTGTTCCTATGCTTTATGTTGGCACCTGCTCTGTGTCACCCTTGAGACACTTCCCAAACTAAAATTGTAAAGTGGCCAGAAAAGGGATCATGACAAAATCTGTTTGACTAGTACTCACAAGACTCATGTTGGACTGCTTGCCCCCTGAACTCTTTGATTCAGCTACAGAAAAAAATACCTATACTTGTTAACAACTGCACTTGATTATAGAATCCACAGAGGAGTGGATTTTCTAAAGCCACTGAACTAGTCAGCAACAGAGCTAGAATTAGAACCCAGGGTTTCCAATTAGCACTATTGATTTCTTTCCACATATCTTACCAAATCTTTTACATGTTTGCTTTTGTCCATGATCAAATTGCAAATAAATTAATGATTACTTAAAATGTCAACCCATCCTTTTTAAGAAAGTACAGCTTATTTTTATATTTTGAGCTGTACTGTCACAGGCTTTTTGAAAATGGCTACTGAAACAAGAAGGTAGAGGTTGGTACAAGTATATCATGATATATGGCTTAACACATGTCCTAATCATCCTGGTCTTTATCTTTGATACACTGATTATCCCCCCTTCTAGCATGAACTGGGTGGATGTTCAAATGGTTGTTTCAAACTACTTGTTCTTTGATAGTTATTTCTTCTCTTTCTAAATACATCAGCCTACATGCCTACATTTTGAGTTTTCTTATCAGTTGGGGTTTCTTACTTTCTTTCCTTTTCTCCCTCTCTCCAGCTTTTGTGATGAAGTCTCAGAAACATCCATTAATAAATACAAGCAAAATTATATAGAAAGCATGTGACACCGAGTTTGCCTGGCTCTAAAGTATTCCATGGACTGCCTCTCTAAACTAAGTCTTTCCAAAGGTTCTCCAGGGGAGACTAAGAATAGCACAGCTTATAAAATGCTTATTGATTCCAACTACTATTTCACTGTCTTCTACATTTTGAGACATTAGTGTAATGTCTTTGTATCATGGTAATGTGGGCTCATAAAATGAGTTGCCAAGTGTTCCCTCATCTACTTTTTGGGAGAGACTGTGTAGATGTGTTTCTTCCTTAAATTTTGGTAGAAATCACTAATGAAAATATCCTGGCCTAGAGTTTTCTTTGTTGGAAAATTTTAAACTATAAATTAAATCTTTTTAATTTAATGGGGAAAATAGGTTAATGCACGATTAAACATATATGTCTCATGTAAGATTATGCATATATAGTACTAATACATATTCATGGGGAAGGGCATAAAATGCATGATATACATATGGGTAGGTACAGTTTTATTAATACTGACATACTATATAAGGGTGATTGGATCATATAAGTACGCAGGGAATAGTTTATGAAGAATTCCAGCTTTGGGGGCTGGTGGTGGGGTATAAGCCTCTTCCTTGAGGTGAGGGTCCTAGGGAGGTTGTTTCTTTCATTTTTGGTTTACAAGACCAAAGTAACAGTTATACTACGAGGACTTATCACTTGAGCATTTTATTTTTGATTAGGTAAGTTAAAGGTATAAGGATTAAAATAGTTAGGAAATATAGGATGGAGGCTGCTTGGCCGATAGTGATGAATGGGTGTTCAACAGGTTGGCCTCCAATTCAAGTTAGTGTTAATAAGTCAGCCACTAGTATTCAGAATAAGCATTGGTTAAGTGGTCGAAAGATTATACTTCGTTGTTTGGATATATGTAGTATTGGGATGATGGCGAGGCTTAAGATGGATAATACTAGGGCTAAGACACCTCCTAGTTTATTGGGGATGGATCGTAAGATTGAAAGGCAAATAGGAAATATCATTCTGGTTTAATATGGGGTGGGATATTTAGGGGGTTGGCTGGGGTGTAGTTGTCTGGGTCTCCTAATAGGTCTGGCGTGAAGAGTACTAGGGTTATGAGCAGCAATATTAGGGTTATTATCCTAGGATATCTTTGATTGTAAAGTAGGGGTGAAATGGAATTTTATCAGAGTCGGAGGAGATTCCTGATGGGTTATTAGATCCAGTTTCATGGAGGAATAGGAGGTGGACGATTACAAGGGCTGTTACTATGAATGGTAGAATAAAGTGGAAGGCGAAGAATCGTGTGAGGGTAGCTTTATCAACTGAAAACCCTCCTCAAATTCATTCTACTAAATTGGTGCCAATGTAGGGAATAGCTGATAGGAGATTGGTAATGACAGTAGCACCTCAAAATGATATTTGTCCTCATGGAAGTACATAGCCTATAAATGCTGTTGCTATTACGGTAAATAATAAGAGGATACCAGTATTTCATGTTTCTAGGAAAGTGCAGGAGCCGTAATATAAACCTCAGCCTACATGTATGAATAAGCAGATAAAGAATATGGAAGCCCCGTTTGCATGTATGTATCGAATAATTCAGCCGGAGTTTACGTCCCGACAGATGTGTGTTACAGAGGAAAACGCCGTTGTTGTGTCTGATGTGTATGGCTAGGAATAGTCCTGTGATGATTTGAATTCCTAGGCAAATTCCTAAGAAGGAACCAAAATTTCATCATGTGGAGATGTTGGAGGGTGCGGGGAGATCAATGAATGAGTGGTTAACAATTTTTATGAAGGGGTGAGTTTTTCGTAGATTTGTCATTAAGTTCTTGTAGTTGAATAACAACGATGATTTTTCAGATCATTAGTCATGGTCTAAGTCCATATGGGAACTAATGACTTGTGCTTTAATTGAGTGTATTTTTTTAATAGGTTTCATTGGATTTTCTTCAAAACCTTCTCCTATTTATGGGGGTTTGGGTTTAATTGTTAGTGGTGGGGTGGGGCGTGGGATAGTGTTAGGTCTTGGGGGAGCTTTTATTGGGTTAATGTATTTTTAATTTATTTAGGTGGTATATTAGTTGTGTTTGGGTATACAACGGCAATGGCTACGGAGGAATATCCAGAAGCTTGGGGGTCAAGCGTTTCTATTGAGGGGTCTCGTTATTAGGATTATTGTTAGAGTTGTTTGTGGTTGTGTGGATATTATATCATGATAATATTGGGTTTAAGAATTTAGAGGACAGGGTTATTTTTGAGGGTGATATATTTTGTTTCATGAGGATTCTGTAGGGGTGGCGGCTTTGTATAGTAATGGCAGTTGATTAATAGGGGTTGTGGGTTGGTCTTTGTTTTTTACTATTTTTATTGTGATTGAAATTACTCAGGGTTTTTAGAGAATAAGGAGTATTCCAAGTATAATGGTAATAAGAAAGGATATAAAGTATAGTTTAATTAGGCCTGACTGGTTGAAGGTAATTGTGGATGTGTATATATGAGTTTTAGCTATGTTTTTTGGTATTGTTTTTTCTAATCAGAGGAGGTCTAGAAGTGAGGATGCTGTGTTTTGGCTGGCATGGAGATTTATAATAGGGTATGGCGGTGAATTGTAATTGGGAAAAAACATAGTAAGTTAGAGAATAGGAGAGATTGAGTGGGATGTTTTAGTTTGAGAAAATATGTGAGGTTGTTGAGTTCTATTGCTAGTGTAAACCCTAAAATGGTGACAATAAGTGCTGAGAATTTTAAGTATAAGGGTATGGTTATTTGTGGGGTTGTTATGGGAGGGATAGAATTTGAGATGAGAAATCCTGCGAAAATGCTACCTAAGGCTAGGCGTTTAATGGGGTTTATTAGAAGGGGATTGTTTTCGTTGATGCTTGTTAAAGTTGGGAAGCGAGGTTGACCTAGGAGTGCGAAGAAGGTATTGCAGGTACTATACATGGCTGTTAGGGATGTAGCAAGTAGTGTAACGGAGAGGGCTCAGGCTTTGGTATATGAAATGTTGGCAGCTTCAATAATAAGGTCTTTAGAATAAAAGCCTGTAAGGAAAGGAATGCCTGTAAGAGCAAGGCTTCCAATAAGTAATGAGGAAGAAGTAAAGGGTATAGTTATAAGTAGACCTCCTATTTTTCGGATATCTTGTTCGTCGTTTAGGCTATGAATGATAGACCCGGAACATATAAAAAGTACGGCTTTGAAGACAGCGTGGATGCAGATATGGAGAAATGCTAGGTGGGGTTGATTAATGCAGATAGTTACTATTATAAGGCCTAATTGGCTAGAGGTGGAGAATGCGACGATTTTTTAAATGTCATTTTGTGTTAGGGCACAGATTGCTGTAAACAGGGTGGTAATAGCTCCTAAGCATAGTGTGATGGTTTGGATTGTTTTATTTGTTTCTAAGAGGGGGTAAAATCGAATTAGTAGAAAAATTCCGGCTACAACTATAGTGCTTGAGTGGAGTAGGGCGGAAACGGGAGTCGGGCCTTCTATGGCTGACAGGAGTCATGGGTGGAGTCCAAATTGTGCAGATTTTCCTGCAGCTGCTAGAAGAAGGCCTAGTAAAGGGAGTGTGTTGGAGTCTGGGTTAAGGGTAAATATTTGTTGAAATTCTCATAAGTTAGAATAAATTAAGAACCATGCTATAGCTAAAATAAAGCCGATGTCTCCAATACGGTTGTAGAGAATTGCTTGGAGGGCTGCTGTGTTTACGTCTATTCGTCTGTATCATCAGTCAATGAGGAGAAAAGATATAATACCGACGCCTTCTCACCCAATGAGAAGTTGAAATAGGTTGTTGGCGGTGACTAGAATTAGTATGGTGATGAGAAATAGAAGTAAATATTTGAAGAAGCGATTGATATTGGGGTCTGAATGTATAGATCATATTGAGAACTCTATGATAGATCATGTAACGAAGAGTGCTACTGGTACAAAAATTATGGAGAAATAATCTATTTTGAAGCTTAAGGAGAATTTTATAGTTTGGATAGTTATTCAGTGCCAGTTAGAAATAACTGTTTCTTGACCTGTGTGTAAGAATATGATTGTTGGAATTAAGCTTGTTATAAATGCACAGGCAATAAAGTTTTTTAAGTAGCTGGGGTAGGTGTAGTTGTTATATTTTTTAGTTGTTGTTACAATAAAAGGGGTAATTAGAAGTGTAAGTGAGAGAAAGATGGAAGATGAAAATAAATTTATTACTTTTATTTGGAGTTGCACCAATTTTTCGGTTCCTAAGACCGATGGATTACTTCTATCCTTTAAAAGTAAGAAAGCCATACTGTTGTGTATGGAGGCATGAATTAGCAGTTCTTGCGTAGTTTCTTGGTAAATAAGAAATTTTAAGTTTCTATTATTAGATTCACAATCTAATGTTTTGTTTAAACTATATTTACAATACATATACCCTATGATTAATTTGGGGTTGGTAGATAGTAGGATAAGGGGTAATAGGTGTATAATTATTCATGTATTTTCTCGAGTGAAAGGGGGCTTAATGCTGCTGATGTGGTATGTATATTTTCCTCGTTGTGTTGTAGTTAGTATATATAGGGAATACAGAGCAGTGATAAGTATATTAAGACCTATTAAAATAATGGTTAAATGTGATCATGAGAAAGATGTTATTATTACAGATAGTTCACCTATCAAGTTAATGGTTGCGGGGAGGGCTAAGTTGGTCAGGCTAACAAGGAGTCATCATGTTGTTGCAAGAGGTAAGAGGGTTTGAAGGCCACGGGCTAGAGCTATTGTTCGGCTGCGGATGCGTTCATAATTTGTATTTGTTAGGCAGAATAATAGGGAGGAGGTAAGGCCTTGGGCAATTATAAGAACTGTGGCTCCGATGAAACTTCATGGGGTTTGAATAAGGATTACTACGATAACAAGTGCTATGTGGCTAATTGAGGAATAGGCAATGAGTGATTTTAGATCTGTTTGGCGTAAGCAGATAGAACTAGTTATAATTATGCCTCATAGAGAGAGCATTAGGAAAGAGTAGGCTATATATTCTGTTAAAGGGTCTAGGATAATTGTTATTCGTATTATTCCATATCCTCCAAGTTTTAGTAAGACTGCTGCAAGGACTATAGAGCCTGCGATTGGGGCTTCGACATGGGCCTTGGGTAGTCACAAGTGAAGTCCATACAGAGGTATTTTTACTATGAAGGCTATTATGCAAGCTAATCAGAGAATATTATTTGATCAAGAGTTGGGGAGGTTTTGTATAGTAAGAGAGTTAATTATTATGTTTAATGTTCCTAGGAGATTTTGGGTATAAATGAGGGCAATGAGTAGGGGAAGTGAGTCGATTAGAGTATAAAATAAAAAGTAAAGGCGAGCGTTTAGTCGTTCTGTTTGATTTCCTCATCGTGTAATAATAATTAGGGTAGGGATTAAGGTTGCTTCAAATAAGATATAAAAAAGAATTAATTCTGTGGCAGTAAAGGTTATAATTAGCAAAATTTGGAGTACAGTCAGTATGGGGATATATAGTTTTTTCCGTACAAGTGGTCCTTTTGATAGGTGATTTTGACTGGCTATGATTATTAAAGGGAATAGTCAGGTGGTTAAGATTAGTAGTGGTGTTGATAGTGAATCGGTAAAGAAAGTAAGTGAGAAGTTTGTGTTATTGTCGTAAGGATAATTTAAAAGAGAGAGGGCAATGGAACTAATTATTAGGCTATGGGTAAGACTATCGAGGTTATCTATTTCTTCCTGAAGGAGTTTTGGTAGTTTGTATCTTCCAGTGAATTGATCCATTTCATCAAATTTGTTGAATTTATGGAACTAGAGATATTCATAGTAACTCCTTATTATCCTTTTAATACCTGTGATGATGTCTACCTCCTTTACAATTTATACCTTTTCTTTTTTCCCCACAAACAACCAGCACCTGGCTTATTGATTCATTTCTGTTGTTTTTTCTTTTCAATAACACTGATTTCTGCTCTTATATTTATTATTTTCTTCCTTTTGTGTGCTCTAGGCTCAATTTTTTCTTGAGTTTCTGCTTTCTTACATTATTAATTTGAGATGTCTCTTCAACACTAGCATAAGCATTTAAGCTATAAGTTTTCCTAATAATGAATGCTTTATGTGCATCTCATAGATTCTCATGTCACATTTTTATTTAATTCATTAAAAAAAATTTCTCTTGCAATTTTATCTTTGATCCCTGGGTTATTTTAAAATATGTTGTTGAACTCCCAAATAGTTGGGGAGTTTTCTAGGTACCATTTTTAATAATTATTAGTTAAATTCTATTATGCTTAGAGATCATCTCATGTATGGCTTTAATTCTTTAAATCTTAAGGTCTGTTTTGTAGTCTAGAATAAGATCTACCTCAGTGCCTATTCTATGCACACTTGAAAAGACTATGCACTAGCCAGGTTCGGTGGCTCAGCCTGTAATCCCGCGCTTTGGGAGGCTGAGGTGAGTGGATTGCCTGAGCCTGTGGGTTCGAGACCTGCATGGGCAACTTGGCGAGACCTCATCTCTACAATAAATAAAAAAATCAGCCGGGCATGGTAGCGTGTGCCTGTAACTCCGGCTACTTGGAAGGCTGAGGCAGAAGGATCACCAGAGCCCAGCAGGTCGAGGCTGCAGTGGCTGGGAGCAGCCACTGCACTCCAGTCTGGGCGACAGAGTGAGACTCCAACTCAAAAAAACAGACTATGCACTTTATTGTTGTTGAGTGGAATGTTCTAGACATGACACTTAAGTCAAGCTGTTCAGAACTTTGTTTAGCTCTTCTACAATATTGCTGACTTTCTGCCTGATTTTTATTATCACTTACTGAGAGAAGCATATTAAAACCCTCAAGTATATCTGCAGAATTATTTAATTCTCCCTGCAATTATCAAATTTTACTTCCTGTGTTTTGGAATTTCATGTATTTCTTAGGCAAGGAATATGGTTATAATACTTGCACATTTAAGATTATATGTTATTGGTTAATGGACACTTTTATCTATCTAATGTTTCTCTTTATCCATAATTATATTCCTTGTTTGCTAACAATAATATAGTCACAACTTTCTTTGAATTAGTACTTGCACCGTATATGTCTACTTCTTTTGAATGATTTATATACTTTTCAGCTTCTACTCTAATTATTTTTTGTCAAATGTCTTTATTGTTTCAGTATTTTATCCTAGAGATTAAAAGTACACTTCTGATCTTTCTCAGTATATTTTGAGGCAACATTTTCCATTTCAATTAGAAGTCATACAACCACAAGTCTGATACCCTGAGCAAACTTAGTTGTCATATTCACTGCATCTACATATGTCAAGTAATGTTTTATTCTTGCCTTGTCAGACATACAGATTTTAATGTAATAAAAACATGTTCTATTATGTTTACCTCCATATTAAGCATTTATTAAGATCTACTTTTATTCCTGATGTAAAGTTTCTCTGTCATATCAATTCTTTCTGTCTGAAGCACTTTTTAAAAGCATTGTTCGTAGTAGAAGTTCCACCAACAATGAATTATTTCAATTTTCACTCATCTGAAGCACATTTTTATCATTGAGGGATATTTTTTACTAAATGTAGAATTTTGAGTTGATAGTTCTTTGTTGCCAGCAACTTGATATTGTTCCACAATCTTGAAGCCACCATGGTTTCTGATGTGAAAAGTACAGTCATTGGAAATGCTGTTCCCCTGAATATAATGCTGGTCTCTGGATTCTTCAAAATGAGAAATAATTATCTTTAATTTTCAACAAGTCTATTATAATGAGAACAGGTAAGGTTTCTATGAGTTTATCATGCTTCCTGTTCACTGAAAATCAATACATTGATGGTTTTCTTCAAATATGTAAAGTTTCTGGCCATTATTTTCAAATACGCTTTTGTCACAAATTACTTTCACGTCTCCTCTAGGGACTACAATGGTATGTATGTTGCCTCTGCAGAATCTTTTGGTATTATTCACAGATTCCTAAGATTCTGTTCAATTTCTTCAGTATTATTTTCTCTTAAGATTAGATCACTTCAATTGACCTATCTTCATGTACACTAACTTCTTGATTATTGCTGTTCTGCTCTCAGGCCCATCCAGGGAGTATTTTTTTCGGATAGCATATTTTTAAGTTCTAAAGTATACTTTTCAAAACATGTATATGGTAAAATTATGTACACATGTATATGCATACATGTGTGTGTGTGTATAGTTCATATTTCTCTGGTTAAAACTTTTATCAAAAGAGTTTATGTTTACCTGAAGGAATATGGTCATAATATTTGCCTTAAACTCTTTGGTAACTTTATGGTCTCTCATTATTGTCATTTGCCATGAGAACTGAGCCAACATTTTCCTGATTCTTTGTAATTGTATATATTGTTGTCTAATTTTGGATTGTACCTCAGAAACTTTATATTGCAAGACTCTGGGCACTGTTAAGATTTTTTTAGAGAATGTTAATTTTTCTTCTTTTTTGAAGGGCAATAGCAGCTATGGACAACCTATATTCCCATCAAACTTTATTTACAAAAGCAGGTGGCAAACCCACAACTGAGCTAATGAGGTTCAGAGTACAAGATCTATGTTGCTTTCTGTTGGTAGTGTTTTCACTGTCAATTTTCTGTGTCTTCACTATGCAGTTTGAATGTGTCCCACTGTGTTTCTCTTAGGAGTTTGCCTAGGTTACATGCAGTGGTTCAATATTAGAACTAAGTTCTTAAAGCGTTTGCTATGTTGGTTGGAGTCTACCTCACACAGCTCAGAGGTGTGTCTGGAAGTTTGTCCTTCATACACAGAATTAAGGATACTCTTAATTCTGCTCTTGCCTCTCCAGGATTCACCTCCACACTCTCCTGCTACCAGGAGTCTCTTTACCTACTTCTTCTCGCAGGAGAGGCTGGGTTTCTCTCACAGTTTTAACCTTTCTTGCTACTGGGGCACAGTTACATAATCATTAACACACACTGCAGGGACTAGAGAGAAAACAAAACCAAAAGAAAAAGTCCAAAGGATTACTTCCATACTCTCAGATCATAAAGGCCCATTCCCAGTCCTCTTGCCAGAAAGTTGTTTCTGTCAAAGATTTTGCTGCTCTCAAGCACTGCGTGGTTTCCTTTGCTGGTGCTGCTCTCGTATCCAAACATATTCCTTATTTCCTGTATGTTTTTTTTTTTTTAAACATCTCAGAGACCTCAGATAGTTGGCTTCCCCCCCCTTTTTTAATTTATTTACTTTTTTTAGTTTTAATCACTGAGACAAATAGACTATAGTGGCTAGTCATCTCATCCAGTACCCTACTTCACATTTTGGGTTTTAAACTTTAAGAATGAAAAAAGCTTTATTCATTATGCAAAGGAATAATTATAAATCAAGCAAAATTTATTTTCTGGATTCCCATAACAAATCTTTCAATTCAATCCCTTTCAAATGTTCAATGTCATGGTTACAGAAGGAAATTCAAACGTCACAACCAGACAGACAAATCTGGTACCTCTTCAAAGTATTTCTCAAATGTTTGTCCACCATTTATGTTGAGGGGACGATGAACATCATAAGCTTACACACCTAGAATTTAACAAAAAATCTTATGTTCATCCAGACCTGTCTACCACAGAAGATGGTTTAGAAACCATGTGTTAGCAAACATAATACTTCAAAACTTGCTCCTGAAGATGGTTCTAATGTCATTCAGTTTTATAAACGTGTATTACTGTCAGTGGGGTTTTGTGTTTTAAGCTGTATATGTTGTTGAATAGTAATGATAATAGCAGATAACAACAAGTGGTTACTTAGGTCAAGGAGGCAAAATGCAAACACAGATTTCCTCATGAGGTCTAAAAGAACTGTATATCATAGGCAGCACTGCTCGATATTTTATGAAAAGATAAACTGAGCCTTGAAAAGATCCGTGGCTCAGCCTGTAATCCCAGCACGCTGGGAGGCTGGGGTGAGTGGATTGCCTGAGCCTGCGGGGTCGAGACCAGCCAGGGCAAATTGATAAGAACTTGTCTCCACAAAAAAGCAAAACAACAAAAAAAATTAGCTGAGCGTGGTAGCACACACCTCTATCGGCTACTTGGAAGGCTGAGGCAGAAGGATTGACAGAGCCCAGCAGGTCGACCCTGGCATGGCCGTGAGTGTGCCACTGCACTGCAGCCTGGGAGATGGACTGAGACTCCAATTTAAAAAACAAAAAAAAGAAAAGATTAAGTATCATATTTTTATTTAGTTCTTTAATTATGTATGTATAAGAGTTAAAGACCTTTAAAAATATTCATTACAATAATATCACATTTTAAAAAAATTAACAATCCCTTAGAGTCATCATATATATCATTGTACAGATTTTCCCCACTCGTCTATTATAATTACCTCTTATATTTTTTGGTGTGTTTAAGTC
Organism: Cephalopachus bancanus; assembly: GCA_027257055.1. Lineage (NCBI taxonomy): Eukaryota > Metazoa > Chordata > Mammalia > Primates > Tarsiidae > Cephalopachus > Cephalopachus bancanus. The sequence goes on along the minus strand of JAPVLO010000384.1, from coordinate 2,807,576 downwards.
AGAATACAAATAAGATTTATGTATAGCAGAAACTGGCAAACCTTACCTGTCAAGAACAAGAAATATGCTTTGCAGGTCATCTGTTCTTCTGTCGCAACTACTCAACTTTGCTGCTTACAGGCAAAAATACCTATAGACAAGTTGTACTGCAATAAAACTTGACTGTCAAAAGCAGAAGGCAGGCCAGTTTTGGCCCATGGACCACGGTGCATCCACCCCTAATATATGGCTATAGGATAATATAGTCTCTTTTTTTCTTGAATCCGTATTTATATATTTCTCTAAATTTGCAAACATTTTGGAAATTCTTTTTGCCAAGACAATCTATCATTGTACATTCTTCTTTAATGATAAATCTCAGAATTTCTTCTGTCATTATAGTTTCTGAGATATTAGTCAAAAAGTCTAGGTACTACATCTGAATCTTTTATTTTATTATTTTTTTAATTTTTATTTTAAGATGTGGGGTACAATTCAGGGTTAGGTATACAAATGGTCAATGTATAGGTAAAGTTTGTGTCTCACTTTTGTCCCTATTTCACCTGGTTTGAGATCAGGTACCCTTATTGATTAAGTGTGTCCCCCTCTACTTCCCTGGAAGTTTCCCACTATTGCCAATTCCTTTCTTTAGTATTATGATAATTGTTCAGGGTCCACTTATGAGTGAGAATATGTGGTACTCAGTTTTTTATTTCTGTGATAGATCACTGAGTATTATATACTCTAAGTCCATCCAAGTTGCTGCGAAGTTCATAATTTTGTCCTCCTTTATGGCTGTGCAATATACCATTGTGTATATGTACTTTTTTATCCAGTTCACATTCGATGGGCTGTACAGTTGTTTCCATAATTTTGCTATTGTGAATAATGCTGCAATAAAATGCATGTGCAGGTATCTTTTTCATAGAGTGGTTTGAGTTCCTTCGGGTATACTCCCAGAATGTGGATTGCCAGGTCATGTGGAGGGTTGATTTTTAGATGTTTTAGGAATCATCACACTGATTTCCACAGAGACTGAACTAGTTTACACTCCCAACAACAGTGTAGAAGTGTTCTCTTTTCTCCACATCCTCTCCAGCATCTGTTGTTTTTTGAGTTATGGATGATGGTCATCCTGACAAGCTAGATGGTTTCTCAGTGTGGTTTTAATTTGTATTTCTTTGCTGACTGGTGAGGCTGAGCACTTTTTCATGTATCTGTTAGCTGCTCATATATCTTCTTTTGAGAAGTGTCTATTCATAACTTTTGCCCACTTTTTTTCTCTTTTAATTTTTTTATTTTAGAGATGTAGGGTACAATTCAGGGCTAGGTATGCAAATGTTCATTATGCAGGTCCCCTTGTTGACGAGGCGTTCCCTCCCTCTGCCAGCAGATTCCCACTACTGCCAATCCCACCTCCTCTCTACTCCCCCAGAAGTTTTCTGCTACTGTCAGTCCTTTTCTTATAGTATTACGATAGTTGTTCAAGGTCCTCTTATGAGTGAGACCATGTGACACTCAGTTCTTTGTTTCTGTGAAAGATCACTCAGTATTACAGACTCTAAGTCCATCCAGGTTGCTGTGAAGTTCATGATTTTGTCCTTTGTGTCTGTATAATATTCCACCGTGTATATGTACCACAATTTTTTTTACCCAGTTCTCTTCTGATGGGCAGCACAGTTGGTTCCATGTTCTTGCTGCTGTGAACAAGGCTGCGATAAACATATGTGTGCAGGTATCTTTTTCATAGAGTGACCTGAGTAGGGGGATTGCAGGGTCTTATTGTCCACTTTTTAATAGGGCTGGTTGGGTCTCTTTTAAAATACAGGCTTATTCTTCTTCTTGGTCTACCTCATTCCTCTTCTCATTATAGTACCATCTATCTGAAGAAGATGAGTTGTTCCTGTCCAATCTGGGTTTTACTAGTTGCATCCTCCTGGTTAATTTAACATATTCCTCTATTTGTTTTGTCCTCAATTTAGCAATTCATTCTAGAGCCTTCAGGTTTGATCTGTTGACAGGACTACCCTTCAGAGGTGACACTACATTTTAACTGGACATCCGATTCCAGAGCCCAGGCTCTTTGCCACATCATTTAGTTTACCGAAGGACATTTGTCTAAAAATGTTCTAACCTATAAGTGGCAGGTGTTCTAGCTAACTTTCATATTTGTTGCCAGTTGAGCTCACAGATAGACGCTTTTCTATCTTATTAAGAGCCATTTCAAACAGGTATTCAGCAATGTGGGAATTTTTAGGGCAATAGTGTATTCTGGGTGAATTTTAAGCCTTGTTTCATTCATACCTAATAGATATTTGAATGATAAAACAGGTAACTAAGAAAACTGCACAAACCTGATAAAATAGGGATCATTACCAGGGATTTCTCTCGCGTTTTTACTAAACAAAAGAAAAGAAAAGCTCATGCAGAGAATCCCCTAATCACTATTTTGTCCACTTGAGCACAGTCTGACACAAACCCTAATTCTGCTCTCCCTGATTGAATGATGCTGACAGTCAGCCTTCTTAGATTTTAGATATGATCAAGATATGCACAACTTCAGAAAAGAATATGGTTCCTCCCTCAACTGAAATAGGTCAGCTATTTCTTGCTCAAAGCTATGATTATTTTTCTTTATCTTGTTAAAAATGCTTATTTTGATGCTATATTTTGCCCTGATGTAAAACATCAGTGGAAAGTATTATGAAGTGGAAGTATTATAAACTCATTACAGACTCAGAATCTTTAATTTGCATGTTCTATTTTTATTTTTTTTAAGGCTTTTTTTTTTTTTTTTTTTTTTGAGTTAGAGTCTCACTCTGTCGCCCGGACTGGAGTGCAGTGGCCGCTCCGGCCACCGCAGCCTCGACCTGATGGGCTCTGGCAATCCTTCTGCCTCAGCCTTCCAAGCAGCTGGAACTACAGGCGCGCGCTACCACGCCCGGCTAATTTTTGATTTATTGTAGAGATGAGGTCTCGCCAAGTTGCCCAGGCGGGTCTCGAACCTGCGAGCTCAGATAATCCACTCACCTCTGCCTCCCAAGGCACGGGATTACAGGCTGAGCCACCGAGCCTGGCTGCATGTTCTATTTTTATTAATGAGTTGCTTAGCTTTTATTTTACTTGACAAGGAAAACACACATCTGAAAAGTAAAAACGCTTCCTGACATAGGCCACAGAGCTTCTTTTTTTTTCCTGCTAATATGCTTTTCTTCCAATTTTTAAAGTTCATTTTCATGTAGGATTTTAATCCATTTTGTAAACATTAGGTCTCTGAAGTACTTAATATGAGTATGCATATAATACTCCAAATTCAGATTTCACCCATGCATATCAATATTCCAAAAGCATTATTCATTTTTAATAGCTTGACTACAATATCCAAAAATTAGATAGCAGTATGAACTGAGTCTAAGGAGAAAAGCATTTATGTGAAAACACAATTAGAAACTGAGATTTCATTTTAAATCAACATACTTCTGTTATCTAAGGAAACTTCTTCCTTTTCAATACAGAAATATTTTACATTGAAATAAACATACAGCTTGAGTACATAAAATGTACATTCAAAGCACATTACAGATTTTCCATTTTTAAAGGAAAATTTTAAAAGTATAGAAACACTGAAAGTGCTGTGTGTGTGTAAAATTGTTTTGTAATTATATTTGTAATTTTTTTAAAAATAGCATATGTGGGTAATTTTCCTCCTTGGATACGTCATCCTTCCTTTTTACTCAACATTGTGTTTTCAAAATCTGCAAATGTTAGTATATAAAGACTTAATTTACTCATTTTAACTGCTATATAATAGTCATTTTTATGTACTAAATCTAGCCATATTTTAAAATAAGTACTTTGTTATTTCCAATTTTAAGATATTATAATAATGTTAAAATGAACATCCTGGCACAGGTCTTCCTCATACAGTGGGCTTGCCATATCTTACAGGGTAACGCATTTTTAATTTTATCCAGTGAGGAAGTCCATTTCCCCACATAATCACTAGCTTCTGATATCAAGTTAACTTTTAATAATAATGTGTTGATATAATCACTGTGAAGCATATTGTTTTGAAAACCACTGAGGCTGAACATCATTCATGTTGTTTTTCACTTTTTTCTTTTTCGGGGGTCTTTTTTTGTCTTCTAATTAAGCTATTTTTTCATATCTTTAAGCCCATTTCTTAATAGAATTGTTAATCTGTTTATCATAATGACAAAGTATATACCTTTTAGTACTAATCTTTGATTTATCACAAATTTTATAGATTTTTAAGGGAAATACATTAAACCTATTTATTTTGTCAGTAACTAAAAAATCCCTTCATAAAGACATTTTCTTTCTAAGCTGACTCAGTTTCCAGCATACTGAGGCCTCAGGAACTTGACAGCAAGTGGAAAGGAAGAAGATAAAGCTGTTGGTACTTACTGAGAATATGTCCCAGGAGAAAGAAAAGAAATCTAATGACCCTGCCTATGTCCTTGTTAAGCGGACCTCCTGATATTTGCTAACAGGAGGAAAACTTATCTACTGAACGTCCTTAGTTGAAAGCTCTTAAATAAAGAATTACCGATATTAAATAAACTCTGAGTCTATGAGACATGGTTCTTTGAAGATGGTTATGTAGTCTGTAAACGTCTCTGGATTATAAAAGAGAAGTTTAAGAACTTGTATTTCTTTCTGTGTGAGAAACCTTACAAAATAGCACTTGTGGTCCTCGTCTATTATTCTGGACCAGGGAGATGAATCTCCCATGGAAAACAAGATCCTGGGGAACCACACAGAGTGTCCTACAACTCTTTCTACTACCCCTGTGCTCTTTGAGTCTAAGTTATCAGTAAAGCTGATCATGAATAAGATCTTTCTGATTCATGGAATTCCATTTGACAATCCAACTGTGGGGGTTTGTTCACAAGTGTTGCCAGCTATTTTGTCAGGGCTAAGCTGAATCTCTGTACTGTCTAGGGTCTACCTAGCTTCTAGATTCTCTCTCTCTCCACCTATATGATTTTACTTGACATATCATGGAAACCATCTTTCTACTGATTTCAGTTTCTTCACAAAATGCTCTCTCTGCCATCTTCCTGCGTACTCTCACCTCAAGACAACTGTTAAATTCTTCTTTTCCTTCCTAGCAAAGAATTCAGGGATGCTCCATTTCAGTCAGGGCCTTGAAGAAAAATTAGATTTTACCTAGAAAAACAGCACATAGCTTATGAACATGGTAGTTATGTTACGCTTTGTTTTAATGGGGCCAAGACTTGAGTTGAGTTAGTATTCTTTAACATCCACTTAAAATGTAAACTGAACACACATCTCCTTTTGCCACATCACCTTTCTATAAATAAAATGTGTTACTTTGTTAAAATTTTAAAATATTGATAAACCAGCTTTCAGAGTAAAAACTTTTGGTACTGGCTGATCGGAAGGCTGATTCTGTGAAAATCACACACCGTCTTAATAGGTAGAAACAATACAAACTCTTAATAAAATTCATATAAAAATAAAAAACTTACCAAATGCCTATGGCTAAGGCATTTTACAATGGTATTTACTCCTTGGATGCTCTGTAACTATTTGTTTATTAACTGACTATTCCTGGGGATAAGCTACTTGGATTCTATCTGAAAATGGGGAAAAGGTCATTAAATTAACTTGCTCACAAAATTTTCAACACAGAGTCTCAGTGGCATAAAGATTGAGAAATTATAGTCAATATCCTGATTTTGTTCTCGGTGTTGAATAGTCAATCAATGGGGACCCTTAGAAAATCAATGTCAGCAGGCTAGGATCCCACAAGAGCTACTTTTCAAAATCATTATCAAAATAAATAGAAAACCAAGGTGATTACATCATAAGACAGTAAATATACAATAATCATGATGAGAAAATTCTGTCATTCCAAAAAATGACATATATAGACTCTTATTTTATTTTTGGAGTTGGAGTCTCACTCTTTCGCCCAGGCTGGAAGGCAATGGAACGCTCATGGCCACTGTAGCCTTGACCTGCTGGGCCGAGGCGATCCTTCCACCTCAGCCTTCCAAGTAGCTGGAACTACAGATGCACGCCACCATGCCTGGCTAATTTTTTAATTTATTTATTGTAGAGATGAGGTCTCATCAAGTTGCCCAGTCTCGAACCCGCAAACTCAGGCAATCCTCTCACCTGGACCTCCCAAAGTGCTGGGATTACAGGCTGAGCCATGGCACCCAGCCCAGATACAGACTCTTAATTTTAACCAGTTGATAAATAAAATACCTCAAACAGAGGAATACAAAAATATATGAATAATATTAGGAGACATTCTTCCTCAGCACAGTATAAGCAATTTCTTCAAGACCCAAGAAAACTGCCTTTAAATGAACACAGGTAGAGAAAGGATGCCAGGATAAGAGGTGACTCACCAACTGCCCTTTCAAAAATCTGGTTGATGGTCACTATCAAGGATGAAGAATATAGCAAACTCAACACAAATATATTATCTAATTTCACTGCTATAAAGTAAGTGGGAAATACACATACCAGTTGCAGAAGACAAATTAATATAATTATAATATGGTGTTAGGGAGAGACAAAAAACTGAGATAACTGGTCAGTAATAGAAACTGTTGCACAGCTTATCTTCCAGATTCAGGAGTCAGACTTCCTGAGCTCAACAAACTGATGCTGTGCTTACTGTGACCATGGGCAAGCGACTTAAACTCTCTGACCCTCCTTTGTAAAATGGGAAAAAAACTAATTAATAGTGTATTTAAGGGTAACCCCCTTGGGTCCCCTCCCACTGTGGGAGCTTTCCTGTCCTCTCAATAAATACTGCTTTCTTTAAAAAAAAAAGTGTATTTAAAAGATTAAAATATACAATTAAAATTAATAGCTATTTCTATTAAACAAAAAATATGTTAAAGGGTTGGAGGATTATGAACTGTCTGAAATCGTGTTTGACATATAATAAAATGTCTATTCAGGTCTTTTGACCATTTTCTAATCAGATTATTTGTTTCACTGCTACTGAGTTGCCGGAGTTCCACATCTACTCTGGTTGCAAATCCCTTGTCAAATGAATTGTTTGCATTTTTTCTTCCCATTCTGCAGGTTGCTTCTTCATCCCCTTTGCTTTGTTTCCTTTGTTGTGCAGAAGCTTTTTAGCTTGATGTAATATCATTTGTCTGTTTTCGCTTTGTCTATTTTGCCTGTGCTTTTGAAGTATCACCCAGAAAAAAATCTTTGCCCACATCAATGTCCTATAACATTTTCTCAGTGTTTTCTTCTAGTAGTTTCATGGTTTCAGGTCTTACAGTTAAGTTTTTAATCCATTTTGAGTTTATTTCTGTGTACGGTAAATGATGGGGATCTAGGTTCATTCTTTTATATGCAGATATCCAGTTTCCCCAGCATCATTTTTTAGAGACCCTCTCCTCAGTGCAAAAGTCCTTAACAAAACACCAGCAAACAGAATTCAACAACACATTAAAAATACAATTCACAGCCGGGCTCGGTGGCTCAGCCTGTAATCCCGTGCTTTGGGAGGCTGAGGTGAGTGGATTGCCTGAGCCCGCAGGTTCGAGACCCGCCTGGGCAACTTGGCGAGACCTCATCTCTACAATAAATCAAAAAATTAGCTGGGCATGGTAGTGCACGCCTGTAGTTCCAGCTACTTGGAAGGCTGAGGCAGAAGGATCAACTCCAACTCAAAAAATTAAAAAAAAAAAAATGTGTGTGTGTGTGTGTGTGTGTGTGTGTGTGTGTGTGTGTATAATTCACCATTATTGACTGGGATTCTTCCTATGGAAATCATTCATGAAAGGACAGCTTTCAGTCTCTTTCTTCAGTCATCCCAACAATTTCATAGCTATTCAGAAATCTTTTTCTGCTTAAATTAGCTATAATGGATGCTGCCATCTACTATGAATGCTAGTTCTTTCTCTTTAAACAATATTAACATTTTGAAGGGCTGTTAACAGGATTGATTGGGACATTTCATGCAAGGCACTGAACACATACCTGCCAAAAACCAGTTGTTTTGCTATTGTTATTCCTATTTATCTTATCATTATGTTTAAGTGACTTAGAGTATCTGGATTTGAATTATAGCTTTAGCATATACTCTTTGTGCAATCTTGGTCACATTGCTTCTCCACTCTGAGGTTTGGTTTCCTTTTCTATTAGCCAGGCAACAAGTATGACTACTTTACAAAGTTACTGTGAAAATTAAATGGAGTATATAAACATTTTCCTGTACTTATTGATACTGATTTCCTGTACTTATCGAGTCTACTTCAATCAAATTCATGATCCATACTGTTTCCTGTTATTGAATGCCAAGACCTCACCTTGTTTCCTGAGAACCAGTGGAAACTCTTAGTCGGAAACTCACAATGCCTCTACATTCCACTGCCCCTCCTTATTCAACTCAAATCCATTTTTCAAGTTGCTCCTTTTCATGGATTATTTTCAGTCACTTGCAACCTATCATGATCCATTCCCTGATCTTAGAACTACTACAAACAGCACTATGCATTTTAACACATTGCTCTTTTGCAGTTCACGTAATTTCTTTCTTTCTCTTTGAGATCGGTGAAAATGACATTTAAAAAAAAACTAGCAGAGCTCTTAAGAGAGTTTAGTGTTTAGTAGTCACTTGAAAAATTGCTGACTAGATAATGTATATACTACGTCATATACTGAATTTAATTATATATTATTTTTAGGATAATTAAATATCATTAAATCAGATAATTAAAAATAATTAAATCCAGAGAATTTAGATCTAAATCCTTGGGCAAAAGCCATTGAAAATGATATACATTATATTTTTCTTATTATATTTAAATTATACTTTTCTTATTAATGTCTTCGTTTTCACCAAAACCTACCTACTTCTAATTTCCTTTCCTTTTGCTTTTATATTCTACCATAGAGATGCTAAGAATATTAAGTGAGCTGACAAAGTGAGCATATGTCATAAACCAGTGTCAACATCAAAACATGGGAATGACTGTTCCTTCTACACGTTTGTCAGCATCGATGTGCAGGATAAAATGCTGCACAGAAAAACGGCTTAAAGCACTGGACCTCAACCTTGGCTACATATTAACATCATCTAGCAATCATACCATCACACCCATGTCAGAATTCCAAACCCAAAGAGCACCATTTAACTTGTCTGCCATATGACTCAGCAATAGCGTATTTAAAAATTAGCTAGATGATTCACATGAGCCATGAGGGATGAGAACACTGGCTAGAGACAATTCTCCACTTAGGATGCTCTCTGGTTCACTTTACTCTCACTTCTTTGCTTTAGGAACATTCTGCCTGCCTGGAGGAATTTAAGGCCATTAATCTAAGCACCCATTGGCTGTCACCAAGGGCATCTTTGGCACATATGCACAAGTAAAGATGGCTTCATTTTCAAAACTATTTTCTGGAAGTATCTTTCTGTAATTTCAGTAGGCTATAAGAGTGTCCACTACACTGAGATAAAATAATAATAAAATAATCAGCCTGGCAAGAACAGAGGGATCAAGAAAAGGGAAAGAAGAGAAAAGTCTATATCTACATTAACTATAAATTAGAGCAACAGTGTTAAGTTATAGATACCTGATTGATGGTTCCCAGGTTATCAGCAAAGCTATTTACTTCTGACAGAAGCAGAGATACAATAGATTTTCTCAACAAGCTGCAACTTCCCAGGGTTACCAGACTCTGAGAGACATAATGTTGCACCTGAAACTAAAGATAAAAATGAGTAAGCTGCTAATTTTTATCAAGTCAAGTCAAAATGTATTTAGTGGGCCTTTTCTAAGAATTTACTACTGAGCTAAATGCTGTAGGGAGTACAAAGGGTGTCAATATAATTCTGGGTCAGTCTCCAGCAAATTTGCAAAACAGACAAATTATAATGATATAGGTACTGAGATTTTCTGTAGCAGTTAAAATCTCAAAATGTGAAACAAGGTGCTAAAATGGAAGTTTTAGCTGAAGTAGCAGAAAAGACATAAAAGAGTTTAGGGGCTAGACTACACACAGAATGAATAAAACAGATGATAAAACAAGATACTTGAGCCCTACCCTTCTGGAAAGATACACACACACACACACACACACACACACACACACACACACACACACAACACCTACCTACCTACACACATAAATACAAACAAAAGGGTAAGAGCAGTAGTTTGAAGATGTCTTTGGGGAGAGTCACTGGTGCTCTGTGAGTCCCACTTCCACGCTGGAGAAGTACAGGTGGGATGAATTTCCCTAACTGCCACAAGTCAAAAGAGAGGAGCTTTAGAATGATGAGAAGAAATGTGGGACACTGAATGTTCATCTAGCGGCAATTAAAGTACTCATCATTAAATAAATGTAAAAGGATAGTGAGAGACAATAAACTACATCCCATAGTTACCAGAAAAAATGCCATTTGATTTTTCACCACATTAAGTTGTGCATAACTCATAACTAGAATTTCATTAAATCTGTCCTTTAATGTAGCCAGGAAACAGGAGTCTCCAAGGAGGCCCTTGAAACACAGAATTAGTCATATACTCTGTCATTGTTCTATATGAGCTTAAAACCACACCAAGGAGACAGTGCTTTCAACTCTAAATAAATAATGCCATGTGAAATGCCACCTCCATTTCCTTTAGGATGAACACCTACATGTAGATCTTTCTCAGATTGACATTTTAATAAGGCACATTAATTTTAAAAGTTAACCAATGGCAAAAAGACAGTGAATGGATTATAGAGTTCGAGAGAAATGTCTATTATAAATTTAGATATGCATAGCTAGCTCTTAATAATGGTATTCCAAATCAACATATCAACTTAATGGAGGAATACAGCAAGCTATTAACACAGGAAATCACAGATATTTGTTTATCATTAGTTCTTAGTAAGATAACGGCCAAGATGCACAATCTTCATAATTTGAGCATCACTTGTAGATTTCAGATTTTTATGACATTTGCAGGTACACTGTACTTAAAAATAAGGGTACACCTACTTAAGCTCTAAAATGCTTTAATTGTGTGCTTACCTTCTTTCTTAATATATATTCTTTAGAGAACAACTTTAAGTGAGGAAAAGTTCACAGTGGAATAAAGGAGACTTTAGAGAATGGGGATGAGGCTGGCAGTGCCAGGTTAGGTATGCAGAGTCTAACACTGCCTGAGTCCCAGCTCCACTCTGTATTAGTGTGACTAGAAACTTACCTAGCCTTTTATGTCTGGGCTTCCACATCTGTAAAATACTGACTGTGATAATGTCTGCTTCGTAGAGTTTGTTATGTGCATATAAGTTAGACTGTAAAAATCCTTAACATCCTGACAGGCATTAGTAAGTGGTCAGTAAGCGAAAGGCTATAATGTAGGGTGATAACATAAAAAGCATTAAAGGCCATATAATATAAATTTAATTCGCTGACCCTTGAAAAGTTAAATACTATAAATAAAATCCATTTTTCTAAAGTTACTACAATCCTATTAGAGAACATTGCTGAGAAGATAATTTAATCATGAAGAATTTTTCTATAGAATAGCTTTGAACTATTATCTCCCCAGGACTTAAGTCCATACAAAGACTAAATAACCACTAACACGGTATAAAATTCTATGACTATTATTATAAAAATGGTCTCTCTTCTTTTTTTACATTTTAATTGACACTTGACCTTTCGTAAACACAGTGGAACTTTTAAGAAAGGCTCACGTGGAAGTCAGGACTGCAAATAGTGGAAGAACTCGCTTAACCACCATGCCAATCTTTTTCTATTACATCTTTACTTATTTCAAAGATAAGAGAGCTAGAAATAACTCTCCCCAGATTCCCCTGAAATTAGAATTTTGGATATGAGTTGAGTTCTGCCAGTGAGAAGGACTCATTTGAAACCATGATTCAGAAGTGCATTATGGAGGAAAAGAAGTCAGCAAAGGACATGCATTGTGTTGGTACCAATTGTTCATGGTTCCAAGTCTACTTAATTATTTAGGTCCTTAATTATGACAGAAGAAAAAATTACCTTAGCAGCCCAGTAGTATAGGGTATTATTCCTACAAACTCGGCATCCCAGACATGCCTTATCTGTATGTTCACCTGGAGGACTCAACGAGTTCAGTGTCACATTAAAGTCTTGGCATATGCAGGGGCAGACACTCCTACCACATGCCCAACTCCTTTGCCTATATGAACTGTGCAAAGGCAGAAAGACCTTGGATAAGGGCAGTGAGTTCCTATAAAGTTAATTAGGTGGTGTTTCCAATTACACAGTGCGGTTGTTCCAGATGCAGTTTCATTCCTTGAAGGATCAACATTGCCCTTGATACTTGTTAGGCAAGTTTTGATGTGGAAGTTCTTTTTTCTGCCCACTATCCCAATAAGCAGACAAAGCACAACAAATTGCATTCACCTAGCAGACAGTAACATGCTTTTTCTGTCCTGTCTAAGACTGTGTCTACCTGCTGGCTCTGTGTCAATATTTAGTTCACAAGGATTATAAGCATCAGAACGTTCTGCCTAAACATATACTGGAATATTACACTGATGGCCATCATGACGATATAGCAGGTGGTTTGAAGGTCCTCATAAGAAACATGCATGCAGGAGATAAACTCCCAGATTCAGGGACGGGATATAGTTTGGATGTTTCTGGACTTATTCAAGTTGGAATACTCTCTTCAAAGCGAAAAACAAGTTACTTGGGTATTTCCAATCACGAAAAATACATGATGCTTGGGAGGCTTTTGTGAATATCAGAAGCAATATATATTAATTTGGTTTACCACTTGGAAGCATACATTGAGTACACTGTAAGGTCAAAAGGCCTTAAACATTGAGAAAAGCCTAGAGTTGTATATAAAGATCTCCAGCTGGTCTAATGTGAAGCTCTGCCCCATGGATCTGATGATCAGTAAGATTCAATATGCTCGGCACTGAAAGAATACCACATGGATGCTGTATCCAACTCTAATTAGAAAATCACAAGGGGAGAAACCTCGGGTTTGTAACAGTCATACTTTATTTGCAGGCAAATATTACATTCTGTACAGAAAAAAAAACCAAAAAAACCCCACACCTCTTTGCTTATGCTAGTTGGCCCTACCATAGATTGAATGTCTGCCTGATTGCAGGACACCAAGTGATTGAATATCCATAGCTACATATTTGAAAAAAGCATTATCTAAAGTCAGGTCTGCACAGCAATACTCCATCATCAAGCCATCATTAAGCGGCCGTACTAGATACAAAACTAGGATCAAGGAGGAAGTAAAAGCAGACGTGTTGCTTCATCAGTGGTTCTTATAGTTCCAAACAGAAGACCACTCCCTCAAAAGCTAAGGTGTTGTTCCTTATTAGGAAAGGTATGTTGCAAACCTGTGACCAATACATGATGCTCTTTCTCCCAGAAGAGTGTCACGCAGGGTGAATAAACCGCGCCTAAACAGTACAGGTTGTAACTGCAGGTATTCCTCTAAGAGCGTACCACAATACTTAACCCTGCTATTATGTTTTTAATAAAAAATTTAAATGAAATATTACAAATCAAATTTTAGACTATAAAATTCTGGGAGAGACAGCTAGTGTTGTGGGTAGCAGAATCAAGATACAAATTAACTCTCTAAGAAACAAGAATGAGTCCCAAATAAGTGAAAGGTAATAGAGATATTTGTAAAGTTATGTCTCTTTTAATTTCTATAGCCTGTTAACAACATCAATGCAACTTATAGATATTAAAATACTTGCTACCTGCTAAGCAGTTATTTAGCTTTGAGCTGAAAATAAATTAATGTCCAAAAGAATCCAAATCCTCAAAAAGGACCTGGTGGAACTTTACTAAAGGTCTTTATATTTCCTAGAAGCCTCACGTGGGCTTGGACATGGGGCAGGCAGTGATTTCTTTTAGGCTTTGTCATTGTGGAAATGACTCTTTCGAATCAATGTGATTCTACCTGGGAATCTGGAATGCTCTGGAGCCCTACCTAACAACCGTTATAACAGCCATCTGCCAACATGCAAAGTGCATTGTGCTTACTTATGACCTCCTTCTCAAAGGGAACAGATTAGTAAACAAAAATTTAATTTCCTTATCACTGGGGACAGTGTGACATTTGAATAGAAGTCAAGAGTGAATAACAATAACAGCATGCTATTTTATGTGTTCAAAAGAATGGGGGGGGGCTGTAAAACCATATGCTTTCCTATTTCCCTAAAATGGCTTGTATTCTTGAGTCACTAGTATTTGCTTAAAGATATATATACATTGCTAATATCAGACATATCAAGTCACAAAAATAACAAAGAAAGGTAAATGCTGGTGAGTTCACAACTGAATCGGTAAAATAAAATTTGAAAACACAAGATTGAAGATACGTGTGTGATAGAGACTGGTGACATGGAAGGACTCTCTATGGCTATATGCTAGAACACCAAAATGTTCTATTTCTATATCTGTTTGTATACATCTACCTACGAAGGAAATCAAGCTAAACCAACTAAGAATGTCTGCTGTGACTGCAGGAACTAAGATTCAGGCAAAAGTAGTGGGATACTCTGTCAAGTATTTCAACAACACTGCCAATATCATTGTCTTCCTTTTTTTGTAAAGTAAAGAAACTGAGACTCAGAAGTGTTAAGGTAAAAAAAGAACAGGTATTGGTGAGGTTGCGGAGTAAAGGGAATGTTCATACACTGTTTGTGGGACTGTAAGCTAGTTCATTCTTTGTGGAAAGCAGATTGGAGATGTCTCAAAGAACTAAGAATAGAGCTACCAGTCAACCCAGTCATCCCACTTCTAGGAATACACCCAAAGGCAAATTACTCTACCAAAAAGATATCTACATCTGCTTCTGTTTACTGCAGCACTATTTGCAATAGCAAAAACAGGGAACCAACCCAGATGTCCGTTAAAAGTAGACTGGATAAAGAAAATGCAGTATATACTCACTATGGAATACTACACAGCCATAAAGAACAAAATCATGTTCTTTGTAACAACATGGATGCAGCTGGAGATCATCATTCTAAGTAAATTATCAAAGACACAAAAAACTCAATACCACATGTTCTCACTTATAAGTGGGCGCTAAATACTGGGCACACATGGACACAAGGATGAGAACACCCACCAGACACTATTTTTGCTTTGGTAGTTACTTCTGCTTATAGTGAGCAAGATACTTTATTTTTTTATTTTTTTGAGTTGGAGTCTCACTCTGAAGCCAGGCTCGGTGGCTCAGCCTGTAATCCCACACCTTTGGGAGACTGAGGTGAGTGGATTGCCTCAGCCTGTGAGTTCAAGACCTGCCTGGGCAACTTGGCGAGACCTCATCTCTACAATAAATCAAAAATTAGCCAAGCGTGGTAGTGTGTGCCTGTGGTTCCAGCTACTTGGAAGGCTGAGGAGGAAGGATCGCAGGAGCCCAGCAGGTCGAGGCAGGAGTGGCCGGGAGCGGCCACTGCACTCCAGTCTGGGCAACAGAGTGAGACTCCAACTCAAAAACAAAAAACAAAAAAAAAAATGGGGAAGGAAAACCAACACAAATAAAGAAAAACAAAGGAAGAATATGGGTCCTATACAGACTCCTAGGAGGACAACTGAGAATACAGACTTCAGAATTCAAACAATGAAGAGCCCCAGAATGAGTGGTCTCAAACCACAAACACAGATATCAAGACATTAATACAGAGAATAAATAGACATGAGGAGAGATAAGAGGAAAGAATGAAGGAGTTGATAACTGACATAACAGCAATAAAGAATACAGAGACTGAAATAAATAACAAACATAACCATAAAAGCAGAATCAACCAAGCAGAAGAAAGAATCTCAGAGCTTGAGGACCAAAATGTGGAATTAACTCAAACTGTTAAAAATATAGAAAAGAAGTTTTAAAAGATAGAAAAATGCCTCAAAGAAATGAGCAACTATATCAAGAGGGTGAACCTAAGATTAATTGGAATTCCTGAGGCAGACAGGGACAAAGACCACCCTGGAACAAACATTCCATGAAATTATCCCAAGAAAACTTCCCTCAGCTTATCGGACATGTGACCATTCAAACGCAAGAGGTTCAGAGAACCCCTGCAAGACGACAAATGAGAAGGCCAACTCCTAGACACACAGTAATTCACTTACACAAAGTAGATATAAAATAAAAAATCTTGAAGGCAGCAAGAAAAAAGGTCAGACTACCTACTGGAGAAGACCAATTAGAATAGCAGCAGACTTATTTACAGAAACACTTCAAGCTAGGAGAGATTGGAGGTCCAATCTTCACAGTTCTCAAAGATAAAAAGTTTCAACCCAGAATTACCTCCCCAGCTAAGCTAAGCTCCATCAGTGATGGAGAATTAAAAACTTTCCCAGATGGTCAATCCCTAAAAGTTAATGCCACCTCCGTCCAGCTCTACAAGAAATATCTAAGAAAGTATTAAACACAGAAAGAGAAAAAAAGAACAATGTCCTTTCCAAAAATGCAGAAAAAAAGATTGAAAACACACATAAATCAATTCAAAGAAATCAAAAGGCAACAGACAGCAGTAGCAAAAATGAGCTCTGTAAGAACCTCATGACAGGGATAAACTCTCACATCTCAGTAATTAGCCTGAATATGAATGGACTAAATATACCACTAAAAAGACATAGAATGGCAAATTGGATCAAATATAATGATGAAACAATATGTTGTCTAAGAGACTTATCTCACCAGAAAGGACACACACACACTCAAAGAAAGAAGATGGAAAACAAATGTTCAGGTGAACAGAATACAAAAGAAAGCTGGAGTTGCAATCTTAATATTAGACTAAATAACTTTTAAATTATCCAAAATTTAAAAGATGCATAAGGTCATTACATAATGATAAAAGGATCAATCCAAAAACAAGAAATATCCATCTTTAACATATATGCACTCAACATAGGAGCACCAACTTTTATGAAGCAGCTACGAGGTAAACTAAAAAAAGATATTGACTCTAGCACTATCATAGCAAGGGACTTAAATACCCCACTAACAATCCTAGATGGAACATTAAGACAAAAAGACAACAAGGAGATCCAGAACCTCAACGTGATGCTTCACCAAAGGGACTTAACAGATACCTACAAAACACTCCACCCAACAACCATGGAATATACATTCTACTCATCATCATATGGATCGTAGTCTAAGATCAACCACATTCTTGGCCATAAATCAAGCATTAAAAAATTCATAAGATTGAAATACTGCCATACACCTTCTCAGACAATAGTGGAATGAAAAGCATCAACACTAACAAAGTTCCCCCCAAACCCACAAAGACCATGACACTAAACACCATGAAGCTGAACAACTCCTAGGTCAACACAGAAATTAAAGATTCCTGGATACAAACAAAAATGAAGAAACATCTTACCAAAACCTCTGGGATGTCATGAAAACAGTAATAAGAGGAAAATTAATATCTGTATGAACACACATGAAGAAAATGGAAAGATCACAAGTTAGCAGTCTAACAAATCACCTAAGGAAACTAGAAAAGCAAGACCACCAAAACCCTAACTTCAGGAGAAAAATCCAGGTCATCAAAATAAAAGCCCAAATTCAGGACATAGAAGACAATAATATAATACAAAAAAACAGCGAAAGAAAAAGCTGGTTCTTTGAAAGAATAAACAAGACTGATGAACCCCTAGCTACACTGACCAAGAAAAAGAGAGAAAATGCACAAATAAACACAATCAGAAATACGTAACATCAAGTCACAACTGACCCTGAAGAAATACTAAAGACTAACAGAGATTACTATATACACTTATACGGAGACAAACTTGAAAATCTAAATGAAATGGAGAACTTTTTGACACCACACAACTTCCCCAGGTTGGAACAAGAATAAACCCCAATAGACCAATAGCAACCCAGGGCATGGATAATGTCATAAAAAAACTACCTACAAAAATAATCCCTGGACCAGATGGCTTTCCAGAAGAATTCTACAAAACATACAAGATAATTAATCCTATTAAAAGTATTCCAGGCAATCGATAAAGATGGAACTCTCCACAAGTCTTTTTCTGAAGCTAACATCACATTGATGCCCACGCTGGGCAAAGATCTAACAAAGAAAGAGAACTACAGGTCAATATCCTTGATGACCATAGATGCTAAAATTCTCAACAAGATTCTGCAAGCCAGATCCAAAAATATATCTCAAAAATCATCCACCATGACCAAGTAGGTTCATCCACGGGATTGCAGGGCTGGTTCACCATCTGCAAGACCATAAACATAATTAAATACATCAACAGCTGTAAAAACAAAAATCACATGACTAGACATGGATAAGCTTTCAATAAAATTCAGCATCCCTTCTTGATAAAAGCCCTCTAACATCTAGGCATAGAAGGAACATACTTCAAAATAGTAGGGGCCATGTACAAGAAACCCACAGACAATATATTGCTAAACAGACAGAAATTGGAACCATTTCCCCTGAAAACTGGAACAAGACAAGGATGTACACTCTCACCCCTCCTGTTCAACATAGTATTGGAAGTCCTAGCTAGAGCTCTCAGATAAGAGAAAGAAATCAGGGATATACAAATAGGAAAAGAGGAAGTTACGTGATCCCTCTTTGCAGATGGCATGATTTTATACCTCAGAAACCCAAGAGAAACTGTCAAAAACCTGGAACTGATAAAAGGCTTTGGCAAAGTCTCAGGGTATAAAATAAATGTGCAAAAGACAGTTGCATTCCTATATACAAACAATAAACAAATGGAAACCCAAATAAAAAGCACAATCGCATTCACAATAGCCACAAAAAAAACAAAAAGAAAGAAAGAAAAAAGAAATACCTTGGCATCTTCCTAATCAGAGACGTGAAAGACCTTTAAAACTAAACCTATAAGACAATGCTCATAGGTGACACAAACAAATGAAAAATATTCCATGCTCAAGAACAGGAAGAATCACCATTGTTAAGGTGTCCATCCTACCCAAAGCAATCTACAGATTTAATGTAATACCCATTCAATTACTAGCAGCATTTTTCTCAGACCTGGAAATGACAATACAGAAATTCATATGGAAGCAAACAATCACGATTAGCCAAAACAATCCTTAGCCAAAGAAACAAAGCAGGAGGTCACACTTTCAGATTTTAAACTTTAAAGCTACAATGATCAAAACAGTCTTGTATTGGTACAAGAACAGGCATACTGACCAATGGAACACGATAGAGATTCCAAAAGCAAAAACCTCAATTTCTTAACCAACTCATCTTCAACAAAACCTCCACCATCAACTATTGAAGAGAGGAGAATCTATTCAGTAAATGGTGCTGGGAAAACTGGCTGACCACATGCAGAAGACTGAAACAGGACCCCTACCTATCACCATACACAAAAAGCAACTCTAAATCGATCAAAGACCTAAATGTAAAACCTCAAACTATAAGAATCTTAGAAAATGCAGGAGACACCCTTATGGAAATTGGAACTGGCAATCAACTCCTGATCAATACCCCAAGTGCCCATGCCATAAGATATAAGATAGACAAGTGGAACTTCATCGAACTGAGAAACTTCTGCAACGCAAAAGAAACCATCCAGAGAGCAGGGAGACAGCCTAAAAAATGGGAAAAAATATTTGCCAACTGTGTATCTGACAAAGGCCTCGCTTCTAGGATCTACAAGTCACTCAAATGTGCTGAAAAGAAAAAAAAAACAAAACAGCTCCATTACAATGTGAGCAAAAGATATGAATAGACACTTCTCAAAAGAAGTCATATGAGCAGCCAACAGATACATGAAAAAATGCTCAGCCTCACTAATCATCAAAGAAATGCAAATTAAAACCACACTGAGATACGACCTAACTCCAGTCAGGATGGCCATCATCAATAACTCAAAACAAAAACAAAATAAAACAAAAATGCTGGAGAGGATGCGGGGAAACGGCAACACTTCTACACTGTTGGTGGGAGTGTAAACTAGTACAGTCTCTGTGGAAAACAGTGTGGCCATTCCTAAAAGAGCTAAAAATCAACCATTCATATGACTCTGCAATCCCCCTGCTGGGAATATACCCAGAAAAACTCAAATCTATGAAAAAGATACCTGCACATGCATGTTTATTACAGCATTATTCACAATAGCAACAAATGGAACCGATCGTGCTGCCCATGGAAAGAGGACTGGATTAAAAATGTAGTACATAGACATGATGGAACATTACACAGCTATAAACACGGACAAAATGATGAACATTGCAGCAACTTGGATGGACTTACAGTCTATAATACTGAGTGATCTATCACAGAAACGAAGAACTGAGTGCCACATGTTGTCACTCATAAGTGGACCTTGAACAATTATCATACTTTAAGAAAGGGATTGGCAGTAGTGGGAAACTGCCAGGGAAGGTGGGCACACTTCATCAACAAGGGCACCTGCATAATGAACATTTGTATACCTAACCCTGAATTGTACCTCACATCTTTAAAATAAAAAATTTTTAAAAAGAAATTAAACTAAAAAAAGGATAATATATGAATAGAGATTAAGAAATAAAGAGAAGAGAATGAGAGGACAAATATATTCAAATTGAGTTAAAAAAAAAAAAGAAAGAAAATCCAAAAGAAAAAACAATAGGAAGAGATAAAGGAAGACAGTTTTCCAGGCATAAGTAACATGAATTCACAGACAACAGAAGTATCATGCATAGTAACAGAAATTAGACTGACAGCATAGTTACTCAACAGCATCAATAAAAGTCTTAAGTGTTTGGTCTATTAGCTTCATACTACTGTGTGACAACATATGTATTAACTTATAAATGTGTACAAACCAAGCTACTCTTTAAGAACAAAGAGAAAATAGGACATCTTTGATATATAAAATGAGTCAGTTTAACACTGAATTGTACTACAGGAGCTTAAAAAAGAAAAACAGCAGTCCTGGGAGTCTCTCTATTTGGTATTCTAAAGAGGCCGGTTTCCCTTGTTATGTCTATTTTTCAAAGTTTTAAAACCTACTTTTATATTTTATTTTATTCTGCATTAAATCAAATCATATCCTATTCTGACAGTGATGATGTACAGTAAGAAAAGGAAAATCATGCAGGAAAAAATAAAGATTAGGAAAGCTCATAATAAAAGCTAGCTCAAATTTAATCAGGGCATGGAATATATAAATGAATAAAATAAACTAAGAAAAGCAGTACAATTATCATACTTGAAGTTTGATATTGTGACAATTCAAAGTTCTTGAAGAAGAAAATAAAATGGATGAATCACAACAATCCTCAAAGTTCTAAGTAAAGGAATCTTCCTAGAACTAACAGAAGATCAGACAGAGGAAATGGCCGGATTTCTTCAGGTCCCAAACAAAACTGATACACTGAAACCAACACCAAGATATATATAGAAACTATGAAATTCCAAATAAGAGGAAGGCTCTTATTACTTCCTCAGGCATCAGATGTTGGAGTCACACTTAAAGGGAGATCACAGATTAATGTTCCCATTTGGGAAGAAAAAACAGAGAAATGAAAAGCTTTGAATAGAAAGAAAGCATTCAGAATGACCACTGGTTAGTTATAACATTTACATCAAATGAAATTAAAAGTACGTTAAGTTTTTTTCAGTTTTAGAAATAATAGAAAATAACTGGGTTATTATTAGATTTCTGGTAAAATAATAATTTCTCTAGCCTCTGAACAGTAAAAGAAATAAAACAAAACATTACCTATATAAAAAATTTAAGCTGTAGTACTACAACAATAATTAAAGTGAAAAAATCATTGTGAGAAAAAAAATCCATTAAATATGGACAAAAAGGTGATGGTGGTGCTAATCAAAAAACAAAACAAAGCAAAACAAAAAACAGTTAAACCAGCTTAAACAAAACTGAGGCCACAACAGATTACTAGCAAAAAATATAAATGGATAAGTGACTTAGAAATAAACAGAAATGGTAAATAACTATATGAAAAAATGTTCTGTAGTTAAAAATAAATAAAAATTAAATTGAGGTATGATTTTTACTCATTAAATTAGAACATAATATTTAAGTAAAGTAAAAAATAAAAATACTGTATATTTACATTTACATGGTATTTTCTTGAAAAGCTGAACATCTAACAATGTATAAATAGATAAAATTAGGCTGAATCCACTACAGAAATATGACAAACATTGAGATTATGTAATTATATAATTTTTAATCAAATTATAATACACAGAAAAAAATAATAATGTAAGAAAAGCAAAGTCAGGCATGGTGGCTCATGCCTGTAATCCAGTCCTATGGGAGGCTGAGGCAAGAGGATTGCCTGAGCCCATGGGTTCAAGACCAGCCTTGGCAACTTGGTGAGCCCTCATCTCTAAAATAAATTTAAAAATTAGCCAGGCATGGCTGCATGAACCTGTGGTTCCAGCTACTTGGAAGGCTGAGGCAGAAGGATTGCCTGAGCCCAACAGGTCAAGGTAGCTGTGAGTGTGCCAGTGCACTCCAGCCAACAGAGTGAGACTCTGACTCAAAAAAAAAAAAAAAAAAGAAAAAAGAAAGAAAAGAAAAAAAACAAGGAGTGGTTTCAAAAATAGGTTTAAATATATATGTGTGTACATTTACAAAGACCAAGAAAGGAAAACATTAAGATTCTAGAGAAGCAAGACTGTGAAAATTAATTCAATTTAATTTTAGATTTCTACTGATGCTGATATTTCTATTTAAAAAACTAAAGAAAATGTAAATTAAAGAACCAATTAGACTGATATGATTGTAACTCATATACCATTATAATTCTAAAAAGACACCCTTTTTTTAACCTTTTGAAAAGATATGCAAACTAAGACTCCTATTTTGAAAGATTATCTAATACTTTCCAGATATGATACAAAGGAAAATTAGATATAAAATAGATAGAAGATAAACTTTTCCAGATATTCATTAAACATCGGTTGTCAAAAAAACTTACGGTAATAAACTTTACAAAAATGTAGGTTATGCAGCACCGTAAATTTGTCAGGCTCTAACTAGATGACAGCAATAAAAACAAACAAACAAAATAAATGCAAGAAAAGACAAATCTAGCTCTAATTTAATGCCACACTGAGAGCCCTGTCCAATGATTTGTTTTATAGAGTCTGGTGGGTAGGTTTCTGTACACTGGCTAAGATGCCTGCAGTCCGTGAGCAATGCTGCTCAAGTTGAAGTCAAAAAAACAAAACAAAACCAACAAACAGAAAACAAAGACAGTGAGAGAAAGAACTAAGACAATGCTTGAGTCAGTGATAGAAGCACCACTGGAGACTGTTGGATTTTTAAACATAGTAAGCTACAGGAAATTTGATCTCTCCGTCTCCATGTTACCTGACACCAGGGCCCTAAAAGCCACTGTGCCTGCATTATTCAGTCCTACTTAGAAAGAAAAGAAAAAAGATAGGAAAAAAAAAAAAGTAAAATAAATACTAAAACAAAAACCAAGTAAACATCTGACACTGTACCCCACAAATGTATACAACTACAATCTGTTAACCTATAATGAAAATAAAAAGCAATAATTGAGAGGAATGTAAATAATATTAAAGAAATAAGAACAGGTTTTAGAGTCTACAAAGGCTAAGTTAATTATTGCTTTGTACGTGACATGTCGTAAACTTCATTCAAGATGGTACAGATTTATGGGGAGTGAAAAGGGCACAAAATTCAGAGACAACCCAACTAATCATCAATGATAATCAGGACTCAAGTCAGCACAGATGTAAACAGAAAGATCTTACCAATGAGGACTCAATGCCAGGTAGCAAAGGTCAGCCTGGATGTAAGAAATAAAATCCAGATGATCCTGATCTCAAAAGTGTTCCCTGCCACTCAGGAAGCTTCACTGTCTCTGTCCTCACAGAGGGGTACAGTTTTCAAAAAAATGCTAGAAATATCAAGAAGGACAAGTTATATCAAGTTTCTAGTTTCCAGGGGCAAAGTAATAACAAATATAATGTATGTATAATAAGAATAGAATAGAATTGAGCTGTAGATAAAATGCTAGCAAGCATGAATATTTAGGAAAGTAAAAACCAATGAAAACAGCAAAGACACACACAACTAATGTCATCCAATAATTATAATATAGGATGAATTACAGCTTCACTCAATAATACGACTGGATCGTAACATTTATAATTTTGAGCAAAACAAGTTACTAAAGAATATTTATGCTATAATTCAATTTACAAAAAGTTCAAAAGGCACACAGGTTATAAAACTACTTTTAAAAAGATAAATAGTAGCATAAAAGTCAGAAATTACTGAAGACTGGTGGTACACCTGTAGTCCTAGCTACTCTAGTGGCTGAGATGGGAGGACAACTTGAACTCAGGAGGTGAGGCTGCAGTGAGCTATGGTCTCACCACTGTACAAGCCAGCCTGGGTGACAGAGAGAAACTATGTCTCAAAAAAAAAAAATCAGAAAAGTAGTTTTCTCTATAGGGAGAGGGAAATAAGGGTATTAGCTATTTTTATTTCTTGACCCAGAAGTGTTTATTTTCTAAACACCTGTTAAAATTTGGATACGTGTGTGTATGTATGTGTGTGTGTGTGTGTAACACAATGCACTTTTCTGTAAATAAGTTGTATTTTGCAATGAAGAGGTCAAATAATGAATAACACAGTCATCACACTCTTGCAAAAACCAAAGGGCATGATAGAAATTGAACCCATGAATGTGGGGCGGTGTAAAGAGGGCAATTCAATAAAAAGCTCGGTAGAAGATTCAGGCCTTCAGCATGACCAACAATGGTTTCCCTGTAGCCGTGATAGGACGAGAAAATGTTTGCTTGTATGAAGTGTCAATAACTTCTTTTATGAATCAAGGATGCAGCAAAGTCAGAGATTTTAGTGAGGGATTTCCACAGTGTGCCAAGACAACCAGTAGCATGGAAAGGGAGGCTGTCGAAAGGGTGGTACGCAAATGCCTAGGGATGATTTCCTGTGACTCAGGGCTTTATTGGATTCTGTTTCACCTCATCTGGGCTTTCCTTTACTTTAGTCTTTGGGTTGATCTCTATAGGGAGGAGGCAGGGTTACTGTCCACCAGAGGTCAAAACTAATTTTTAGCCGTGCCCTCAGTGTATACAGCACTGGCACAGAGCTCTTTAGGGCATCACCGTGACACCTTTTATGTCACTTCAGCTGAACACTCAAAGTCTGGAGCTCATATTTTACGACATTTTTATTAACAGTTACTACTTCTTTTCTCATTCACATTATATATTAAGCAGTTGTTTCTTTTTTTAATTGTAAAAGGTCGCTTTGTTTTGCCCTTGATTTCTACATGTTCTGGAGGGTCAGCTGATCAATTACGGCTTTTCATTTCTAAAATGTCTGTAAGCAATTTGCTGCCTTCATCTTAATAGCTTCAGTTTCTTTTCCTCCTCAGCCATGCATAGCAGTGTGCATTGTTATTTCTGCTTCTATAGGCATACAACTGTAAAAGCAATATAACTTTTAAACACAATAAACAGCTGGATTAAGCTAAAATAAGATTTTCGCCTGCAGGTTTTAATACACTGTCAAACAAACTTTAGTTTTTAGCGCATCCTCACGTGAGCACATATTTTAAATTATTATTATTAGTAATATATATTTAAACTATCTTTGGCAACTTTTGAGTTTAAAATTTACCATTTCAGTATTACTGGCCCTATAGCAATTCCAATTTAATTCAATTAATTATATTATCAAACACTAATTCAAAGCTTCATAACCAATAAGAACAAGGGATTCCAATATAAGTAGTCTAACCTGACATTGAGTAAATCTTTAAAATATTTACTCCCTAAATACTTTGAGCAGTAAAACTTATTATAATTGTAAATACCACTGTTTGGACTAACCCATTGTTAAGTGTCCAATCCCAACTTGTCCTGATAAGATTCTTGCTATCAGCTGTATTTCTTTTTTTGTCTTACAGATTTTATTGCATATTTGCTTATCACTTCAGGCTATATTTCATATCACAGTCACTTTTCACACAAACTCAAAGACTCCACTACTCAAAAGTATATTCCAGGGAGGACTAAGCACACAAAATTTTTGAATCGACTCTATGTTCTTAGCTAAATACATAAAGAATTTGTTAAGCTGTTCCACTGTCCAAAATAAGAGTTAAACTACATGAAAGGATAAGGTAAAAATAATTTTTACAAAGACTGCCGGTGACTGCTGTTGAATTCTCTTTATTCTTTCTATATATCTGTAGTTGAGAAGATTCTAAGTGTGAGACTCTCTTGAATTAAGCCATGTTAAACTTTACAATACTCTAATCCATTGCATAACTTCCCTTAGCAATCATGGCATAGAATTGTGGTTTAAGAATTATTGTTCCAAATTATCCAACATTTCTACAATCGAGAGGCAGTCTATGCTGTTTCCTTTAGACACTGAGTGGTTCATAACTGATCAACAGAAAGCAGTGGTAGCGGTGCAATGTAAATCCCAACAATGGATCACAAAAGGCCACGCAGCTTCTGCCTTGCCCATTAAAGTATGCCTTTTGGAAAACTTCAGCTACCATCTCAGCAGTCTGACAATCCTAACACCATGGTGCTGAAGAAGTCAAACCAGGCCACATGTAAAATGCATGTGGAAAGACAGACGACCGCACGAAGAAAGAGCATTAAGATGACATGAAGATCCAGTACCCAGATGCTCCAGCTCCTGCTGTTCCAGCCTCACCTCACCATCTGGCTGCAACTTCACAGAGAGCCTCGAGCCTTAACTGCCCAGCTGCTAGCCTTCCCATACGTGTCATCCACAGAAGCTATGAAAGGTAATAAAATGATGATTGCTGTTTCAAGACACAAAGTTTTGGAGTGATTTGTTAAGCAGCAACAGTAAGAGGAATAAGAATTTCTAGTCCTTGGGTAGAATAACCATACATCTCTACTGAATGTCACTAGTCGTTCTGTTGAGGACCTCTTTAATTTGATACTATCTCTTTGACATCTTAGTTTTAGGTACTTAACTCTAATATTTTTTACGAGGAACCAGATAGTTTTAAACATAACTGCTTTACTAATGATCACTGAACAGGGATTCATCTCACCATGAAAACAGTTAAAAACAAGAAAAGTATTTTCCAGATGCTCAATAATTTTATCACCTCTCTTGACTCCCCATGCAGGGGTGATGTAAAGACCAAGGTGATGATGTTACATAATGATCAAGCCAGGAAAGTTTAAAAAATTATTTATTTAAAATAAAGCTAAAATTTCAAATGGTTTAAAACAGGACTATATCTAGTCCTCCTTCTAATTTATATTCTAACTTGATCAACATTTTGAATATGCTTAATTGAATTAAATATGATCCATGTACTACACATAAAATTAATTTAAGATCCTCCTTTTACTGATGACATACTTTGGCAAATAAGTAGCTTTAAAAATGCCATAAAACCCAATGGTAACTTACATTATAGAGAGCAAATTAGGATTCACTATGCTAAAATTAAAATTATGATTTGAGCAGATACTATCTAGAATACAAATAGATCACAATCAATTACTGCACAAAAAGACACTGATTAAGTAACCTAGAGGTATATTTTGATAGTGCTTTCCAGCAGGTTTCATAAGAATGGAAATTTCCTGAACATCAAATGTTCTACATGGATTAACAACAGCGACAATTTTTTTTATATATGCATAGGTGACTTATGAAAATTTTTAAATAAAGAAATTCTACATTCTTTTTTGAAGAAAAAAATGGCTTTGTCCCATAAGCACTCATGTAATCCTCATCCTCCAAGCAAAGGTGAGATAATTTTTTATTTTATTGGTCTAAAGATTCAAGTCATGTTCTTCTGGCCACAGGGTGTTAGTCTCAGGTGGTACTACACAATACAAACACCTCAGATATTCACCAGAGAGTTCAATATTCCCTAAAGCTCC
Organism: Cephalopachus bancanus; assembly: GCA_027257055.1. Classification (NCBI taxonomy): domain Eukaryota; kingdom Metazoa; phylum Chordata; class Mammalia; order Primates; family Tarsiidae; genus Cephalopachus; species Cephalopachus bancanus. The sequence goes on along the minus strand of JAPVLO010000384.1, from coordinate 2,779,646 downwards.
AACAATACAATGCCAATTACTAAATTACTAGTTTTCCCAGCATTCCAGCACATGCCTTCATTACAGTACTTCCCAGATTTCACCTTGCTGATTTGTCTGCATAGCTGTCTCTGTACCACTAACTAGTCTTTCTTAATCTCTAAGTTCTCATACCCAGCAAGGTCAGAAACACTGAACATGATAAGTGAACAAAGTGAATGAGTATCATCCAACTCCTTAATAAAAATAGGGCTGAGATAACCAGTATTTAACAAGAAGGAGTAAGGCAACTGATTATTCCTCTGACATCTTTAATTTCAGCTAAATAGTGCCTTATATCACCGTGAAGCAACATAACTAACCTATATATTAGCTAATTTGCCTTCAGAAATGCCGCCACTGATTATGACTTAATATTATGGCCTTGAGCCAAGAGAACAGATCAACAGTTGAAGAATGTTACTAATGTTGACAAACCATGGCAGCAGATAACATCCTTCTGTAAGAGATGGAACTAGAAAAATGACTCTATTGCCCAAGCTTGCTCCTCTCAACTTCTGGCTTAACATAGTGATTGGCAACACAGCCCACAGAATGAAAGTTTATCTGTGACTGACTTGGTTGAGGGTAGAGAGAACAATGTGGGAGAGAGTGCACCCTAATCTATAGTCTGTCTTGTGGGGATTAAAAGATTAAAAGAAAAACACACACACACACACACACACACACACACACACACACACACACACACACACACAAAACACACAACGGGCCATTCAGGCCTAAGCAGTAGTCACGGGAGGTTTAAAAAGAAGAGATAAACTCCCTCTATTTGATGCAGTAGGCCCAGGACACAATTTGTATGACATATGTATATATAAGCAGGATTACACTTTGACAAAGTGAAAATAAACCCAGCTGACAATCAGTCCATTATGTTTCTAATAGAAAGTAAGTAATTTTCTAATAGGATATCATGAGGCCATAGCACAACTGCAAAAAATGGCTAGCAGTTTTTCCTTTTGCATGATTGCTGCTTTCTTACCAATGACTCCTAGTCCCTGCTTTATTCCTCTATACTCCTTACAAAGATTACAGAGATACTCATTTACTAAACTGCCTCCTGTTTTTTGAGAGCGACCAGACCAAATCTAGAGCAGTTCCCACTTCCTAGTTTCTCCTTAGAGTCATGCAGCACAAGCCCAACCCCTACATAAAATGCTCCTCCCAACTCCCCTTTACGGAGATGCTCCGAAGTGTCCTCTAGATTGATCTTCAGCAAGCATAATACACCTAACTTTGATTGACTGGAAGTGTATTCTGATGGTTTTTGGAGAATAGATTTCATAAAATTAAATTGATATTATTTTTAAAAACTTATCATATTTAAAATCCCAAAGGAAGGAGATTATCTTACTCTACTTTTTAATGCATCCAACAAATATCATTCTTAAAAATCATCACTAGCCGGGCTCGATGGCTCAGCCTGTAATCCCGCGCCTTTGGGAGGCTGAGGTGAGTGGACTGCCTGAGCCCGCGGGCTCGAGACCCGCCTGGGCAGCGAGACCTCATCTCTACAATAAATCAAAAAATCAGCTGGGCGTGGTAGTGCATGCCTGTAATTCCGGCTACTCGGAAGGCTGAGGAGGAAGGATCACCAGAGCCCAGCAGGTTGAGGCTGCGGTGGCCGGGAGCGGCCACTGCACTCCAGTCTGGGTGACAGAGTGAGACTCCAACTCAAAAAAAAAAAAAAAAATCATCACTGAGGCACAATAATAATAAAATATACACGTAGGGTCAATAGCATCTTAAGAATAAGCAGACATAAGTAAATAGAAACAAGTCTCTTCCAGAATCATAAGTGGAAAAATTTAATACCAACTAGGGTTAACAAAGAAATGGCAGAAAGAGAAAATTATCTTTTAATGTAGTGTTGATCAGAAAAGAATGAGCAAATGATTTCCAACACTCAAAATCAACTACCATTAGATCGAGTCCCAAGGAATCAGTGCTCAGGGAGCAAAGGTTATCCTCATCACTAAAGCGTCTGTAAATTATGATGATATAATGGTGGAAAGAATCAGAATTCAAGAGCCCAACATGGTGTCAGGATAGTTGGCTTCATAAGAATGTCCTAGGTGGCTCAAGCCTGTAATTGCCGCACTTTGGGAGGCCAAGGTGAGAGGATTGCCTGAGACCAGGGTGGTGAGACCAGCCTGGGCAACTTAGTGAGACCTTGTCTCTACAATAAATTAAGAAGAAAAAAAATCAGCCAGGCGTGGTGGCTCACACCTGTAGTTCCAGCTACTTGGAAGGCTGAGGCAGGACTGCCAGAGGCCAGCAAGTCGAGGCTGCAGGGGCCATAAGCGTGCCAGTGCACTCCAGCCTGGGTGACACAGAGAGACTCCAACTCAAAAAAACTCAAAAAAAAAAAGAAAAAAAGAATGTCCCACAGAAGGTATTGACCCAGAATCTGAGTAGAGTCAGGAGACAGAAGAAAGACAGGAGAAGTACAGTTGTTTGTTTATCTTGGGGGTGGGTTTGTATGCATATGCTAATATATTCCTGCATATTGGAAAACTGGGGTGCTACAAAGCTGCTGCCTCTCCCGCTGACATGGCTCAGGCAAATGTAAGGGGATTCATTCAAAGCTGTAGATGCTGAGAGTTGAAACCAACTGTTCAAGCAATCAAGCGATAATGGGACCAGGCACAATTTACTTACTCTATGGTAAACAATCCTGAGACAGAGATCTGTTTTTAGCTACGCCCATAAATCCAAAGCAATGATGTCACAAATTTCCAATTCCGACCACATCCCTGACTCACCTGAAAATTACTCACCTCAGACCCTAAAAGTCTATAAACAGCCTTTCCCTCATTTTCCCATTTGACTATATTCCTACAACTCTGCCAAGTGGATGTTCTATAAGCTTAGGTTTGCTTGTTTATTTTCTGGTGGCCTTCTGAGTTACTGAAAACCAACAGCTTGCATGGGTTCATCCGATCTCATAAGGAATAGACATCACTATAGGAAAATGCCCGTGGCCTAGGAACCACAGAGTGTCGCTTAGTGGAGTGCTGGGAAATTACCAGAGATCTGATTGGCCTGAGCATCCTGATGCTTACTTTGCTTCCCAAGCCTCCACCTCCAGGAAGTCAAACTCTACAGCACCCCTAGATTGCCTACCTCAAGAGTAAAGCCATTTCCTGTTCTTCTGTCTATAAGAGATCTATAAGGACAGAGAGTCAGACACAATTCTCCACTAAATACAGTTCAATCTACCTTTTTATTTTCTCTTTCAAAATTTCTACCCACTTAATCTTTTTTTCCTCACTACAAATAAATACATGAGTAATAATCTCTAAGCAATGAGTTCCAAAATGAAAAACATTTGCATTTTTGCATATTTAAACTTTTGATAAAGATTTAAGAATTCTGTGTGTCTAAACTCTCCAAGAAATAGTAATTGATATGATACCTGTTAGTATAGTTTTAATTGTTAAACTTTTCAAGAATCATTCACAAATATGAATCTCAAACATAAAAGCAACTGCTCAGGGGGAAAAATAAAATCAAAGTACAGTTACAGGCCATACACATTTTAGCTATAACTTCACAGGAATGTTTCTTCATTGTCATTGGTATCTTCGTTTGAACAGGAATAAGTTGTATCTCTCAGGAGACTAAAAGTATATGACTTCATTCATATACTGAAAGAGTTTATTAATTGCCTGCAAAAAGACCGCAGAAATCAAGTATACATATCAAATACAGTTATTGAGAATAGCCAAAATTAGCAAAAACCAGCTAACGTTAGCTGGTTTTAGCTTATCTTTAACTATTTGCACAAACACTATTTTAAAAACACTAGTCATTTTTTGCCAGATATAACTTCCTGTTATGTGTCAAAATATTAAAAATACATTAAGATTGACTTCTAAGGTGGCTCATCTAAAGTAGTCTTTTACAGGGTATTTTGAAATTATCTCATCCTCCATAGAAACTATGAACCTTATCATAAAAATTATTCTATGAGTGATATCACAAATTGCTTTACAGAGTTTATTATGCCAGACAGTATTTTAAGCATCCTCTCTATACTCACCTTTTTAATCCTCACAGTCATCTTTTGAAGTAGTTATGACAATTCTCCCTCTTTTATGAGATTAGGGAATTGGAGTTCAGAGAGGTGAAGGACTTTCCCAAGGTTACACAGCAAATTAATGGTGGAGCCAGGACTCAAACCAAGACCACCTGACAACCTGATACTAATCTGTGCTGTTAACCGCATGACAAACTACTTAATGCTTGTGTACTCTTAAATACGTTTGTTTTCCAATACTGGATATGCACCTATAAACAATGGAATGATGTCTCTGATATCTATTTACACAGCTTTAATCAACTGTTAAAAGAAAATTAGAGTGCAACTGAGTTTTAATTAAATACTCTAGAGTACCCAATCATGCAATCAAGTCCAATATAAGCAGCTCTGATTTTAAGTAGATAATTTTTTTCCTTTGCCTCTGCTCACAGCAAGAGATCTAATCAAGAAGATATATTCAACCACATTAATCTGGAGACAGACCATGTATTCTTTCAATATAAAAAGGAAGCATTTGCAACATTTAAAATGCAAAATACAAACAAGAATAGATACTGCTGATTTGTATACCTGAAAATGCATTTTATTTGTGAACCTTTCCTTCAGTATGTTGTGATCTATCATCAACCATTGGTTATTAAGAATTCAGGGTGTCTGTAACATGTATTTCCCCTCTAACAGTAGATTCTAGCCAGATGCTAAAAAGCCCCTCAAAGTCTGAGTTCTAATTACTTTTCTTGTTATAAAAAAATCGTCTAGGAATTTAGTGTACGTTTAAGATTAACACTAACGTTCAGACAAATGCCTGTGAAATTTACGGACTACACTGCCCTTACATTTTATTCTCTGGTACCAAGCAGATGCCTTCTTCTTTACCTTTTATCGAGCTCATAAACAGATTTACTTGTATCATCATACTCTTAAAGGTGTTTTCCCCGAACAGCAGCTGGTCTAGAGGTCAGTGTCTAATCATAGGAGAGTGGGACAAATTGCTCCTATGCCTTTTTTTCCAGAACATTTACCAACCTGAGGCCAGAGCTAGGTTTCCAGAGTCCCCAGCAGGTGGCTTGGAGGAAGATTTGGAGATTCGTTCAAGTGTTAACTACAAATTTTTGCTATTTGGCACCAGAAAACGCTGGACCATCTGCCAGGTAGACCTCCACATTCATTAAAACTATCGTGCCATGTCTCTTCCCACCTGGGAAGACGAGGTGGGCATTAATGAGACTCCACATCTGATGGTGGGCAACATATACAAGCCAGACTTGATCAACATGCATTGATTTAGCTCACTTCAATTTGCATTCATTTAGTTATGCCCGTCAACATAGGTCTTCTATTTCTAGTGTTGCCAACGACACATGATATTAGGGGATTCTTTGTTGTTGTTGTTGTATCACGAACTGTAAAAAAAACTGGAAATCTTAAGGAGCCATACTGCAAGAAGCCACGCCTTGCCAAAGTCATGTCCCTTGCCAGATGCCCACATTCCAGCACTGAGCAATGTGGGTCAATAATGACATGGAGTTCTGGACCAACTCTGGACAGCTCTGAAAATCCATTCTAGCACGAGTGCTCCCCAGGGCATCAGCTAAGGTTGCTGTTGGGCCTACACAGGTTCCACTTCTGTGAATTGTCTTTCTGGCCCTTCTGTTCCACAGGTGCTGATCCCTAAGGCCTTCTACATAAATATCCTGCACATGATACATCTTCCCAGGAAATTCCACCTGTGATGTCCTCAAAACAGCTTTTAACAGTAATGAAGCTCTCTCTTTGAAACAACCTGCTCTCAAGGTTTTCGTCTTTTTTTTCTTTTGCAATCAATAAAATGCCAGACTAATCCAAGGTCAGTCCTAGTCCTCCTCTTTTTTTCTTAAACACTCTCTCTTACTTAATCCCAGCCTTTTTTTAAAATTAAGAAAAGTAGATTTATTAAAAAGAAAGATACATTGCAAAGGACACAATGGGCAAGACAGTGAGTTTCTGATGCCTGCTGACGAGCTCGGCCATTTCTATACCACTTGACACGGAGGAATCCCACACAGATCTCTCGTCTATACCTCTCTTCTGAATTTCACAATTGTAGACACACAGTTCATTTGATGGCATCTCCATCTGGTGCCATCATCTGGAGTCAGGAATCCTTGCTGACCATCAATCCATTTACCATATACTAGCCCCTGAGCTTTTAAAAACATCAGTGGAATCATATTATGATTCTGCTTCAGTGGCTATCCATTTTATTTTAGGTAAAACATTCACATCATTTTCCATGATCCAAAAGTGGGCTGAAGATGTTTCATATTAGTGAATATTCGCATTTCCTATTCTATCATATTTATAATTATCCAAACTGGGATTCTTCTGAGAGTGTTATTAACAATAATTCTATGACAATGGGCAATAACCAGAGACCATAGGTTCATTCATGTATGTCCACTGCACTGTTGTCAAACCTTGTGAAATTACAGAATGCTGTGACATAGTTTTAACGCCCTAGTATTCACAGCCTTACTACTGATTTAGGCTGCAAAAGGATGTCACGGTCAAACATTTAGCATCTACCTTTAGTGAGTAAAACCCATAAAGATTTCTCATGAGTCAAGATGTTTAACTAGCCCAGTGCTTTGCAGGCTTTTTATGTTCACTGGAATAATCTCTGGGATAGTTTCAAATGTATGACCATAATACATTTTAATAACCACAAAATCAGAATTTCCCGGGATAGGCCCAGGCATATACATTTTAGAAGACCTTCCTAGGTGAGATCATTACACTATACTATGACAAGCAACGTTGCAGCTATTTTTTAAGTTATACTGGCAAATATCCTAACACTGATTGTGTATCCATATCTATAGTGAGAATATTAGCAGGCTTAGCAGAATTAGTCACCCTTAGACCAGGATTGGCCTTGGGTTAGTCAGATCAGTTCTTGGTTTTGCTTTAGAACATGCCAGCAACCAAGGCATTTTTTTGTTGTTGTTGTTTGTTTTTGTTTGTTTGTAGCAGGGACAGATAAAACATAATTGGCGAAATGTCTGTTGTTGAGATTGGAAATTCATACCTACTTTTCATCCCTATTTTTGCATATATTTAAATGTTTTCTTGGCCCAGAACAGTGGCTCACGCCTATAATCCCAGCACTTTGGGAGGCGAAGGTAGGAGGATTGCTTGAGTCCGGGAGTTCGAGACTAGCCTAGGCAGCATAGTGAGGCCTCGTTAAAATTAAAAAATTTGTCAGGCATGGTGGCACACATCTATTATCCCAGCTACTTGGGAGGCTGAGGCGGGAGAATCTCCTGAACCCGGGAGGTAGAGGCTACAGTGAACTGCAATCCTGCTGTTGTACTCCGGGCCTAGGCCACAGAGTGAAACTGACTCAAAAAAATAAATAATAAAATTTTAAATTTAAATTAAAAAAAAAATCCTGAACTAAAAGTTTTAAAATAAGAACCATTGGTAAAACAAATAAATAACTTATTGACTAAAATGGCCAAGTAAAGTCCAGCTAATTCTGTTTCTTAAATTATTTATTTCCTCTCTTCCCTATATCTTTGTTGTCACTACCCTTATTTTAGGTCTTTATATCTCTCACCTGAAATCTAAATTTACTTATCTCACCCTGGTACTTCCTAATTAATTTATTCATTAATTCAGTCATTCACTCATTCCTCAAAAGAATATTTATGAAGTACATCTACTTAAAAAGAACCAGGATATGTTAAGAAGCTGATATCCTCTCTGGGCTGCCAAAACTAGTCTTCTACGTCAAAAATGTGATCAGACTATTCCCCAGAGAAAACAAAAGAAATTTATCATCTATGACAATGGGTTCACAAACTTTTTCTTAAAAGGTGAGATAATAAATATATTAGGATTTGCAGATCATAGGTTTCTGATGCAACTACCCAACTCTGACATTGCAATGCAGTCATAGACAACACATAAACAAATGGGTGTGGATGTGCTCCAATCAACCCAATTTACAAAAAACAGGTGGCCAGATGGATTTGACCCACAAGTATAGTTTGCCAACCCCTGATCTATGTTAACCGCCAAATTGCTTAAAACGTTAATCTAACAACATTAACAACCCAATTTCTCTAAAATAAATAAATATGACCTCAAACCACCATGATAAATCTTTGGTAGAATACCTATTAATACTCCAATAACCAGAAAAAGTATGACTTTCTCTGTAAAGCTTTCTCTATATTCTACATCTACCCTGAGTCTTGGCAGAGTTAATGCCACCCCTTAGAAATACCTATTTTATAAAATGCTATGAAGTCACTAATTGCATATCACATATCATCTAGATTCTATATTCCCACCATCACTGTCCCCACCAACATGTAATCAAAGGGCATTTCTAGGTGTTCCAAAACACCAGTAAGTATAGTATAGTATCATAGACACTGACACTTAAGCCTCTCAGAAGACTGAAGTTGAACGTTATGTTCTTCTGGGAAAATACATGGAACAGTACTGACAATTGAACATTATTTCTTTTTCTAAAAGTCCAAAGCAATAAATATGCAGAAATAAGACTTCAAGGGAAATTAACTGCATGCTTCCTATGCATTGTATATAAATGCTTTGTTCTAAATGTATTCCTTTAGTGCTTTTAATGTTTTGTTTTGTTTTTTTCCAAGACCATAATGAGGTTAGTCACGTTTTCTCCTCAAGCACAGCAATATACAACAGGCCAGATGAAAGGACTGTAAGAGGTCAGCTTGCTTTCATCCCTCTTCTCTTAGGAAGAAACATTCTTAATATCCTAACAAAAAGAAAAATGATTCTGTTTTTAGGGACCTCAATTTCACAACCTTCTCTAATAATCTGTTCTAATGCTTAACAAATGTTTTTGTTAGAAAACAATCTTCATATAAGAGCCTTATGTTACAGAATAAAATAAACTTTTTGTCCTGTTCGTAAGAAAGAGAGAAAGTAGCACATATTGCCTGTGTAAGAGACCTGCATATATTTAAACAACATCATGAAATCATCCCAACTATTTACCATTATCCTTTCAGAATTATTTTTTGAAGCAATCATCGTGGTTTTTAAACTATTAAGGTGTTTTAAACTTAATCACAAATATTTATTTTTCTGTTCAAAGCCACTAGTACTAAATAATTGTTTGTATTGGCTTTCTTTCCCTAACTATTATAAAAATGTAAAGTTCTAATTATTTAAATGAATTAAAACAATTTAAAATTTAACGCCTATCCTTTTGTTTAGACCTTGAGCAATAATGTTTTCTGAACAAAGTTTCCTTTACATAGAATCCTCAAATACGTTTTTATAAAATATAGTATATCTAATATATATATGTATATATATAGTATAATATATCTAATTGAAAATAAACAAGCACAGTGTCATCTAAAGTGGGAGGTTGAAAGCTCATGAAATTTTAATGAGTCACCTTGAATAAGAAAAACAGCAGGAAATGGGGATAGCTCACAGAATACTATTTCATTCATATTCAAAGCACTATTGTGAAATTGAATCAGAAGGCTGAAGGGGTGACATGGTGAGAAAGAACTTTTATTTGTATCTAGGTTACATCACACTTCACATATTCTTTTCCTTTCCAAGCTAAAGGTATCTTCTCTTCAATAAAATAATTTTATCTATCTCATCCAAGATAAAACTACTTTCTATTATTTGATTGTAATTCATTGCATAATAATAAAAGCTACATACAATGCATTGCTCAATATGATTTCAGAATGTTTTTGTGGCTACAATGGCATATGCTAATTATGCTGAAAGTACAGATAAAACCTACTGACCAAAAACCAATGCCCCAGAAAATACATCTGATTGTCATACTGTTACCAAAATCATGACATTTATAATATGTGTGACTAAAACTCTATTAAACAGGACTGACAGATGAAGCTTGTCTTAGAAGATGTTTGTCATACATAGGTCACATATAGACCAGTGCCTCTCAAACCTTCAGAATCACCTGCGAAGCTTTTAAAATGATAATGATACCTGAACTCTATCACATAGATATTTTGGTTTAATTTTTGCGGGATGGGTTCTGGACATCAGTACATTCAAAAGCTGGTCAAATGATTCTAACACACAGCAAGAAATGTGAACTGATGAGGAAGCAAAAAGGAAGAAAAAAGAATGGCTTTTATATTCCATGTTCTAAGGATGGCATGTCCCTCCTGTCTTAGGGCAAGCTCAGGTTAAAGAAAGAGAAACACATTTAACCAGCTGAAGCAAAAATGGAATTTCATTGGCAGGAAAGAAGAAAATCTGTAAGAAGGGAGTAAATGTGCAGAAAGAAGAAATGAAAAGTTGTCAATGGCTAGTTTTACTGTCTCATCAGTAGACTGTCTCTCTTGGAAACCACATGACTTATGGTTTCTACTCCTCTGTTTGCTCCGTTCTCTAAGGAAGTAAAGAAGTAAGATTCCACCATTTTCCCACAAACCAACATTTTGTTCAGCTCTTGAATTTTACAATCCCAAAGCTCTAGTGTTCACCAACTGCCTCCTCGGGCTCTTGTTCCAACTCTAAACTCCTAGGAAAATAAATCTGTCTGTTGCTGCTTAAATTAAATATCTTCCTCTGGAAGATTGTAACTAAAGAGGAAAATAGGTACAGAAAGTCCCCTATGTACAAATCTTCAAGTTGCAAATTTTCAAAATTGCAAATGTGCATTCACATGTCCAATTAGATAAGTTAGTTCACATGTCTAGCATACATTGTCACATGTGTGCATCCTCTACAAGTGGTTGTGCTTTTGTGTACTTTACAGTATGGTACTGAATAGAGTACAGTTGTATAGTCTCTTTATTTCAAGCCTAGCATGTCCAGAAGCAAGTGTAAAAGCAGTGATGATGTAGCTGGTACTGCTAAGAAGCACCAAGCTATAATGGAAACAAAAGTGAAAATAAATCAGAGTGGAGCAAGGTGCAAAGATGATAGATGTCACTCATTCTTATAACATGAATTGTTCAACCATTGGTACAATTCTAAAGAACAAAAACAAGATCATTGAGCATGTGAAGTCCGCTGTGTCGATAATGCTGATAATAATATCAAAGAAGCATGGAAAAGAGAGAGACAGATGGAGAAACTTCTCATTGCGAGGATGCAGGACCAGCATCAGCATTGAGTCCCACTCAGCTTAGTGCTGATTCAAAAGAAAGCTAAAAGACTTTATGAAGACCTGAAGAAGAAACACAGCAAAGAATCAGAGGGCGCACCTTTTAATCCTAGCCATGGCTGGTTTCATCAGCTTGAGGCCACCTTCACAATGTAAAAGTAAGTGGTGAGGCAGCAAGTACAGATATGGTAGCTGCCCAGGAATTTTCTGAAATACTTCGAGAAATTATTGATGAAGGCGCACATCTACCTGAGCAGGCTTTCAATGTGAATGAGACAGGACAGTACTGGAAAGGAGGATGCCAGACTGAAGTTACATCAGGAAGGAGAAAAAGTTGATGCCAGGCTGAAAAGCAGCAAAGGACAGGCTAACTCTGTTGTTTGGTGGCAAATTTGGTGACAATATGAAGCTGAAGGCTTACTTAATTTACCATTCAGAGAACCTAAGAGCCCTTAAAAACATAGCCAAGGGCTCTCTTCCTGTTGTGTGGAAGAGTAACCCCAAAGCCAGGGTACACTGGCCATTTTCCAGAACTGGTTTTTTCACTACTTCCCAGAAGTAGGACTAGCTTTCTACCACTTGATCCCCTTGGAGAAGGACATCACATTCAGCATTCTTTTGCTGCATGACAATGCTCCAGGACACCCCCATTCATCCCAACATCAAAGTAGTGCACCTGCCAACAGATATGACATTGTTCATCCACCCTATGGACCAGGGAATTATAGTGACTTTCAAATAACATTATTTATGTCACTTTTCATCAGACATTAAAGGCAAGTGATGAATCAGGAACAATCTTGCAACAATTTTGGAAGGACTACAGCATCTACAAATCCATAAAAAACATTGGCTTTGCTTGGCATGAGGTTATCGTGGCCACCATAAATGGGGTTTGGAAGAATCTTTGCTCGCAGTTTGACCATAATTTTCATGGATTTGAGAAGGTGGATGAGGAGTCCAAAAAAGAGCTTCAGCCTCTTAATGACCTTCAGTAAGAAGCCGGAGCTAGAATTGCAAGAGGACAACTTCACCGAACTCCTTGCTGTGTAACACGAGGAGCTTACTAATGGTGACCTGATGGAATTGGAGGCCCAGAGAAAGGACGAAGAGAGACAACAGGAGAAAGAAGTAACTGAAGAAATAAAGAGGCTCACAATGCAGAAAATGGCAAGGGGATTTTCTTTTTCTTTTTCTTTTTTTGAGGAGGCATTGCTAGTTTTTGAGGTACAGGACCCAAATGTAAAACAGTACACGAAGGTTGCAGCAGCCATTCAGAGTGCAATTCAGTACTACTGTGTCATCTATGACGAGAAAAAGAGCTTCTACCCAGATATCACCTAATTACTTTTTCTTTTTTTTTTTCCTTTTTTTAGAAAGCAGGATTTATTGAGAGGACAGTACAGAATGGGAAAAAATATTTGCCAACTGTGTATCTGACAAAGGCCTAACATCTGGGATCTATAAGGAACTCAAACATGCCGAAAGGAAAAGAACAAACAGCTCTATTAAAAAGTGGGCAAAAGACATGAATAGACACTTCTCAAAAGAAGATACAGGCAGCCAAGAGACTCATGAAAAAGTGCTCAGCCTCACTCATCATCAGAGAAATGCAAATCAAAACCAAGTTGAGATACCACCTAACCCTAGTAAGGATGGCCATCATTAATAAAACAAATGACAACAGATGCTAGTAAGGATGTGGAGAAAAAGGAACGCTTCTACACTGCTGGTGGGAATGCAAACTAGTGCAACCTCCTTGGAAGGCAGTGTGGCGATTTCTGAAAGAACTAAAAATTGACCTTCCATATGACCCAGCAATTCTCCTATTGGGAACATACCCGGAGGAACTCAAACCATTCTACCAAAAAGATATTGCACTCATATGTTTGTTGCAGCTCTATTCACAACAGCAAAAAAACATGGAACCAACCATATTGTCCATCGAAGCTGGACTGGATTAAAAAAATGTGGTACATAAACACAATGCAGCCGTAATATTATTATGCAATATTATGGAATATTATGCAGCCGTAAAGAAGGACAAACATATGGACTTCGTAGCCACTTGGGTGGATTTAGAGTCGATCATACCCAGTGATCTATCACAGAAACAAAGAACAGAGTACCATATGTTCTCACTCATAAGTGGACCTTGAATGGAAAGGGATTGGCAATAGTGGGAAACTGTCAGGGGAAGGGGGTGGGATTGACAGTTGAGGGAAACTGCTAGGGGAGGAAGGGGCACACCTCATCAACAAGGGTACCTGCATAATCAGCATTTGTATACCTAACCCTGAATTATACACCACATCTTTATAATAATAATAATAAATTTAAAAAAACAGAGAGGACAGAAAAGCTCCCTCAGTGAGAGGGAACCCTGAATTGTTTTTTCAAGAGGGTAGGTAGAACTGAATCCAGCAAAGAACCAGAACCTGTGCCATCCATGTCAGATGTGAAAGAAAGTGCAGCTTGCCCTCCATCTCCTATTGCTGATGATCCTTCAGCTCTACCATCTCCCACCCCCTCTCCCTCCTCAGTTACTCTTCTTGCTTATTCACTCATTGACAGTCCCTACATGCCAGCTGTTCTACTGAACTTTTCAAAGTATGGTAAGACTAAAAATGTTGTATTTTTTATGTGTTATTTGTGTGAAAAAGTATTATAAACCAGCATTATATAGCCAATTATGTTAGTTGGGTGCCTAGGCTAACTCTGTTGGGCTTATGAACACATTCGACTTATGAAGGTGCTCTTGGAATGGAACTCGTTCGTATGTAGGGGAATTACTGTATAGATAGTCACCCAAATGCATCTTCAGCGTGATCTGGGATAGAGGAAGATTTTCTGAAATGATCCTAGAGAAATCTAAGGAGTCTAGTTTTCTATTCACACTGCATGGTTGGGTGCAGTCGTTTTTTTCTATTTTTTTTTTTGAGTTGGAGTCTCACTCTGTCACCCAGACTGGAGTGCAATGGCCGCTCCCAGTCACCGCAGCCTCGACCTGCTGGGCTACGGCGATTCTTCCACCTCAGCCTTCCGAGTAGCCGGAATTACAGGCGTGCGCTACCATGCCCGGCAAATTTTTTGATTTATTGTAGAGATGAGGTCTCGCTGCGCAGGCGGGTCTCGAACCCGCGGGCTCAGTCAATCCACTCACCTCAGCCTCCCAAAGGCGCGGGATTACAGGCTGAGCCACCAAGCCCGGCTAGTTTTTTTCTATTTCATTAAATTTTCCTATTTATGTCTTGATTCTACTTCTCAGAGCCTACACAATATGCATAATAAACATGAGCCTTGCAAGCTGAATATGCAATGCTCTAGATTGGTCTATCATTGGCTCAGCATTCCCAAGCGTCAATATCTGCAGCTTAGTTCTTTGACTTTTTTTTTTTTTTTTTGGGCCCTTTTCTACTTATGTTCTCAACTATTGTGCTAATAATTACCTAAAAACTATTGCAGAAGGGCTAGAATAAAACCAAAATGGCTGTAGTTTTGGTACGTTTAGTAACCACACTGACAGCCACAGACATTTCCATCATCATAGAAAGTTCTACTGAACAGAGCTGGAAGCCTGCTCTATTAATCAGGCAGTAGTATTATACCATACTGTAGGTTTTCCAAATGTATGTGGATATCCACACGTACTTCCTTCATTTTTAGTTTTAGTTTCCACAGCAGAACACAGTGCAAATACAAAATATGTCGAACATCTGGTTCAGATATGATAAATTTCTGGTGTGGATGTTCTGAGAGCTATACACAAGCAATTGTCCAATTTCATCAGCACTGTTTCTGGTGGGACAAGTGACCAAACTGACCATCTCATAACTTTGCTTAGTTTTTGTCTTTATTAAAAAAATAGAAAGTAGCTTTCTGTTGTAGAGAGCCTTTAAATAAAAACAGTAACACCAAATTCTAATTTTAACTTACGGAAAAAAGCACATAAGCTATATATTTAGAATGATAAAAAATAAAATTGGAAGATAATTTGATTATGCCCTGTTAATTTCTCCAAAGATGTCTAAGAAGTATATTTGAGCAAAACTGGTTTTTTAGTCATTATCTCCTTATTTTAGACCTCGAACATACTATTAAAATAAAGCAAACTTACTCTCTTTTAGTCTTATTTTCCTCAATTTTGTGTTATTATTGTTACTTTGTATTTATTTATGTTCTAACAAACCCGATAACACCATATTTTGTACATATACTGATGTGTGAGATTTTTATTTTACAAAGCAATCTGCTTTTTTCTAGAAGAAAAAAGAAAACAAAAAATATCCGTATACATTTGCCACTTTCAGTACTCTTCACTCCTCCTTCGATCCAAGTTACCATCTGTAGCCATTTCCTTTCAGCCTGAATAAGTTCCTTTTGTATTTCTTGGAAGAGCAGGTCTGCCAACAAATTCTCTCCATTTTTCATTTTAAAATGTCCTTACTTTATGGACATTTTTAAAAGGTGATCTGCTGGGTGAGAATTTTGTTTGTCCATTTCGTGTTATTTAGACACTTTTGACGATGTCACTCCAGCACCTTCTTGTCTCAGCTGTTGTGGTGAGGAGTCACATGTTCTCCTTTTTATGGTATCTTGCTTCTTTTGCTGGTTTAAAGATTTTTGTCTTTGCTCTCAGTAGTTTTACTACTTTGTGTCTATGTGTTTCTGCTTATGATTTTTCCTCTTTATGGTTCATTGATCTTCTTGAATGTGGAAGAAAAATTTTTTAAAATCAAATTTAGGCTTGTTTTCTGCAGAGAAGAGTTGCTAGACCTCCTTAAGTCACCATTACCAAGAGTACGTTTCAGCTCCCAACTTCCTAACTGGTATCATTCATGAATATACTAGACTAGTTCATAGCATACAAATTTTATGTAATAAATATATAAATCAAATGTATATTATATAAAATGTGGTTAAAATGTTAATACTCTAGAAGGAGTCATATCACTCTTTAGAATAATAGTTCTAAAAGTAGTCACCATTACAGCTAAAGATTTTAAATATGACAAAGAGACATACTATTATAAGCAGGTGGAAAAAGGCTTTTTCCCTTCACTGAATCTACTAAGGGAGGGCCAAGCCAACAAAAGTTTAGCATTTGGGGACTGGTATCTGAACATCAGGGCACTAATAAAGACAAATAAGAATGATCTTCTTTGAGCCAGCGATAATAGTAGAGGAAACCAATATATAAGCATGGCAACAGAAACAGGCATTTGAGTATTGAGAGAGGATGGGTAGCAAAGTCATGAACTTAAAACCTTTGCTGTTCCTGAATATTCTAACTTTTCATATAATCATTAACGCTCCAGAACAATAAAACAAAATACATGACTTATCTCTGAATCTGACCCTGCACACACACACTTTTTTCATTCACAGAAATGGCAATGTCATGAATTACAGATTAGTTACCTCAGGCCACTAACTCATAGGTAGTAATACTTTATCAGTTTAGTAAAAAAAAAATACATTTCTAACACATTAAGCACAAAAACATTAAAACCAGTATATCTAATTCAAAAGTAGTTTTAATTTGGGAGGAAATGCAATAATGGACAGGTTTGACTAACAAAAGGATTTCTCATTTAACAATAAACATCAAAATGTAAAAGATATGTGATATACTCTTAATTACAAAACGTTGCTGAAAATCTTGCCATCTTGTGATACAAATCTTCTCAACTTGTCCTTCAAAACTGCTTGGGTATTCTTGTCTATTTGTTTTTCTAAGTAAATGTGAAGATCCACCTCCTGTCTAAACTCCTTCCCCACCCCCCAAAAACAGAAAAGCGACTCTGCTTGAATTACTTAAATTTACTCAACAATTTGGAAAAAAATTGCATACTTATCACACTTTTGCTTTTCTTATTTCAAGTTATTTAATTTATAAATAAAATTGTGAATATTCATAGTATATAGTGTGACAATCTGATATTACATATAGATTGTATATTGATAACCAGTCAAACTGATACATCCATCACCAACTGTAGTTGCCAATACGGAGAGGGTCAGGGAGATAGTGATGAGGACACTAAAATACTGCTCTCATCAAATTTCAGATTAACAATATAGCACGATGAACTGTACATTAAAACCACATTATTTCTTTATTCATTCATTTATATTAATTCATTCATTCTATAATAAGGTTTATACCCTTTGACCACTATCACCCCATTTCCTTCATCCCTACTCTCTCCTTTTATGAGTTCTACTTTTTTAGATTCCATCTATATCATATAGCCTGTGCCCTTCTTTCTGGGTCTGACCTATTTCATTTGGCATTATGTCCTCTAGATTCGTGTTGCAGCAAGTGACAGAATTTCCTTATTTCTTATGACAAATAATGTAGTGTGTACATTTCTTTCATCTTGACTATTGTGAATAAAGCTGCCATAAACAGGGTATTGCACATATCTTTTTGAGATACTGATTTCACTTCCTTAGGCTATATACTCCAAAAGGGGATTGTTGAATCGTATTGTAGTTCTAATTTTAATTTTCTGAGAAACTTCCATACTGTTTTCCATAATAACTATATCAATTAACATTACCAACAACAGCATATGGGGGGTCCCTTTTCTCTACATCTTTACCAACATCTGTTATCGCTTGTCTTTTTGATAACAGCAGTCCTAACAGGTGTGAGGTAATAACTCATAATCTTTTTGATTTGCATCTCCCTGATCATTAGCGAAGTTGAGCACCTTTTGATATATGTTGGATATTTGAAAGTTTTCTTTTGAGAAATGTCTATTAGGGTCATTTGACCACTTTTTACTCAAGGTTTATTATTATTATATTATTTGTTATTGAGTTGTGTGAGTTCCTCATTAGATATATCTCTAATCAAACACAAGGTTTCCAAATATTTTCTCCCGTTTTGTAGGTTGCTTTTTCACTCCCTGATTGTCTCCTTGGCTATGCAGAAGCTCTTTAGGTTGAAGAAGTCCCACTTATTTATTTTTGCTTTTGTTTCCTGTGCTTTTGGTGTCATATCTAAAAAAATCATTGCCAAGACCAATGTCAAGGAATTATTTTCCCTATGCTTTTTTATAAGAATTTTACAGTTTCAGTTCTACAGTCTATGAAGCATTTTGAGTTAGTTTATGAGCATAGTGCTAGGTAAGTATCCAATTTCAATCTTCTTCACATAAAGAGTTTTCTCAACATCAATTATCAAAGAGACCATCATTTAACCACTGCATACTCCTTGTACCCTTGTCAAAGATCAGTTGACCAGATATGTGTGGATCTATTTCTGGAATCTCTATTCTGCTCTATTGGCCTATATGTTTATTTTTATTCCAGTGTCAAGCTGTTTATATTACCATAGCCTTGTAATATAGCTTAAAATCATGGCTTGTAAAGCTTTCAACTTTGTTCTTTATTCTCAAGATCATTTTTGGCACTCAGGATATTTTGAAGTTTCACATGAATTTTAGCATTTTTTCTATTTCTGTAAAAAAATTCCAAAATGTGATAGGGATGGCACTGAATCTGTAGATCTCTTTCAGTAGCATGGGCATTATAACAATGTAAATTCTCCCAATTCATAAACATAGAATATTTTTACATTTGTGTCTTTTTTTTCAGTTTCTTTCTTTTTTTTTAAATCAATATCTTTTATTATGGTTTTGTGGGGTACAGTTAAGGGTTAGGTATAGAAATACATTTTATTCTGGCACCCTGTTGATAAGAGGTGTTTCCCCGCCCCCAGACAGATATTTGCTACTGTTAATCCCATCTCTCTCCCCCCAATAGTTTCCCAGTACTGTCAGTCATTTTCTTATAGTATTACATTGGATGTTAAAGGTCCATTATATGAGTGAGAACATGTGATACTCGGGTCTTTGTTTCTGTGAGAGGTCACTCAGTATTATAGACTCTAGTTCCATCCAGGTGCTGCGAAATTCATGATTTTGTTCCTTTTTATGGCTGTGGAGTATTCCGTCGTGTATATGCACCACATTTTTTAAATCCAGTCCTCTTTTGATGGGCAGCATGGTTGCTTCCAGGTTCTTGCTATTGTGAACAATGCTGCGATAAACATACATGTGCAGGTAACAAAACCTCAATTTCTCAACCAACTCATCTTCGACAAAGCCTCCACCACCTACTACTGGGGAGAGGAGTACCTATTCAGTAAATGGTGCTGGGAAAACTGGCTGACCACATGCAGAAGATTGAAACAGGACCCCTATCTATCCCCATGCACAAAGGTTAACTCCAAATGGATCACAGACCTAAATGTGAAACCTCAAACCATAAGAACCTTAGAAAATGAAGGACATACCCTCATGGAAATCGGAACTGGCATCCAATTCCTGAACAAAACCCAAAACCCACAGGTCATAAGAGAGAAGATAGACAAGTGGGACCTTATTAAACAGTTTCTTTCTTAAATGTCTTATAGTTTTTATTGTATAGATTTTATACCTACTTGTTAAAGTTTGTTCTTAAATATTTTCCTATTTTTGATGCTATAATAATGGAGATATTTTCTTAATTTCCTTTTCAAATAGTCTGTTGTTAGTATACAGAAACACAACTGATTTTTAATGCTGATTTTGTATCCTGCAATTTTAATACATTCATTAATTAGCTCTAACAATTTTTGAGGCATCATTAGGGTTTTCCAAACATACAAATCATGTCATCTGCAAACAGAAATAATTTAACTTATTCCGTTCCCATTTGCATGACTTTTGTTTCTTTTTTTTGTCTAACTTTGCGGCCTAGGATCACCACTACTGTGTGGAATGGAAGAGTTGCAAGTGGGTATCCTTATGCTGTTCCTAATTTAGAGAAAAAGGTTTCAGCTCTTTTCCACTGAATATGTTGTTAGTTGAGGGCTTTTCATATATGGTCTTTATTGTGTTGACGTACTTTTTATACCCAGTTTCTTGAGAGTTTTTATTGTAAAGGGATGATGAATTTTTTTCAAATGTTTTTCTGCATCTGTTAAGGCAATCATGCATTTGTTTTTTTCTTTATTCTGTTGATGTGATGTATTCACATTTATTGATTTATGCAGGTTGAAGCATACTGTCATTCCAGGGATAAATCCCACATGATTATGGTGTATGATCCTTTTAACGTACTGTTGAATTTGGTTTGCTAGTATTTTGTTGAGGATTTCTGTATTCATGTTCATGAACGATACTGGTCTGTAATTAACTTTTGTTGTGCTGTCCTTGTCTAGCTTTAGTATCAAGAAAATTTTGGCCTCTTAAAATGAGTTTTGAAATGTTCCCTTCTTGTCCGGATGTGGTGACTCAAGCCTGTAATCCCAGCAAAGTGAGAGGACTGCCTGAGCTCAGGGATTCAAGACAACTTGGTTAGACCTCATCTCTACAATAAAAATAAATAAATAAGCCAAGCGTGGTGGTGCTCACCTGTAGTTCCAGCTACTTGGAAGGCTGAGGTGGAAGGATTACCTGAGCCCAGGTCGAGGGTGCGGTGGCTGTGAGTGTGCCACTGCACTCCAGTCTGGGCAACAGAGTGAGACTATGACAAAGAAAGACAGAAAGAAAGAGAGAGAGAGAGAGAGAGAGAGAGAGAGAGAGAGAGAGAAAGAAATATTTCCTTCTCTTCAACTTTTGGAAGAGTTTAAAAAGGATTGGCATTAATTATACTTTAAGTGTTTGACAGAATTCACCTGTGAAGCCATGTGGTCTTGGACTATTCTTTGTTTTGTGTGTGTGTGTGTGTGTGTGTGTGTGTGTGTGTGTGTGTGTGTGTGTTTTATTATGCAATCTCCTTACTGATTATTGCCATGTTAAGATGTTCTATTTCTTCATGATTCCGCCTGGTTAGATTATTTGTTTCTACAAATTCTACTATTTCTTCCAGATTACCCAAACTGTTGGCACATAATTGTTCACAGTGGTCTTTTATTATCCTTTGCATTTCTGTGGTTTCAGGTGGAATGTCTCCTCTTTCATTTATATTATTTATTTGAATCCTATTTTTTTCCTTTAGTCTAGCTAATTTTATTTATCTTTCCAAAAAAACTAGCTCTTAGTTTTGTTGAACTTTTCTACTGTTGTGTGTGTATGTAGTGTGTGTATATGGGGTGTGTGTGTGTGTGTGTGTGTGTGTGTGTGTGTGTGTGTGTGTGTATGACTCTAAGCTAAATCAGGGGTAAATAAGAATTCTTTGAGCAAGAACTGAGTATCACATGTTCTCACTCATAAGCAGACTTTGAACCATTATCATAATATGATTTAAAAATGGGATTGGCGGTAGTGGAAAACTGTGGGGGTGGGAGGGTGGGAGGTGGGATTGGCAGTAGTAGGAATCTGCCAGGAGAGGGGGGTACACACCTCATCAACAAAAGTACCTGCATAATGAACATTTGTATACCTGACCCTGAATTGTACTCCTCATCTTTAAAATAAAAGAAAGAATTCTTTGCACAAAGGGAAAGGGCACATGTATAGGTGTGAGTGCATGCATTCCTATAGGGAGACTGTCTCTAACAGAGGCAACAGCATGTATTTTTGGGCAATTTGAATCTCCACACTCCATGAAGTAGGAGTAAGAAGTAAGAGTATAGGTGATAGGAAAGTCAGAGGAGAGTTGTAGTTAAGATTATCATCTTTTTAGTCTCTAATTTATTTCTGCTCTAATCATTGTTATTTCCTTCCTTTTGCTGCCTTTAGACTTAGTTAGTTCTTGTTTTTCTAGTTTCTTGAGATGTGAGATTAGGGTATTTGAGATATTTCTTTTTATTTTTTAGGTAGGCATTTATTGAACTGCTTAGAACTGCTTTGACTGCATTCCATGAGGTATGCTATGTGTTTCCACTGTTGTTCATCTCAACCTATTTTTTTATTTTCATTTTGATTTATTCTTTGATCCGCTAGTTGTTCAAGAGTGTATAACTCAGTGAACATATTCATGAATTTTCCAAGATTCTTTTAGGTATTGGTTTCTAATTTTATACCATTGTCGCCAGAAAAAAATAAATGAGATTATTTTAACCTGGGGTCCAAGGTCATTGGGTCTGTTACCAGGAACTCAAGCAAGAGTCGGTACTGTCAGGCCCCAGATGAATTGTATACTGCCTTCAGGACCCTGGTCAATATGGTTGGCACAAGCATAAGGGTCAGATTCGTGATCTGCAAATGGTGGGCCTATTTCCAGGTGTGCAAATGAGTGTGGCTTGCCTTGGGACTTGGAAGGGCTCTCAGTGGGTCACTGGCTGTTCTTCTGATAAGAAGTACAAGGCTGAAAGGTGCTGGAACAAAGTCACTGGGCTGCTTCACGGTCCACAGCCTAGATCAAGGTCCACATGTCTGTTTCTGGAAATATAGAAATGCATGCCTTCCCTGGGTCCCTAGGTGAGCAGAACTGCTCTCAGACCATGGCTGAGAAGAGTTGGAGCTGAGACACAGGGTTATTTCAGAACCTCTGTGGGCCAGGGTTGTCAAGCTTTCATGGGCAGCAGACAGGTGTGTCTCCCACAGGTCACCATGAAGGCAGGACTGCTCTCATTTTTTGTTCCTGTTCATCAACATTGTATAGTCGTCCATTTAATTATTGTAGTTCCCTTGTCGATGCTCTTAATTTTTTTCCCCACAAAGACTTTTTTTTTTTTAGGCTTATTCTTGTATGACTTTTGTTGCTATTGTCAATGGAACGTTTTCCTATCCAGCTTTCTAACTGGTCAATAGCAGCATAAAAAGCTTTACATTTTAATAATGCCTTTACATATACAACCTTGCTAAGTTCTGTTACTTCTAATCATTTGTAGATTTTCT
The DNA here is from genome assembly GCA_027257055.1 of Cephalopachus bancanus. NCBI lineage: Eukaryota > Metazoa > Chordata > Mammalia > Primates > Tarsiidae > Cephalopachus > Cephalopachus bancanus. The sequence goes on along the minus strand of JAPVLO010000384.1, from coordinate 2,756,638 downwards.
TGTATTTATTATATACATTAATCATATTAATGACAAATATGAACAGTTCTACTTCTTTCCTTCTAAGTTTTATTACTTTTTTTCTTGTCTTATTAAATTTCCTAGAACCTCCAGTAAAATGCTGTAAAGAAAGAATAAAATATGACATCTGTATTATTTACTGTAAAATGGAAATGCTTGCAATTATTTATACAGTGCCTTTACTTGTAGTAATGTTAGAGTTTTTATTGACAGAAGATTTCTCACTTGGATTCCTTTAAAGAAAGTTATTAATAACTTATTCAACATACATTGCTCTGTAAATTCTAAATTCAAGGTTACTTTGTTTACAATTTTATCTTAATAAGAGTCTGTTCATAATTAAGTCATCATGTATGAACTCAGTGTCAGCTGTTAACATGACAGTCACTCAAAATTGATTAATTTAAACATTCCTAACAAAAACCTCTTCAGTTCACTATATTTTCCTTTAGTGAATTTTCCCCCACATGTAACATTTGCTTAAAAATATTAAGACAAGAGTTTAATCAACTAATTTCTATGCCATACTGTTTAAAGGTTTTTCTACTTTTAAACAGAAATATTAGTCTGAAAAGACACGAATGTGAAGTCAGAGACTATTAAAGGTAAAAATAAGATAAAACACTGGTTGGCTTCAGATGTTTCTCTGACATTCACTCAAAACTAAATATGCCACAGTTACTGTCCAAGACTGTTATACTGTAAATCTGATGGGAGCTATCTAGATAATTCTAATATCCAGTGAGGATTACAAACTCTAGCAAACCAATAAAATTGATGACCAATTATATCTAACTACAGTAGGGAGAATTCCAGCTTCTTGTTGGTTTCCTGTTATCTTGCTGATTCTCCATTTTTTCCTAATCCAGTCCCTCCAAGCTGTATTTGCTGGGTTACTCTTACCTTGGGGCCAACAGCTCCCTTATAAAGAAAAGTAAATTGAAAGCTCTACTCACCTCCTCTCTTCCAAAATTAAATGCTAGTAATTTCGCCCACACTGTCACAAAAATAAGCTAGCTAATGCCCAGTGGCACATGCATACATAATCTCCTACATATCTTGCTTTTGCTTTTTCATTCTCAGTAACTCCTTTACAGAAACATGTAGCAAAGTCAGGTAGAAGTGAAAGGAAGAATAATGAAATAGGAGAAATGTCTAGTCTGTGTCATACCATTGCTCTCTTAAGGATCTCCCTCTTACTCTTCTTGCTATGCCTTCCTCCATTCCTAAGGGTTCATTGCAAAGATGGAAAACATATGTCTAGAAAACAAATTAGGCCTGTTATCCCTAAGGATTTTAATGATGAATATGGCCTTTATGTATCATTTCTCACTCCAGAGAGAGCTGCACTTAACAATAAAATAACAGTATTTGGATGAAGCATCACAAATTTACAAAGTGCCTTCATAAGCATCTCTTGGATATACCCCCAATCCATTTTTAAGCAATAAAATATAGTCTCAGAGAGTGTAGGTAACTTCCCAGTACGTGAAAAGCTCCCATTTCCTAATCCAAATCCCTAGTGATTCCCTGAATTCGATACTGCCTTAGTTCAAATGTTCCTCTGATGGAGAAGTTTTAGAGCCAGTCAGTTCTATCATAAAGGTAAGTGAGATGAGAGTAGCAAGTACGGGCAACTTCTAATAAACCCCGATCCTTGAATATGCTATGTTCTTTGCAACTCATTTACTGGGAACACCGGACAAACTGCACCTTAGAAAGTGAAAGGAAGAAACAGAAAGAGCAATAACTCTTTGCCTAGGATAGTAGCAACTGAACTGGACCCAGATTGTCGATTATATCTTCCCCACCCCCATTTATTATAAGGTATAAAAGAAGAGATTATTCTAGTAAATATGGCTATCTGAAAAGCCAACCCAGAACAAGCCAATTTCATTTGACATTTAAGTTTAACAATACTCAGCATCCAGTTGTTTGCTGTTACTTACCAGACTGCGCATTTTAAAACAGTTTCTTAGCAACTCCTGTGATGGAATTGTTTCTCTGCCAGCTTTAATTGAAACTTTTGCACCTAAGAAAGTACGGTATTTCTTCCATATTAATTCCCTTGGTATTTAATTAATTTGTAAGGAATGAAGCCTCATGTCCATAGATTTGAAATGTATCAAAGAGATGCATCAACCTGTTTTTAAACAGCATTTTTCCATAAGTAAAAAGTCTCTCCAAGTTGCTGATTCCAAGTTATGTCAACCCAATATTTCCCAAAACAGCCATCATGTGATTGCTACTCAGTTCACAGTGTCAGCTCAGTAACAGCTTAAACTAGAAGATACACAAACATCATTCCGGCAACTGAAAACCAGTTGTGCTCACACCAAAACATCAAGGGGGGAAAAAAAAAGCAAGAAAATATGTCCTTTCAGTTACTAAATGTGTATGTATCTTGAAATAAGTAACCTCTTTAGCATGGTGGGCCCCCATCACCACTGAACATTAGAATTATCTGTGAAACATTTAGAAGCCCAGATACCTAGAGATTCAATGGGTCTTGCTGAAACTCATACATTGCTATTAAAAAAAAAGAGTAAGGACCACTGCTAATTTCATGTCAGTCAGTAGAAATAATCTGAAGAATTTTACACTGAAGTTCTTTATAAACCTTAATTTGATTTATCTCAGTTCCATTATTAAGATTAGATTGTTATACAAAGTTTCAGTGTTATCTTCTAGGGAATAAGTATCTGACATATGATCAAAACTAAACATTAGTAAACATACATAAATCTTGGTTTAAATGTGGCACATATTCATGTTTAAATGTTCTGATTTATTTAATTTTACTTTGAAAAAATGAAAAGATCAGATTAGCAACATCTAATCCCTAGCATTTTGTTCAACTTGATGTTCTTTCTCATGAGAAACTGCTTTTCACAAACAGAAATATTCATAAAAATAGCTAAAATTCAAAAGAAGGCCTCTTATTTTACACAAAAATTGATCTTATATATCAGTTGACCTGAAGGCGACACCATTCTTTGCAACCTCTCTAGAATAGCTATTCTTTTCCAATATATTAAATTCCTATTACCTGACTACTGACTAAAATTCTGACTCCAAAACATTCCCAAGCATTTCAAATAGCTAGTGGGCCATCTCAAGACAGTCACAAGTGTTTTTTCAGCAGAAAAAAAATAGTGTTTAATTTTTTTATGCTTAATTGTTAAAAATTCTCCATATGAGGTTTTGCTTCTGGAATCTCTATCCCATTCCATTGGTCTTTATGTCTGTTCTTGTACCAACATCAGGCTGTTTTGATTGTAGCCTTAAAGTTTAAAGTCTGGAGTGTGATAGCTCTTATTTTGTTTCTTCAGCTGAGGATTGTTTTGGGTATTTATGGTTGGTTGTTTCCACATTAATTTCTGTATTGTTATTTCCAGGTCTGAGAAGAATGAAGTTGGTATTTTAATGGGTATTGTGTTGAATCTGTAGATTGCCTTGGGTAGAATGGACATCTTAACAATGTTGATTCCTCCAATCCATGAGCATGAAGTATTTTTCCATTTGTTTGTGTCTTCTTGAATGTCTTTGAGCAGTGTTTTGTAGTTTTTGTGGTAAAGGTCTTTCACTTCTCTGGTTAAGAAGATGCCACAGCATTACTTTGTGTGTGTGTGTGTGTGTGTGTGTGTGTGTGTGTGTGTGTGTGTGTGTATTATGTATTGGATTGTGCTTTTTATTTGTTTCTTTGCCTGTTAGTTGATGGTGTATAAAAATGCAACTGTCTTTTGCATGTTGCTTTTGTAACCTGAGACCTTGCCAAAGTCCTTTATCAGTGCAAGGAGGCTTTTGACAGATTATCTTGGGTTTTCAAGGTATAGGATCATTTCATTACCAAAGAGGGACAACTTAACTTGCTATTTTCCTGATTGAAAACCCCTGGTTTCTTTCTCTTGTCTTATTACTCTAGCTCCAAATCCCATGCCATAAGAGGTAAGATAGACAAGTGGGAGCTCAACAGACTGAAAAGCTTCTGCAAAGCAAAAGAAGCCATCAAGAGAACGGGGAGACAGCCCACAGAATGGGAAAAAAAATATTTGCCAACTGTATGTCTGACAGAGGCCTAACATCTGAGATCTACAAGGAACTCAAACACGGAGAAAGAAAAAAAAATACAGCCCTATTAAAAAGTGGACCAAAGATATGAATAGAAAATGTACGAGCAGACAACAGATACATGAAAAAATAAGATACCACCTAACTCCAGTCAGGATGGCCATCATTAACAACTCAGAAATCAACAGATGCTGGATGATGAATGCGGAGAAAAGGGAACACTTCTACACTGTTGGTGGGAGTTTAACAATCTCTGTGGAAAACAGTGTGGCAATTTTTACAAGATCTAAAAATCGACCTTCCATATGACCCAACAATCCCACTTTGGCAATATGTCTGGAGGAACTCAAACCATTCTACAAAAAAGATACCTACACATGCATGTTTATTGCAGCACTATTCACAATAGCAAAAACATGGAACCAACCATGCTGCCCATCGAAAGTGGACTAGATAAAAAAAAAAATGTCGTACATATATACAATACAATATTATGCAGCCATAAAGAAGGATAAAATTATGAACTTCATGCAACTTGGATGGATTTAGCGTGTATCATATTCAGTGATCTATCACAGAAACAAAGAACTGAGTACCACATGTTCTCACTCATAAATGGATCTTCAACATTTATCATAATACTACAAGAAAGGGATTGGCAGTAACGGGTCACTGCCAAGGGAGAGAGGGGGCACATAACATCAGTAAGGGTACCCAAACCAGGTAAAGCAAGGACCAGTGGGAGGCTCAAACTTCACCTGTACAGTGACCACTTTGATATCTAATCCTGAATTGTTCCCCATATCTTTAAAATAAAAATTTAAAAATCTCCATATGAACATGAACAGCTATTGCCATCTCGATGCCAGATTACTTTGCTATCTGTTTCCAAAAGTTTTTTTTTTTTTTTAAGTGTAGAACTAAGGAGGAATGCAAACAGCATTTTGACAGAGATAACTGAGAGTTTAAAACCTTGGACAAGGGAAGATTATTAACAATAACAACAAAAATTGCTGTAACTGGGCACATTGGCTCAAATCTGTAATCCCAGCATCTTGGGAGGCCAAGGCAGGAGGAACACTTGTGGCTAGGAGTTCAAACCCAGCCTGTGCAACATAGCAAGATTCTGTATCTATAAAAATAAAAATAAAAAATTAGCTGAGCATGGTGGTGCATGTCTGTAGCCCCAGTTATTTGGGAGGCTGAGGTAGAAGGCTTGCTTGAGCCCAGGAGTTTGAGGCTGTAGTGAGCTATGATCACGCCACTACACTCCAGCCTGGGTGACACAGCAAGATCCCATCTCTTAAAATAAATAAATAAGCAAATAAGGAAATAAATAAATAAAAACACCTGTGGTAAAAATGCCATAACATCTTTCCACTCACTAGTAACAAAAAGAGCAACCAAGATGCTCAAGTGTCTTAAGTAAGCCCACCAAAAATTATATTTAACTATGACAACAAAATATTTTAGGAGAATATATAACTTTATATTATCATTTTGGATTAACTGTACTATGCTTCCTTAGCATTAACTCTTAAAATTAAGCTTGCATGCAATTAATAATACAACCACCAGCACATTAGGACTCCAATATTACCAGCAAATTTATGGCAAAAGTACTAAATTATCTAGCATCAAAATTACATATTAATAATATGAAGAGTTTAGAACTTAGGGCACCTTTCAGTTCTTACCTGATTAAACCTCTGAGAAACATACTAAAAGGCTGCCCACTCTCCCTTTTTAAAATACTCTCTTCTATTAGTTTACATGGCCAAATATTGGCTCCTTAATTTTTCTCCTGCCACTCAGTCCTCTAATTCTTTAACTTGTTTGCAGGCTTCCTTGTCTGCCCCTGAGCACTAAATGTTAACACTCTTCAGGGCTCAGTACTAGGACATCCTCTTTGTGACACATTTATTTGCCCACAGCTTTATAACCAACTTCTATATACTGACAAAGACTAAAATCCATCCCCGGGTCAATTCTCTCCTTTGATCTCCACATTGATAACACCACTGCCGTGCTGTGCATCTATGTCTTACAGTCGTCTTGCAATCATCATAAGACTCCACACACCTTAAAGGGAACTTGGGCTCCCCTTCCTTTCTCCAACCTGGTCTTCCTCTAGGCCTCCTGGCATCTGTAAATGGCTCCTTTACACACCCAGCTGTTAAGAACTGAAAACTAGGAATGCTGTGATGCCTTCTCCCTAGCTCACATATCAAATCATGTTGGTTCTTTCCTGATACCTATTTTTTGTTTTCTACTAATACTGAGTTGTTCAGACATATACTGTAAGATAGTTTTGTAACACTCATCTCTTAGATAGCACTTGCCACCACCACTCCCATTTAAAATACTTCTGGCAGATTCTTTTGCTATGTACTTGCATGATTCTAAATAACACACCATTTAAAAAATATTGGTTTTCTAATACGAACTCTTATTATCTGACTTTCCTTGATCTGTACACATTTCCTGTCTCTCCCTCCTTACTTCCCCCGACCCCCCACCTTGCCACATACAACACACACACACACACACACACACACACACACACACACACACTTTTCATCCACAATTCTGTCTGGATCACTACTCAAGGTTAGATATATTGTCACTGCATAAATGTTACACATAGCCAAGCCATGTAAAATATCATTTCTGAATACTTTTTCTGTTACGAATAATTATCTTGTTGTAGTCATTGGCTTTTTATGCACTTAGTAAAAATTCACTCAATACAAATACTTCACCAACTGTCTTAATTTTCAGCCAAGATGTGCATATATACTATATGTTTTATCAATTCATTTTCTTAATTCCTGGAATCATCTATTTTATTTCAATCTAGAATGGTTGTTCTTTCGGTCTAGTGCACAACTGTTAGCCTGAAACCTCCTTTCAGCCTCATTCTCATATGTTTTTTTCTTTTTTCAGTTTCCTGCATCTCACGCTTTTTTCTCTCGGCTTACTAGCTCATTTAATTATGGATTACCATCCAGCAGCACCCTGAGAAAGTATATATGGGAGGTATATTTTGAGACATACTAGGTCTGACGACATATTCAAATTACTCTCATACTTCAGAGTTTGACCAGGTACAAAAATGGATTGCAAATTAATTTCTTAAAAACATTTGGGAAGGTTCCGTTGTCTCCAATTCTTCTACTTTGGCTTTGAAAAATATGCAGTATTTGTATTTCTGATATTTTTCTAGAGAACTGTAATTTTTTTTCCTCTTTTCTTGGGAAAAAAATATAGTGTCTTTTCTTTGCCCCAGTTTTCTGGAATTTCATAGTGATGACCTTAGTGTGAGTATATTTTAACCCAAGTACTGGGCACTTGGTGGGATTTCAATCTAGAAGTGCAGAATTCGGATTTTTAGAACATTTTAAAAATTATGTCTTCACTGATATCCTCCTTTTTCTTCTGTTCCCTCTTCCTGGAACTCCTATGATTGAAATGTACTCCACATCAAGATCTCTAATTTTAGCTCTTTTGCTCTCATACTTTCTACATTTTACCCTCTGCTTTATGGGAGATTTTCCTACCTAGCCTGAACTTTGTGTGTTTCCATTATCATGTTTTTAATTTCAAAGCTTTTTAATGCCCTGAAATTTTCAAAGTACCACTTTTTATGGTTGTAAAACATGCTCTGGGGCAACCCCCTCAGGTCTCCTCCCACCATGGGAGCTTTGCGGTCCTTGCAATAAATCCTGCTTTAAGAAAAACGACAACAAAAACAAACAAAAATGCTCTGACCCTTCTGAAACCATTAAAATACACTCACACAAACACATATGTATTTTAATTTAAGTTTTGCATCTCTGCCTACTCTCTGGTTCCCTCATGTTGTTTTCAGAATCTAATTTTCATTAACAGAACATTTCCTCAGAAATATGCTGCTCTTGGTTTTTGACTATGTTGAAGTGCAAGTACTAAAAGCTAACTAGAAGCCCCTGGTTTGTGGGTGGGACAAGCACACTGCAAGTTTTAGAGCAGCGTGGTCTGACTGTTCTGTTTCCTCCTTTAAGGGACTTTGATATAAAAATAGATGTCATGTCTTTCCTCTTAGAATGGTCAATTTTATTTTATTTTTTGTTTCTAGAGAATAAATCTCCAGTCTTTCTCCGGTGGTGGGAAAATAATTCCCCTACCGTGTGAAGCAGAAGAGGCGCCAGGGCTCTAAGTGCTTCCAAAGCACACATCCAACCAATCCTCATTTCATATTCCAGCACCCGGCCTCCATTGTCTCTTACAGAGGTCATCACTAGAGCTACTTTCTGAGTCTTTGGCAGAGTTTGCTGCGTAGATTACACTGCGTAACAGATTTCTCAAATTCTCCTTCACAATTCTACTTTCCTGGGTCTGCATGGGTATTTATCAATTGTCCACACCCTTCACATATTTTGTTGCTGTTGTCTAGTCTCCCATTTTGTCCATAGGCTTATGCCTTTAAAAAACAATCCTTTACTGTTATTTTAATCAGGGTAGGTGCTAGATTAAAGATTTGTCCTCAATCTACCAACTTTAATGAAAAAGCTTCCAGGATATGATTTTCCCCCAGAATATATTTAAGATATGTATACCTATCTCCATTTCTGCTTGTATCATCCAGGCAAGCCACTATCTGCTCTCACCTGAACTACTGCATAGCATAAATCGTTTCTCTACTTCTGCCTCTCAACCCTTGCTAATCAATATCCTGCCGCTATCCAAAGTGAGGTATTAAAATCCAAGACAATGACTTCTCATCTGATATCAAATAAAACCCAAACCCCCTGCCATGGACTAGCCAGTCTAGATATTTTTGTGCAACAATTTGTAGAAAACCCAATTCAAACCACCTTACATGCTGACAAAAATGCACTAACACATGTGATTAGAAATCCAGAAATTGAGTAGGCTTCAGGGTTGACTTAACCTGGCTTTGGCTTGGATTTATTGTGATTCTCTGGGCTTTATCCTCCTTTATGTTACTGCTTAACCCTTTAGCTAGCAGTAAGATAACTGCAAGACATCTAGCTTTACATCTTCACAAGATAGTAACAAGAGGAAGAGATAAAGAACTGTGTCTCAGAACCTCCCAGTGAATGACAACCAATTTTCCCAAGAAGCCTGGGGGAAGCCTCGGTGGTCTGAAATGTACCATATTTCTATGCCTGGCAAGGAAGATGAGATTCAGGTTATCCTCAGACGAAGGAGCTATGGGAATAAGCGCATGGCCTATGTAAAATAAGGAATCAAAATTTTAATAAAAACAAGGGTTCAGAGGGAAAATTAGTACTGGATAGGTGTAGGAAAAAAAAAACTTATAAAAAAAAAAACTTACAAAAAAAAGGAGGGCAGAAAAAGGCCTCCAAAAGATATCTACATCAAGTCCCAGAACCTTTGATTGATACTTCTTTATTTAAAGAAAGGGTCTTTACAGAGGTGATTAAGATCTTGAGATGAAAAGATAATCTTGAATTGTATAGGTGTTACTTAAATGCCATCACAAATATTCTTATAAGAAAGAGGAAGAAGGAGCTTAGATGCATGGCAGAGAAGAAAATGCAAAGACAGAGCAGAGAGAGATGAAGCCATAAGCCCAGAGATGCCAGCAGCCCCCAAGAAGCTAAGAGAAACAAAAAAAGATTCTCCCCTGTGCTTTGGGAGAAAATGTGGCCCAATCTACACACTTATTTAATATTTCTAGCGTCAGAACTGTGAAAGAATAAATTTCTCCTGTTTTAAGCTGCCAAGTTCATGGTCATTTGTTACAGCAGCCATAGAAAATTAACACAGCAGGCAACCTACCAACCCATTACAGTCTCTATTTTCCCAATCTCATGACAGCTCTCGCCCTTCTCTCTCTCTGCCTTAACACGGTGTGTCCTTCCAAGTGTTCAAAAATACCCTGGCTTAAGCATATATGCTGTGACTACATCTAAGCATGACACATTAAAGCATGAGAATTCTTGCTCCAATTATTTACCTACTTAACTCCTCCTCATCTTACTTAAAAGTCACTTCCCTGCATTAGGCCCTCCATGTCTCAACAATCTAAAGTAGGTCATCTCTTTTATTTTCTTTCATTGCACCCCATTTATTTCTTCTTTCATACCTGCTATGTCATTTTATTTTATTTGTTCCCTGAGTCATTTTATGTTTATTTGTTCCCTAGTTAGACTATTAGCTCCCTTTGGCAGGGACTGTGTCTACTGAGTCCACCACAGCACTTTCTGTGTCTATGACACTACCTAGCACATGAGATGCTTCATGCTAGAGACTGGAAAAGTTCCATGGGAAAGCCAAGTAAGTGGGTTAATGGTTCATCACCATGTGCTTAAAGTTAAACATTCTGCTTCAAAACCAGGACTGCCTATATGTAATTGAGAAGCAATTTTGTGTTCATGAAAATGATTAATTTATCCAAGTCAAATATTAGTTAGCTGTAATTTAAGATTTCTCAACCATTGGGGATACTTTAAGTAGATACTGAATTCAATGGAAAAAATGAACTAAAAATGATAGCTTCAAAATCTCATTTATAAGACTTTTAAAAAATTAAATGTATTTTACAGAACTGCAATCATGGAAAAAGATATTTTTATTTTTTTGCAGACACAGGTAAAACCACATAACATATATTCAATTAGAAATTAAGGTCACAAGGTTTTGTATGCAATAATGAAGTTTCCAACAGACTATTGTTTATAGCCAATAAAGCAAACAAGGAAGAGAAGATCCTATATTGTACCACAGAGCAGTACTTTTTCTTTTTCCTATCTATAAACATAAATCTCCGCATAGAATATAATACAGCAACTTATCCAAACAAGCTAAAAATTTTCCTTATGAAACTGAATTATTACGAAGGTCTTTTATTTCCAATATTTCTCAACCCATAAGTAGAAGTCAGTTTGTTTATTTTGCATTTAGGAAAAATGTACAGGAAATTTTAAAAATTAATGATGAAAATATAATATAGTAGAAAGAAAAAAATCATGGTTATATATTTAGTTATGAGACCTAAGTCTTCTATTATTGGTTAAATACTTTCAATGAGTCCATTAACCTGCCTGACCTCAGTTTTTTTTCATCTACATTCTGAAGACAGCCATAATAACCAAAACACAGAGGTGTTCTCAGGACAGATAATAAGCTCCAAATGAAAGTGCTTTATAAAGTACAGTATAAAAGTAGACTATTATTAATTATCTTAGAGAGAGATACTGAAATGTACACTTTTAAAATAAAGTGAACACACTTTGAGACCCCTAGGTGAGAGGATTGGCTGAACCCACAGGTTCAAGATTAGCCTGGGCAACTTGGTGAGACCTCATCTCTACAATAAATCAAAAATTTAGCCAGGCATGGAGGCGCATGCAAATAATTCTAGCTACCTAGAAGGCTGAGGCAGAAGGATCACCTGAGCCCAGCAGGTCAAGGCTGCAGTGGCTGTGAGCATGATGCCACTGCACTCCAGTCTGGGCGACAGAGTAAGACTCCAACTCAAAAAAAAAAAAAAGAAAAAAGAAAAAGAAAGTGAACAAACTTCTGTCTATTCTTCCTTCCTCTGCACGGGCAATAAAAGTTAAACACTGCTTTGAAAATCCAGGAAATGTTTGATATATACACTGATGCAGTAATCCAAAGGAGTATTAAGATTTTAGATTATGATACAACTGTTTCAGTAAACGTTTATTAAAGTAAACCCGCAGGAACATTAGTCCAGATTTTTATCGCTGTCTTTTTTTAATTAAAAACAGCTCTGCACAAAGATGAAATGGGTCATGGAGTCTTAACCTTAGATTTTGCTTATAGTATTTCTTCCAAATATCCTAAAACAAAGTAGACTAGGAATAACCTTAGAAATCCTTGAGACAAACTTTAAATGCCTGAGGAACACCTAGGACAAAGACAAAAATCACAGAGGATAAGACTTTTTGAATGTCAGCACAGGAACAAAAGCCTATGTTACTGCTGAAATGGTACCCTAAATCATAGTAGAGAAATTTATTACAAATGCTGCTACCTGAACAGAATTAAATTAAAAAGCTAGTATGTTTGGCTGGTCAACATATGGCATGAATGAGTTAAAAGATACAGCTAGGTGATACACACTGGTGAAAAAAACCTGATTTCATGAATCAGATCTTCAGATTTATCCATAAACTTCCTGAAATTATCTAAGCAAACACTCATTGTGATCTAAGCAAAAACGGCAGCCTAGAAAGGATTCCTAATCAGAGATGTGATAGAGCACAGCTCTAAAGAAAGGACCCAGGTATAGTGGAGAACATAGGGCAGGGCTATTTCCTCAAGGAGAAAAGTAACATCTGTTAAGTGGTTACGTGATGTCAGATATTATGCTAAGTACATCATCTGTATTTTCCCACTGAAAATTTCCAACAGCCCTATGAGTGGTCACATTTACTATCTCAATTTTACAGATGTATAACTTACAGGTTAGTTAACATGACTAGAGTTGCAGCCAGGAAAAGTTTTGGGATTCTAATTTAAGCTATTAATCTCTGTATTGAAAACTTTTTTTATTTGAGATCTTTCTTCTTTTTAAGGTAGGCATTTATTCCTATAAAATTCCTTCTTATTACCGCATTCATAGGTTTGGTAAATTCTGTCTTAAATTTTCATTTGTCTTGAGATACTTGTAAAATTTACTTTGATTTGACTCAAAGGTTGTTCTAGACTGTGTTGTTTAGCTTCTGCATTCTTGCAAATTTTCCCATTTTATTTGTCGTGAATTCTAATTTATAACACTGTGGTCAGATAAAATACCAGAAATTACTTTGCCCTTCTAAAATTGTTAAAAACATGTTTTTAACCTAAAATGTGATTTATCCAGGAGAATATTCTGTGTGCACCTGAGAAGATATATATTCTTTTGCTATTGAGTGAAAAGTCCTGTATATGTTAGTTAAATACATTTAATCTACAGTATTATTTAAGTCAGCTGGTTCTTTATTGATTCTTGTGTCTGGATGTTCTATTCATTACTGTAATTGAGGTATAAAAGATTATTAAAAAGAATAAGCTGAGTCCAAAATTATCAGGGGAAAAAAAGAATAATAAAAAGTAGAGGAAAAACAAGGAAACAGAAAATGAAAAAGAAGAAAATATCAAAAAAAATCTAAGAGTTGATTTTTTGAAAAGATTTTAAAAATTGACAAACTTCTATCTAGAGTAAGAGAAAAAAGAACTCAAATGAGTAAAATCCAGAACGAAAAAGGAGACGTTACAATGGATAACTCAGACATAAAATAGATCAATAAGGGACAATTATGAACCATTATATGCTAACAAGCTGAATAAAACATGAATAAATTCCTAGACACAAAACTTACCAAAACTGAATTGGGAAGAAACAGAAAGCCTGAACAGACCAATTAGCAAAAGACTAAATCAATAATCAAACCTCTCAACAAAGAACCTGATGATTTCACAGATGAATTCCACCAAACATTCAAAGAATTAATACCGACATTTCTTAAACTCATCCTAACTATAAAACAGTAAACACTTCCAAACACATTTTATGAGGCTAGGATCACCTTGAAACCAAAATTAGTAAGACTCTATAAGAAAAAAGACCACCGCACAATATCTCTGATGAACACAGAAGCAAAACTCCTTAACAAAACGCTAGAAACCTATTCAACAGTACATTAAAATGATCACTCACCTTGACCAAATGGAATTTATCCCAGGAATGCAAGGATGGATTGACATATGCAAATCAATCAATGTGATACAAAGTGATGATAAAATGAAAGGAAAAAAAGCACAACCATCTCAACAGATGTAGAAAAAGCACGTTACAAATTTCAATACCTAGTCATGATTAAAACTCTCAACAAAATAGATACAGAATAATTTTACCTCAATACAATATAAGCTACATATGAAGAGCCCACAGCTCTTTGTATCACATCATAATCAATTGCTAAGAACTAAAAGTTTGAGATCTGATCCACCCTCCTCCCACAGCAGTCTATGGGGCATCTGACACACACTGAGAGCTACCATATCAGCCTGTGCTGAGAGCATGGAGAGGGGCTGGATTCCAAAGTTGAAAGGAAGTTGAAGTTACGGAACAGTCTCAGAGCGAATTTTTTTGTTGTTTTTTTGTTTGCTTGTTTTTTAATTTGTTTTTTATTTTAGGACATTTTCTTTTATTTTCCTCTTCTCTCTTTCTTTTTTTGATTACATTCTCATACTTGCTTTGTTTCTGTTATTTTATTAATTTTTTTTCTTTTGGACTTGGAGTCTCACTCTATCACCCAGGCTGGAGTGCAGTGGCACGCTCACGGCCACCCTAATGTTGACCTCCTAGGCTCCTGCGATTCTTCCACCTCAGCCTTCCAAGTAATGGGAACTACAGGCACATGCTAACACACCTGGCTAATTTTTTATTTACTGTAGAGATGAGGTCTCGCCAAGTTTCCCGGGCTGGTCTCGAACCCATGGACTCAGGCAACCCACTTGTCTCAGCCTCCCAAAGTGCTGGGATTATAGGTTGGGCCACCAAGCCTAGCCTTATTGATTTTTTTTTTAGACTTCCTGTGTATGTATGGGTATTTTTGAGGGAAAGTACATCAATAGGGGATTTTTTTCAGCTTGTGTGTGTTTGTATGATTGTCTGTATGTTTTTGTTTTTTATAATCTTTTCTGTCTTTGCTTGTGTCTTTTTTCATTTGCAGGTTGGTACACCTCTCTGTTTTCCTTCTTCTTCTCTCTCTCCACCTTCCTCTCGTCCCCCTCCTTCCTTATTCCATTATTTCTCTTTTTATTACCTCATTTTGCTTTTGGGGGCAAACCAATACCCCCACTACATGGATAAATTGTAAGGCAGTGGGAAGTAGGCTCCAGGGCACCTACACACCTGTCAGCAGATACTAGAATCTGAAGATAGGTTCTGAATCATAGCTCCCCCCTCAATGAAATCTCAAAATGCAAAAAGTTCAGCCCCCCACCCACAGTACAGCTTCAGAATTGAACAAAGCCAGAGGATTCACATAAGGAAGAATAGGAGATTGAGCAAACAGAAGTAAAAGCTACCTCCCCCATCCCTGAACAACAGAAATAAAGAAGAGGTTAGAAAAGGGAGAGGGGGGTGGAATCTACACAAATGAAGAAAAATCAAAGGAAGAATATGGTTTTCACAAAGACCCCTGGGAAGTCAGTCACTGAGAATACAGACTTTGGAATGCAAACAGTGAAGAGCCCCCAGAATGACTCTGTAGGTTGTACAGAAAAACAGAGAGGTGTACCAACCTACAAATGACTCAAACCACAAATCCAAATATCAAGATGTTAATAGAGAGAATAAATAGAATTGAGGAGAGACAAGAGAAAAGAATGGAGTTGATAACTGAGTTAGCAGCAATAAAGAATACAGTGAATGAATTAATTAAAAAAACTGGTAAGCAAGGAAAGCAGAATTAACCTAGCAGAAAAAAGAATCTCAGAGCTTGAAGGCCAAAATATAAAACAAACTCAAACTATCAAAAACATAGAAAACAAGCTTAAAAAGACAGAACAAAATCTCCAAGAGATGAGCGAATATTTCAAGAAGCCGAACATAAGATTAGTTGGAATTTCTGAGGCAGACAGAGAGAAAGAGATCACCCTGGAACAAACATTCTATGAAATTATCCAAGAAAACTCTCATCTCATCAGTGATGCGATCATTCAAACACAAGAGATTCGAGCAACACAATAAATGAGATGACTAACTCCTAGACACATAGTAATTTGCCTATACTAAGCAGATAAAAAAGAAACAAATTCTAAAGGCAGCAAGAGAGTAAGGTCAGACTACCTACTGGGGAAGACCAGTTAGAATAGCCGCAAACTTATCTACAGAAATACTTCAGTCTAAGAGAGCTTGGAGTCCAATCTTCAAAGTTCTCAAAGATAAACAATTTCAACCAAGAATTTCCTACCCAGTAAAGCTAAACCTCATCAGTGATGGAGTGCCCATGCCATAAGAGATAAGATAAGTGGGACCTCATCAAACAGATAAGCTTCTACAAAACCAAAGAAACCATCAGAGAGCAAGGAGACAGCTCACAGAATAGGAAAAAATATTTGCCAACTGTATGTTTGACAAAGGCCTAACATCTAGGATCTACAAGGAACTCAAATGTGCTAAAAAAAAAAAAAAAAAAAACCAAATAGTCCTATTACAAAACAGGCAAAGAATATGAATAGACACTTCTCAAAAGAAGACATGCAAGCAGTCAACAGATACATGAAAAAATGCCCAGTCTCACTAATCATCAAAGAAATGCAAATTAAAACCACAGGGAGATACCACATAACTCCAGTCAGGGTGGCCATCATCAATAATTCAAAAAACAACAGAGGCTGGAGAGGATGTGGGGAAAAGGGGATTCTACACTGCTGGTGGGAGTGCAAACTAATACAACCTATGTGGAAAACAGTTTGGCGATTCCTAAAAGATCTAAAAATCAACTGTCCATACGACTCTGCAATCCCCTACTGGGAATATACCTGGAGGAACCCAAATCATCACTCTATGTAAAAGATACCTGCACACACATTTACTGTAGCATTGTTCATAATAGCAAAAACATGGAACCAGCCATGCTGCCCATCAAAAGAAGAATGGAGAAAAAAAAAATGGTACATATGCATGATGGAATATTATGCAGCCATAAAGAAGGACAAAATTATGAACTTCACAGCAACTTGGTTGGATTTAGCGTCTGTAATACTGAATGATCTATCATAGAAACAAAGAACTGATTATCACATGTCGTCACTCATAATCGATCTTGAACAATTATCATAATACTATAAGAAAAGAATGGGCAGTCATGGGAAACTGCTGGGGATGGGGGGCGAGCAGGGGCACAGGGCAGGATTGGCAGTAGTGGTAATCTGCCAGAGGTGGGGAGGGCACACCTCATCAACGAGGGTACTGAAAAAAGAAAAAAAATAACTAAAAGTTCTTCCTCTGGATCTGACACAAGACAAGGATACTCCTCCTTTGCCATCTCTTTTCAACATAATCCTGAAAGGCCTAGCCAAGGTAATTAGACTAGAAAAAGAAATAAAAGGCATCCAAATTGGAAAGGCAGAAGTAAGTAAACTTATCTCTGTTTGCATGTAACATGACCATATATGCAGAAAACTCTAAAGACTCAACCCAAAAACTCTTAAAACTAATAAACAAATTCAGTAATATAGAATAATACAAAATCTACATACAAAAATCAATCACGTTCCTATATGAAACAACAAACTGTGAAAAAAGTAAATTAAGAAAATAATCCCATAAGCTCGGTGGCTCAAGTCTGTAATACCACCTCTTTGGAAGGTCGAGGTGAGGGAATTGCCTGAGCCCATGGGTTCAAGAACAGCCCAGGCAACTTGGTGAGACCTCGTCTCTCCAATAAATCAAAAAATTAGCTGGGTGTGGTAACGCATGCCTGTAGTTCCGGCTACTTAGAAGGCTGAGGCGGAAGGATCACCTATGCCCAGCAGGTTGATGCTGGGGTGGCTGTGTGCATACCACTGCACTCTAGCCTGGGCGATTATAATAAGAGAGAGAGAGAAAAAGAAAGAAGAAAGAAAAAGAAAGAAGAAAGAAAAGAAAGAAAGAAAGAAAAAGAAAGAAAGAAAGAAAGAAAGAAAGAAAGAAAGAAAAAAGAAAGAAAACAATCCCATGCACAGTAACATCAAAACTAATAAAATATCTAGAAATAAACATAACAAAAGAGGAGAAAGACATGGATGCTGAAAATTATAAATCATCAATGAAGAGAAATTTAAGACACAGATAAGTAGAAGTATATCCCATGCTTACAGATTGGAAGAATTAATACTGTTAAAATGTCCATAGTACTCAAAAAGATCTACAGATTCAATGCAATCCCTATCAAAACCCCAGTAATATTCTTTACAGAAATAGAAATACTGCAATCCATATGAAACCAACAAGAATACTCCAAATAGCCAAAAAACATTGAGCAAGAACATGACTGGAGGTTAAAATATTTTCTGGTTTCAAAATATATCATAAAGCCACAATAAACAAAACTGGCATAATAAAAAACATATAGACCAATGGAATAGAAGAGAGGGCCCAGAAATAAATATATATGTGTATGGTCAATTCAGCTCCAACAAGGGTACCAAAATACTAAGTGAGGAAAGGATAGTCTCTCCTTATAGTTAGAAAACTGGATATGCACATGCACAAGAATGAATTTAACCCTTATCTCACACCATACACAAATGGATTTAAAACTTTATCATAAGACCAGAAACTACTGGAGGAATGTATAAGGAAAAAACTTTTCTTTACATCGGTCTGAGCAATAATTTTTTGGACATGACACCAAAAGTACAGGTGAGAAAATCAAAGGATAAATACAATTGCATCAAACTAAAAAATTTCTGCACAGCAGAGGAAACAACTGAGTGAAAAGGCAATCTGCAAAATGGGAGAAAATATGTGAAAACCATATATGTGATATGGGGTTACCATTCAAATTAAATAAAGAACTCAACTCATTAGCAAGGCCTATGTTCCTTCTGGAGGCCCTAGGGGAGAATCCATTCTCCTACTTCTTCCAGCCTGCATTGCTTGGCTCATAACCCCTTTTTCTATCTTCATTACTGGGAGCACAGCATCTTCAAATTTTTCTCTGACTTGAATACTGACTCTCTTGCTTCCTTCTTTCATTGATAAGGATCTTTTGAGTACACTAGGCCCACTACAGTAGTCCAGTATAATCTCCTCAACCCGAGATCAGCTGACTAGCAACTTTAATCTCTCCTTTGTCATTTAATATAATGTAATCACAAGTTCCAAGGATTAGAATGTGGAAATCCTTGGGGGAACCATTATTCTGCCTACCATACAAACAAAATATTTTAATGCAATATCTACTTGGCAGTCAACTTTTTGTTTTCAATTTCACAATTAATACATCTAAGAATTGTTTTATGGCTTAAAAGGATAAAAGAAGCACAGGCAGAAGTAACTATTTTATGCATATGTCTAAGATTTAGCAACATATGCTAAATACCTAAAAGCTCGATTATAACTATAGATTTTGATATCTGACTTAACAGAATCATTCTCTTATCTTAAAAACACATAAAATGTTTACAATAAAAATATTTTTGCGAAATCTAAATATAGTCATAGTCATCCTGATGTTAAAGTTCCAGGCCAGTATCATGATAGTATCATATGATGGTCTGTGAAGAAATTGGTGACAGTACATTGATATGATTACCTCATGTTGCTTCTAATCATAGAAATAAACACATTTTGAAGTCTGCAAATATAGGAAAGATCATGATGTCAGTCAAACAGAAAGCATTAATGATCCAAAAGGTAAACATGTCCCCAACCCCAAGCAAATACACAGGCTAGTAGTGATGGTACCATACAGGGGCCTGCAAGTAGAGGAGAGTTCAACCCCAAGTTAAGATTACTTTCCAGCAGCAGGCCTAGTGCAGATCCCTGTAAGCCACCAGGTGTACTTTAAGAATAGGTCATATTTAAAAATATGTCTCAAACTAATGGTCATCAAAAAAATAACAAGTAGATACAGGACTAGGATAACAATTTATACATTATTTATTAAGTATAATGTAAAGTTCCTAAAATAGTACAAAAATAAATGGGATTTATCCAAATCTGAGAAAGCACAAATCACATACTTTCCCCTCTTCTTACTAATAATTTTAAGCAAGTCAATACTAGGAAATTATTCAAAACAATTCCCAGGGTATCTCATTTTAAATTCCTACCTATTCAAATACACATCTCTGAAAACTGGTATTCACAATGACCTAAATATTTTGAAATACACCAAGTTCTTATTAATAATTAAAGAAAAACTAAGCTATGGTCAGATAATTTTACCTCTGAACCTATTGAAAACTTGTTAAAGATTTGCTTTATTTAAAACCTGGATATACCTGAGTTATAAATACATAAAATCCCTCTGCCTAAATATTGAAGTATTCATGCTCTATCTTTTTTTAAAATCACACTGCTCAAACATAAGCTCACTTTAACGTAATCAATAACAGGGCTCAAGTTTATAAGCAATAAAACTTAACTGAACCCCTCCAATGTACAGAAGAAATTTTTTCCTCTAAAGTATGGTATTTTGTTTTAATCGATCAAAAGCAGTATCAATAAAAATCTAATAGCAGTTATCATGTCAGAATATATTCTTTCTTGACAATCAAGGAAACCTAAAATAGACAGGAAAGCACTGATAAAGAGAAACAGTCAATTTTTCCATATATGGATAAAGAAGCTTTGTGAACATATCTGAATAATGACAATAATAACAATGCTATTGATGATGGTAAAACGGTAAAAATTTGGTTTAAAATGGTAGAAATTTGGATGCTTTTGCTGGAAAGAAAAAAAAAATCCCCAAAAAGAGTGCTACTGAAATTCATTTGTGAATCATCACCCTAATTGTAAATACAGGGAAAAATTTTATGATCTACTTTTTCTGAATGCAACAATTACCTCTCCAAGAAGGCCATTCAGTTGTTCTATTGCCATTCAAATTGTTTACCAATGATCAGCATGATGATGAATGATGTAGAAAAATACACACTTCAGAACCATCTACGCCATCCACAAGTTTATTCTACACAGTGTCCTGCTTGTATACAATCCCCATGGCTACTCTTGTGTAAGTCATATCAACATCAATACTTAAGATGGGAAAGACTAGACTGACAAAGTATTTGTATTCTCCAAAAACTATAATAAGGAATATAAATGCCACTGTTTTCAAGTTTTCAAATCAAATAAAGATTGTTTGAAGTAGTTTTAAAAGAAGAAAGCAAAACCATACAAAAAGTGATACAGGAATATTAAGTATTTGGGACATTTTTGATGGTTAAGAAACAGATTATATATCTGATACATAACTACACAAATCTGATATTTCATTCCTAATAGACCATATCCAGCGGAAAAAACAATCTGTTTTCCAGACAGAAAATTCAATACCTTTAATAAATGCCAAAAGCTTAAATATAAAGTTTTCTGAAATATTAATCAAATCATACCTTAATAGAGGAGGGAAGAAAAAAATGTATGTGTAACAAATTAGTTTATCGGTTCAAATTTTATCAGTTGTACAATTCAGATAAAGCTTCCACAGTACAAAAACACTGAATGTATATCATGGCACTGAGAACAAACATTTAACAATGATTCATCCAAACAAGTAAGATTCAAAACATTTTTCCTAAAAGTAAAATACAGTATATAAGTTAGACAAATCTTTTAGTCCCCTCTATAATGCTTTTAGTAGCCAATTAAAGAGGATTAAAATGTAAGGCCATTTGGAATTTCCCAAACGAAAAGATCAGATAGTAAAGAGACAGAAAGTAACATGAAAAAGAAACTCTACCATGACTCAAGACCCAAACAACAAAACAACTTCAGGTTATCTCAATGTCACTGGTTATACAAGAATCTCTGAGTCAACCTTTCTACGGCACATTAAATAAATAAGAGGAAAAAAAAGTAATAAAGCTTTAAAGTATGTGTTCCTTAGCCAATTTATTCAATTAACCCACATCCATAGAATGTCTGCAGGGCATTTGCCACCTGCAAAGGAAAAACCAAAAGAAGATAAAAATATTCTAAGACCTCAAGGCATTTGCTCGTCAATGCCAGATAAAGGGCAAATTCAATACAGTACAGGCAATCCATCATGAGGAATTTAGCCCTCACAGAAGTCACGTTTGCAAACCTTACATGTTAGTTGTTTTTACGAAAGTATTAAGGCTTTTTGAGCAATAACAAGTAAATATAGGCAAGGAAAAGCATAAAAGAAAAATACAAGAATACTGATATAAAATAAATAAATAAATAAACAAAACACCAGGGAAGGAAATTGTAAGCAGAGAAGAAAAAGTTTGAAGCAGAGGCATCTATGGAGAGAACTATTCTGTGGAAATCAGAGGCCAGGACGACAGTTAAGAGCTGCAAAAGACCACCTAACAAAGGGCTCTGAGCCACAAGGCGAAGGGACAACAATGACGTGATCCAAAGGGAATGTCTACATCTTAGTGCATGAAGAGAAGAGATTTATTACTTACCCGATTTATTTGGTTGTTTCCTAAAATAACCTGTAGTAGGGTTTTCTCAAATTCTTCCAACTTCTTGGAACACTTTTTAAGAATATGATTAGATAAGTTATGATCACTGATCAGTCTAGCTAAAGTATTAACAGCTTCTGTCCAAAAGTTTGAGAAAGGAAGTTTGGGGTTGCGGTAAAAAGCGATCAGGCCATCCAGCAACTGAAAAACAGAATCAGAGACTATGGACGAGTCTTTTTCAAAGTGGGTTAAGTCTGTTTTCAGACTCCCTGACTCTGTCAGGTTCTTCAGTTGAAGCAGACGCTGCAAAAATTGCATGTGAGAAGACAGAGGATTTTCCAGGGTAGTATAAGGTCTTTTCATAAAAGGCAATGGTAGAAAGGGGATGGGAGTGTAGTTCTCTACACAATGATGGTACAATTCGGAAGGTTCAGTTCTCTGCTCATATGATAAATCACACCCAGAATCTTCCATCAGAGTTAATGTACTTTCAGAACTTCTAGGTTCCTGAGCCTGCAACGGGGAAGACAGTTTTCCTGAAACAGAAAGGAATAGAAGGGTTATCTTTCTGGAGCTCAAATTTCTTCATATAAAACTAAACATTGATTTTTCTAACTTAAAAAATTTAATGAAGCATGAAAACACATATCAAACATTTAACAAGGAGTGGTAAAAAAACTGAGCAGAGGAAAAACTGTGAAAAAAAATTGCTTAGGCTGACCACAGAAAAGGGTCTTTATCTTCATAGGCTGAAATCACTCATGGATTTTTAGATCACTATCTCTCATTGAACTACATGCCATACTTGAAGGATATAAAGGAGAAAGCCACAAGATCTGAAGGAGGTCACAGTCTAGTAAAGATTCCAGCGGTAACTATAAAGCAATAGGTATATCCAGAGATAGAAATCTGCTTAGGGTACTATGAAAACAGGAGGACCATTGAACTAGCCCACCTGAGTAGATCAGTGCATCCTGGAAGAAGTCATAACGGAACTACTTGTAAAGTAGGAATTCAAAGCTGAAGTTAGGAGGATAGAAAAAGACAAGAGGATTCCATACTCTAAGAAGTATATACAAATGCACAGAATAAGAAAAACAATAGCATTGTATAAGCAAGGCCCACAAGTGATTTGATATTGCTTTCACAGAAAGTATAAGATGGAGACTAAGGAGACCAAGATGGAGAAATATGTAGAAGACAGATCATAAAAGACATATCAAGAATCTGAGAAGTTATTCTGTTGAGTGTAGAGTGAAAAAAATACACATACACACACACACACACACACACACACACACACACACACACACCTGAGATATATAAACCTGATATATATAATTTTGGGGGAGTCCTCGCGTGTGTGTGTGATCACATACACATACACGAGAACTCCCTAAAAATTATTTTTTGGAGGGTGGGCTCCCTGCAGTAAAAGTTTCCCCCAGTAGGTAAGTTTTCTAGGAACTCTCTGGTATCAGTGTACCAGCTGGCATTGTTGTGAGGTGGCATCGGCTTCAGAAAATTTGGGGGGGAGATTCTTTCAACATGTTTGCCCTTTTCATTCACAATGGGTGATTTACAAGCATGCCTACCCACACAGTGCTGAGATTTCAGAAGTTTTTGACCAAAAATAACATGACTCCCATGCCTCACCCTCCCTATTCACCCAATCTTGTTCCCAAGTGACTTTTTTTGGTTTGTTTCCCTGGATGAAAAAAATCCTCAAAGGGTAACTTTTGCAAATGTGGAAGAAGTGAAACAAAAAACAGCAGAAGAACTAAAAGGCATCAAAATTGACAAGATCAAAAATGGTTTTGAGCAGTGCAAAAAGCACCTCTATCGGTGTATTTCATCAAATGGAGAGTACTCTGAAGGTGACTGAAGTTTAAACATGTAAAAATAAATATGCAACTTTTTATAAATAAGTTCCATTTTGGGGGGCCTCCTTCATATATACATGCATCTTATATAGATTCCTGAAACTATGTCTATAGACTCTCCTGATATTGGCTGAGAATACTACATTTAAAGTTAAACCTGCCAGGCGCGGTGGCTCAGCCTGTAATCCCAGCACTTTGGGAGGCAGAAGTGAGAGGAATAACTGAGCGCAAGGGTTCGGGACCAGTCTGGGAAACTTGGTGAGAACTTGTCTCTACAATAAATCAAAAAAGTTGCTGGGTGTGGTGGTGCACACCCGTGGTTCCAGCTACTTGAAAGTCTGAGACAGAAGTATCACCTGGGCCTAGGAGGTCAAGGCTGCGGTGGCCATAATAAGCATGCCACTGCATTCCAGCCTGGGCGACAAGAGTGACAATCCTATTCAAAAATAAAAAAAAACTAAACCTAGTAAGGTTATGTCAATCTTTGACAGACACGCCACTAAGTGGTGGTTGTTTTTCAAACGGTTATCAGTAAAATGCACAAACCAAGCTGAGAACTCATCACTGAATATTCTAAAGTGAATAGATAGATGACAGAAACAGAGAGAAAGAGAGAGAGAGACAGAGAGAGAGACAGATTCAGGAAATCAAATATTGCTGCTCTCAGCAGCGGGAACAGGAATGAGGAGTTAAAGATGTGATGCAGGAAAGTCAAATTGTCTTATTCCTTCCAGAGGTCCTCAAACTTTTAAAACAGGGGGCCAGTTCACTGTCCCTCAGACCGTTGGAGGGGCGGACTATAGTTTAAAAAAAAAAAAGGAATTTGTTCATAGTTTTTTTTTTAAACTATAGTCCGCCCCTCCAACGGTCTGAGGGACAGTGAACTGGCCCCTTGTTTTAAAAGTTGGAGGATCCCTGGTACGCTGTTGGCAAGGGCTGATTTGAGGAGAACATGATGAAACATTGGTAGATCAATTACGAAGCACTTCTGTTAGTCTAATATCAGGTGATGAGAGAAATGAACCATGCAGTGTAAGGAAAAGGATTGACTGAGAAAATACAAAATAGTAAAACGTGATCTGGAGGCCAGCTTACTGATTGGATATGGTAATGAAGTAGAAGCAAAAATACAGGGATCTCCTGGTTCTGACCTAGGTGACTGGGTAGATGATGGTGCTACAAATTAAAACGGGAAAAAGACAGAGAAGAACTGGCTGAGGAGAAACTATAAGAATCTCAGGTTTGGGTGTACAAACTCAGAAGCAGCTGGAGAAAATCTAGGCAGCGATGTGCACTTCGAAAACATGAGCCTACAAGTGGCAAGTGAGACACGGCCCAGGAGAAGGCAGGAACCTGAAACAAGGACCCCAGTGGATGGGTTGTGATCAGTAATGCAGAAGCAAACACCTTCCTCTGTGGCTGAAGGAATGAGGACGTGAAGGCACAGGAATGCAGAAAACTACCCCTGACATACAGGAAGCTAAAGGAGATCTCACCCGGCAGCCATATTTTCTTAATCTTGGACACAG
This sequence comes from Cephalopachus bancanus, assembly GCA_027257055.1. NCBI lineage: Eukaryota > Metazoa > Chordata > Mammalia > Primates > Tarsiidae > Cephalopachus > Cephalopachus bancanus. The sequence goes on along the minus strand of JAPVLO010000384.1, from coordinate 2,730,993 downwards.
GGGGACACTCGTTGAACAAGTCATAAGAAGAATGGTGAAGAGGACATCTTGTACTTTCTCCACCATATATTTGTAAATCTAATTTGTTGTTCTTTTCTCCTTCAGAAGCCGATGATGTAGCATCAGAGGACTGAGCCCTAATTCAGAGTCCTTAAAATCCTGCCGAGGGCTGGGCTCGGTTGCTCAACCTGTAATCCCGCGCCTTGGGAGGCTGAGGTGAGTGGATTGCCTGCGCTCGCAGGTTCGAGACCCGCCTGGGCAGCTTGGTGAGACCTCATCTCTAAAATAAATCAAAAAAACTAGCCGGGCATGGTAGCACGTGCCTGCAGTTCTGGCTACTTGGAAGACTGAGGCGGAAGGATTGCCGGAGCCCAGCAGGTCGAGGCTGCAGTGGCCGGGAGCGGCCACTGCACTCCAGTCTGGGTGACAGAGTGAGACTCCAACTAAAAAAAAAAAAAAAAAAAAAATCCTGCCGAGGCTACCGATACCCTACAGGACAGAGCCCTCCAAGTTCGTCAGCTTGGCCCACAGGGCTTTTCACCGTGGAGCCCCTACCGACTTAAGACTGACCTCCACCCTCATCCTTATTCACGTGCAAGCAACACTAAATTACTTACAGTTTGCCAGATCATGTTACACTCATTTGCACAACTATGCACTTGCCCCTGCCTGGTATGTTCTTATACTACAGCCCAGGAATGTAGTGATTCTTCAAACCCTGCTTCAAAACATCTGTGAAGCCTTCCCTATCTGGGTTATCTTGTGCCTCGCACTTACTTCTATTACTATACTCATTAAACTGTTTTGAATGTATTAGTGACTCCCTATTGGAAAGGAGACATTCTTGGGGACAAACACAGAACTTACTTTGTAGATATTTCTGTGGCTGGACACCTGCCCTTGTATATAATTAGTGGTCTGAATACTTGTTGAATATTTATATAATTTAACAGAATAACATTTCTCCAAGTTCACTGAACTATCATCACAGCTATACATAATTTGTCACTACCAAGCATCAATAATAACTCACATGTACTCACTCATACATTGAACAATTTAAAAGTAATGTTTATGCCACCTGGTGGCCAAATAGGAAACGCTATTTTAAAACACTTCACAATGCATCTTTTGATATGACAGTTGACTTCTGCCTCTGGAAGGATATATTTTGGTATGGTGCAAAACATGTTTGAGAAATGCTGATAAAGGAAAAGCTTTGACTGCATCTAATCCCGCCGTAGCAAATAGACAGTAATATCAAATGCATGAAATTATAACCTAATGAAATAATTTGTCTTAGCTGAATTGTCTTCACTGCACAAACTTCACAAAACAGCTTGACTCTAGAATATACAATGGGCTCTGACAGTACAAGTCCTTCTGGCCTTCAGGTGCTCAAACTCTGAGCATCTCTGGTTGTCCCTTTCTCTCTCAAGTCACCATTCAGCTCCCCAAAGCAAACTTTCTTCATGGTTGCGTCTTTGGCTTCCTCTCTACCCCAAGTTTCAGCTTCCTGGATGTTCTCTTCTTTCTCACAGTCTCAAACAATTTCTTTAGGTGGACGACTCTCCAATCTGGATCTCTACTCCCAAACCCTCTCTCAAGCTCAAGTCACCAGGATGCCTGCTACTATCCAACATGACTTGACCTCAGCAACTGAAGTCTCATTTGTCCAAAACAAATCACCATCTTCATCACTTACACCTGGTACAATTTCCTGAAAGCAGTGCTACCACCTTCCAGTCTACAAGGTTTGAAACCTGAGAATCAAATTTGACTTCTTCCTTGACCCCATACACACTCCACTTTAAATAGTATGGATCCTGCCTCATCCTTCTGTTCCTTGGAAACACTACATGTGTTCCCATTTAGGGCCTTTGCATTAAACTCTCTCTCCAACTGGGATGCTCTCTCCACTCCCAATTCTCTCAAAGCTGGTCCCTTGCTACCATTCAGGCATCTCTTTAAACATCACTTCATCCAAGAGATCTTCCTGACCACCCAGTCTCAGAGTCACCAGAGCAGTCCTTGTCACATGATCCTGTCTTAACTGTCTAGATATCACTGTCACTGCCTGATCATTTCCTGCTGGCATAGTCCACCCCGTCCTCACATCTGTGCACTCCTGGAGAGGCCTGGACCTCCGGGTTTACCATGGCCCAGAGTCTTTCATGTTGAGTGAGAGCTCAATAAATATTTACCCAATAAATGAACACCTTTTTAAAATATATCGTCTCTTTTATTTCCGTCCCAAAGTAATTACACTTCAGACCTGAGCTGTGACACCAATGCTCCTGTTCCCAATCTCCTTCTCCCAAACATTTCTAAACACTGCCCAAGTACTCTGCCTAAATAACACTGCCCCTCAGATCACCTGAAGGAATCACTTATGGAAAACATCCTACCTGGCACATGCAGAGCACACACTCAGTACATGTTAACTTTCCTTCCTAGTCTCCTACAGGGAAATTTACAAAGGCTCCTCACCGCCCACAGAATAAAGCATATTTTCCGCTGGTTGTCACGCCTTTTCTTAATAAGCTCTCACCTAATTTTTTCATCTTATTTTCTAGAACACGCCTCCATGCTCTGCATGTCACAATCAAATTAAACCATTTGCCAGTAGATTCCTGTATCTGTACTACACACTCTTCCCTCCTGCCTGAAATACCCTCACACTCTTAGCTCTCTACATCCCACCCATCCTTCAAAGTAAGCAACTTCCTCCAAAAAGACCTGTATTTTTATTTGTTTGTTTATTTGTTCGTTTTTGAGTTGAAGCCTCACTCCATCGCCCAGACTGCAGTGCAGTGGCACGTTCATGGCCACCCTGGCATCAACCTGCTGGGCTCTGGCGATCCTTCCACCTCAACCTTCCAAGTAGCCAGCGTACTACCACGCCCAGCTAGTTTTGATTTATTGTAAAGATAAGGTCTCCCCAAGTTGCCCAGGTTGGCAAAAAGACCTTCAAAAGTCCTGTTCTCTAAGACAAAATAATCATTCTCCCTCTCTCCTCTGAATGCTAGTATCTTGTCTCTGGACTACAGTCTCATTGGGTAGAATTAATGATGTGATCTTACTCCCACTAGATTGTGTGATCCTATGGACAGGGTTTGAACCTTATCTTTCGGTGTTCTCTGCACTGTATGTACCTTACTGATACTGAATAAAAAGGGACAGCATAAGTGAACAAAAGAATTGCTCTTTAATTTGATGAGGTCCCACTTGTCTATCTCATTTCTTAAGGTGCTGGCCTTTAGGGTTCTGAATAGGAATTGGTTCCCAGTTCCAATTTCTACAATGGTGTCTCCTGCGTTTTCTAAGATTCTTACAGTTTGAGGTTTTACGTTTAGGACTCTGATCCATTTAGAGTTAATTTTTGTGTATGGTGATAGGTAGAGGTCCTGTTTCAATCTTCTGCGACTGGATAAAAAAATGTGGTACATATACACAATGGAACATTAGGCAGCCATAAAGAAGGACAAATATATGGACATGGACTCTGCAGCAAATTGGATGGGTTTGGAGTCGATCATACTCAGTGATTTATCATAGAAACAAAGAACAGAGTTCCATATGTTCTCACTCATAAGAGGACCTTGAACAATTATAATGCTATAAGAAAGCGATTGGCAGTAATGGGAAACTGTCAGGGGAGGCGGAGTGGGATTGGCAGTTGAGGAAAACTGCCAGGGGAGGGAGGGGCACACCTCATCAACAACGGTACCTGCATGATCAATGTTTATAAACCTAACCCTGAAATGTACCCCACATCTTTATAATACAAATTTTTTAGATAAATAAAGCCACAAACATTCACAGAAAAAAAAGAATTGCTCTAAAGAAAAACAGTTAGTGGGGCAAAACTAGGAGTTAATAAGAAGAACCTGTAATCCCATGCCTTTGGGAGGCTGAGGTGAGTGGATTGCCTGACCTCATCTCTACAAAAAATAAAAAAATCAGCCGGGCGTGGTAGTGCATGCCTGTAATTCCGGCTACTTGGAAGGCTGAGGCAGAAGGATCGCAGGAGCCCAGCAGGCGAGGCTGCGGTGCCGGGAGAGGCCACTGCACTCCAGTCTGGGCGACAGAGTGAGACTCTAACTCAAAAAAAAAAAAAAAAAGAAGAAGAAGAACCATCTGTCTTTGCATTCTGTCTTTTAGGAGACAAAAACTTGCAGTACAGGTAAAAAGCATAGTCTTAATTCAATTTCCTAACATACCATGCGTGTCAGATTGAAAGAAAGCAGAAATCTAAGATTATGATGCCAGTATCACAGCCCTGAGTAACATCAAATCATGGGGATACAACCCACTGCAAAGAGAACCAATGAATCCACCTGCACTATTTCCATTTATCAATGTGTGGATGCTAGTACACCACGAGGAATTGGCAAAAATGATAAAATTACTGAAGTCAGTAATACACCCAATTTAGTGCCCCCCAGTGCTGTGTGCAAGGTCTCTCCACAATCTAGCCCCAATCATCTTTCCTGCTGAGATCCCACAGAACTCCAAGTTCTCTTTGAACAAGCCTCTTTCCAAGAGAATTTGCCTGATTTTGTTTCCCATCAAGCCACTGAAGCCACTGCTTTGACCTCAGCTCTTGGCCACAGGGTTCAATTGCTTATGTCTGTACTCCTGAGATACTACCTGAAGGCTGGATGGTCCCCTGAATCTCCCCTACTAGGCAACTGACATTGGCATTTCTACCAGTTGTATTCTCTTCACTCTCTTTATCAAAAATCATATACATTGAGAAAGATCTTTCACCCAGTGCCGTGTTTTTCCTGCTTATAATGTCATAAGGAGAAAATACTAAAATTAAGTATTCCTAGGCATAGGCATTCATAGGCATAGTGTTTCTAGCAGATGGTTCCAGGAACATGTCTTTCAAATAAACATTCAGGAATTCTCTTATCTCTCTGTATTCTCTACATTGTTTGTACACTACAGACACTGAATTTAAAAAGGGGCAAATAATTAAAGAAGTGTCAGAAGTACTACTTTGCTGTACTCCCAAACTCATGCACCCAGCCTGCTCCACCTGCTTCTTGCTGGACTCAAGACCTCGATGATATAAGAACTTATGATGAAAGACCTAATTTCTGGTTTTCAATCTTGCCTGCACATACAGTGACTTAGGAATTTTAAAACCTCAGTATCAGCCCATACCAAACACAACAGAATCCCTGGGTGCAGAACCCAAGCGCTAGCATTTTTAAAGCTCCTAGGTGATTCCAGTGTGAGAACCACAATCTTGTATTAGTTTATGTCTACTCTGCAAATCTTGGGTAGCAGAGGCTACTCCTCCTTATGCCGTCTCCACCTTCGCCTTCAAGACTCCCAGAATGTCTTCCAACTTCCTCATTATGAGTCCACGTTCATTACTGTTCAATCTTTCAAAGTTAAGCTGGAGCTCTGCTCACTTTTCAAGGCCAGCCTTTGTTACTTATTTTCTGTACTGTGAAAGTAGAGCCTCATATAATCTAACTGTCCTCGTCCACCTTATCCTAAGCTATTGCCACTTTCCTTTAGGCCACAGCCTCAGATTCTACTCTCACGATCCCTTCTCCACACAGCAACCCAAGCAAGTAATTTACAACTCTGGGTTAAGGCTCACCCTGTTAGTGCTGCCTCCCAGGGGCCAAGCCCTGCATAAGCCACGTACCTGCCTCCTCTCTGGTCCATCCCTGCTCACTCTGCTCCACGGCCACACGGCCAGTCTCCACAACTTCAGGAGTCAGCTCAAACTCCAGCTTCCAAATTAGGGCTTCCTGACCCTGCAGGAATGGGCTGTCCAGCCCTGCCTCGTACCCCCAGGTACTCCGTCACTTCAACCTGGTTTATTTTCTTCAAGGCTCTTAAAATTCTCACAACTTTCTTTTTAGGGATTAACTTGTTCATGTCTATCACCCCATGGGAATAATTCTTCTACCTCTGTCTTATTCGCCACTAGACCTCCAAAAATCAAAGAGTTTTGTTAGAATAAAGGAAAAAAAAAAGAAATGAATCAGACAATCACATGAACATGAAAATAACTCAAAATAAAACTACATCATGTGAATATCCTTATATGTAACTATGTCAGGAGATCATGCTTCTCAAACCAAATCATAAGCTCCTGATGGACAACAAGAAGACTTTTTCTTCTTTTCCAATCTTGAAAGTCAAGCACATTACTGAACCTGTATCATACATTTAAGTAACTGCTAATTGTTTTGGCTATTTTAGAAGAGCTTTAGTATTATACTGAATTTTTTAAACGTTCAGTTACTTGTAATCCGTTATCCAATAAACATCTACCTAAACTGTGTTTACACTATATCACACGGGAACAAGCACAACAAGAAATTTCCAATTTTAATTCACCGACCAATTCTCTTAACTTTGAATTCCACTCTTTAAATCACATCTATCTTATGTCAATCTACAATTGAAGGCTTTGCCAGTACGTGGTCATTGGTTTGTCTGATATGGAGCCAAGCACATTTCTATCTAGCTGAGGAATATCTCCTAAGATCAAACAGACAGAGATCTCAATAAGAAAGCTCCTATGGGGATGCCCCAAGTCTGAGTTGCATCTCTAGGGATAAGGCTTTACTCTGAACAAAATATTTTTTTAAAGTTTGCCTTACATAGGTTCCTGATTTATGGGTTCTGTTTTCAAGATTTTGCTTTTTTTACATCTGATATATCAAACCCAGTTCATGAAACATAGGTTTTCTTTAAAAGTTATCAGAAAGTTCCTTCTACAAGAATAAAATCAAATGTGTTTTTTTTTTCAAAATCTTACTGACCATCACAGATACCAAGGAAATTGCTATGAAACAGAGGAAAACACAAAATTCAGCCAATCATAGTTATCACTGTATTTTGTTGTTATCGCTCAAAATATGACCGCAGTGGGCAATCACACCTTCCAGTACCCCTTCTTATTTGCTTTGGAATCCATAGCAGTACAGACCGCCTCCAGATAACTGCTAAACATACACTTCAAAATAACTTAGGCTTCTCCAAGGAAGTAATCTCACAGTCTTAGGATGCATAAAACATGCACAAAATCCCCCTTTAATCTTCATTTCTGGTGACCAATCATAGTGTTTCTCCCAAATGCTGAGGATTATAATACAAGCCATAACACACACCAGTCATCCTATTAGTCCCTTTCAGGGTCTTGACATATTTACCTGTTGTCCCCTCAGGATGCTGAAAGTCCCCAGAAATTCTTTTGACCGAGAAGGTGGGACTCTGTTCTGACCCTCCCTGACCCTGGGGCCTCAGAATCACCACTCACATCTGAGAGACCTCTTCCTTTTATAAGGGGGTGTCGCGTCAAGAGAAGTCTAACAATGGATCCTGCAGGCACCAGAAAGAAATGATAAAGTATTGGCTCATTAAATACATGTCTCTTTTTCCTCCCAAAATGTGGAATATGTTTAGACCTTATAAACAACTAAGTAATTAAATCACATGTACACATATCACTCTTGGATAAAAAGTTATTTCATCAAATCCTCACTTTCAAAATCTTGAATCCCTTTTGAGTGCTCCCTTTTAATTCCTTCCTACAGCTAGTCAGTTATTCAATAAGCTGCATTATTTTTGTCTGATTCAAAATGCACCACACTGAAACCCCTAACATAAGCTCCTCGTGCAAGCACCCTGGTCCGTGCTTTCCCCACCATGCTCAAATACTGTCATCTTTTCCCATCAGGCTTTCTTGCCTTTCGTCTCGTTCTCCTTCCTATACCCAACACTACAATGGACCTCACACTAGCCCTAGCCCACCAACATTTAATGTCTCCTAGTGGTGGAATAATAAAGGGCAAACTCCATAATAACAATCCTATCTTGTGCTCTGGACACGCCCCACCCACACTGTGGGGTATTCTTCCCTTCCTGGTTGATAAATCCCTGCTTACTGAAGTTCTGTGCTTCTGTGTGCACATGCTCTCTCTTCTCTGAAACTTCCTAACTGTGTGTCCATCATTTTCCTTCCAATGATATTCCATGAAACTGAATGCTGATCTTGTGTATTTGGGCCTTCCATATATGCTACATCTCTCAGCAAAGTGGACACTGAGCAAGTGACCTCCTGGCCATTTTATTTAATGGACAGTCATCAGTCTCTACCTTGTATGACATCTCACCTCATACATTTCTTCATTCTTTAAATATTCGTTTCACTAGGATTATGTGAGCCTACATAAAAATTCTCCCCCAATTTTTCCACCTAATTAGCCTTTTCTCCTTTCCTTTTGCCAACTTTTGTTCTCACCACCAATCACCACCCCAACCAACACTACTCTTGTGCCCATCTGCACGTCCACCCCTTGCCAATGTGTCTCAAGTCTCACCCCTTGCCAATGTGTCTCAAGCTGGACCCATTAATCTTTTCTGTTAAAAATCTTATCATGTCACCCAGCTGCGGAAAACACCTCAATAATGGTTTTCCAAGTAGTCATTGTCTCTCTCAGAGCGCAGCCTAAGCAATGAAATTCTTCTCAAGCACTTCAAGTAATTCTAATGTGTAGCCAAGTTTGAAAATTACTCCTCTAGCCATATTCACCTCAGCACCTTGAGCTATTTCTTTTATCTAGAACACTCTCTCAGCCCTTAAAAACTCACCTATCCTGAATAACTACTGAATCTCTTCCAGATCAGATCAGATTTCTCTGCCATGGGCTGGCTCCCACAGAACCTGTTATTGTTAATTATCTGTTTTCTGCCTTCAACTGTATCTCCAAAGAGAAAGCATCACATCTGTCTTAACAGGGTATTCTAAGCACGATGCCAGGCTTAAGGTAGGCACTAGGCAATTTCTGTTAAATGAGTGCCACAAAAGTTTTTTTTTTAAAGTGTTAAAAAAGCTCAAAGGTGAAAAGATTATCAGTGTGAAATCACATAAATTACTCTTCTCTTTAAAAATTATAAAACTATTTTAAATCATTGTACCATCACTAGATGGACTAACAAACCCAAAATAGAAAAAGACTCTAATTGGCCAATTTTGAATCAAATAATAAGATGCCTTTCATTTCAGCATGAAATAAAATACTTGATGGATAACATAATAGCTCCTCCATATGCCGTAACTATATGAATCAATTACAGGCTTGTTATGAAGACCAGAATCAGCCACAAACTTCAATCTGGAGACACAAACATCCATAACTAACATTTTTTAAAAGTATACTCTAACTGCCAGTAAAGCCCCAAATGACAACTCTGTAAGAACATTAGGAATATGATTAAAGGTCATATTGATTCTGCAGAGTCTATTCTCTAGTATAAGGGGGCAAAATATAAATATTCTTAAGTCTGAAAAAGAGGTACTGACAAAGAGAGCTCAGCAGTCAATCATTACATTGTCAAGTATGATTAAAATATATTCTTGTGAGAGTTCTGGTAAGATGGCGACAGCATAGGTGGACTTGTGAGATTCTCCGAACGTGAGTTCCCAAAAAGACTCTTACTTTTCTTCCCCCACCCCCTGGCCCACTGCCAGCCGCACTGGTCCGAGGCCCAGGGACCTTCGGTCTCAGGCAGGGCCGGATATTGTGGCCGCCGGTTGCTGCTGCTCCACTATACGTAACTCCCGCCTGTGCGGGAGTCTCGGGTCTCGGCTTCCTCCCTGCCTACATCGTCTTGCCCAGCACCCAGCACCAAGCCGCCAGTCACCCAGTGAGGGTCTGGGTGCCCACCCCTCAGAGATACCAGTCCCATTTCTGACTGAAGTACCCTGTGAGGGGCCCAGGGCCACCCTCACTGCTCACTGCCTGCCCTTTGGAGCCTTGGAGCTCTGGAGTTCTGGGCCCACCCTGGCTGAGGAACTCAGCGCACAACCCCATGCTTGCGTAAGGGAACAGCATATCTTAAGGAGATGCTAATCAGAGGCTCTCAGCTCCAGAGGAGGGAACTCCCGACCCCCTCCTCCACCCCAGCCTGCTGGTGGCACCCCGGATCCAGCGCCCAGCTGTGCAGCTGATCCCCAGTGCCTCCCACAACACCACAGTCCACCGTAGTGGATCAAACAGGGACCCAGACGAGCAGAGAGAAAAGATCCACGAAAGTGAACCTGCCACCTTAGCCATTCTCCAGGCAGAGATCTGCACTACAGCCTCCACCTCGGTCCCTAAGGTAACATCGCTAAACAGGAGACAAAGCCCCTCCCCTACGCTGAATCAGACAAAGGCAACTAAGCGACGCAGACCTCCCAGGCAGCAGGCTAAAAGAACAAACCCAAACTGTGAGTAAATCTAGTTGCCTGCAACAAAAACAAAGGGGAGAGACTGGAGATTAGAGCTGAAGAGACTTTAAACACTCTGGAAAGATTCAAGAGCTAGTCTAATCTCTTATTTTGACTTTTGATTTTGTCATTTTGTCTGCTTGTTTTGCTCACTTTTGTTTGCTTTCTGACTTACACTATCTGTTTCATGATTTTATTGGTCTGTCTCTGTGTAGCTACTAGTATTCTTTAGGGAATTTTTCTTGCATGTTTTTTGCACTTTTCTCCAGCCTTGAGTCTCCTTTTCACCTGTTAGCTGGTATGTATGTCTGTTTTCCCTCTTACTCTTCTCTCTTTCTAACTTCCTATTGAACCCCCTTCCTCCATTATTTTCCTCTTTTGTACCTCCTTTTGTTCCAGGGACAAAACCTACATACCGCTGCACAGATAGATTGTAAGGCAGTGGGAAATAGGTTCCAGTGGGCTCATACACCGGTTGGTGGATGCTGGAATCAGCATATGGATTCTGAATCACAGCTTCCCCCTCAATTAAACCTCAAAACTGCAAAAAGTACACCCGCAGCCCACATACCAACCTCAAAAGTGAACAAAGCCAGAGGACCCTCATAAGGAAGAACAGGAGATTGCACAAGTGAAGCAAAAGCAACCCTACCTTCCCTGAAAAAACAGAATTAAAGAAGGGGAGGGAAAGGGGGAGAGAGAGAAAAATCTATACAAATGAAGAAAAACCAAAAGAAGAATACGGGTGTCTCCCAGATCCCTGGGAGGGTAGACACTGAGAAAACTGACTTTAGAATGCAAACAATGAAGAGCACCCAGAATGACTGGTCTCAAACTACAAACCTAGATATCAAGACATTAATGGAGAGATTAAAAAGAATTGAGGAGAGACAAGAAGAAACTAGGAAGGAGCTGATAACTGAGATAACAGTAATAAAGAATACTGTGAATGAAATAAGTAACAAACTGATAAGCATGGAAAACAGAATTACCCAAGCAGAAGAAAGAATCTCAGAGCTTGAAGACCAAAATATATAACTAACCCAAACTGTTAAAAATACAGAAAACAAGCTCAAAAAGACAGAACCAACCCTTCAAGAGATGAGCAGATAAGAGACCGAACCTAAGAGTAATTGGCCTTCCTGAGGCAGAAAGAGAGACAGAGACCACACTGGAACAAACTTTCCATGAGATTATTCAAGAAAACTTCCCTCATCTAATCAGTGATGCAAAAATTCAAACATAAGAGTTTCAGAGAACCCCTGCAAGACAACAAATGAGAAGACCAACTCCTAGACACATAACAATTCACCTAAACAAAGTAGGTATAAAATAAAAAATCCTAAAGGCAGCAAGAGAAAAAGGCCAGATCACCTACCATGGAAGACCAATTAGAATAGCAGCAGATTTATCTACAGAAACCCTGCAGGCTAGGAGAGCTTGGAGCCCTATCTTCAAAGTCCTAAAAGATAAATAATCTCAACCAAGAATAATCTACCCAGCCAAGTTAAGCTTCATCAGTGTGGGAGAATTAAAATCTTTCCAAATATCCAATCCCTAAGAACTTGTGCTACCACCAGACAACCTCTACATGAAACACTTAAGAAAGTACTAAATACAGAAGAAAGGAAAAAAGAACAACGTTATTCACAAGAATACAGGAAAAAGAATAAAATATACATGAACCAACTCCAAAGCCAAAAGAAAGGCAAAAAACCAAGTGGAAGAACAACAACTCTATAAGAATGCTATGATAGGGATGAACTCTCACATTTCAATAATTAGCCTGAATGTGAATGGACTAAATGCACAACTGAAAAGACATAGAATGGCAAAATGGATAAAATACCACTAGGCAGCAATATACTGCCTTCAAGAGACCCATCCCACTAAAAAGGACATGCACAGACTCAAAGTAAGAGGATGGAAAACAAATTTTCAGGCGAATGGAACACAAAAGAAAGGAGGAGACGCGATCCTAATTTCAGACAAAATACCATTTTAGCTATCAAAAATTAAAAAAGATACAGAGGGCCACTACATAATGATAAAAGGTTCACTCCATCAACAAGAAATATCTATCCTGAACATATATGCACCCAACATAGGAGGACCAACTTTCATAAAGCAGCTTCTAGGAAAACTAAAGAAAGATATTGACTTTAACACCATCATAACTGGAGACTTTAATACCCCACTCACAACCCTAGACAGATCATCAGGACAAAAAATCAGCAAGGAAATCCAGAACCTCAATGTGACTCTTGATCAAATGGACTTAATCAATACCTACAGAACACTCCATCCAAAGACCAGAAAATACACATTCTACTCATCACCGCATGGAACGTATTCTAAGATCGACCACATACTTGGCCATAAATCAAGCATAAAAGGACTAAAATTTTACCATGCACCTTCTCAGACCACAGTGGAATAAAAATAAACATTGACACCAACAATGTCCCCCCAAAACCCACAAGGACATGGAAACTAAACAGCATGATGCTGAACAACTCCTGGGTCAATGATGAAATCAAAACAGAGATCAAAAGACACCTGGAAACAAACAAAAATGAAGAAACATCTTACCAAAATCTCTGGGACTCCATAAAAGCTGTAGTAAGAGGGGAATTTACATCCCTACAAACGCACATGAAGAAAGTGGAAGGATCACAAATTAACAGCCTTACAAGTCACCTAAGGAAGCTGGAAAAGCAAGATCACTAAAACCTTAATTTCAGTAGAAGAATCCAGATCACCAAAATAAAAGCCCAAATCCAGGACATAGAAGACAAAAAGATAATACAAAAAAAAAATCAATGAAACAAAAAGCTGGTTCTTCGAAAGGATAAACAAGATTGATGGTCCCCTAGCTAGACTGACCAAGAAAAAGAGAGAAAAAAACCAAATAACCACAATCAGAAACACAAAAGACATCTGACCCTGAAGAAATACAAAAGATCGTTAGAGACTACTATGTACACTTGAATGGAAACAAACTTGAAAACCTGAAGGAAATGGAGGACTTTCTGTGATCACACAACCTGCCTAGATTGAAACAAGAAGAAATTGAGACCCTAAATAAACCAATAACAATCAAGGAAATAGACTGCATATTAAGAAAACTACCTACAAAAAAAAAGTCCCAGACCAGATGGCTTTCCAGCAGAATTCTACAAGACATTTAAGGAGGAGCTGATACCAATCCTACTGAAGGTATTCTAGGTGATTGAGAAAGATGGAACTCTCCCCAAATCATTTTACGAAGCTAACATCACATTGATACCCAAGCCAGGTAAAGACCCAACAAAGAAAGAGAACAACAGGCCAATATCTTCGATGAACATAGATGCTAAAATTCTCAACAAGATCCTAGCAAACCGGATTCAACAACACATCTCAAAAATCATCCATCATAACCAAGTAGGCTTCATCCCTGGGATGCAAGGCTGGTTCAACCTTCGTAAAACCATAAATGTAATTAAATACATCAACAGATGTCAAAACAAAAACCCCATGATTATATCATTAGATGCACAAAAAGCTTTTGATAAAATTAAGCACCCCTTGCTGATAAACACCCTCAACCATCCAGGCATACAAGGAATATACCTCAAAATAGTAAAAGCCATCTACGAAAAACCCACAGCCAGCATACTCCTAAAGGGACAAAAATTGGAACCATTTCCCCTGAAAACTGGAACAAGACAAGGATGCCCACTCTCACCCCTCCTGATCAATACAGTATTGGAAGTCCTGGCTAGAGCAATCAGAAAAGAGAAGGCAGTTAGGGGTATCCAAATAGGAAAAGAGGAAGTCAAGTTATCTCTCTTTGCAGATGACATGATTGTGTACCTTGAAAACCCAAGAGAATCTGTCAAAAACCTCCTTACACTGATAAAGGACTTTGGCAAAGTCTCAGGATATAAAATAAATGTGCAAAAGACAATCGCATTTCTTTACACCAATAATAAACAAACAGAAACCCCCCAAAAAACACAATTCCATTCACAATAGCCACAAAAAAAATGAAATACCTTGGCATCTTCCTAACCAGAGACATGAAAGACCTTTACAATGAAAACTACAAAACACTGTCAAAGAAATCAAAGATGAACATAGATGCTAAAATTCTAAACAAGATCCTAGCAAACCGGATTCAACAACACATCTCAAAATCATCCATCATGACCAAGTAGGCTTCATCCCTGGGATGCAAGGCTGGTGGAAAAATATACCATGCTCATGGATTGGAAGAATCAACATTGTGAAGATGTCCATCCTACCTAAGGTAATCTACAGATTTAATGCAATACCCATCAAATTACCAGCAACAGTCTTCTCAGACCTAGAAAAAACAACACAGGAATTCATATGGAAACACAAATGACCAAGAATACCAAGAACAATCCTCAGCAAAAAAAAAACAAAGCAGGCGGTATCACATTACCAGACTTCAAACTTTACTATAAAGCTACAATCATCAAAACAGCTTGGTATTGGTAGAGGAACAGGCATACAGACCAATGGAATAGAATTGAGATTCCAGAAGCAAAACCTCAATTTCTCAACCAACTCATCTTTGACAAAGCTTCCACCACCTACCACTGTGGAGAGGAGAACCTGTTCAGTAAATGGTGCTGGGAAAACTGGCTGACCACATGCAGAAGATTGAAACAGGACCCCTATCTATCCCCATACACAAAAATTAACTCCAAATGGATCAGGGACTTAAATGTAAAACCTCATAAGAACCTTAGAAAATGAAGGACAGCCAGGCTCGGTGGCTCAGCCTGTAACCCCAGCGCTTTGGGAAGCTGAGGTGAGTGGATCGCCTGAGCCCACGGGTTCAAGACCCGCCTGGGCAACTTGGTGAGACCTCATCTCTACAATAAATCAAAAATTAGCCGGGCGTGGTAGCATGCGCCTGTAGTTCCAGCTACTTGGAAGGCTGAGGCTGAAGGATCACCAGAGCCCAGCAGGTCGAGGCTGCGGTGGCCGGGAGCGGCCACTGCACTCCAGTCTGGGCAACAGAGTGAGACTCCAACTCAAAAAAAAAAAAAAGAAAGAAAATGAAGGACATACCCTCATGGAAATCGGGACTGGCATCCAATTCCTGAACAAAACCCGAAACCCACAGGTCATAAGAGATAAGATAGACAAGAGGGACCTCATTAAACTAACAAGCTTCTGCAAAGCCAAAGAAACCATCAAGAGAGCAGGGAGACAGCCTACAGACTGGGAAAAAGTATTTGCCAATTCCAGGTCTGACAAAGGCTTAACATCTTGGATCTACAAGGAACTCAAATGTGCTGAAAAGAAAAAACCAAACAACCCCACTATAAAATGGGCAAAACATATGTCTCAAAGGAAGACATCCGAGCAGCCAACAGACACATGAAGAAATGTTCAACCTCACTAATCATCAGGGAGATGCAAATCAAAACCACACTGAGATACCACCTAACTCCAGTCAGAATGGCAATTATCAATAATTCAAAAAATAACAGCTGCTGGAGAGGGTGTGGCAAAAAGGGAACTCTTCTACACTGTTGGTGGGAGTATAAACTAGTGCAACCTCTGGAAAGCAGTGTGGCAATTCCTAAAAGCTCTAAATATCAACCTCCCATATGACCGTAATCCCCCTCCTGGGAATATACCCTGAAGAACTCAAATCACTGTATCAAAAAGATACCTGCACACGTATGTTTATCACAGCATTTTTCACAATAGCAAGAACCTGGAAGCAACCATGCTGTCCATCAAAAGAGGACTGGATTAAAAAAATGTGGTATATATACACAATGGAATACTACCCAGCCATAAAAAAGAACAAAATTATGAATTTCGCAGCAACCTGGATGGAACTAGAGTCTATAATACTGAGTGACCTCTCACAGAAGCAAAGATCTGAGTATCACATGTTTTCACTCATATAGTGGACCTTGATCATCCAACGTATTACCATAAGAAAATGACTGACAGTGGTGGGAAACTATGGGGGGAAGGAGGGGAAGGGAGATGGGATTAATGGTAGTAAATATCTGTTTGGGGATGGGGAGACACCTCTTATCAACAAGGGTGCCTGAATGAAGAATATTTGTATACCTAACCCTTAACTGTACCTCACAATATCATAATAAAAAATATTATTAAAAAAAAAAAATATATATATATATTGTTAGTAGTCAAAAAGAGAACTCAAAGCCAATTTCCTGCAGACACCTTATTGCTAACCAAGCAGAATTCATTTCTACTGATGTTTTCGATTGTGATGGTCCTGAAAATAAAGTCTATTTTCAGCAGTTCTGGTTTTCTTAACTAGTTAAAAAGTAGTATGGCATAGCTTCATATTATGGTGCATTCATCTATCACTCCATTGTAAAAACCAGTGGTCTACAAAGTTAAATAAACTTGACCAAAAGAGCAGCATAATCTTCTAACATTAAAAAATAAAATTAGCACACCTTTTTTTCCCAGAAATAAATAAACCAAACTTAATACAGTCTGCCTCACTGGAATAAATGATTTCACACAACTTATGCTGTATTCTAGTCAACTTGTCAAATTCACACTGGGTGTTATAATGTAAAGGCACTGGAATGAGGGCTCAAAGAACTCAAATGACAAATAAGCCATGGCTCCTACCACCAGGGAACTTAGGGGAAAAAAAAGGCCAGCAACGAAGTCTACTGCAAGGCAAAAAGGCATCACTATTAAACATCGGTGCAGGCCATATGCTCTAGTGGCACAGAGAAAGTTGCTCAAACGAGAGAAAAGCCAGAATACCTGAATGCTGAGGGATCACAGAGCTCTCACGAGGGAGGCCTTTCATACCTGGAGGAGCACAGACAAGGGCAGAGAGCCGGGGGCACAGGCAACCATGCCTAGAGGTGAAGCTGGAGCAGAGTGAATGCAGAGGGTGGGACAAGGGTCTGAGAAGAGGTCCTGGGGTCGTAATGGGGAAGGCCTTGAACAGAATCAGCTCCCAGACCCTGGAAAGCCACTCCCTTTCAAACATGGTCTTCACTGTGTCTCAGGAAATTTGCAGAGGCAAAAAGGTGGCGGCTGACAACTATCACAGGCGCTCCTGAAACAGTACAGTCGAGACGATGTTTTGCAGAAGAGAGGAATCAGAAGGCTCGTTGTGGACAGGGAAGAACACCGAGAATTATATAATTCAGAAATCAGAGCAAAAGAATAGAAGTCAGATTCAAACTTTTATAGCAACACAGAGATAGAACAAAGAATGAAAATCAAGTTCCATTAATGTAACTCCCAAAATAACTGAACAGGATAACAGCTGAATTCCTATACAATTTTCTCATCGTGTATTCCCAAAAGAAGCAGACCACCGACATGTAACACATGGAGGATCTTCCGCTTTTGCTACTGAACTGGAACTTGAGAACATGACAATGATGCCAGTCTTCCAATTTTACTACTAGAAAGAAAAAACTCACTGACACCCTCAAATTTGTGTCCTTCCTTTTCCCACTGATATAATCTGCTAATACAGTTAGATACAGGTCTTTGCAAGACAGAATTAGACAATCAAATTCTCAATTCCTAAAAAATACTCAAGTTTTTCTGCTGCTAAGGAATCAAGGGAATTGAAATTCCCATCAGGTGATCAAGGCCAAGGAGAAGGAAACGAGCATTTATTTTTTTTGCCTGTGTGACAGGAAGCACCAGGCCAAGTGTTCCCCTTAAAACTCATCATGGTCCCTCATCTTCCTTATCACTGTCATCCCCATTTTGCAGAGGAAGAGAGTGAGTGTCAAGGGAGGTAAGTGACTTGCTCAAAAGAATTTGGCTAATGTTGGTAGAGTTAATATGCAACCCAGACTCAACTAACTCCAAAAGCCCTGATCTTTATCTAATAATCACTCTGCCTCCAGAATTTGTTTTCAGCAACCCTTTTCCTCCACCAGTAATACCTCCCCCTGCCACTTTTTTTCTTAATTAGCTTATATATACCCATTGCTAATTAATCACAATTAATTTACTACAAATTGTCCAATAACCTACTGGGTGCTAAATCTTGACAATGATTATTCATTAGTGTCTACTTGTTTTATATTAAGCACAGTGTTCTAGATTTAATGCTTTTTTAATTCAAACCTATTGTCAGAATGGATTTTAAAATCACATCACTTTTATCTACTTACAAAGTGCTTTCCAGTCAACATAAATCCATGATATTCATGCCTTAAAAATCGTCTACTACCTTCCAGTAAATACAAAAATTCTCACTGAGAGAAAAAAGTATGTACCACAGAAATATCTAAAAGACAATATCCTAATTATTTAAGTAAATTTAACAGCTGGGAATATTGGGGAAAGTTGTTTGTTATTATATTAAAATTAGAATCCCTAAATTAATGCTGCCACAATATTTAGGGTAACTTTACCTAAAAATTATGGAGGGGTATGTGTCTGTGTGTGTAAGTACCCTCTTAATTAAATATTCACTTATAAAACATGCAGTAAAAGCACATTCACATCAACTGATAATAGAGTTTCTCAGGAATGTTCCAAAGTATTGCCAATAAAATTTCATATCCAGCTTATAAGAAGTCACCTACATGGTAAATCAATGAAAGGAATGATACTTGTCCTCTTTTGAAGAGGCAGTTTAATCATGGGTTGCTAAGTATTACTAATTTAAGGACTCTTAACACTATAGAAATCGTGGCAACACCATAAAGAGTTCCAATTCAAAAGCATACTACAAACTGTCCAATAAACTACACAGTGCAATAATAATAATAATAATAATACTGACAGTAAAGCAGAAATACAGCTAAACTACTCCCTAATTTTAAAACATGTCCCTTATAATATTGCTTTTGAGGAAGGAGGAAACTGTCTACAGCTTCCATTCACCTTTACAGAGAAAAACAAGGGATTGGAATAAATGCCAGTTTACATTTTATGTTTGTCCACTCTCCACTCAGTGGAGCTTAAGAGCCACTCTAGGAGTCTGACTCCAAAACAGCAACACACCGGCAGTCCAAGTGTGCCCAGAGACAACTCCAGCTGCCCTCAGGCCCACTCCCCCACCAGTGCTATCCACACTCTCAAATGCTACAACTAAAGTTAACTCATGTAGTACAACCTACAGTCAGATGCATCCCCCCAAAGGGGTATGTTAGTGTCTTCCCTTCTTTCTTCTCCAGCGTTATGACACTATAACCAACAAATAAAAACTGTATATATTTTCAGTATATAAAGTGATGTTTTGACAAATGCTTACACTGTGAAATGATTTAATCACGCTCCTTAACATATCCATTTCCGGCAACCCCTTAGGTCCCCTCCCACTGTGGGAGCTTTTCTGTCTTCTCAATAAATCCTACTTTAAAAAAAAAAAAAAAAAAAAAAAAATAATATATATATATATATATATCCATTCCTCACATACCCATATGTTTTGATGAAAACATTTAATATTTACTCTCTTAGTCATTTTCTTGGTTACATTACTATTAACTATAGCTACTACAATAGATCCCCAGAATTTATTCATCTCGTCTAACTGAAACCCCTTTTCCCTCTGACCAACATCTCCCCGTTCTCTCCCCATCCATGGCACCTGAAAGACAAATACCACATCATCTTTTTTTTAATGTAGTTCTAAAAAAGTTGACCTCATAGAAGTAGGAAGTAGAATGGTGGTTTCATTCTTTCCAATAAAGAACTGCAGAGAATACATCAGTCATATAAAGGAGTTAAAGCTAGGTGGGATTAAGAAGGAACATGGATAATAAGGGCATCTGTATTGAATACAGAAAATAAAAGCTTACCTTAAATCAGTGATTTTCATTCCTGGATATGTTTTGGAATAACCTAAGGACTCTGAAAGAACACTGATGTCTCGGTCCAGATGCCAGAGATTCTGACGTAACTGGGGGCGACCTGGACCTCAAGACTTTTAACAGCTCTCCAACTGATTGTAAAGCAGAGGCAGGATGAAGAGCCACTGCCTGGAACTCTAGCGTTATGTCTACCAGCACTAAAGAGGCAAAGGCTTTCAGAAAGTCTTTTTAAAAATAAAAATAAATTTTTAAACTTTGTAATTTTTAAAATTAAAAAAGAAAGTTGTGAATCTCATTAATGGTATTTGTTTCCCCCATGGCTAAGGGAACTACACACCACGAACACAGACCTGCAGGAACAAAAGGCCTGGACTGGTACGACACTTGCCGTTAAGAAGGTAAATGAGGACCGAAGAGCATCATCACTATTCACCCTCACCAACAACTGTGCGTGGACAAGGTACTTCTTTAAAGAGAGTTTCCAAGGGACCAGAAAAGCACAAATCACTGAGGCACACTGTTCCCAGAACCAGCTCCCTTGTACCTCTCACCCGACAGGTATCAGAGAGCTGCACAGCCACACAGAGCAGCCCCCTGACCCGGACTTGGCCTACTTGGGACTGACTCCTGCTCAGAAGCTACAGATGGGATGAGTTGCCTTGTGGTTCGCAGAATAAAAAACAACCATATGAGATAAAAACACACAGGTAGAGAGTCATTAAGAACATAATTATTAACAAATGTAGGTATTAAAACATACAAAATGCCATCTGATTTGTATGAACTGGGTCAGAGAATAAGATTATTCTGTGGCAAACATTGTTTTACAGAAAGAAATGAACAAATTATACTAAATTCCAGGGGGAAAGGTAATTGTTATTAGTATAACAAAGGATTAGAGGAAGATGTCTAAATTCTGCATATTTTATTGAATTGGTAAATCAGAAAACTCCAAGTACTGTTAAAAAAAAAAAGGGTAAAAAGATCAGAAGCATTATTTACATTTTTACCAGTTACTTCTTCACCAAGTGATATTTACCAGATTGAAGTAAAATGTTAATAATATGTATTACGATTTTCAAAAATTTTTCCCTACCTCATAAAAATAATTTATGCTGCTTTATATTTATGTGCTTAATCCAAGATGATAATTTAAATATCAAGCCCAGAAACATCTTTGAGAACCTACTGGATATAAGATCTAACTGAATCCAGCACCACAGGAGGACACAAAAGGAACCTTGTCCTTGTTCTTCATGTGACTTATTAATTTTAAAAAGTAATGAGAAATTTTTAGGGTTTGTGTTGAAAACGTAAGAGCCAGCTTTCTCTGGATGCAATCTTTTTGTTATATGGACTTTATAGCAAAAAAAATCGCAGACACAGTCTGAATGTATTAAAAACATATAAGTAATACTTTTCTCCTAATACAACAGAAATGAGAAAGACCAAAAACTACCACACATTTAATACAAAATAATTGATGATGCTGTAGGGGCAGGAAAGGTGTAGTGCCTCTCCTCACCCATTATAAGGGGCTCAGTCAATACTCCTATAACAAAAGACAGGTTAAGAAAAGAAAAGCATAAGAAATGTATTTGAATCAAAGTTTTACTTGACACAGAGCCTTCAGAATCAGAGATACAAAGATTCAAGGAAAACTGTCTATTTTTATGCTTAAGATAGACACAGAATGGATAGCCATGTCGAAATGTGATTGGATGAAAAGGATAAACAAACAAATAGTAACAGACAGAGAGGGGAAACCTAGCAAGGCTAGCCTGTCTGGATTCTTTTTGATCTCTCTGTGCAGCATTCATTACTCGGGTAATAAAGGTCTTACTGTGAGACAAGGTAAGTTAGAGAATTTCTTTCTAGACAGTCCTTATACGGAAGGACAGAAGGAAGCTGGAGTAATATTTCTAGGTTTTATGCCTGGCTTTTGGGGAGAGGGGTTCTAGTTTCTATGACCTGTCTTGGGGGAAAAAGAACTCTGGTTTCTATGGCCTGCCTTGGGGAGAAAGGGGAACAGGAGAAAGAAGGGTAGAAGATCAGAAAGAGACTTTGCTTCTGAGGCCTTCCAATTATCTTTCAGTTCAAAGTACCCAGCCTGCCAAAGCACCACACTTTGGTGTATCAGCTTCCGAGCTCCTAAAAATGTGAAACAATGGACTGCTCAAAGGCTGAAAACAGCTCACAAACCTCAATGTCCCCTTCACAGCAAACACATCCTCAGCAGAGGTCATCTCTCCTGTATTCAACTATCACACCAACACTAAGAAATGCTCACATGCAATTCAAACTTAAAAATCCATGTAAACAACGTTTCTGAAACAGGAAAGTCGAGTGAAAAGACCAGCATTTACCTGCAGTATAAGAAAAACGCAGTGATTCCCCTGCTTGCGATGGATGGGTACGACCACCCTGATCATAGAAGAGCCCACGTGGACCCCATGTGCCCTGGGCTTCCTCTACAGGTCTTCATCCCAGGAACTATACTGCTCTGCTGGTCTTGTGCCACTTTTACTGATGCGTACTCTTTACCTACATATTCTATTTAGAAATTCACTCTAATTCATTTTACATCAATATTAGTTATTTTAGCTTTTGGTATGACCCAGAATGTAATGCAAGTATGTGTGTTTATGATTCCACATGCATGATATAAAACTTTATCTACAAGTAAATGTGTTTTGTTTACTGACTCCAACATGTCAGCGTTCATTTATAGCAACATTATTTCTTTTAAACTATGTTCCTTTGTGTACTTTTTAAAGGACTGTTATACTAATCTGAATTTAAGATTTTTTTACTGATTTCCAGCATACAGTATACTAAATTTTGTATCCACAATGTTTCCTGTACAAGATGTCTTTAAAAGTCTTGAAATTAATACAAGAAAAAAGATGTCTGAGAATTTGCATTTTTAACAACTTTCCCCCGATGCTGATACAGCTGGCGGGGATTTCGCTTTGAGAACCCCTGATATAAGGAATCACCTAAAGCACTTTAGGTATTAAAACATACAAAATGCCATCTAATCTGTATGTAGAAAGTCACTGTTCTGGGCTTCTACAGGAAACCCACTCGATTTACTATCCATTTAACTTAACTCTGCTTTCTTCACTGTCTTATCTATAAACAAGGCAAGAGGTAGGAATAACTTCTTAGACAAGAATTGAAGTAGCAGGGAAACAAAGACAAGAATGAAAATCCAAAGGCAGCTGAAAACAAACAAACAAACAATAGGATCTGGAGACAGATACCTAAATAAGAGGCACTGGCGGGCAGGCGGGGGTGGGGGGGAGTAGGAGAAGAAAATGAACTTTAAAGGATAGTTCCTTGAAGAGCTGCCCGAAAGGAACTCAGCAAAACACAAACAAAGGGGTACCTACTTTCACCTTCAGAATAGTCCCAGAACAAGAGATACTGTCCTGTTCGTCAGGTCCAGGATGAGCCTTTCTGCTTGTGCTCTGCGTTTCTTCTAGGCTGACGTCCTGAGCCATCTGCAGTCTTTTCGTCTTTCTCTTCCTCCCATATTTTCCATTCTTCTCTCTCTGCTAACGCCTTCCCATCAAAGTGCCAGTATGCTGGCCCTCCATCTGCACTTTCCCCAAGTGCCAATTTGTCTCTCTTCCCCTCACAGCCAAGTCCCTCAAAAAGAGTCCACAGTCCCTCAAAGTGGTCCTCAGACTAGCCGCATCAACATCACCTGGAAGCTTGCCAGAAATGCAGAATCTTAGGCCTACTCCATTTACCCTGTTTATCTCATTTCCTTTTGAAATTAATCATGAGATCATGCTATACATTTTCCCAGCCTCAACTAAAGTCCAGAGCTATCTACTTGGATTTATTTACTGCACATTAACTTTATTCAAAAATAAATAAATAAATAAATGTCATGACATCTGAGGTCTAAAAATTGAATCCAGAATCTTCATGGTACATTTGAATTTCTAGCCGAATCTTAAAGTTCAAAAACAGATAAACAGCAGGGCATTTAAAAGACAGATAAAACCTACCCCCCCAAAATAATCCTAAGTATAACAACTATTAAAATGTGCTACAGGGTTAAACTATTCAAAAAATAAATCACACTGACCAAGACCTAGACATACAAAAGCACTTTGAACAGTTTTAGATTTTCTTGCATTAATGGAAAGCCAATATTGCATTCTTTATTTATTCTGTTCTGATTAAATTATGTAGACATACAAGGCTCTTAAAGGCAGAAGCCCTGATGCCCATCCTACCTCAGTGGCTCTCCTTCCCTGGGATTATGCGTCTTGCTCTTTATCGTATTTCCATGGTTACAGGGCCCTGGCACATCTCCAGAAACTACGGACTCACCAGGCCATTTGCTCCAAATCTTAACACTCACACAGACCGTGTCTAAACTTATTTATTCAATAAATATCCACCAAGCACACCTTCTGTGACAGGTACCTTGCTAACTAGAGGAATGCAGTCATGCTGAAAATAAACACAATCCCTGCAAACATGGAGCTGAGGTCCCATGGGAAGACAGACTGCTTAAACAATTGTAATTTAACTCACATATGTGGTGAAAAGTACAGAATGTTATGGGGACTCACAGCAGAGAACCTAATCTAGTCTAGGGAGGCAGATAGTGAAGGCAGAAGGGATATTAAAACCACATCAGGCTGGGTGTGATAACTCACGCTTGTATTCCCAGCACTTTGTGTTTTAAAGCAACAGGATTGCTTGAGCCCATGAGTTCAAGACCAGCCTGGAAAACATAGTGAGACCGTGTTTCTACAAAAAAATGTTTTTAAAAAAAGTAGCCAGGCACAGAAGCATGTGCCTAAAGTGCCAGCTACTTGGGAGGCTGAGGCAGAAGGATCTTCTGAGCTCAGGGTGGTGGTGGGGCGATCAAAGTTGGGGTGAGACATGATCACACCACTACACTCAAGCCTGGGTGAAAGAGGAGATCACAACTCACATAAATAAATAAATAAATCGGCATCAGAAAAAAAGACCAGCCAGACAAAAAGGAGGGGGAACATATGCTCCAGAGAGAAGCAATATGACAATATGTCAATATGTGCTCAACATGTGTAGAAGCCTTGAGTTCATCAAGAGCAAGGTAGATTCAAGCAAGTGAAAAAATGTAATGTGTCCTGGTGCAAAAGTGAAGAACACGGTGGTGAGAGGTTGAGCGGGAGAGGTGAGCAAGCATCAAATTCTGGAGAAGCCTAGAGTCCAGTTTCGGCCTTTGGGCTTTATTCTACAGTAGTTGAGAAGACCTGAGACTGCGTGGCGATCTAGACTGGAAAGTGGCAAGGCTCCAAAGAGAGATGTGAAGTCTAGTTTCATCAAGTCCCATTTGTTTATTTTTGTTGCATTTCCTTTTGGGGTCTCCATGGTAAAGTGTTTGCCTAGGCCAATAAAAGAAGAGTTTTTTCCTGTTTTAAATTTGAGGGTCCAACTCTAAAATAAATAAGAATTTTTTTAAAGAAATGCAGTCTAATTGGGATCAATTATGCAAGACCAAGGAGGTAGCATCAGGAACGGAAAGTCGTACAGAGATTCCAGAAGCAAGAGAAAGAAAAGTCTGCCTCTCGGAGACAACTTGGACATCCAACACACCTCCCTGGAACCCAAGATAGGCAAAGAAGTAGTTGCATCAGGCTGTGAGATTCAGAGCCAGGGACTAGGAACAGATCCGTGAGGCAAGCTAATTGTTCTTGGTAAGGTTGCAAGTTGTGGAATGCCCATCAAAGCCTAGCCTAAGTTTTGCTGCTCCTTTCAGCTCCAGTTCTTTGGGCCAGGACTTGACTGACGCTTCTTTTTTTTTTTTTTGAGTTGGAGTCTCACTCGGTCGCCCAAACTGGAGTGCAGTGGCTGCTTCCGGCCACCGCACCTCGACCTGCTGGGCTCCAGTGATCCTTCCGCCTCAGCCTTCCAAGTAGCCGGAATTACAGGCATGCGCTACCACGCCCGGCTGATTTTTTGATTTATTGTAGAGATGAGGTCTCGCTGCCCAGGCGGGTCTCGAACCCGCGGGCTCAGGCAATCCACTCACCTCAGCCTCCCAAAGGCGTGGGATTACAGGCTGAGCCACCGAGCCCGGCTGATTGACGCTTCTAACTCCATCTCTGCACATCATTCTTCCCAGAGCCAGCTCCTGTTTACATTTCTAAATTATTGTCTCCTGGATAGACTTAGAGCCTATAATACTGAGTGACCTTTCACGGAAACAAAGAACTGAGTATCACTTGTTCTCACTCATAAGCAGACACTGAACAAGTATCGTAATACTAAGAAAAATAATTGGCAGTAGTGGGAAACTGCAGGGAGGGGGTGGGAAAGGGGGATTGGTAATAGTGGGAATCTGCCTGGGGAAGCGGGGAGCACACCTTATCAACAAGGGTACCTACATAATAAACAGTTGTATACCTAACCCTGAATTGTACCTCACATCTTTAAAATTAAAAAAAATTAAAATTAACTAAATTAGTTTCTTGTCACCATTAAAGCCATTTGCTATTCTGAGTTTATCTCTAATTTCTTTGTATGTTGATGGTTGCTAATATCAAAAGATTAATTGAAATATATATAATGAGTACAACATGTCTAATGCATAATTACAAATTTACTTTAAATTATTATAGAATCTCTCATTAGGATCTCTATTAAGGACATATCCTCTCATGTTTCTGTACATCATGAATGTGTATTTTAAAACAACTGCAATTTTACTTTTTTAAATATCAACTATTAATTTTTTTCTTTATTAAAGATGTGGGGTCAATTTCAAGGTCAGTTATACAAATGTTCATTAAGCAGGCGTCCTTGTTGATGAGGTGTTACCGCCCCCCGGTAGTTTCCCACTACTGCCAACCCCTTTCTTGTACCCCTTTCTTATAGTATTATAATAATTGTTCAAGATCCACTTATGAGTGAGAATACATGGTACTCTGTTCTTTGTTTCTGTGACAGATCACTCAGTATCATAGCCTCTAAGTCCATCCAAGTTGCTGCAAAGTCCATATATCTGTCCTTCTTCATGGCTGCAAAATATTCCATTGTGTCTATGTACCACTTTTTTTTTTAACCCAGTCCAGTTTCAACGGGCAACACAGTTGGTTCCATATTTTTGCTACTGTGAATATCAACTGCAATTTTGAATGCATTTCCATCATTAATATATTTGACAATTTATATTATGAAAGCTTATGTGGAAACTGAGAGAGAAATGCTTATGCATTCAATTTTCATGCTCTTTCAGCATCTGTAAAACAGTGACTACCCCAACCTACAAAGGCTGAGCTCCACAGCTATGTCAGTCAGTCAGCCATCTGCAGTGTTTCCTTGGTACATGGACTGCCACTGGGCGAAAAGAACAAAGACACAGGACAGAGGCTGAGGGAGCTGGGACCAAGAAAGTGGCAGTCAGAAACTACTTCAGCAAGCTTCACCCTGGGAATGGCAGGTGGGTGTAGATGGACTGCTGTGATCTCTAGCTCCTGTGCTATCCCCTTGTCACCACCAGTCTACTTATGACTTACAGAAGATGAGAAGCAGGAATGAGGGTGTCAATAGAGCACTGAGGATTGGACCCTCAGTACAGAGCAAGAAAGAGGGATGAAGGGACAAACTTAAGCGATGTCAGCTAGAAGAGTCAGGATACCCCCAAAACCATCTGGTTGGGTTGGCTGTTTCCCAAGACTCACAACTTAGAAGAACTAATTTCAACCATAACTAATTGTACTGCTCTGCATGCTGTCCCCATGCCCCACCACCCTAAGCACTCTACACACACCCTGCACTCGGCGAACATTTGCTAAATAAACACGTACATCAATGAGTTGATTTGGTTTGATTTTATCTTACTTTCACTCTAGCTGATTGCTTATGCACTAGCTGATCTACCATTTACGGAGATATTAAGTATTGAAATTGTAGAAGAAAAGCACATACCTAATGCTTCACCCATCTGCTTCCTTCCTGTGCACGTCATCTTACTGTGAAATACAACAGCAACTGTCCAGGTTCTTCCTGTTCCACCCACCATGGACATTCAAATGTTAACCTTAACTCTGCTCATCAAAGTTCTAAGCTACTTTTCCTACTAATGGAGCCCTGTTCTTCCCAACACATTCTCTACTCTACATTTAAGAATAGCTAACATCTTCCTGGCTACATTTAAGAATAGTTAACATCTTCCTGGCTAGTCTCTAAACTGTGAGTCTTTCTCACCCAAACCTAGAGTACCCAAATCTAGAGTAAATTCTTGCCAACATTAAAAGGCCCTCCTTCACATGAAGCTGTTCTAGTGTCCATAAAAATTAAAAACAAATTTCAATAACAAGAAAAATACCAAAAGACATTCTCTAAAACAAAATGTAAAAAGGTTAAAAAACAGAAGACAGTTTTTCTTTCTCATTTTCCTTCCTATAGATTAGGAAAATTCTTCAGAGAGAAAGCAGCAATCTCATTCTTTCATGACCCTCCTCCCCCAACTCTTTCTCCACTGAACAAGTTGGAATGTTCTCAGAAACAAAGAACAAAATACCAGGTAACAATGACTTAAAACTATCGTTTATCTTTTTAAAAATTCCTAATAAAGAGATTCTGAGTTGCTTTGAGTAGTCAGCTAAGGACCTGGACTATTCTCATCCCCCTGTTTCATCATCCTTAGCATGCTGGCATTAATTTTCCTCATAGTTACAAAATAGCTACCACAGCTCCAGACATCATATCTTCATGTGGCAGTGTTCCATATGGGAAACAAGAGGTGGAGGTAAAATTAAGACAGCTCTCTTTCATGGTCCTCCTTCTCTTCATCCACACAGGCAAATCTTGATCCAAAGCTCAGGAGGTTGCTCTTTAGCTTTCTGTGGACAGAACGGAACCTCTGCTTAACCTTAAATCTATACTGCCAAAAGAGATCTGAGCCTTTGATGAATTAACCCATGAGGCATGAACACATGTCTGCCCAAACAAAACTGGAGTCCTTTAGGAACAAAGAAGGGAGCTGCCTATGGAGTAGACAACTAATCATGTCTGCCATATCAAAAAGGCTTTGAGAAATGTGCCACAGAATATCTAAATTAACTCCCCCTTCCATTACTAGTGAAACGTGAAATAAAAACATGCTCTAATTCTAAATCAAGTTCTACATAGCCCTTCCATAAGTCTAGCCCCCTGATAAATATGATAAAGAAGTATATTCCTCTTTAAGAAGCTACAGAAAAATAAATCAGAAGAAACAGCTGAGTTCCTGAAACGATATATAAAAACCATAGCATACTTCCTTATTTGTTTATTTTGCCGTTTCAGCTCTGCTTTAATTTTGGGTTGTTCAGTTGCTTCAACGGAGAGTTGATGCTGTAAATTAAGTTTTCCAGCCTCTCGATCTGTCAAGAATCATTTAATCCAACATGTATTGAGGGCCTGCAATCTCTAAACACCCAGAAACAGTTGCACAACTAAAACAACCCTGAAAATTCCAGAAAGACATATTCAGTAATATAAATACACCTGAAATATAGTTTTGATTTTCAGGTGCATAGTTTTCTTACAGCAGGACATGTCAGTCTTTCAAATTATACGTCTTTAAATAACTGCTATGGTCTTCCTTTATTTTCCCATCAATCTCATGCTCCCCTTTCTTACATTTTCCCTTCTCCCTTCGTAGTTACTCCATTTATCTGAGTCTCTATTTATTCCTCATTTTTGAAGTTCAAGTCAACAGATAGAGAAACAGATTACTTAAAAACATCTGCACTAAAACACTTTACCTGCAGTTCCTATGGCAAGCAAAATGGGTTTTATTTTTTTTATTTTTTATTTTTTTCATAATCAATATTTTTTATTATGGTTTTGTGGGGTACAGTTAAGGGCTAGGTGTACAATTACGTTTCATTCAGGTACCCTGTTGATAAGAGGTGTTTCCCCATCCCCAGACAGATATTTGCAACTGTTAATCCCATCTCCCTCCCCCCCCATAGTTTCCCAGTATCATCAGTAATTTTCTTACAGTATTACATTGGATGTTCAAGGTCCATTATATGAGTGAGAACATGTGATACTCGGATCTTTGTTTCTGTGAGAGGTCACTCAGTATTATAGACTCTAGTTCCATCCACGTTGCTGCAAAATTCATGATTTTGTTCTTTTTTATGGCTGCGTAGTATTCCATCATGTATATGTACCACATTTTTTTAATCCAGTCCTCTTTTGATGGGCAGCATGGTTGTTACCAGGTTCTTGCTATTGTGAACAAGGCTGCGATAAACATACGTGTGCAGGTATCTTTTTATAGAGTGATTTGAGTTCTTCAGGGTATATTCCCAGTAGGGGAATTGCAGGGTCATATGGGAGGTTGATATTTAGAGCTTTTAGGAATCGCCACACTGCTTTCCACAGAGGTTGCACTAGTTTACACTCCCACCAACAGTGTAGAAGAGTTCCCTTTTTGCCACACCCTCTCCAGCAGCTGTTATTTTTTGAGTTGTTGATAATTGCCATTCTGACTGGAGTTAGGTGGTCTCAGTGTGGTTTTGATTTGCATCTCCCTGATGATTAGTGAGGTTGCACATTTCTTCATGTGTTTGTTGGCTGCTCGGATGTCCTCTTTTGTGAAGTGTCTGTTCATATCTTTGGCCATTTTATAATAGGGTTGGTTGTTTTTTTCTTTTCAGCACGTTTGAGTTCCTTGTAGATCCAAAATGTTAAGCCTTTGTCAGACCTGGTATTGGCAAATACTTTTTCCCAGTCTGTAGGCTGTCTCCTTGCTCTCTTGATGGTTTCTTTGGCCTTGCAGAAGCTTGTCAGTTTAATAAGGTCCCACTTGTCTATCTTCTCTCTTATGACCTGTGGGTTTCGGGTTTTGTTCAGGAATTGGATGCCAGTTCCGATTTCCATGAGGGTATGTCCTTCATCTTCTAAGGTTCTTATGGTTTGAGGTTTTATATTTAGGTCTCTGATCCATTTGGAGTTAACCTTTGTGCATGGGGATAGATAGGGGTCCTGTTTCAATCTTCTGCATGTGGTCAGCCAGTTTTCCCAGCACCATTTACTGAATAGGTTCTCCTCTCCCCAGTGATAGGTGGTGGAGGCCTTGTCAAAGATGAGTTGGTTGAGAAATTGAGGTTTTGCTTCTGGAATCTCAATTCTATTCCATTGATCTATATGCCTGTTCCTATACCAATACCAAGCTGATTTGATGATTGTAGCTTTATAGTAAAGTTTGTAATGTGATACCACCTGCTTTGTTTTTTTTTGCTGAGGATTGTTCTGGCTATTCTTGGACGTTTGTGTTTCCATATGAATTCCTGTGTTGTCTTTTCTAGGTCTATTTTCCCTGAAAACTGGAACAAGACAAGGATGCCCACTCTCACCCCTCCTGTTCAATATAGTATTGGAAGTCCTGGCTCGAGCAATCAGAGAAGAGGAGGCAATCAGGGGTATCCAAATAGGAAAAGAGGAAGTCAAGTTATCTCTCTTTGCAGATGATATGATTGTGTACCTTGAAAACCCAAGAGAATCTGTCAAAAACCTCCTTACACTGATAAAGGCCTTTGGCAAAGTCTCAGGATACAAAATAAATGTACAAAAGACAATCGCATTTCTCTACACCAATAATAAACAGACAGAAACCCAAATAAAAAACACAATTCCATTCACAATAGCCACAAATAAAATGAAATACCTTGGCATCTTCCTAACCAGAGATATGAAAGACCTTTACAATGAAAATTACAAAACACTGCTCAAAGAAATCAAAGATGACACAAACAAGTGGAAAAATATCCCATGCTCATAGATTGGAAGAATCAACATTGTGAAGATGTCCATCCTACCTAAGGCAATCTACAAATTCAATGCAATACCTATCAAATTACCAGCAACATTCTTCGCAAAATGGATTTTAATAGTGTGAGTTGTGAAAATTTCTCTTACAGGCACTGTAAATGAAAGTGTTCCATGTAAGAACAAGTTACTGCCAAGGCTCCTGCTGTCAGGCACACTCATGTTACAAACAAATAACACGCACACTGCATCCGTATTAGGAACATACCCTTGACGGCAAACAACAGTTTTGGTATCACAGATGTTTTTGACAGCCACGGTTTGAAGTTCCTGGAAGCTTTTACATTTGTGATATTATTTTAATGGTATAAATGCACCTTTAAAAAATGAAGAAAATTTAATTATATGTGCGGTTCATTCAGTGGGTATACTCAAAGAGCCCATTACCACAAAGGACTTTAGAGAAATAAAATGTGGCTATAAATCATGTAACATTTTTTTTGCTCATGCAACAAGATTTTAGTAACATCTGGGTACTAGCTTTTCCTGAAAACTCCTAAAACTAAATTAGTGAGGCCCCGATTACCCACAGCAAATAGGTATGTACCACACTGCTCACACTCCTAATATGCTCATGCCTCCTTCCTCTGCCTGCCTACAGCTCTGCTTTCTCTGTCTCATCTGCAACCCCAACTTCAACTGTTACTAAAATGCCAACAAGTCCTAAATCCGTGTTGCTGGTTCCAGCCTACTCATGCCCTCTGAGTGTTAGGACCACACTTCCACCCTTCTTCTAGGCAATCCCTCTATATTCCAGACAGATCTTCTACCCTATAAGCTTATTTCTGTGTTCGTTATCAAATTCAAGGTATTGCAATCCATTTAATAAGCTAGGCTGGAAACCTCAGTTATGCTAAATATCTCTATCTCCCTTAACCACTCTCAAAATCGGACACAAATTTTGAAGTTTCTATTCCAAATTAATTCATAAATGTCTCTCCTTTTAGTTCTCACCATCATAACCCAGTTTAACTGATTATTCTTCATATGCGCTCTGAAAAAGCTTTCAAAACTGGTCTCCTGCCTCAAATCACCATGACAGGTAAAATATTCTTG
Source organism: Cephalopachus bancanus (assembly GCA_027257055.1). Lineage (NCBI taxonomy): Eukaryota > Metazoa > Chordata > Mammalia > Primates > Tarsiidae > Cephalopachus > Cephalopachus bancanus. The sequence goes on along the minus strand of JAPVLO010000384.1, from coordinate 2,698,020 downwards.
ATGTTCCACTTCTATCCGACAAAGATTTGATGAACACCTTCTAATATCAGCTCTCAGGTTGGGCAGTTAGTGGAGAATCCTGGGAAGAGCAAACACCTCTCTTCAGTGAACCAGACTCTGGTTCTAGAGATAAGACTGCAATTAAGTGAATAAACAAAAAATCAACCCACAAACGGTGCTTGGGTGAAGAATAACTAGCAGGGGATGAAATGTATGCAGAGGGAATACCAGGAGGAAGAAAAGAGGCCACCACAAAGAGCCAAAGAGAAGAACATTACAGGGCCCACCACAAGGAAGAAGAGCCCTCCAGAACCAGGGTGGCCACAGCCCCGTTTATACTGGAGGGTACATGAGATAAGGAAGGCGAGGTAAGTTAGGGTGAAATCACCCACAGCATTGCGGACCACTATCAAAAGCCCAAATCTAATGTGCAGCACAACTGAAAGCCAGGGAGGAGTTTTATGCCAGAAAGGAGGAATATGATCTGATTTATATTTTAAAAAAAAATAACCAGGATTATGCTCCCAATCACAATACATATGCCAATCTTCTGTTTCAAGAAAGTCCAATGGCTCCTGATGGATGGGGTGACTGCAAGTTCTACTTTGCTCAGTCCAGATTTGTCCCTGTTGTCATGGTGTAATTGTTAAGACTGTCCTTTTCACTCTCACAAGGGTCCTAGTTGAGAACATAAATTGAATGGTCAACTTGCTAATAAGAAATACAGTAAAAAATCACTTAGGATGACATCTAAGGCCCCTCCGAACCTGGTTCCAACTCTCTGCTCTATCACACATCTACCTTACAAGTGTTCTGGTCACTTCGAAATGTCATGCTGGCAGTTTTCCAAATGAGGTATGCATTGTCCAGTACGGTGCCTTTGCTCACGCTCCTGCCTCTTACAGATGCTCTGTTACTACTTCCCTGAGGAGTAGACAGACCCTTGAGGGCCAGGCCTAGGAAGCCTTCTGAGAACCAGGCAGAATGAATGGCTTCCTCCTCTGCATCTTGTGAATCTCTCTATTACAGCGTGTGTCACTACTGGGTTAAGTATTTATAGGTCAGGTTTCTCCACTAGAATGATCAATACATAGTACTGATGTGTTCTGGGGTCCTCACCATCCATCAAATGCCTGGCCCAGAGCTGGTACTTGATATATGACCACTAGATGAATTATTTAATATAAAAGCAAAATAAAATGTATAGCAAAATAATATAATTGAAGAATTAGATTTCAAAATGAATTTTTCTAGCAGGCTTACAACATGATTGTCTTCACATCTACACTGTTTTCATTCTCTAGCTTCATTCCAAAGTCTATCATTCCAAAGTCTAATGTACTCCACATTCATCAGAAAGTGACAATAAACTTTTAATGATTAGAAGTAAAAAAGGCAGCTGGGCTTGGTGGCTCAGCCTGTCATCCCAGCACTTTGGGAGGCCAAGGTGAGTGGATTGCCTGAGCCTGCAGGTTCAAGACCAGCCCGGGCAACTCAGCGAGACCTCGTCTCTATGATAAAATAAAATAAAAAATAGCTGGTCATAGTAGCATGCGTCTGTAGTTCCGGCTACTCAGAAGCCTGAGGCGGAAAGATTGCTGGAGCCCAGAAGGTCGAAGCTGGAGTGGCTGTGAGTGTACATGCCACTGCACTTCAGCCTGGGCAAAGGAGTAAGACTCTAATTCAAAAAAATAAATAAATAAAGAAGTAAAAAAGCCTTTAAAAGGCAAGAAGAAGAAGACATCTATTTATCAAGAAAATGAAAGAATTTCATGTTTTGGTAATAAATTTCTAACTAACTATGCAGCTGAAATAAAACAGTCTGATATATTACCACAAGGCGATTTCACACACTCACCGTTCTTAAGCAATCCTGAACAAATTCCGCTCAGAAGAAGTTTTTGACGTAATTGCAAAACTTCAGCTTCCAAGGCTTGGACTTTTGATCTCCACTTCAACTCCTGCTCAGACACCAACATTGCAAGGTCCTCTGTGTATTCTCTGCTGCTTTTGTTTGCTGGTTTTGAGTGAATAATTGCCAAGGCCAGAGCCAGCTTTGAAGTTCTCAAATGCCATTTTTGAATATCCATCCTGGCTTTTGTCCCTATCATTTAATAAGAAAAAAAAGTTATAAAAATTCCTTTTAACTTCTGCAGTACATTTCATTTGCTCAAAATTGATTATGTAGAGTAATACTAATTAATAAGTGTATAATAAAACTTGGCACCAAATAACAGAAAAAAAGTCTCTACCAAAGGCAAACTACAGATTCAGCACAATACCCATTAAATTACCAATAACATTCTTCTCAGACCTGGAAACAATACAGAAATTCACGTAAACAAGCCGAATAGCCAAAACAATCTTCAGCAAAAGAAACCAAGCAGGAGGTATCACACTTCCATACTTTAAACTTTATCATAAGGCTACAATCATCAAAACAGCCTGGTATGGGTATAAGAACAGGCATATGAACTGATGAAAAAGGACAGAAATTTCAAAAGCAAGCCTCAATTTCTCAACCAACTCTCTTAGACAAAGCCCCTACCAACAACCACTGGGAGAGGAAAAGCTATTCAGAAAATGGTACCAGGAAACCCGGTTGATCGCATGCAGAAGATTGAAACAGGACTCCTACCTATCACCATACACAAAAATCAACTCTAAATGGATCAAAGATCTGAAGATAAAACCTCAAACTATATGAATCTTAGAAAACACAGGAGACACCTTTATGCAAATCAGAGGCAACTAATTCCTGATCAAAACCCCAGATGTCCATGCCATAAGATATCAGATACACAAGTGGGACCTCATCAAACTGACAAACAAAAGAAACCATCATCAAGAGATATACAAGTGGGACCTCATCAAACTGCAAAGCAAAAGAAACCATCATCAAGAGAGTGGAGAGACAGCCTACAGAATGGGAAAACATATTTGCTAATTGTATGTCTGACAAAGGTCTAACATCCAAGATCTACAAGGAACTCAAATGTGCCAAAAGGAAAAAAACAACAAATAGCTCCATTAAAAAGTGGGCAAAAGGCATGAATAGGCACTTCATAAAAGAAGACATACAGGCAGTCAACAGACATGAAAATGTGATCAGTAAGCCGGGCTCAGTGGCTCAGCCTGTAATCCTGTGCCTTTGGGAGGCTAAGGTGAGTGGATTGCCTGAGCCCGCGGGTTCAAGACCCGCCTGGGCAACTTGGCGAGACCTCATCTCTACAAAAAATAAAAAAATCAGCCAGGCGTGGTAGTGCATGCCTGTAATCCTGGCTACTTGGAAGGCTGAGGCGGAAGGATCGCCAGAGCCCAGCAGGTCGAGGCTGCGGTGGCTGGGAGCAGCCACTGCACTCCAGTCTGGGTTACAGAGTGAGACTCCAACTCAAAAAAAAAAAAAAAAAGAAAATGTGCTCAGTCTCACTAATCATCAGAGAAATGCAAACCACAACCACACTGAAATACCACCTAACCCTAGTAAGAATGGCCATCATTAATAAAACAAAAAACAACAGGTGCTGGAGAGGATGTGGAGAAAAGGGAATGCTTTCACACTGCTGGTGAGAATGCAAACCAGTTCAATCTCTATGGAAAACAGTGTGATGATTTCTAGATGCACTAGAAAGTGACCTTCTATATGACACACAGCAACCCCCCTACTGGGAATATACCCAGAGGAACACACATCATTCTATGAAAAGATACCTGCACACACAAGTTTATTGCAACACTATTCACAATAGCAAAACCATGGACCCAACTGTGCTGCCCATTGAAAGTGGACTGGAAAAAAAATGTAGTACATATATACGACAGAATATTACACAGTCATAAAGAAGGACAAACATACAGACTTCACAGCAACCTGGATGGATTTAGAGTCTATAATACTCAGTGATGTATCACAGAAACAAAGAACTGAGTACCACATGTTCTCAATCATAAGCAGACCATGAACATGTACCATAAAACTGTAAGAAAGGAATTGACAGTAGGACACTGCCAAGGGAGGGAGGGAGTAGGGGCACACAACATCAATAAGGGTACCCGATCTCAAACCAGGCGAAGTGGAGACCAGAGGCCCAAACTTCACCTGTACGATGACCAATTGTATACCTAAGCCTGAATTGTACCTTGTACCCCACATCTTTAAAATAACAAAAAGCAACAACATATATATGTGTGTGTGTGTGTGTGTGTGTGTGTGTGTGTGTGTGTGTATAGTGTGTGCGCACGCATGTGTGTGCGTGTGCATGCACGTGCGTGTGCGTGTGTGTGTGTGGGGGGGTGTGTCTGGTTCCATTCCCTACAAATTCTGATTCAGCAAATCTTGGGTAGGACTGAAGCTTTTATATTTTTATAAGAGTCCACTGGGTAACCAGAACCACTAAATTAAATCATCCATTTTAAGGCTGAGGCAGAAGGATTGCCGGAGCCCAGCAGGTTGAGGCTGTGGTGGCCGGGAGTGGCCACTGTGCTCTAGTCTGGGCGACTGAGACTCAACTCAAAAAAAAAAAAAAATCATTCTCCTCCAATCCATTCTGCGAAATCTTGCATTCCTTAATGAACCTTTACTTGCTATTTCTGCCTCTAACCAACCTTCTCCAATCTAAATGGAAAAAAAAATATTTTAAGCATTTGCATCATTTAAGTTGGGAGTCTGCTCTAATTCTGTACTTCCAAAGATTTCCAATGACCATATGAGCATAATTTTCCAAACTAACACTGTGTCAGTCTTACAGTGTAAACACACTTATGGAGACAACATGATGGGCCAGCGCATTTGTGAGTTTAATACCTTAGTCCCTATGGAACTATAAGCCCCCTGTGGCTTCAACCATGATTTATTAGACTATCATGAAAATTTTGCACATAAAAATGTGTTACATGAAAATTTTAAATGAATGTTACAAGTATATTGGTCCACAAAAATGCAGCACTTTTGGGTGCCATGTTTATTCTGCCAACACAATTTCAAATTCTTCACCACATATTTCGAGTTTTATTTCTTTAAATTTTCCAAGCATATCCTTCCACTATGGGTGGATTACACTCAATCAGATACACACAGCCAAGGCACATTCCTGTTCACAACTCAGCTCATAAATTTTCCCCAGTTGTAATGCCCTCGCTTTCCTAAAGCTGTCAAAACCCTGGCTGTGCACCCTCAAATACCACCATGTAAATTCTTCTCGGAGCTATTCCCACCCACAACAAAGTGTAGCCATCTGATATGCTCTAATTTAGCAATGAAAATGTACAATCTAACAAACAGCACAAGTCTGTTTTATTATAATCAGTGACCACAAAAATTCACATAAAATGTTTATACAGCATTATTTGTAGTATTAAAAACTGAAACCAGCTGGGTGCAGTGGTTCACACCTGTAATCCCAGCACTTTGAAATGCCAAGGCAGAAGGATTGCTTGGGTCCAGAAGTTTATGACCAGCCTAGGCAACATAAAATATAAAAAATAATTAGCCAGGCATTGTGGTACGTGCTTATAGTCCCAGCTACTCAGAAGGCTGAGGCGGAAGGATTGCTTGAACCCAGGAGGTTGAGCTGTGATGGGCTGTGAGCATGCCACTGCACTCCAGCCTGGGCATCAGAGTAAGACCCCTACACAAAAATTTTTTTTAAAAATGGATATTACTTAACTATTAAAAATTAATTTTCAGAAATGTATTAGCATGGGAAAGTGTTAATGATATTCTAAGTAAAACATATGAGGGCATGAAATTGCATACACAATAGGATCCCAATAATATAAGAAGTGGGAACTACAGAAAACTAAACAGAATTTATCTCTAACTGTAGAATTACTTGTGATTTTTCTTATCTTCATTTCTTTATATTTTCCTAGTTTGCCACAATTAATATAGATCAAATTATGATCCAAAATTATAAAGAAAATAGATTTCCAAAACGAAAATACACAGATGTGTAGTTTCACAGCTGCTGAATAAACCAAGAACTAGATACCATTAAGATGAACAAACTAATTAGAATTAAAGCTCCACTTCTTTTCGCTTTCTCAACAACTGCTGCACTCCCTGGTGCATCCCTATTGGCTGTCGGTGACGGGAACAGCAGACTATGACACCCATTTCTCTCAGAGAGCACCCTGTGTGCAGAGCACAGACACACCGTTTTTGAGACTCTCCCTCAAGAAGTAAGTCTGCTAGTATGTATGATAACACTGATTTTTAAAAATTGTAACCTGTTCATAGATGTTATAGTTAGAAAAGAATCTCGCATTCAATTGTGAATGGTGGAAATCCAGGAGAAAAAGAAAAACTATATAAACAGTTTGTCAGTACAAGAGGACAAAGAACTCTGGATAACAAAAACACAACAAATGCGCTGTTGTCCAGCAGAGATATTTAATTTTTTAACTTGACAAGCTGATTAATTAAATTTTCTAATCTTAAGTAATTGCATATGACTTATTAATCATCTTAAAACCATGCTGAGTATAAGTCATTAGAAAAAAGATCAAATTATAAAGTTCTCCTGGATTGTAACTACAACAGGGTCAGGATCACTCATCTGAACACTAATTAGAATTATACCACAAATGAAGAGAAATGATTGCCAATAAAGATGTTCAGCCTAGGCCTGTAGGATAATGAATCACTCAGAATACACACAGACCCACAACATACAAAACAAAAAAACAGGTATCTAAAACTTCGTGTGTGTGTGTGTGTGTGTGTGTGTGTGTGTGTGTGTGTGTGTGTGTGTAGCTTTAGGATAACACTCCTATTCTCAAAGTTTCATTTGCAAAATTAAGATAACTCAGTTTCCCCTAAAATCCCATGAGAAAAAAAAAAGAGCTTCGTAGCATACTAAGAACTATACATCTGCCTTTGTACCTAGCTCTGGACTCAAAGCTCCTAAAATCTCTTAGAATTTCCTGAGATGTAGGAGATTCTTTTGTTTTAATGAGGTAACTTTTGGCAGGTCCCTAGACAATTTCGCGATGGAGGCTGAGTGATAAATAAGAAGAAACCATAAAAACCTGAAACTTTCAGTCCCACCCTCCAACTCCAACCTCCAGGGAAAGAGGAGGAACGGGAGATTGAGTGAACAATGGATCATGCTTGTCTAATGAAAACTCCATAAAAAACCCAGGCCAATGAGATTTAGAGAGTTTCCAGGTTGCTGTACACCTCAGAATGCTAGGAGGGCAGTACATTTAGAGAGGGTGTGGAAGCTTTGTGCAATCCCCGCATGCATGGCCCTAAGTGTCTCTTCCATCTGGCTGGCCCTGAGTTGTAACCTTTACAGTCAACTGCTAATAAGTAGAGTGCCTTCCTGAGTTCTGTGAGTTACTCCAGCAAATAATCCAGTCTGACGAGGGTTTACTGTGAGAACCTCAGTCTTTGTAGCCACATCAGACAGAATGCAGGCAACCTGGGGATACCACACTTGCAGCCGGCATTTGAACTGAGGGCAGTCGCGGTCTTGTGGAACTGTGGAGTCTGATGCTAACTCCAGGTATCTGGTCCCAGAAAGGAATGGAATGGTTGAGCGCCTACTTGGGGTTCAGAGAATTAGATAATTGGTTGCTGCTCCTGGAAAACACTGCAGCTTCCTCAATATATTCTCTGTTTAGCTGAGGAAAGATCAGTAGAAACTCTCATAAAGCCTTTTTAAATTCAACTTATGGTCACATAATTATAGTATATAATTAAAATGAACACTTAATGTCCCCAAGAAGGCATAGAGTGTCTTTAAATTCTTAACAGTTTAAACTATAAAATGTGTAAGCCGGGCTCGGTGGCTCAGCCTGTAATCCCGCGCCTTTGGGAGGCTGAGGTGAGTGGATTGCCTGAGTCCGTGGGTTCGAGACCCGCCTGGGCAGCGAGACCTCATCTCTACAATAAATCAAAAAAATCAGCCGGGCGGTAGCGCGTGCCTGTAGTTCCGGCTACTCGGAAGGCTGAGGCGGAAGGATCGCCGGAGCCCAGCGGGTCGAGGCTGCGGTGGCCGGGAGCGGCCGCTGCACTCCAGTCTGGGCGACAGAGTGAGACTCCAACTCAAAAAAAAAAAAAAAAAAAACTATAAAATGTGAACAGTTTTGTTTTGTTTTGTTTTGTTTTTGGAACAGAGCTTTAGCTCAAATGGCTTTCTTTTTCTTTGCGTTTGGGAGCAATCCTTACCACAGCAAAGAGCGGGAAGAAACAAAAAAAAAAACGAGGAGAGAAAGGGGGTAGCAGAAGAGAAGAAGACAGACTGACTCACCAAGATAAAAGCTACCACTAACTATAAACTGAGAAAGTCTGAAGGATATGATTTTCTTGTTTATACTTCTCCATAGTTCACAAATTGCCATAATAAACAACATGAGATATAGCGCATAAGACAGAAAAATTTCTTAGGATTAATCCTGCAGAACTAGTCCCAATTCTGTATTTTTCAAAGTAGAATTATAGGTGTGCAGATGAAGCAGGATCCTTATCTTACACTGCATACAAAAATTAACACAAAATGGATTTAGAATGTAAGCATAAAATGATAAAACTACTAGAAGAAAACATAGAGAAAAAGCTGAACAAATATCTTGACAAAAATATTTTGGATATAATCCTGGAAGTACAAGCAACAAAAGTAAAAACAAATGAGATTGCCTCAAACTAAAAATCTTCTGCACAGCAAAGGAAACAATGAACAAAGTGAAGGAACAACCTACAAAACAGGAGAAAACAGCTGCAAACCATACTCCCGAGCAGGGGTTAACATCCAAAATATATAAGGAACTACAAAAACTTAATAGCAAGAAAACAAATAACTCAGTTAAAAAAAAAAAATGGGCAAAGGACCTGAACACACAGTTCTCAAAAGAAGACATAAATAGCCAATAAATATATTTTAGAAAGCTTAATGTCACTAGTCATTAGAGAAATGCAAAATAAAACCACAATGAGGTATCACCTCATTCCTGTCAGAATTGATATTATCAAAAAGACAAAAGATAAGAAGTGTTGGTGACAATGTGGAGAAAATGGAACACTTGTACACTCTTGGTAGGAATGTAAATTAGTTAAATTTTTATGAGGAACATATAAGATTCCTCAAAAAATTAAAACAGAATTATCATATGATCCAGCAATCCCACTTCTGGGTATATAACCAAAGAAAATGAAATCATTACCAGCATCTGTTGTTGTTTCTTTTATTAATGATGGCCATTCTTACTGGGGTTAGGTGGTATCTCAATGTGGTTTTGATTTGCATTTCTCTGATGATTAGTGAATCTGAGCACTTTCTCATGTGTCTGTTGGCCACCCATATCTCTTTTAAGAAGTGTATATTTATGTATTTTGCCCTCTTTTTCATGGGCTGTTTTATTCCTTTGGGGTGTTTTGAGCTCCTTGTAGATCCTATATGTTAGGCCTTTGTCAGCTATACGGTTGATAAGTATTTTTTCCAATTCTGTGGGCTGTCTTCCCGTTCTCGATTTTTTTTTTTTTTTTTTTGACTTTGCAGAAGCTTTTCAGTTTTATGAGGTCCCACTTGTCTATCTTATCTCTTATGGTATGGGCACTTGGGGTTGTGATCAGGAATTGGTTGCCAGTTCCAATTTCCATAAGGGTGTCTCCTGCATTTTCTCAGAGTCTTATAGTTTGAAGTTTTACATTTAGGACTTAGATCCATTTAGAGCTAATTTTTGTGTATGGTGATAGGTAGGGGTCCTGTTTCAATCTTCTGCATGTGATCAGCAAGTTTTCCCAGCACCTTTCACTGAGTAGGTTCTCCTCTCCCCAGTGGTGGTTGTTGGAGGCTTTGTCAAAGATGAGTTGGTTGAGAAATTGAGGCTTTGCTTCCAGAATCTCTATCCTGTTCCATTGGTCTGTATGCCTGTTCTTATACCAATACCAGGCTGTTTTGATTACTGTAGCCTTATAGTAAAGTTTGAAGTCTGGAAGTGTGATACCTCAGGTACGTGTCTACACTGCTGGTGGGAATGCAAACCAGTGCAACCTCTTTGGAAAACAGTGTGGCAACTTCTGAAAGAACTAGAAATTGATATTCCATAGGACCCAGCAATTTCCCTATTGGGAATATACCCAGAGGAACTCAAATCATTCTACCAAAAAGATACCTACACACGCATATTAATTGCAGCACTATTCACAACATCAAAAACATGGCACCAACCATGCTGCCCATCAAAACTGAACTGGATTTTAAAAATGTGGTACATATACACAATGGAGTATTATGCAGCCATAAAGAAGGACAAACACATGGACTTTCCGGCAACTTGGATGGATTTAGGATCTGTCACACTCAGTGCACTATCTGTCTCAGAAACAAAGAACAGAGTACCATATGTTCTCACTCATAGTGGGCCTTGAACAATTATCATAATACTGTAAGAAAGGGACTGGCAATAGTGGGAAACCACCAGAGGAGTAGGGTGGGTTTGGCAGTTAAGGGAAACTGCCAGGGAAGGGAGGAACACACCTCATCAACAAGGGTACCTGCATAATGAACATCTGTATACCTAATTCTGAATTGTACCCCACATCTTTAAAATAAAAATTTTAGAAGTTAAAAAAAAAGAACTGAGAAACCAGAGAGGCTAGGAGTAAGGGGGGTACCATGTCTAAGAAACCTTTGAATATGCAGCTTTGTTTTTCTCTCAGGTACTATCACCAGTAACTTGCTTGTTTTAAAGATCCAGCACTTTGCCTGGAGCACAAGAATGATCTGAGGGAAGCACAGTAAGTCAAGTTGGAGTTAAAGTTCTCAGGAAAAAGCAAGATGCATATAAATGAAGTCATAAGTGGTAAAGACTCAGAAGTTTTCCAAGTCCTTTCTGATCCAACCTAGCTAAGAGATTTATGCACTATCATATTTACTGCAGCACTGTTCACAATAGATGAGATAAGTAATCAACCTAAGGGTTCATCAGTGGATGAATGGATTAAGAAAATGTGATACATATACACATAATGGAATATTATTTGGTCTTAAAAAAAAGAAACAACATGGATGAACTTAAAGAGTATTATGCTAAAAGCAATAAGCCAAGCATGGAAATAAATACTGCACGGTTTTACATATAAGTGTAATCTAAAAAAGTCAAACTCATAGAAACAGAGAGTAGGATGGTAATTTCCAGAGGTGAGAAGCCAGAGGGAAATGGGGAGATGTTAATTAAAGGGTAAAAAGTTTCACTAGACAGGATAAGTAAACTCTGCAGCTCTACGGTACAACATGGTAACTACAGTTAATAATAACATCCTGGATACTAGAAAAATGCTAACAGAGTGGATCTTAAATATTATTGCTGTCCATTCCTTGCTAAGCCATGGTCTGGCCATGTGTTCTTTGAGGTATGGCCGTCACCATGTTTTCCTAAGCTTTAGCCTCCTACTTTGGGGAGGTGAATCCTTTTTCTCTAATTTACTTTCTAATTAAACTATATTTTCTAATCTAAAAAAAAGTTATCGCCACAAAAAATAATATAAGGTGAAGAATATGTTAATTAGCTTGATCTAATCATTTCACAATATCTACATCTATCAAAACACCACAGTCTACTGTACATATATATAATTTTTATTTTGTCATTTACACCTTAATAAAGCTGGAAAATAAATAAAAGCAGGTTTTCAGCTGATTAAAAAGAGAAAAATTAAGAAGAGTTTTTAATGAAGTCTAGGAGCTATAACCCAGTCATTCTGTGACTCTAGTGAGATGCACAGCCTGCAGTGCTCACCTCCTCAATTTTGAGACATCTTCAACTGCAAAATATACCACCAATTCAACTAAAGCTTGGGCGTGGAAGAGGAGAATAAGAATAAAAGAATTTCACGTTAAACATAATTTTAACAGAAATTTTAAACTGAGAATTTTCAGAATTGAGAAAACATACGCCATGCAATGAGCATTCTGCTTCCTGGTTTCTCTAATCCATTCTCCTTGTCAGCTTTCCCAAATTCCACTAAGCACACTGACTTTTGACTTTCCACTGCCCACAAGTGAAGCGTGCCCGTTTTTCTGAATGTGTTTGGTGTCCTTCCATTAATTCAAAGACATGATGGGGGTATGGCAAGAAACTCTTCCAAGCAGTAAGCTATTATTCACTGTACCCCCAAAGCCATAAACACTGCCTGGCACATAGTAAGCACTCTCCTAAATACTTGAATAGTGCATGAGTGAAGTAAAGAATCAACAAAGATCCAGGTCACATAATCACAGGGCTGACTGGCTCTCATCAACAAATCTGTGTCAATTATAAAAAAGGAGAATGGCATCTGATGGAGAACAGGCTAGGAGGGGAACTTAGTTCATTAATCAGAAGGTACATCTGTCTCTCTTCACGTGTCCTTTCTTGACTGTTTCCAGTGAGTCTACTCCCTCCAGGCTATGCCTTTCTACGGTATACCCTTAAATTCGCACCAAGATAATTCTTGAGTAAAGAAAATACAATCAATTGATCAATCAATCAATCAATATCTAGTTCATATACAGTTTTAGGTCAAAGGGTAGGCTATAGGGGAGAAAGCCAGATTGTATCCCAGATGCAACCTTCAATAAATACTGGCCTTGCCAGTAAACAGGAAACTGAAGGGCACTGGTCGAACATTCCATAAATCACTGTGATGAGTATGATAAAGCCAAGTGAGAATATAGGAGAAAGTCCCCATGTACCACATTGGTGAAATATGCATTTATCAAATACTAGTGTGGATGCAGCACAGTTGGCAATGCCAGAACCGCAAGACATTACAACATTTTTGAGATAATTTGTTTCGGTAAAGTTTGGGCAAGGTTTAACACGTAATTTTTGGATTAGATCAATCTGACAAATTCCCTAATTACTGTTATAGTTTCAGTACATACTGTACTGTAAAGTGCTCAGCAGATTAATGTCATGTGAAATTTTACATAAAAGAATCAAGAGTTACACAAGATTGCAAATGTCTCTGTTTTAATTATTAAGAGACATTCAGAAGCCTTTCCAGCAGAGTCTGTGCAAGACAGGAGGCCTGCAAAGATAAAAGGATGCTGGCTTTTTTCTTTTTGTGTCTTTCTCATCAAAACAAGCCAACTATCTATAATCTTCCTCTTGCTGAAAAAGAGTTAACCAATCATAGATTTTAATCGTCTACAGTCTCCGAACACTGCTTTCTTAATTCTCTCCCACTCCCTGCCTTTTGATCTCTTACTGCTTCTCTGTTTTGTCATAAGAAAGATCTCTGGATCCTGGCAGAATTTCACATTTCACAGACAAGATGCATCACACATATTCTATAAGTTAGCAAAAAGGGCAGTGATTCAGGGAGGCAGTCATATCTACCTGACACAACCAGCAACCACATTCTACTACGTACGCCCCTAAAAGGAATGAGAGTAGGTATTCACTATTGACATGTATTTTAAAAATATATTTTGGAAGAATTGTTGCTATTTCCCAGTTACACTGGTCTGTCACTCACCAATATGGACATAATCCTTGTCACAAAAACACGCACATTGTTCCTAGGGAATACAAAAAGGTCTGACAGACTACATAACTCAAATCCATAAATTCCACAAATCTGTTTCTTTATAAGGCTGTATATACTCTACAGGTGAAAAAAGTTATGTATCATAAAATGAGAAAGGCTACAGAATGAAGCCAGAAGCCCAAAAAATAACCAGAAGAGACAACTGAGAGAGGTTCTGCCAATCCCAGGGGACAGACCTGACTTTTGGGGACAAAGTGAGCCAGAGCCTGAGCTTCAAGGGAAACAGCAAGTTAAAGAGGAGAGATAATGAGGCACAGAGACCCCTGGAAAAGGAAAACGGCCCTCTCCAAAGAAGTGTCATTTTGTAATTGACACATTAGGAAATAGATTTTAATTACTATTATGTAATGCCTTCTTAGACTTCACTTATATTGGAGATATAACCTCAGAAAAGCACAGTCTCATGGAAACGTTTTTGCTAAAGCTCATTTTTAACTCTGACGGAGTGTCCTACTTCTCATCAGTCTCACTCATTTAAATCTCACCAAGGACAACACCATAAATTTCAGAGAACAGCTGACAACGTGACACGACTTCTCCCAGGGTTTCATTTTACAAGTAAATTTAATACTTATTTTACTGGCTACTTGGATTTGGATTTTAAAAAACACAACAGATTAGAGTTCAACTTTCGCTTGCCTAAAACAGCCTACTAAGACAAAGAAACGATTTCACAAATACAGAGCACGTTGCTTCTGTACATCTTGTGGCGCATGAAATCCTTTGCATTTTTGGCCCTACCTCCTCCCCTTAACTTGCTCCAGACAACAAACGCACAGTGGCAATATAGCTCTCATCGTGGGTAAACCATCACTCAGGACTGGTCCGTGAGTTTCCTGGCTGTGCATTCTCTGAAATCACAGAGTAACAGACTCAACTTACTTTCACACAGTAGAAGTTGCTCTTTTCCTAATAAATCATCAACTCACAGGATCCATGTTGAACACCACTGTCACCCCTAACCAGCTAGAGTATCAGAACGCCATTCCAACAAAACATAGGACCAGGTACAGTGGCTCAAGCTGGTAATCCCAGCACTTTGGAAGGTTGAGGCAAAAAAAAAATTGCCTGCATCCAGGGTTTGAGACCAGTCTGGGCAACCTGGTGAGACCTCATCTCTACAACAAATCAAAAAATTAGCCAGGCAAGGTGGTGTGTGCCCATAGTTCCAGCTACTTGGAAGGTTGAGGCAGAAGCCCAGCAGGTGGAGGCTGCAGTGGCCGTGAGCATACCACGGTACTCTAGCCTGGGTGATAGTGAGATTCTAACTAAAAAATAAAAAATAAAAGGATCCCCCTCCAGGGCACCATAAAACAGTATAAGACACACGTCCATGGGCACCATAGTGACACAACCAAAACAGAAATGGATCCCTAGGTCTCCCTCCATTGAATCAGTTACCTACTTCCCACTTTTAACAAGAACTAGTCAAAGTCAAAAGAGTCAGCAATCCAGCAGCCTCATAACTGCTGTCTCCTCTTCTGAGGGAAGTGCAGTACTGCATTCTTAATGATGAGGATGCAGTCTGAGAAATGTCAGTATGCCACCATCATAGGGTATGCTCACAGGAATCTAGATGGTATAGCTAGGTCACCTAGGCTATATGGTATAGCTGATTGCCCCCAGGCTATAAACCTATACATAAAGTTGCTGTACATATATTGCTGGAAACTGTAACACAGTGAGAAGTCTCTGTGTATCTAAACGTAGAAAAAATGCAGTAAAAATATGATATAAAAGATAAAAAATGGCACGCCTGTGTAGGGTACTTACAACAAATGAAACACACAGGACTGAAGTTGCTTCGAGTGAGTAAGCGATGAGTGAAAATGAAGGCCTAGACCATGACTGTACACTACCGTAGTTTCATAAATGCAGTAAACATAGGCTATACTAAATTTATTTTTTAAATTTATTTCTTCAATAATAAATTAGCCTTAGTATACCATAACATTTTTACACCTCATGAGGGATCTTCCTAAGGCTGTTTTACATTTTAGATTTTTTCTTAATTTTGTAATTCTTTTGTAATAACACAGCTTAGAACACTGTAAAGTTGTACAAAAATATTTTCCCTCTTTATTTCCCTATCCTATATTTTAAAGTGTTTATTTTATTTTTACTATTTAAACTTTTATGTTAAAAACTAAGACACAGACATGCACATTAGCCTAGGCCTACACAGGGACAAAATCACCGATATCACCGTCTTCCACCTCCGTATTTTGTCCCACTGGAAGGTCTTTGGGAGCAATAACATGCAAGGAGCTGTCATCTCCTATTACGTCAATGCCTTTCTTCAAGAGTATTTCCCGAAGGATCTTCCTGAGGCTGCTTTACAGGTAACTTTTTTTTTTTTAACTAACAGAAGGAGTACACTACAAAATAACAATAAGTATAGTAAATTCATAAACCAGTTCCATCATCATTTATTATCAAGTATTCTGTACTATACACAACTGTGCTACACTTTTGTATGACTGGCAGCACAGTAGGTATGTCTACAGCATCACTACCAACTCTTTGGGCTACGATATTAGACAAAAAGGATTTTTCAGCTCTATTATAATGCTATGGGACCACCTCATACATGCACTCTGTCACTGAAGAAAACATCATTATGCAGGACATGACTGTATACCAAATTTCCCAAACACCATGCTTCACCTACCCATCAGAACTTGGTTTTCTCAAAATTTAGGTCTGATCTACCTGAAATTACCAACCCAAACAAATTCATGACAGGCAAGAATTGACCTCATGACATCACAGCCAGGACTAAGCCTTGGTTCCCATAGACGATAAGGCCAGAAGAAAGCAGCATAGACATCTGGATTTTCAGTAGTAATGACACTTACACTAAGCATTTCTAGAATCTTTTCTTATCGTGCTATCCTGTGATGATATTTTATCAATAATAACATCAATCAATTTCAGGTAATAAATGTAAACTTAAGCCATAGGAACTAGCCTTAGCTGCATCCACGGTTCAGTTCAACTCCACAGTAATCAACCAAAGTTATCTGTTTAAAATCACAGACACTTCTCAAAGTAGTGAATGCCGTAAAAGAAATTCAGATATTTAACTCATCATGGCTGCTGTTACTGTGTCTAAATCTATTTGTCCTTTCAGCTATTACAATAAAATTGTAAGAACTAAGTGTCACCCCCTTACAAATCTTACTAAAATAGAGAAAAATAAAGGAAAGTCATTAACTTACAAATACAGTATATGTGGCAATGTATCTTAAGAGAAAATGCTTACCCATATTTCTACTTAAATTGTTTGATTTGCATCTAAAGGGCTAAATTGCAAACATGTAGATTTAGGTAATCAACTGCTTTAAGACAAATATGGGTTAAAAGTAACTGAAAATGCAAACAGTAAACGTAAGAAATCTGGTATGGCTATACTGATGGTAAATTTAAAGAGCATGACAAGGAAGTATTACAAGAGATGTAAAGGAATACTTCATAATGATAAAAAAAGATCAGATCATCAAAAGGAAGAACAACCCTAAATGTTTATATACATAATGGCAATAATAGAACCTTAAAATACGTAAAACAGAGACTGACAGAACTCAAATGAGAGACAAACCCACAATCAAATGTGAAGATTTTAACACACTTCTTTCAGTAATTGATCGAAAAACCAGACCTCAAATAATGATAATGATGATGATGATTTAGAAGATCTAAGAAACGCTGCCAGTCTTCCTGATCTGATAGGTATTTATAGAACAATACATCTTATAAATGGGAGATGCATACATATTCTTTTCAAGTTCACATGGAACTTTCAAAAAGACAGGTCACGTGCTGAGATAAAATAATTCTTAATAAATGTCCAAAGACTGAAATCTTGTACAATATGTTCTCCAACCACAAGAAAAATAATTAGAAATACTAAGAAATCCCCCAAATATTTGAAAGGTCAACAGCACATGTCTAAATAAAATTGAGGACAAAGAAAAACATCAGAAGTGTAACCAGAAGACATAATTTTTAAAAAAAGAACTACTGGCTGAGCATGGCTCACACCTGTAATCCCGGCACTTTGGGAGGCCAAGGTGGGAGGACTGTTTGAGCCCAGAAGTTTGAGACCAGCCTAGGCAACACAGCAAGATGTCATCTCTACAAAAAAAATACAAAAATTAACCAGGTGTAGTGGCATGTGCCTGTAGTCCCAGCTACTAAGGAGGCTGGGGCGGGAGGATTGCCTGAGCCCAGGAGGTCAAGGCTGTGGAAGCCAGGATCACACCACTGCACTCCAGCATGGACAAAGAGTATGACCCTGTCTCAAAAAAAAAAAAAGAAAAGAAAAAGAAAAGAACTACTGATGTATTCAACACTGTGATGAATCTCAAAACATTACACTGAGTGAATAATAAAGAATTATACAAACATGTCTATACTTTAAGTTTCTATTTAAATGAACTTCTAAAATTGATAAACTAAATTGTGAAAAAAATACAAACAGTGTTTCCTCTTGGAGATATGGAGGGGATTACCTAGAAAGAAGAAAGACGGGATTTTGTGGGGTGAGGCAATGTTCTAAATCATGATATGAAGCTGGGGTATGTTAGAGAATGTATTTATTAGAGTCATCAATAGTACATTTAACATTTCCATTTCATTGCAAGTTAATTTTATCTCAGGAAAACAGGGGGTTTCTAACCAAAATGGAGTTTAAAAGGACCATATTGACACTTCCACCTTGAACAACTAAAAAACAAAACCAAGATACTAAAGATCAGTTTTTAGAGCCTAGTCCAAGAGCGCAAGACTCTGATTCCCTAGAGAAGGGACCCCTACAACTGCACTAGCTGCCGCAGACTCCAGGCCACAGACCAGAGGGGCAGAACCCTGACAGAGCCCGAAGGTCTCAGAGAGGTGAGAAGACAGAACAGAGTCTACAGAGGCCAGTGATAACAGGAATTTGTCAGGGTGGACTGCCAGAGGAGCATCGTGTGCAGGCAAAGAGCTCCCAAATCAACGGAGGGCGCCCGAAGAGCTGCAGCCACTGATCTTCACAGGTTGAAGATCTTCAGAGTCAGCTGTGTGGAGTCCAAGGGGGCCAAAGTTTTCCACCGAACAGTAAGTAACAAATCCTTTAAAGGAAGAACATGGCAATGGTTCGCCCAGGAAGGAAAAAAAAGAGGAGCAACAAGAGTTTCTCCACTTGCCCTTAGCCTGACCACACGCAGCTGCCCGGTCAGCAAAACTTTTGAGAGACGAAGGTCAGGAAAAGGCAACTCATGGTCTGGAAACTAGGCCAAGGGAGCCCCCGCTGAACTCCAGCGGCTTTTCGGCATGCCATCGCCGTCCGACGACTGCAGCCGCCTTTCTGCCTTTCAGTCCCAGGCCAAGGGGGAGCCCACCAACGGGAAGCGCTCCCATTTCGGGCAGGTTCCTCGAACGCCTCTCAACGACCTGTCAAGTGACGGTTTTTACCGTCCGCTCATCTCCGCCGTATCAGAGCTTTTCTATTTAAACAGATGGGAGATCTGGAGTTCTACGAGGTTTAAAACGTATCCTGAAGTCCACAGCCACGGCTTGATCTCAAAGCACATCCCCCTTTCAGTATATCATGCTCCTCTGAAATCTCCGCACTAGGGACCTTGGCTGTTGACACACACCGACCTTGAGGCTTCACCCCCACCCCCGCTCCGCTGCATCAGAAAGTCCAGATCCCACTTAAAGTATAAGTAGTGATACAGGTCCGTCACATCCCACAAAGCACAACTTGGTAAAAACATACATTAAGCAGCTCTTTACTCTTCCTAGCTCAAGAATTGATGACAGCCAACATTTGGGGAGTTTTCCTGCATGTCTGACACGCTTCGCCAGCATCGACTCATTTCCCCGTCTAACAACACCAGGATAAAGTGGGCTCCATTATCATTCTCCCCAACTGTTCAGGAATGCAAGTCACAGAAGTGGACACAGTCTCCAGCTAAGAAAGTGACAGCGCGGGATCGGCACTCAGTCTCCCTGGAGAGTCCAAGCTCTCCATTCCCACCCTGAACTAACTGCCACACTCTGCTCCCACCGCCAATCCCTTCAACTCCACCGGACTCGAGACTGGCGGCATACCCCGCCCCTCCCTGCTCCCCTCAGTCCACTCCATGCCTCCAAACTGACGAGTCCCCCTTTGGATAATCCAGCTCCGGCCCTCTGTTGGGACTGCCACGGAGAGAAAGCCAAAGCCTAGTCGTTAACTCTCCCCATCTGGCTTTAACAGCCCTTTACTTGGTGGGCTTGCTTGGGTAACGTCCCATCTGCTGTTACACAAGTGCATGGATCCCTTCATTTGAAGAAGCTCACCTAAATACTCTAATCATAAAATATGCATTTTGCTAGATGAAAGGATTATTCTGCTAAAGATATTTCCCCCCTATCCTTATAGGACATTATATAGAATGTAGGTAGGCTCAGGGCTCAGATCTGGGCTTTGAAAGGCACTGTTCCTGAGCTGAGGTGAGCACATATGGAGAGGGAAGAGGACACCGAAGAAAATGCTGTCACAATCCCACTTCTGCCAGAGAAGCCAGAAGGTCTGGACAGGGCAGACAGTGGGAAAGAAGTGTCAGAACAGAAAAGGCATAACTGAAGTAAAATCAAAAGAACTTTGTGATCTGTTACATTGATTATACTCGGGAAGGGAAGATGTCAAGGATGACATCTAGGATTCCAGCTGGCACAGCTCTCTAGATGGTGATACCATAAACTGAGAAAAGGGAGGCAGAAACATAAGAGACAGGGAGGAAGGGCCAGGGAGTGCTGCATATTTCCGAAGGAACAGTGTGGCAGCAAGGCAAAGCTGTACTAGGTAACTAGGGAGATGGCTCTGGAGCTCAGAAAAGAGAAGGATACTGAGAAATCACACAGGTGAAATTTTAAGCCATAAAACAGACTGAGGCAAAAGAATATAAATTTACTTGTACAGTAGGAAAGACATCAAAATAAATATTTTTAAACAATCTGGTATTCATCGATGGCTACATTAATTTGAAGATAATTACAAACCTCATGACATTTCTCATGGAACTTTCCTAGCATAAAAGATTGAAGCAATATAAATGTCTTAACCATAAGCCCACATGACTTGCCTCTCGGCACGCCAGCAACTTCATTTTTACCTCCAAAGACTGAGCATATGCTCGCCGTTCCAATGACCATTCTATGACTCCGTGGTGTATGGCAACTCAACCGCAGCAATTCAGCTCCACAGACATACCGTGAGCCCAAACCGCACTTGAAGACAGAACTGCTAGAATCTGACTAGAAAAAGATGCCCCTGCTTTTTTTTATAGCCCGTAATGAAGGAAGGGGAATGATAGGGAGAGAAAAGAAACACATAAGCACACTTCAATCTGACAAGGGAATAAGCAGAGTACAAAGGATAACTAATGTGGGCTCATCCTAACCTCGAGGTCCCCCTGTCCAAAATATGGACACACATTCAATGTGTCTCTAAGAAAAAAGAACGTGTGGAATGCCTATAGCCAGCGTTCATCCATGTTACTGCTTTTCTAAAAAGCAGGCAAATATCACTTGGAAATCGTATTGAAGGCTTCACTGGGGCTTTCCATCCTCTTCTAAAATCCAGTGGTCATTTAACTTGTATTATGAATGGTAAGCCATTACAATAACCACAACCATTCATAGTAAAGTGCAACTATAACTTATGAATAGTGACTCTATTGGATAGTAAACAAGTAGAAGCCATGATGACAGATAAATTAAAAGATACCAAGAAACAGACCATTGGTTTTTATGAGGTTCTCTCCTTGTAAGTCCTTGTACGTACTGGCGGTTGTAGAAAGTAGAACTAGATTTCAGGAATTTTGGACATTTACCACCCAAACCCAAACCAAAGTTGGTTCAGTCCCTAAGGTGCCTAGCTGACAAACCCCCTGTGGCCTCCTCGATCATAATCATGTAACGGAGGCCATTCAATCACAGTGCCAATAAGATCACATTTATGAAAAAGAAGATGGTGATGAGTAAGCAGAGAAGCTTGAACCGCCCAGGCGAACAGCCGTCACAAGGGCTGCACGCCTCAGGGCTGCTCTGCCGAAGCTGCACCAAACTGCGGCCTCTTCCGTCACCGCAGCCAGCAGTGCCCCACTTACTGATGCCTGGAGCTTTGTGTACTGCAATGTGTACTTGTGTGAATAACTGCTTTTGGTACATGAAATTTTAAAAAATAAATCCACTGATAATCAGAATTCTGTGAAAATAGGTGCTTTACTTATAATTTCCCTTCTCTAAACGCTCATATTTGCAAATGAAAATATTGCATGTGAGCAGAAAATTCACACAGTAGTTATGGCAAGACAGGGGGTTCTGCTTTGAGTAAACTGGCATTGTTAGATATTTTAACTGGCATTGTTAGATATTTGAGTCACTTCTGACTCTTAATTTTTTAAAAATGTGGTCAAGCTTGATAATTTCATCTTTAGCATCTGTAATGCTGTAAGAGTTATTTTCGAATTAAGTTTCATTATCTTATTACGGAAAACTTCTTAAACTAGAGACAGATGGCACACTGAACACATGTAAATGAAAAAGGAGAAAATGATACATATTTCTGGATTGCAATTTAAAACTTCTGTTCCTCAAAAGTAAAAAGATAAGCCACAATAGAGGCAAATATATTTTCAACACATATAGTCAATAAAGGGTGACTATTTATAATATCTAAAGAATGTCTATAAATAAAAAAGATAACCCATTAAAAATTTAAAAAATTATAAAAGAGCAATTCATAGAAATGTTAAATGATCTGCAAACATATGAAAATACTGTCACATATATACAGAGACATGTCCACAACTTCATTGTGTATCGTACAAACTATGAATTACATATATGTTGATAGAATAATAGCTAAATAAATGGAGGTCTATTCATACATACAAATACTACTAGGCAATGAAAAATGAACAAAGTAGAGCTACACACATCAAAATGAATGAATTTCATAGTTAAAAGAAAAAAGCAAGCTATTAAGAATGCATATAATTGTATACAATATGAAGGAATGCTATGTATTGCTTAGAAATAAATCCACACACAGAAAAAGTATGAAGAAATGCAGTATGTGGTGGTATAACTCAAATTCAGTTCCATGATTACTGTTGAAGAAGAAGGAGGAGTTGCAATCACAAACAGAAGTTTCTTCTATCTTGTAAAAATCTATTTTTTTAACGCTGGGAAGCAAGTACACCAGAACTTGTTGTATGACATTCATTCATTGTCCAATGACAGGAATATGTCTTCAGAAATGCGTCATTAAGTGACTTTGTTGTTACACAACCACAATAGAGTGTACTTAGAGGAATTCAGATGGTATACCCACTTACAACCCTAGGCTATATGATTTGTAGCTCCTAGGCTACAAACCTGTATGCATGTCACTGAACTAAGTACTGTAGGCAGCTGTAATGTAATGGAAAGTATATATCTAAGCATAACTAAATACAGAAAAAGTACAGTAAAACACAGTAATTATGACATTACGGGACCACTCCAGTATATGTAGGCCATCATTAACTGACATGATATTATGTGGTACATGACTGTATTTCTTTATGCTTTTTTTAGTTTTAAAATTTAACAACACATATGCATTTTAAAGATTTTATTTTCTGTCAGAATAACTGAATAATCCTAGATGTGATTTAAAAACAAGGTCCCAAAGTAGAACTTAAATAAAGAGTTCATGTAGCTAATTTAGTCAAACCCAACTCAATCACTGAAGGAAGGAAGCATTTGCTGTGAGTGTTACCAAAAAATTCAGAAAGTTGTCTTTCAATACATCATTCTACATTTTGCAGCAGAACACTACCCTTCAGCTCCTGAAACACCTCTTTGAACTGTTTCTTCTACATATATACAGAAGACACTGTTAATCTAATATCATCTGCTTCCACAGTTCAGAAAAGCACAAATTATATCTGATTTCAGATGTGAACTACATCCCAAGTATACACATATTTGAACTATTTTTTAAGTGTCCACAAACTCCCTTAAACATAAACAAGGCACCCCAAGCAGGGTGCCTGCCATTCATAGAGTTCTTATCAGAAGCTGAACACTCAAGGATACAATTTCTTGTGGCAAGAAGTTTACTCCGCATGTAAGGAAAGCACAAGCCAAAGGCCACTTCTTCTAGGACATCTTCCCTGACCATTTCAGCCCATAGTGATGTTCCCTTGTTTCCCTCCTTTGGGAATTCTCATCACCTGAACCAATCACCACCTGCTTCTGTCTTTCCTGTACCACGGAAGAAGTTCCTTGACAGTCAAGGGCTATATCCTCTTCCCCTTCTCCATTTCTCCACCAATACCTCAAGAGGGTCTGAATGAGTGGATACGTTGGCAACTGCATGGGGAGCAGAGGGACTAAGCCCCAGACTCAGCTCCGAAGCTTTGCAGGCTGAACGGAGCTCTGCCCTTTGCTAGCCGAATGACACATTTATAGCATTATGCTGAAAGCCCCCTTGTGATTAAAATACATTTTGGAGCAAATTAAAAATAAGTTGAAATAAGCAGCCGTGGGATTTTTCAGGGACTCCGACCAAACAAGATTCTGCAGACTTAAATTCAGAGTAGCACTAACTTGATTTTGCTACAGCACTAACTGCTGACCGCATTCTTTGATCTGAGTAGAAGTGCAAACATTCAACAACAAAAAAGCGTGTGTCAATAATTCATATTTCTAGAGTCAACTCTCCTGGGTAAGAAAAGTGTTCCTTTGTATTTCTTTTCCTGTATCCCAAGATACTCTTTTGCTATGAGGAAAGTCTTCCCTCTGTGACCTGTCATTAGTCAGGTCACCTGCTACAATCAGGCGTTCTGCTGACTTCAGTTGTTTCCTTCCATTAAGGAGAGGCAGCCGACTAGCTCTCTAAGTAGGGAGATGAATGAGGCTCTCCTGAGGATGCTCCCTAGGCAGGCACCGTGTTTCTTAGCCTCCGCTCCTGCTGGGAAGCAGGCTGAGATCCTAGATCCCCGGGGTCTTCCTAATCTCCAACAAGGAGGCTTTGATCACATTGGAATTTCTGCCTCCCTTGCCCTGTTCATTCCCCTTCATTTACCAGCTTCCAAAACTATATTAACATGGAAACAGTCTACTAGCTCGAGTTGTAACCACTTTGCTATACTGTCACTCAGAAATCAGAAATGCAGACGATGAGCTACAATGAACTCATAAGCAGAAAATGCCATGATTTGTCATTACTTGCAAAAAACAAATAGTATATGCATTTACCCATCACACTGTGACCTTTAGTCACTAGAAAACGAAACCAGTGATAAACTACTTTTTTTCCACTTTAACTAACATTTTAGAATTTTAGAACTATAATTATTTCACTCCAGGAAGTCCAGCTAAGATAACTATTTTCCCAGAAAACATCCATGGGGTATAAGAAAATTAACTGGTCAATAACTGAAATATTAAAAGAATAAGATGAAATTAAAATTTTAAGACAATTCATATTTTTGCCAACTGTACTTTTCTTCTGTTAAAGAAAAAACAAAATATAAATCATGTAATTATGCTTTTTGATGGCCAGAACATACAAGAAACATAAATATGATGGTAATTCATTATCTTATTAACACGTTTGCTGATTGTCAGCTGTGTCCTGAGAACATAAGTGATGAAAATAGATGAATTATTGAGCTCACATTGTTTTCATTCTAGTGGGAGAGTCTCAAAATAAATAAGTAAAATGTACATATTTCAGACTGTGATACCCGCAGCTGGAAATACAAATGCAGGTAAGATGAATACAGAAGGAAAAAGATAGTTTGCAATTTTAAATACGGTGGTCAGGAGAGGCCTCAATTAGCAGGTGACTTGAGCAAAGATGCGAAGAGAAGCAAAGGAACACCCAATGCTGATGTGGCAGAGCTCGAAAAAAGTGGGCCAAGGAGCGAGAGGGTGACAGGCCCGACAGGGGCTGTGACACACACAGCACTTTCCCAAGCTCCAGCCTGTTTGATGCCACAACAGCGCTGTGTATCAGGGTTGTTACTCTGTCCCTGGTTCAGATGAGAGTCTGAGGCTCAGCTGTAAGGCCACTTGCCGGACGTCACACAGCAGGCAGCAGCACTGAGATCTCAACCTAGATGTCATGGCTCAGTCCAGAAGTGCTTCTGCTGCACCGGCTCCCTCACTGTGGTGTTCATTTCTGTGTACAGCATCTTGTCAGAGTCAACTGACAAACTACACTGTCAGAAAGGATGATGGCACTGGTGAAGGCTCTGCAGACCACATAGAGCTGTTCAAAAAAAGAAGACTTAAAGGAGTACATCTGCAAACCAGCCAGGTAGAAGAGGGAAGAGAGATGTTCACTATTCCTCCAGAAAACAGAACTAGAACCAATGCTGCCAATATGGGCAAGTTACAGGGAGACAAATTTCCAATAAATACATAAATGAGATATCTAGTGATCAGAGCTGTCCAACAGTGGAATGATCTATCTTGTGAAGTTTTGAAATTCCAATTATTGGAGTTACACAGAGGCTGAAAGGCCATCTGTCTGAGATGAAGACAGAATCAAGCACTAAAGTGAGAGTTATGCAGATTGACCAAAGTCTTTTCCAACTCTGAGTCCATGACTACACAAGCACCCAGGCAGTGTCATGTGGCAGCTACAAGTTCCAGCTGTGAAGTCAGACTGCTTGGTTAAAATCCAGGCTCTACCACTTGTAGACTCTCTTTACCTCTGTAAGCCCCAGTTTCTTTATCTGAAAAATGAGGCTAATAACAAAAAATGCCTTGTAGAGTTCTTGTGAGGATTAAAAGAGGTAATCCATATAAAGGACTTAACACAGTGCCTGGTACCTAGTAAGAACGTGCAAAGTTTAGCTATTATGATGCAGACTTTACACACATGCATTTAGGAGAATGGGCATAAAATGTATATACGTGAAATGTGTGCAAATTTGTTTCTCACTCTCTGTTTTAGCTCTTTAACTCAGCAACAAGAAAAGTTCAAAGTCAAAAGTTGAGTTCTTACAGCATATTCAATTACACCATGATGATACTAACAATAATAGCAATAACCAACCTTTAAACAATCAGCTTCTCAGTTTTAATTTCACAATATGCCTTTATCAGTTGCATTATTTAGCAAAAGATGGTGCAGAAAAGTTCATCTTCTAAACATCTGAGGCACCAATTTAAAACTTAGGAAAAAAATCAACATTTCATTAATTGAAATTATTAAAATTCAGTCTTTGAGAATTCAGCATGAGAATACCTAACGATCTACACCTATGTGTTTGATGTGTGTCAGTGTGTGTTAGCATGCAAGAACTCAAGTGTACATGCGTATGTATACACAGACACACACAATTACAAATGCTTCCTCTTTCAAAATAAGGGAGATAAACTAGAAAGCCAATTGGTTACCTTTAAATTAATTCTTAACAAGTAAAATAATTCCAGATATTCCTTATTCAGGATCAAATATTTTATGCAATCTGTCTGTACTAATTGAAGATTAATGATAAATAAATATAGAAAGTTGCATGTGAATGTTAAGTCTGGATATGCTTCTAGAAGGTGGAAAGTGGATTAACAAGTGGATTAATTTTCCATCATTATTCTGTTATTCTGGGTAAACTGACATTTATTATTCATGGAGAAAACATTCAGGAGTGGACCTGAATGATAAAAAAAGCTTGCACTTTTGAAAAAAACACAAAGATATCAACTATGTTTTACTTTTGCTGTGGGATGCTCACTGCTTTTAGAAAGTCATATGATGATAGATTACAGAAAAGGCTATTTTCAAAAAACAGTATTTTTGTGATACAATAGTATATGTATGGGTTTATGTCCATCATCATATTTGATTTCCCTAATAATCCTGTGATATAACTGTTTTCACCTCTGCTCTACTGAAATGCAAATACAGGCTCAGAAAGTAAGAAATGAAGATATAATTTGACTCTAAAACTTTTAATCTCTCTATATTGCCTGCCAAGTGGACACACTGAATTAGCATATTTTGGCACAGATAATTTATTTCAATATGTTTCAAGTATAATATAATTTATTTAACACCAAAATTACATTGAATCTACCGTATGTCATGGACTCAAGGGCTTGGCATCAGCAGGGACGATCCAGTCCGTCACCCCAGGACAGAGTCAGGAGTCCAACCCAGTCTCCATGAGCATGAACAGTAATGAAAATTTGATGACCTGACAATCAGTCCTTAGAAATCCTTTGCAGACACACTATAACTTCTGCTTATTAATCTCAGGTCCACCCTTGAAAGCAAAGGAGTTGTCAAGTCCACTTTCCCAAACAGCCCTGTGAGGATTTCAAGTGAACAACCATGCTCTCGCCTTGCAAAACTCCCCATTTCTCATAACATCATAATACTGAGGCACCTTTTCTTTCTGGCAGCCTCCTCTCATGAGTCTCTGATTTGTCAAATCCCTCTCCAGTGGTACCTGGTATTAAATCTCCAATTCAGCAATGAACATAATGCTACAACCCTTGAAACTTTTTCTTAATTCCACCCAAGATAATACTAGGTTGTTGAACAGTCAGGTCTCAGTAAAGGTTCAGACTGGCATCGTGGAGAAACAACTGAATCTTCCCCCCCCCAACATTTTAACTTTTAAGCTAAGTCCATATTCATGCAACCGATTCTGCTGAGGACCAAAACCACTGCCACCCTCCAGTTCATTTCTCTCTACTCTCCACGGACAGTCTGGCTATGGAGGATTCTTGCTGTCTTCCTAACAAACCACAGACCCTCATAGTTGTGAGCCTTTGTCCCTGACACGCTCTGACAAATACACCCTTCCCCCATTTCCCTGCTTGGAGACTCAACACTTGCCCCTCCAGGCCTAGTTCACCCGCCTCATCCTGAAGTCCTCTAGCTGTCTGCCTCCCTCCTTCCTCACCCTGGTTAACTGCTCCCTTGTCTACATCTCCACAGCACTCTGGGATGCTTTTTGTCACAAAGTAGTACCGACGGCCATTCGAGGGTCGCTCTTTCCTGCTAGACAGCGAGTAGCCTCATCAGAAGCCTGCATTGTGCCTTCTGCTTTGTGTTATTTCTGGCAGTCGACTCATTGGAACAGATTCAGCCCTCTGATACAAGAAGAACAAATGAACACAGGTTGGAAGTGAAAGAGTTCACAGAAAGGAGTGATTGCTTCCAAGTGAGGTATCCCAGAAAGCTTCAGGAAGAAGGCAGAAGAAACTAGAGAAATTTATTAACATGGAAATGAGGGCCTGGTGGGGTCACGTGGGCCATGGAGGAAGCAAAGGCAGGAAGGAGAAAAGCCCCTGGCCAGCCGGATGCAGAGAGCCTCACAAGCAAGGGGGATCAGCATCTATGGATACCTCTGTACACCGGATACTCTGTGTTCACTTTATATTCATTTTCTTATTTAATTACTTCACTTTATTGCTTCATTTAATAGTTATGTGATGTAAAAGTGTATCACTGGTTAGCACTAAGGAAATTAAAGTTCAGAGAAGGTAGCTCACAAGTGGTAAAACTGTTTTTAACATTCATCTTTCTGTGCATGTTCTTTCCCCAATAGAGTCCCTGGACTTGGGAGTCGGATGTAAGTTTGGCCTGGTTAAGACGGGGCATCCCTGAGCCGCCAATGGTCATTCTCTTTGGTGATCATCTCCACAGGCTCCCAGAGCAGCGCGCGCACGCGCGCGTACACACACACACACACACACACACACACACACACACACACACACACAGAGGCATGTGGGCATGTGAACTCCAAAAGCACTTATAGATAAAGGAGGCTTTTGTTTGGGTTTTTTTTTTCTCTGTCTCTAAAGACTCCCAAGTGCAACGGGAGAGAGTGATGTTGCTTATCAATCAGCTTTAGAGTTGGTTTTTGGACACCCCCATCAGAAACCGTTTCAGACATGTCTTGAATTGTCAAGAATAGCAGAGGGGCTAGGAGAGCAGGGAGCCAGGCTTCCTGCCTCTGCCCCTTGCTAGCCATATGACCTCTGACTGAGATTACTCAAACCCTATGCCTCTGCTGGCTCATCTGTAAAATGGGAACCAAAATGGCACCTAACTTACAAAGCTGCTGAGGAGACAAAGTTAGGTAGTTGACATGTGATCTCTGCGAATTCCATGGGCCATGCAGTAAACATCCAGTGCAAGGCATGAGGCCCTTGAGACTTTGTGGCCATGATGGAATCCTAGGCCCTAGCCCATGCCTCCACATGGGCCCTACTGTACCTCCGCTGAGGAATCAGGGTAAGAGACAGATGTGGGCCGGTGTGGACAGCAGGAAGAACCTCTAGAGCAGACCCAGAGGGTCTGAAGAATAGGAACGCAGCGAGGCAACCGGAGAGCAAAGGAGCACTTCCAAGAGGGGGTAGAGAGCAGATAGCGGCACAGACATTCATGGGAGAGTCATGGTCTCCCTGACTAAAGAAGATGATATTTTAAGGAATAAAACAAAAACAGGGTAGGGAAGTTAGCGGTTTTCAAAGTCAGCCAGAGAAGCTTGGACTTCTTACAGCAAACGACTGGAAGATGGAACAGCTTTCAAAGTGGATGAGTAAAAAAACCCAAGTGGTGTTTGCAGAAGAGAGATAGCGGGTTTTGCAAGGACGTAGGGGACTATCTACAACACAAAGTAAAGGGCTGAAAGGAAAATTGAGGCAGGGTGCTAACAGCATGCACACACCGGAAGCTCTAAAGAATGCCAGGCTTGCCTCCAGATTGGAAGAAAGAGAGGACAAGTGACAGAAGACTGGAATATCATCCAGCATTAGGTTGATGAAGAGATGGACCCCGGTGGGAAGCCTTACTAAAATTACTGGAAAGTAAAAAATGTGCAAAATAACACTGGCAAAATATTCACTCAGATCACT
Organism: Cephalopachus bancanus; assembly: GCA_027257055.1. Classification (NCBI taxonomy): domain Eukaryota; kingdom Metazoa; phylum Chordata; class Mammalia; order Primates; family Tarsiidae; genus Cephalopachus; species Cephalopachus bancanus. The sequence goes on along the minus strand of JAPVLO010000384.1, from coordinate 2,667,572 downwards.
TGAACTAGTCTCCGAAGTTGTTTCCTTAATTCTTTACTGAACTTTAGTTTGTCATCAATGAGTCATGAAAACGAGGTAGGCATGTTAATAATTAAGGAATGCAGCTCTGGGCCACACAGTGTGAATCCGTGCTTTTCTCGGGAATCTTACACAGCAGCCATCGTTTTTGAAAAGATAGGACATAAGGAATTTGTTTTTCACCACTGAAGATTTTTTCCTGCAGCATCTAGCATGAAATGTGCTGCCATAGTCCATGACCTAAAGCAGATGCTTCAATTGCCATCTGTGATTACACTATAGTTACTTGCGATTAAAGTAACAATTTTGGTTTTGAGAAATCAACATTGATGAACAGGGTTTATTGGAAATATCTGTAATTTTAAAAATCCGTTTGCTGCATAGCTAAAATAGGGCTCAGTAATCATCAAATAAACGATGGGTGAAGTGATAGAGTGAATTTTTTAAATTAAAAGACAATATCCTTTATTAGAGTAGATTATTTAGGGCCATATCTGTAAGATAAATATTTTTCTAGGAAACAACCTCTTGAGAACGACATAGTGTTTGTACACTGTTATAAAAAGAAAAATTATCTTAAGAAACTAATATTCTCTCAGTAAATGCTCAGTACCATTTATTGGTTGTGCCAGGCATTGGAGCCAAGGATACCCCTTCCCTCAGGAGATTTTATTCTACTGGGAGAGACAGAAAAATAAGAAGATCAACGATTATAAACTAGTGCATGAATAATGAGACCTAAAGTACACAAACAGTTAAGAAGAGAAAGTCGCTACCTGTCATTTTTTAGCGATTAAAAAAAAAATCATAATCAGCTGTTATAAAACCTATTTTTTAATTTTTTTTTTTTTGAGTTGGAGTCTCACTCCGTCGCCCAGGCTGGAGGGCAGTGGCACACTCACAGCCACCCCAGCATCGACCTGCTGGGCTCAGGCGGTCCTTCTGCCTCAGCCTTCCAAGTAGCCAGAACTACAGGCGCGCACTATCACGCCCGACTAATTTTTTTTTTTTTTGACATATTGTAGAGACGAGGACTCATCAAGTTGCCCAGCTGGTCTCGAATCCACTCTCCTCAGCCACCCAAAGTGCTTGAATTACAGGCTGAGTCACCAAGTCCAGTCTATTTTTGAAAATTTTAAGAGTATGCTCTGTTTTGCTTTAATCTTGCAAAAGACAGATATTCATAAAAAGAGAAGAAAGGCATAAGAAAAGGAGCAATCAATAAGCAGTCTCTGAAATACATTCTCTAACAATTATATTAAAAATTAAGAAAGTCATATCTCTCTCTCCAATAATCAACATTACTTCCTAATAGGTTGTTTTCATTCTTCTATTCATCCATATTAAACTAAAGCACACACTAAATACAAGAGGATTTATTTTCCAGTTCTGCCATGGTGAAAGCAATCTAATCAAAAATGAAATGGAGAATGAGCTCACTAAATAAATCAGAAGGAAGAATTAAAGAAGCTGACAGATATTTTGGAGGCCTGTTAAAAAATAAATTGGACTTTCATTATAAAATTGACTTAAATGAAGGGTATACTTAAGAACCCACTTCAGAACATTTCCTGAAGTGAATTTGATTATCAACCCAAAATTGCTATATTTCCAAAACGCAAGGGGTATAATAATGAACATACGCACAGAGAGAAACATCAAACAAAAACTTCCAGAATAAGATACTAAAATATCTATGAGTTTAATGATGTCTGCTGTTTAGATTTGAAACCTAAATAAAAAGTTCAACAAAATACTTTAAATAGTGCCCCTACAGGAATAAAAGGATTACTAGTCTAGTTTTGATAGTTTTAGAAAAACCAAAGAAAATGGGATGGTAGACATAGCCCTCTGAAGAGCTACAATCTGTAAACTCTTTTGCCTCCTTTATAGAAAGCCTTTAAATATAAGTAAGTCCAATAATGGAAGGAAAAAAATTAAGCCCTCATCAAATACAACTGTTCATATGATGAGTGATGCCAGAAAAGCAGGGGTGGGGACTGGAAGGGGTAAGATCACCTCTCCCTTACATTTGCAAAAAAAAAAAAGAAGTTCTCCTACTCAGTAGAGGTAATAAGTCTTCCAGGTAAAGTTATCTTGCTCATGCTCAACTCAGTCCAATCAGACAACACATGGAAAAAGTTCCGGGCGCCCTGCTGTAAACAGATTGAGGTGGTAAGAATTCACAAACCTGCTGTCTGAAGAACAGAGGAATAAAACATGAATTAGACTCAGACCAGGACAGTGATGTAAGTTGTGTATACATATGCTATCAGTCTGATGTGTCTAAAGATGTATGAGAGAGCTTGAGAAGTAGTGAGTTCCCTGTGGTGGAAGGTGTTCAAGTATAGTAGGGTGGGATAGAAACGTGTTAGAAGGCACTCAAACTCTGAATAGGTAAGTTAGATGAACCACCTTCCAGGACCACTTTCGCCCGGATATCCTGTGATTTTAAGAAACAGAAGACAGTTACTGATTCTGGCGATGTTAAAAGTTACAAAAAAGAATGAAGTCATGTCCTCTGCAGCAACGTGGATGGTGCCAGAAATGACCATCCTCAGTGAACTATCTTAGAAACAGAAACCAAACACTACATGTTCTCACTTACATGTGGGAATAAACGGACAGAAGGAAATGACAGACACTGGGGACAACAAGAGGAGTGAGGAGGGGAGAGGGGTGAGGGCTCAAAAACAGTCTGCGCGCTACAATGCTCACTCTCTGGAACGGCACACCAGAAGCCCAATCTCCTGCAGGGCACAATATGCCCGCATAACAGACATGCACTTGCGCCCCCGGAATACAAAATTTAAAAATTTAAGTTTAAAAAAAGCCATTTGGTGACATATAATAGATGTCTTTGAAAAATTGTAAGACTACTGTGACTGCCAGGGTCCAGGAAGAAAGCTGAAGGTGCCTCCATTTGGGACGTGTGAGGACAACATAATAAAGAGGGCATTTCTCTTTATCATGTGTAAGAGTGGGCAAGCTCAGAGGTGACACGTGATCCAGGGCCAGCAGCACAGCCCGGTGCAGAGGCATCCTCACTCCTCAGCCTAAAGGCACGAGAGGGCGGAGTGGCTGCCAGAACTGGGAGAGTGCGCACAAGGAGAGGAATGCCAACTGAAGACCCGACTTTTATCCCCAGCACTGTGGGAGGGAGCAGGGACAGGCAGGATGGGTAGGCATGGGGAGAGGAGGGATCCAGAGTGACAAGAGGAAGACATGGAGCCCAAGGACTAACAGAGCTACGTAAAACAGAAGGCACATGCGAAAACCCTAGACTGGGTAAGAAATTGGGATACGCTCCCAAGGACATAATCTACATTTTCACTGGTGGAAAGTCACAGACCTGTCGCTTCTCACTATCATTTTGCAGCACTGCTCTTCTTCATTTGTCAGACATCATCCCTGGATTTGGTCTCTGAACTAAGTACTCAGCTGCAGTACTGTCATCTCTGGTTATACACGAGGAACTGGATTCAGGAAACCTCCCCCATAACAAAATACAAAAGTCTCTGATATAAAATGGTGTAGCATCTGCAGGTAACCTATACACATCCTCCTATATACTTTAAATCACCTCTAGATTATTCATATTGCCTAATACAGCAAAAATGCTATGTAAGCTATATGATTTTTATTGCTGCATTGTTTTCATTTTTTTTTAATTTTTGATCTGTGGTTGGTTGAACCTGTGGATGTAGAACCCACAATAGGGGGGCCTATGGTACTTTCTTTGCCCAAAGCGGTGGTGCCATGGAATGCATGTCACAGAACCTGGAAATCTGAACACAGAACTGTCCTGTCTACCTTAGTCAGGTAATTTTCCATCAGACAGTCTTGCTACCTACTCCTTTATTCAACAGACATGTTTAATTAGCTCCTGTCAGGCACTAGACACAGGGATACAACAGTCCACAAGATGAGTCCATCTCCTCCTTCACGAAGCTTTCAGCTGACTGTCAGTCATTCCAATCTATCACACTCCCTGTTCAGTAAGGAATCTCAGAGGTGCTGCAAATCAGAGACTGGCAGACTAGGGTCCATGAGCTAAATCCAGGTGGTCTACTTCTATGACAGATGCTTGATTGAAATAGCCATCCCATTTGTTTATGTATGATTGCTTTTGCAGTACAGCTTTAGAGCTGAGTCGTTGGGACAGAAACAGGATGGCCTGCAAACCCTGAGCTATTTGCTGTATTAAATAAATATTTATTTTTTCTGGCACTGTACAGGAAAAGTTTGCCAGCCCTTGCTCTAAATAATACCTACAGCTTTAAGGATGGTATATATATATATATATATATATATTTTTTTTTTTTTTTTTTTTTTTTTTTTTTTGAGTTGGAGTCTCACTGTCGCTCAGACTGGAGTGCAGTGGCCGTGCCCGGCCACCGCAGCCTCACCTGCTGGGCTCCGGCGATCCTTCCGCCTCAGCCTTCCAAGTAGCTGGAACTACAGGCGCGCACTACCACACCCGGCTAATTTTTTGATTTATTGTAGAGATGAGGTCTCACCAAGTTGCCCAGGAAGGTCTTGAACCCACGGGCTCAGGCAATTCACTCACCTCAGCCTCCCAAAGGCGCGGGATTACAGGTTGAGCCACCGAGCCCAGCTAAGGATGGTATATTAAGTGACACATACTGTCACTCAAAAAATATCCCCAAGTTCCCTAGCTACAAACATGATGGAAGATTGGCATCCTACAGAGACGTTACGGATTTGATTTTTGTTGCTATAAAGGCAGATAACAAAAAAAAGTGCTACATGGTTATTATCTTCCACTGATAGTTTACTTTCTTCATATGATGCTAACATTATCTTACATAGAGTTTTTGATCAGAGTTTTTCCACATCAGAGACGGCTCATTTTCAAGACAAGATCCTTTTCTCAGAATCACACCAAACAAATTTTGACAGAGATGATTCTGGGCTACTTTTTAAACTGAATGATAAAACTGACTGTAAAAGCACTTAGCCAGCACCCAAGTGGTATATCAATGCAAAATCATAACAGCAACAGTACCTTTACTTCCATGAATGGATGCTTATTTTCCAAATACTTGACCCAAAGGAGCATTAAAATTTTAAATAAAAGGAAGACTAGCCTTCACTGGATGATACCAAAAATGCCTAATAAGAAGTTGCAGGTACTGTGCTCATTGTAGTTCCTCCAAAAGATTGTTTGTTTTTTGAGTTGGAGTCTGACTCCGTCACCCAGGCTGGAGTGAAGTGGCATGCTCACGGCTACCCCAGCATCGACCTGCTGTACTCCCACGATCCTTCCACCTCAACCTTCCAAGTGGCTGGAACCACAGGTGCACGCTACCATGCCCGGGTAACTTTTCATTTATTGTAGACATGAAGGCTCGCCAAGTTGCCTGGGCTGGTCTTGAACCTGCAGGCTCAGGCCATCCACTCGTCTTGGCCTCCCAAAGTGCTGGGATGACAGGCTATGAGCCACCAAGTCCAGCCCCAAATGATGTTGAGGCTAAGTCCATGGTGGCTTGCCTGACCACCAATTTACCATTCCCCAAACCCTCTTCTCTCCCTAATGGGAATCAATGGAGTATAAATAAAATTAAATGACCACTTAGTTCACACTTAGCTACCACAATGCAGCAATATCTGACTTGAGAACGATCCTTGCAAAGTCCTGAACATTTTCCCACCTCACCAACTTACTGACAAAATATTTTTCAAATGCTCAAGAGAGCCGAAACTGAGCCCAACAGTGAACAGAGAATCAAGAATGAGATAACAGGGCAGGAGGAGGCAGCATGGGGGAGGGAGGGTGAACTTGATAACAGGAGAGTCTCTTAGGGACTAGCTTTAAACACGGTATTCTTGAAATGCCTTCCTAGATGCCTTCAGGCCATGACAGGGCCAGGGGACCCAGGAACTCTTAACGTGCCATACTCTTCCCTACCAGTTATCACAATTGCTAGGCACTCCTTATTTAATCGATGATAACGATGTTCCTCGGTGGTGACTATGTGAACTCCACTGAGCCCATCTCCCGTCTGTTCAGAAAAGAAATAAATGCCTGTAGCTAACACGTGATGAGCTCTGGAAAAGTGTTAGCTGACCAACCTAAGGGACGAATGGAGACAGATGAGCAACCTGGATCGTGGGCACTCTGCTGGCATGAGAGCGAGCTCTGGTCACCGCATGGTGTGCCAAAATCTCCCGACACCACCAGCAATGTTGTAAGAGTGTGCACTAACTGCATACCAAACCCTGCACCTTTTCCACCAATCATCTCCCCTTCTGATCTCTTCCCCATACTGACGTCCGCCTTTCCGTGCAGGCCCATGTTCAGGCTGCGCCCAGCCTTAAAAAGAAACAAGCAAACAAGATCTCGAGTCACTCCACCTGTTTTTCCCGAGGTGGCAAGGGACACCACAACTGCCACACTCGACGGCCATCGCGAAGCCTCATACTGCTTCCCTCAATGTCTGGCGGCAACAAGCACTCCTCTACTCTGCCAACACTTAAAATACCCTATGACCTGGGTGGCATTACTCCCCTGATCGTCTCCCTAAACGTGTGCCCACTTTTTCCTCAAGCCATCAATGCCTCTGGTCTCGCTGGCTGCGTCAGCCTTCTAACTGAATGATGCCTCCCTGCCAGGGATTCTCCACAGCAGTTGTGTGCACGTTTTCCCCAATAAAGCTCCACACTGGCCTGGCCTGGAGCTAGCGCTGTTAATCAGTGACTCCGACCTTCAGCGCAAGCCTCCAAGGCACTCAAAGTTTCGTGGACACACGATACACACGTGCCTACGAGAGTTCAAACATCGTCTCTGACCTCCGTCACAAAATCCACTGGACTGCTCACAACCTTATGCACGGTAAGACGTGGGATAAGGCAACATTTTCTAAGCTTTAACAAGGCCTACGAAAATACCCTTTTTGCAAAGCAGATTCCCGACACTGGCATTCAGGCCGCAATTCGCGACAAAAGACTAGAAATACACGCAGGGTCATGAACATGTGCTCCTGACCTGCAATTCCCAATGTTACATCTGAATTTGGTCATCTGTGGCCCGTGGCCCTGCCCTGAAAGTCAACCACCAGCACTGCCTTTTATTGCATTCGATCTAAGACCCTTCTGAGGGAAGGAAGCCTTCACAAATAAAAACAAGTAGCCCAGCGGTGAGCAAGCAACTCACAGATCTCCAGAGTGACGGGAGTCTCACTGCAGCCACAAGACCCTGTGAATCTCCCAATTTTAAACAGGACAAGAAGCCACACCAGAAAGTCCCCAGTCATGATCGGAGTATAGTTTGACACGAACACTGCTACTGAAGATGCTCTGCTCATGCAGAGTCGTGTGATGATTGAGTCTTTCTCTAAACTAGGCGCATCTCATGCATATTAAACAACTGTACGTGGCTCTCTTATCTGTGGTTCCCGACGGAGCCCAAAGCCTTTCAGTCCAAGACACCCCTCCTGACTCCCACCGACCCCACCCTCCGTGTGTCGTGCGCTTCCCACTCCGGCCTCCACGAAGCTCTGCGGTGGAATCCTGGTCAGCACCCCTCGCCCAAGCACCAAGCCCCCTCATGCAGCCTCGTCCTGTGTACTGGAGGTGTCCTCTGTGCCCACATGTCGCCACCGGCACAGGCCTGGGTGGCCCTGGAGCGGGGCGCCCGCTGCTCACCTCAAAGCCCACATGCATCCTTAGGTGCCAGCAGCATCCTTGAAGCCCATGCGCTTTCCTGGGTCCCCAAGGCCACCTCCAGGCCCACGTGCTTCCCCGGGTTCCACGTGGACACCTGGAGGCCCACGGGCTTCCCCGGGGTCCCTACAGTCACCCAGTCACGTCCAGGCCCACAGGCTTCCCGGGGTCCTGGGGCCACCTCGAGGCCAATGTGTTTCCCAGGTCCCGATGGTCACCTCCAGGTCCACGTGCTTCCCCAGATTCCCCATGGCCACCTCGAGGCCTATGCACTCCCCTGGGTCCCCGCGGCCACCTCCAGGGTCACTAGGTCCCCTTAGTCACCTCCAGGCCCATGCGCTTGCCCGGGTCCCCGTGGCCATCTGGAGGTCAACCAGTCACCTCGAGACCCATGCATCCCCGGGTCCCTGCAGTCACTCAGTCACGTCTAGGCCCACGGGCTTCCCCAGGTCCCCGGGCCACCTTGAGGTCTACGCACTTCCTCAGGTCCCGGTGGTCACCTCCAGGCTCACGCACCTCCTAGAGTCCCCGCGGTCACCTCGAGGCCAACGGGCTCCCCCAGGTCCCCATGCCTACCTCCAGAGTCATGTGCCTCCCTGGGTCCCTACAGCCACCTAGAGGCCCACACGCTCCCCGGGTCCCCACAGCCACCTCCAGGGTCACGTGCCTCCCTAGGTCCCCGCAGTCACCTCAAAGCCCACGCGCTCTCCCGGGTCCCCGCGGCCATCTCGAGACCCACGCGCTCCCCTGGGTCCCCGCGGCCACCTCCAGGTCCCTGCGCCTCCCTGGGTCCTCGCAGTCACCCAGTCATCTCGAGACCCACGTGCTTCCCCGGATACCCGGGCCACCTTGAGACCTACGCGCTTCCCAGGTTCCTGGCGGCCACCTCCAGGCCCATGCGCTCCCCCGGGTCCCGCGCCGGTGTGCTCCCACCAACCCTCCCGGGCCTCCATACACAGGCCCGGGCGCTTCGGATCGCGGCACGTACCAGAGACACCGCGCCCTCGGAGGCCGATGCCTCACGCGCCCTCGCTCCGCCGCTGCGGGGCCCGCCCTCCGTCACCGGGAGCGCCCGCCGCGAGAGCCCCGCGCGCGGGATCTCAGCCCGGGCACGTGAGCAGCACGCTCGGGCCTCGGAAGAAGGCGGCGGCGGCGCCGGCGGCGGGGGCAGAGCCGGGCATGCCGAGTCCCAGGCGCGGCCCACAGGCCACGGAGCGGCGCGGCGCCGCGCCGCGGGAGGGCGCCCCAGGCGGGCGGGTCGCGGGCAGGTGTTAGGGCGGCCCAGAAGCCCCTGCGGCCACGCGGCCCTCCTCCCGCCCGCCACGAGCAGGGCGTGCCCAAGGCGCCCGGCCCTGGGGGGGGCAGGCCCTTCCAGCAGCCGCCGCCCGCGATTGGCCTGCAGACGCCGGCCCTACGAGTGGGCGTGGTGGGGCGTGGCCGACCGCAGCTCCGCCCCAAGGCGAGCAGCCCAACCACCCCGCCACCCCGGTTGCCATCCAGCGCGTGGGACTGAGGCCTCGAAGTGAGATCCCTGGGGAGGGCAGAGGGCAGGGGGGCCTCCAGGACTGATACAAGGGTGAATTAGGAAAGATGCAATTAAATGCTTATTTATTTGCAAGAAATTGTGGTGGCTCACTCCTGTATTCCCAGCACTTTGGAAGGCCGAGCCAGGAGGATCCCTTGAGCCCAGGGGTTCAAGACCAGGCTGAGCAACATAGCAAGACCTTGTCTCTACCAAAAAAAAAAATAATAAAAAAAAAAATTAGCGGTGACATGTGCCTGTGGTCCCAGCTACTCAGGAGGCCAAGGAGGGAGGATCACTTGAGAGCAGGGGTTTGAGGCCCGGCTAGGCAACATAGCGAGACTTTGTCTCTCCAAAATAAAAAATAAAAAATAAAAACAATTAGCTGGACTGGTGACATGTGCCTGTGGGTCCCAGCTACTCAGGAGGTCAAGGAAAGAGGACCACTTGAATGCAGGGGTTCGAGACCAACCTGGGCAACATAGCAAGCCCTCGTCTCTACCAAAAACAATAAACAAAAAATTAGCTGGAGCAGTGACATGTGCCTGTGGTCCCAGCTACTCAGGAGGCCGAGAAGGGAGGATCACTTGATCCCAGGGGTTCGAGGCCAGCCTGGGCAGCATATGCTGCCCCCCCAAAAAATTAACTGGATTGGTGACATGTGCCTGTGGCCAAGGAGGGAGGATCACTTGACCCAGGGTTTCGAGACTAGGCTGGGCAACATAAGGAGACCTTTTCTCTAAAAAAAAAAAAAGTCAAAAAATTAGCTGGAGCGGTGACATGTGCCTATGGTCTCAGCTACTCAGGAGGTCGAGTAAGGAGGATCCCTTGAGACCTGGGGTTCAAGGCCAGCCTGGGCAGCATAGCAAGACCTTGTCTCTACAAAAAACAAAAAAACAAAAAATCAAAAAATTAGCTGGAGCGGTGACATGTACCTGTGTCCCAGCTACTCAGGAGACCGAGGAGGGAGGATCATTGAGACCAGGGGTTTGAGACCAGGCTGGGCAACATAGTGAGAGCTTGTCTCTACAAAAAAAGAAAGAATTAGCTGGAGTGGTGGCATGTACCTGGGATCCCAGCTATTCAGGAGGCCAAGGAGGGAGGATCACTTGAGACCAGGATTTTGAGACCAGCCTGGGCAACATAGTGAGACCTCGTCTCTACAAAAAATAAAAATAAAAAATTAGCTGGAGCAATGACATGTGCCTGTGGGTCCCAGCTACTCAGGAGGCCGAGGAGGGGATCACTTGAGACCAGGAGTTGCAGGCTGTGGTGAGCTGTGATGGTGTCCCTGCACACCAGGCTGGGCACAAGAGTGAGACCCTGACTCAAAAAAAAAGTAGTTATGATAGAGTGCTTTTTCTCACTTTTCCATCTTTTACGCTGTATTCCCATCTATATTCTTAACCATTTTTTAAAAACGTTTATGGTTCTAAAAGCCTTTCATACATTGGAATCTCAACTGGATTCTAAGCACCATGAAGGCAGACCCTCTGTAATCTCTAGTATTATGCACAGTGCGTGGTTACTATTGTGTAGACATCTCAACATGTATTTATTAAGTATTAAGCATTTCTAAATAAAAGTATATTGAGCTTACCTAACTAAACGGATTTATTTTATTAAGACCCATTTGCATACAGTCCATTATTGTAAATCTCTTGTAAACGTGAAGCATCATTGCTCTAACCATCCGCCTGTTAAAGTCACTGGTTTTAAGTCCCTTGCAATTTGTTTAAAATATCACTCATCACTCATCTTGCCCAAGTAAATTTCAGGTAAGCCAATACTGAATGATCTTTAATCCCAAATTAAGGTACACTGAATTAATGGTTCACTGTATTTGTTGTTCTTATTGAGAAATGTAAACTCCAGTCATCATAGTTTCTCTCTCACAGAGATAATCAGCAGTCAAGTGGAGGAATTGTAAGGAATTGTTGTCTTATGTTGCACCATGTGTGAAATTCCATTTCAATTCCACTCATTCATTCGTTAAGAAAGTTGTGTTAGGCTGCAGGCGGTGGTTCACACCTATAATGCCAGCACTTTGGGAGACCGAGGTGAGAGGATTGCGTGAGCCCACGGGTTTGAGACCAACCTGGGCAACTTGGTGAGACCTCAGTTTTACAATAAATCAAAAAGTTAGCTGGGCGTGGTGGTGCATGCCTGCAGTTTCAGCTACTTGGAAGGCTGAGGTGGAAGGATCACCTGAGCCCAACAGGTAGAGGCTGCAGTGGCCATGAGCGTGCCCCTGCACTCCAGCCTGGGCGACAGAGTGAGACTCCAATCCAAAAAGAAAAAAGAAAGTTGTGTTGAATGCCTATTAAGTAGGAGGCACTGGGTGAGACATGATTATTGCCCTCCACAAGCACACAGCAAACTACCAGAATACAGTGCAATCACTGAAGTCCTTTGGGAAATCCTGCCCTTTTCTCATCAAGCCTTAGGAAGGTATCTATTAATGTAAGGAACATTTATAATTTTCTTTGAGCTTCTGAAAATGAAGTGGTTATGAATTTCACAAGTGTCTTATGGAGAGTAACTTTCACAAAATCTGTGTAAGTTTTTGTGTCTCTCATTTCTAGTGGGAATGCCTAATAGGCAATCAATATATGACTGTTAATAAAGAAATTAATGGGGCAGGACATGGTGGTTCAAGCCTACAATGCCAGCAGTTTGGGAGGTCAAGGCAAATGGATTGCCTGTTCCCGGAGGTTAGAGACCAACTTGGGCAACATGGTGATACCTCATCTCTACAATAAAAAAATTTTTTTTTTTAAATTAACTGGGCATGGTAGCACAGCCCTGTCATTCTGGCTACTTGGAAGGTTGAGGCAGAAGGATCACCTGGGCCCAGCAGGTCAAGGCTGCGGTGGCCTGGAGCGTGCCAATGCACTCCAGCCTGGGCAGCAGAGAGAGACTCCAACCCCCAAATAAAAGAAACCAGTGGATTCTAGGTATTTAAAGTATTTAATTCTGCGCCTTTTTTCACTTTTCTAAAAATGTTGTAGTTCTGTTATGTGGGCCATGGCCCACCCAAAACACTTTTCTAAAAGAGTTTATGAAGAAGAGAGGAAGGTGAAAAGGTGCAAAGATACGCCTAAGACCTTTTAGCTCTTCCTGTGATTCACTGCATTTAAATGCAAAGGATTTGAATGGGCTTGAGAAGATAGGCAGAACACATTGTCTTAGAAAAGTGTGCTTCTTCTATGTAACAATTTCAGGAGGGGAAATCATTAAATGCCAGTATAAACAGACTCAGAGGCAGAGCTTGGTGGCTCAGCCTGTCATCCCAGCACTTTGGGAGGCCGAGGCCAGTGCTTGGCCTGAGCCCGCGGGTTTAAGACCAGCCTGGGCACCATGGTGAGACCTCATCTCTACAATAAAATTAAAAATATATATATCTGAGCGTGGTGGCGCATGCCCATCATTCCGGTTACTTGGAGGCTGAGGCAGAAGGATCACTGGAGCCCAGCAGGTCGATGCCAGGGTGGCCATGAGCATGCATGCCACTGCACTCCAGCCTTGACGACAGAGTGAGACTCCAGTGGTACCTATGTATGAATTGTCAAGGTCCAATTAAAAGCACAGTTTTACCTCTGTGAATGAAAAATATAAAACTTTAGATGAACACATAATCAAGTTATGATTAGCCAATTTAACATAAACCAAAAATAAGTAAAATGGATTAGATGATTACAAACTATGTAATAAGGAACAATATTCATTCTAAGATGGCTAGCTTAAATCATAAAAAACAGAATACCAATCAAAATGTCAAATAGGAATGAGAATTATTTTTAAAATACCTAATGTTATAAAACATTGAAAAACCAATTTGCATTATTTTATAATATAAATGTATGAAAATAGTAGTAAACCATTGTATCACAAAAGAGAGAAAATCGCTCAATAATTTCTAGGACAACACCCCTTACACAGAAAATAATTATTAGCTCTGTATTCAAGTTAGTAGTTCAAGAAGCATTTATTAAGCTAGGTATTAAGTATAAGTGAGAAAGTCCCTGTTTCCAATCATCTTTCAGCCTTTGTACAGAAGCTACATTTTACCATAAACTTTGATTAATAATAACTAGCAAATACTGAACGTGACTATGCCAGGTAATTGTGGACTAACCTGATTTAATTAATCCTCACAAAATCCTCATGGGGCAAGAGATATTGGTAATCCTCATACTGCAGTGAGGAAACGAACTCAGATTGATTAAATCGTCCAAGGACATGTAGGTTGTAGATGATGGGGCTAGGATTTCCACCCCACTCTGTCCTACTTTGAAGTCCACAAACCCTTTGTTCCAGACCACCTGGGAAGCCAGCTCAGTCTCTCTTTAGGTGCCATCTTTTCATTCCAGCCTTACAAACTTCTTTTTCACAATGTCCTACCCACCGGTGTTTTAACATTCTCCTTGATTTCTGAGGCAGCAGGTCTACAACTCATTTGTGTTTGGGTTAACTACTATTCAATCTCTTAGTCAGTCTTCTGCCTGATGACTTTTCACATCCCTCTCATTCATACTGGTCAGCACTTATTGTTGGACACGTGTTCTTCAACTTGATTTAACAGCCTAAACAACTGCCAACCAATTAAGAACCCATGGCCACAAGAATTAACATTATTCCACAGAATGTTACGTATTATTGTCTTCAATAAGTCAGTTGCTGCTAACACAAAATGAGTAATTGATCATGTCCCTTATGTAATCATTAGCATACTCTGGAAGCCATCTCGCAACTTTTTCCCAACTTTTATAGTTAGGGTTGGCATCTTCGTTTTAAAAAGAGCGAAATTAATGAAAGCTTACGAATGTGTAAGACTATTAAACTGCATTTGATCTATGAAAAAATAAGAAAGATAAGTTTCTAAAACACTTAAATTTGAGGCTTAAAGTATAAAATTATAGAAAAGTGGATAGATTGAGGAAATAGCTGAGTATATGAAGTGTTTGCAGCTGTAATTTACATATCTTTTTAATATACCTAAAATCATACATCGTAAAAAATTATTCCCCAAATTAAAGCATATTTCTTCACCTACTTATCTTGGTGAAGAATTTTCAAAAGTCTTTTATTTGAAGTTTATATTTTGAATGTACAGAGAAGGTTAGGCTTTTAGAATAAACATACCGAAAAACAAAAATCTGTTTGTAAAGTAAATCATTCTTTTTTGTATGAATATGGCTTCCTATTTTATGTTTGTAAGCTTGGTTTTTAGCTTTTTTCCCCCTTAGAGCAGCATATTAGAAAATTTTTTTGTGGATGAAAGGAGTACAAAACAAATCAGGCTAAACCACTAAAATTATAAACACTATAGAAGACATTTTATTCTATTAGGAAAGAAGAAAGGTGCTCTATGAAGATATCAAGTGAAAAAGCAGCTTGGGCTAATGCTGGAAGTCACTGAGGCATGATAACAATTGGGAAAAGGGGCTTTAGTGAACATACAGAGAAGCCTTCCATGGAGATGAAAAAGCTTGCTCATTTCTGTGGGATTCATGGTGAGTTTCTGAAAGAATAGATAGCAATGGTAAGGCAAAAGAAATGTGATGAAGAAGATGGACTTTTCAAGCATTTCGTTTAAATGAAAACAATACAGCAATTAGGCAGAAAAGTCAAGAACTACTCAGAACTGAATTTCGGTAAGATTAACATTAAGATACTGCAGACAAAGTCAATGTTGGAGACGTTTTTTAGGCGACAACTGTTAGGTTCTGTTTAATGATGGAAATATCAATCCTTATAAAGCATTCAGGGTAAAATATGTTAAATTGAAGAACGTGAAAATTATCTGGGGAAAAATTCAGCAGTCATGTTTAAGGGACAAAAGAAACAGAAGCATGGTAAAGCTCTTAGTGGAAGATTGTGTTCCTGATGGTGGAGACCCTACAATCTGTGACTCATTGGGACATGAAAACTGTCTAAAATAGTCAGAAAGATTGGCATTACAAATACTGACAGAGAGAGAAAAGCCCAACTTTCATCATGTTTATTTCATCTAGCAAAGCTCTGTTTTATCCTCAGCTAAGACAAATTTCTCTGTTGTTATTTTTTGTTTTGATGGGATGCATACAGTACAGTAATTATGAGCATGAGCTCTGAACTAAGGCAGCCAGGATTAGGCTTCTAGTTTTGTTTCTTAGTAGCAAGTGACCCAGTGTAAACTCCTTGGCTTTTATTATTTCAATTTCCTAATCTTAAAACACAGATGATAATAATTGCACTCACATTAAGTGATACAACCTGTACACAGCACAGTGTCTGGTACATACCAAGTTTTAAATAAATATTAGATATTATTATTGCCTGAATTTCTTCTTTTTGAGTTGGAGTCCCACTCTGTCACCCAGGCTGGAGAGAAGTGGCACACTCATGGCCAGCCCACTGTCGACCCGCTGGGCTCCGGCCATCCTTCTGCCTAAGCCTTCCAAGTAGCTGGAAATACAGATGCATGCTACCATGCCCAGCTAATTTTTGACTTATTGTAGAGACGAGGTCTGGTCTTGAACCCGCAGGGTCAGGCAATCCACTCACCTCCGTCTCCCATGGCGCTGGGATGCCAGGCTGAGCCACCGACCCTGGCCTATTATTGCCTGAATTTCTACCTCCCCTGCCTAGTGATTTTTTTTAAAGCAACTCCAAATAAAAAAGTAAAATGATTATTGTAGTAATTTATTGCTGTGTTTTCTCTGCCTATGAGCAAATGAGCACAGACACTCAATTCTTTTTATCATTAGCAATAAGAATTCAGGAATGAATTTGAATCTCCCAAAGGGAGACAACTTTTTCCGTAAATCTTTTCACATGCACTGCCATTCAAAAATCACATTAAAAGAAAAAACCAAAAGACCATTGCCTTTGAGCACAGCTTTTCCAAAGTAAAAATTATTATAGAAAGGTGAAATTTAGGTTAAAAAAATTATCTCGATCATTCAAAACAACCTTCATTGTATTCTCAAAATATACATTTTAAAGAGCTGTTTTAAGATTATCTAAAATCCAATTTTTATTCAGAGATAAGTTTGAATAACCAGCAGTATTATTTTTCTGTATGTGTATATAACATACAGCCATAGAGAAGAAAAAAAAAATAATCCACATAGTTGTGCTGAAAGTTTTATACATTTTTTCTTTTCTGCTTCATATTTTGTCTGTTAGGTATTTATTCAGGCACAAACTTTAACTTAGGCACCGTTCAAGCTGTAGACCCGATTAGTGAAGACATTAACCATATCTTCTGTATATTGATACCTCACTCTTTGCTAAGGACTTCACAATTCTCGTCTCCTATAAACCTCAGGACCACTTTATGAAGTAATCATTCTTGTTTTACCACCCCCTCGTTAACAAATTATGTAAGTTAACATCTCGAAAGTCACCAAGGCATTTCAAGTAAGAAAGTCAAGGCTCCAGCCTATTTCTGACACCTCTTACCCTGGAGTAGTAACTTTCTGGCCTCAGGTTTACTTACTCCAGCTAAAGCAAAATGCCCCCTCCTCCTCAGTACGACACCCTCTATAACCCATCCACACACACTGAGATTAGGTAATTTTTTTCTCGGCATCCTCGCCAGCATTTGTTGTTGTTTGCTTTATGAATGATGGCCATTCTTCCTGAGGTTAGGTGGTATCTCAATGTGGTTTTGATTTGCATTTCTCTGATGCCACATGGCTGGTGGGAATGCAAACTAGTACAACCTCTCTGGAAGACAGTGTGGCCATTTCTGAAAGAACTAGAAATTGACCTTCCCTACACCCAGCAATTCACCTTTTGGGAATAAACCCGGAGGAACTCAAATCATTCTATAAAAAAGATACCTGCCATCACGTATGTTTGCTGCAGCTCTGTTCACAGTAGCAAAAACATGGAATCAACCATTCTGCCCATCGAAGCTAGACTGGATAAAAAAAAATATGGTACATACACACAATGGAATATTATGTGGCCATCAAGAAGGACAAACATATGAACTTCACAGCAACTTGGATGGATTTGGAGTCAATCATACTCAGGGATCTATCATCTATCACAGAAACAAAGAACAGAGAGCCATATGTTCTCACTCATAAGTGGGCCTTGAACAATGATGACAATACTATAAGAAAGGGATTGGTGGTAGTGGTAAACTATCAGGGGAGGGGGTGGGATTGGCAGTTAAGGGAAACTACCAGGGGAGGGAGGGGCACACCTCGTCAACAAGGGTACCTGCATAATCAACATTTGTATACCTAACCCTGAATCGTACCCACATCTTTATAATTAAAAAAAGAGAGAGAGATTAGGTGGCTTTGGTCTGAGTCAGAAAAATCTAATTCAGGCCAGACTTTCTAATGATCTACCCTCAGGGTTACATGAAACAAGCGTGTATCCTTCCAAACGGTGGAGACTAACCATACCCTAAAACCACATCCCGCACATTCTACTAGTTCACCAGCGTTCATTTGTATACTCATTTCCAGATGATGTTATGCAGAGTTATTCCTCTGGCTCTAGTGGTACTGTCGTATTGTGTTTACATCACATAAAGCAATAAACATATGTCGATCCTTATGCTAACTTGAGGTCAAAAACATGCTGTTTCTATTTGCACTGCTGAGGGGGCTGTGATGGCCTGGAAAAGATATTGGAATTAGAATGAGAGCACCTGGAAATTAATCTGTGTTCTGCCTCTTATACCTAACCAACAGAAGATGGGACCCTGAGATAATCACTTTACCTCTCCGTAAAATAAAGGATTTGGTCAACATGACCTCAGAAATTCCTCTCTGCTCTGAAATTCTAATCGTGCCCAAGACCATATTATTAATTTCCAACATACTCCAAATTTCTGAAGTTGTCTCTTTGTCCTTCTGCATGACCTCTACATTTCCACAATCTTTTCAGAGGAAAAAAAAAAAAGAGTATTTTCACAATTTCTGGGTTTTTTTCTTTAGATGAAACACATGGCCATATTTAAAAGAAAAAAGATACCTGTCTAATGCTGGCTGTATGTGTAATTTAAGTGCATTCAATTTATCATTAATTTTAAGTGCTTTGTTTTATCAATTGCAAAAGTTGGGCTGCCTTAGTTGTTCCTTGAATTAAACCTTGAAAATGTTGTGCTATGGAGTCTTGAAGACACCAAAATCCCTGTATTCATTTCTTAGTGGCCCAGATGGGAATTCTGACTGGACATCTATAGGATGCCACCTGAAAGACTGAGCAAACAATGTAGGAATTGCCACAAAAGAACTGAGTCCGTTGGAGGCACACAGAGGAGCTAACAAGCATGATGGTGTAGCCTGTGTTTTAATGGGGGCCAACATTAGAACCCACGGGAATTGTAGGAATGGTTACAGATTCACTTGGGGCGAAGGAGTTAGGAGTGGCATTTTGGAAGCAGCCGTGTGAAGCTGAATTCTGAAGACAAGTAAAGTTAGGCCAAAAAAGGATGAACAGTGTTTGGGGGAGGAGGGACTCACCCCAGATCTTAGGCTTAATCAGGCCTGGCGTGCCAAAATGAATACCAAAGTGTATCTATTGATAATTTTAGATTGTTGTCTCTTTGAAACGAACAAAAAAAATTTTCAGCTCCTATTTCTCATATATGTTATCAAAATAAGCTGAGCTGTGCTGATAGATAAATGATGCCTAAATTCTCATTTTCTCACCTACTACTCAACTCCTGCTGGAAAAGTTTTCTATAGTTATTTATTGTGCAAGGTCTTTGGGCCCTTGTGTACTCATCAGAAATTATAGTATTCTTATTTATTCTAATTGTTACCTGTTTTTTCAAATTATTCTCCTTAGGCTGAAAATCAATAGCTTTTGTTCATGAACAATACTTCATGTTAAAAGTTAAAACTGAAAGTCTGATACTGTGTCTTGGGATAACTAAAGCCCTTTGTCCAATGATTTCAGTCTTTGATTCTTTTTTAGAAAAGCTACTCTATTGAGGACGGCTTTTATACTCTCTAATGCCTCCTCTGGATAAACACATTTCAGAATCCCAGCTGTAGGTGAGTCTTGGCCTCCCTGGTAAATTCATCAGATGCTTATTGTTTTCATTCTTTTGTTTCTCTTGCTTTTAAATCCATCCTTGAGTGAATCCCTTCCTTTTATTTCTTGGTTTGATAGGACATGTTAATGAAACAGATGAAAATGGATTTGGAAAAGTTAAAGCTTCATTTATAAATTGTTCCTAACCTAACACTTCACAGAGTTGCTATGTCTCCATGCATCACTAAGAGAAGTCTCTGACATCCATACTCTTTTCCAGTTTTGGGCAACATTGGGTACTAGTCTTGGCTGTGATCCCTATTACACAGCTTTTCTTCTGCATTTCTATAGATGAAAGGAATTAAAACCAAAAAATGTTAATGGCATTATTTATGCATGTGTCTTAGAATTAAGGAGTAAGAATATTCTGGAAACTACTTTTCAAATTCAGTCTGTGAAAATATTAATATTTGAATCTGTTGCTCCAAATAAATGTTTCCTTTCAAGCATTCAGTTTCCATTTGAAATATTTTTATGCAACAAAGTGCAGTGATTCCTTATTTCAAGTGAAGAAAGCCAATCAGGTTTTTTTGTGAAAAATAATACAAAATAGCAGTGGAGGTTAAGGAAGTTGTTAGAAGAAAACTGTGATATTAAGAACTTGTTTATTCTTTCTTGGTCATATTAATTATTGTCCAGATATCTTTAGAACACGAGTGATAAACCAGAAATGCTTTATAGGAATGGTATGGAAATTAAAGAAAACCCTTCTTGAAATGCAATCCTGCTTTAAGCTTGAGGCACACATATCTTCTGTCCAATTAACTATTCATTTCTCCAAGTGAGTTATTGAAGAGTTGTAAAAGTCCTGCAGCCTTATACTAAATAGTTCTGCACTGAGGTTAAAATTACAAATACTAGGCTCAAATTTCTTCAATTCAAATGCAAGATTACCACTCACTGGCTATGTCACTTTGGAAATGTTATATAACTTCCCCAGGTCTTAGTTTTCATGTCTATAAAATGAAGATTATAATAGGGTTCTTGTAAAAATTAAATGAGAGCAATTAAAGAGTATAGCATAGAGTGTGGCACAGGGAAAAATCCAATATGTTAATTATTATTAAAAGATCAATAAACCATAGTAACTTCCTCGCTGTTCTCAAATTCCTGCAGAATGATGGTGGTGCTTGTCCATCAACAGCATAAAAGTATGCATCAGGGTGCAAGCATCATCCCTATTTTTAAATCATTCATGATACATAATCATACTTCTTTTCTGAGAGATGCATTCAGTTGTGGCTTTTGTTTATGAAGCTTGTAAGTCCAAACTTAGTTTAAAATTTGGTTTTGAGATAGTTTTTCCGAATTTAGAATAGAACGACAGACGATAAAATTAAGTATAAATATTATTTACTTCAAAAATTATTGCCAGAAGCATATTATAGCTATGAACAGAGAAACTGTTATATTAAAAATTCATAACTCAGCACATTAAGGTTTTATATAGCCTAAGTAGCTAATTAATTTATTGAGCCAATCTAAAAACACAAAGATTGTTAAATATGAAGTATAATTAAATAGTCATTTATTTCTTAATCTCAAATTTGATAAGCTGTAATTTTCTCATTTTTTGAGCTGTAAATTAAGACAAAACATAGTCAAAGATACATTTCAATATGAGAGTAAAAATAAATACAGGTTTTAGATTGAAGTTTTGCACGTTGCAGGTAGTAAACATTTGCTAAACTGAACTGAAATATACAACACAAGGTTCAGAATAACTACAGCAAATTAAAGAACAAAGAAAAGAATAAAGGTAGTGCCCTGTTTAAGGATGAAAGATTGTTTAGGGACGTTTTAACACTGGACCTATATTAACCTCTGTTCTGTCAGGAGCCTTGACTTTCTAATTAAATTTTCAATTTTGCAAAAAACGAACTGTATTTGGCATGCCTAATTTAGGCTTTCAACAATTAAACTGCCTTACCTTCAATCAAGTAGTGTAACCTCTCCTGTAAAAGGAGAGGCTCATCTGTAAAAGGACGAGGACAGTAATGTCTTGTGTTGATGGAAACCTCCTGGATCAGGAAAACCTGACAAGGTTTGTCAAACCAGCACATCCCAAAGGTCCATTTTAGTCTTCTGAATAATAATCTCAGAGGCTGGACCTGGGAAGGTACATGGAAAGAAACCCCCGTGTAATTCTTATGGGACTAACTTTTGACACTGGTCCCCAGAGTTAATGACTGATTGAAGAGAAGGTTAGCATTAATGAATATTAGTTGAGCTGAGGGATTTCTTCCTCTGGCAACAGCATTTGAGAACTAATAATTTTCTAAAACTTGAAAAATGAAATTTAAAAAATATCTATTTGCGTAGAAGTAAAAGTAAATAATATGATACAGTAAATTGTTTTCATTTCCTCTGGAATCAAGTAAAAAGAAACAAAAAAAAATTATCTCGTATGATTACTGTATTCCAGGCTTAGAAATTTGCAGTCATTCCTTTAGAAATTTAGGCCTCTCATTATCACACACCTGTATCGTTGCTATTATGTCTATTTTTTTCCCATATTCGTACAAAGCACCAACTGTGGCCAGGTATTGTTACAAACACTTTACACATTTTAATAAATGTAATAACCCTGCAGATATGCTGGTTTTTTGCCATTATATGAATTTCCATTCCCAGCACACGTTCATACTGGCTTTTCAAAAGAAGAATTAATAGAAAATGTACTTTCTTCACGTAGCATTCTCTCTTCAAAATTGGAATGTGAGCAAAGGAGTGCAATTCTGTCTGAATCGATTCTATTTGGCTATTTGGCTGTCTTTCTGCAGTAAAAGTGAAAAAGCTCACACAAATTTATCCATTATATGTAGAAAAGGAAACCAAAGATACAAGGGAAAAGTAATTCAGAAAGTATTCACCTCAGAATGTATCTTCCAACAGAATCCTAGAAAAATGCTGAGACAGTTTAATGTTCCTGAATTTTCAATGATAATTGATTTGAATAATAACTCTATCCAATTTTTTTTCTTTGCAAAATAGACTATATTGTTATCACTGGCTCAGCTCCAGGAAAGATAAAGAATCACCTTTGCTCAATGTAGCAAAGACCTTGAACATGGTCACCAAAAACACTTCACACTTTGTAGAGAGTCTGACTACTTTTGAGCAAAGCATGAAAAGAGAAACTTGAACATGGAAAAGAAAAATACACTAAAGTTTTGAATTAGGTCAAGTGATCTTTTGGCTGGCAAGTGTTTCTGGTATCCTTAAAACAGAAATAGATTTGATTTTTCAAACTTTAAGTGCATATATCATATTCTTTTTTTTACCAAAGATATGCTTGGATGTAAGCAACTTGTAATGTTCAAATAGCTGTGACACTACATTCGTGTTTGAAAATCAGCTCCCACCCTTTTATTTGACCAGTTGTACTGCCTCATAAGTCTGTAGGCTTTTTTGATTCTCACTTTATAAACTTCTTTATCCACTATTTCAACAAATAGTTGTAAGCTATCTATGACTGTATGTTAGACATAGTAGGTAAAAGAAGGAAAAAAAAAAGAAGAAGACAGCCTCAGCCTTCCAAAGTGGCGAACCGCCAATACCCCAAACTTTGTTGTATCCACAGCAAAGACGCAATCACGTTCAAGGTAGGTGATATCCAATTGTAGTCCCTGTTGCTTTTATTCTTAGCACCAATCTGATGTACAACTGCACCCTATATTTCATATCCCATATCCATGCATCGAAATTCATTGCTTGTGATGTATTGTCTGAACATGGCCTGTTTCCTCCTGTACCTGGCTTCTTTCTGTCCTCAGGGAGTGGCCTCTGATCAAGGATGGTCTCTAAGAGATGTGCATATTTCCAGTAATGAGTCACGGGATGCAGGTGATGGAGCAAAGCTGAAAACAATGATGGCTTCATTACATTGATCAATAATTGCAATTATTTGAATAATTAACTTGCTTGATTATAAAATTGCTTGTTCTAATGTTCTGAGAAGCAGATTCTTCACTGACCTGTTGCCATTGATGCCTCCTGTAAGTTTTAATAAATGCTAATAAACTTAACGGGTTTTGTTTTGTTTTGTTTGTTTTGAGTTGGAGTCTCACTCCATTGCCCAGGCTGGAGCACAGTGGTATGCTAACAGCCACCCTAGCATCAACCTGCTGGGCTCAGACGATCCTTCCACTTCAGCCTTCCAAATAGCTGGAACTACAGGAACTTAAGTTTTAATAAACTAGTGTCTTTCCTTGCTGGACCTCAGGGTGACTTCTTTGGAATAGGTGAACATTATTTGTAAGCCTTCTCAGAATTGGGGTTCCTGCGTTGCACTGCTTTAGACAAATGTTACCCTTATTTTGACAGTGGGGAGGGAATGTTTCTCAAAAGCAGTCTGTGCTCCTTACCTGCAATCTCTGAACGACTAGCAAAATGACAAACTACAACCCAATGCATATTTCTTTGAAGTTTTTTTTATATGTAATTAATATAATGGCCAATTGTCTAGCTCTTTATAGCATGTAATTATACTTATTATCTATGTTCGCAGTCTATTGGTTAAGCTAATTTTTCATCAATAAAAATACTGCTATTTAAAAATAAATGGTAGCAAAATTAAGGAGCTTAGGCTTTTAACCAAATTTTGGAAAGAAATATGCATTGCATGGAGAATAAAGAAACCGTGTAGATTCCCTGGTGTGAGCAGATTATGGCCAACATAAAGGTCTGAATGATTTTAAACTACCTGGAGGACCTGCTTGATTATACCAGGAACCGGAAACGCTAAGAGGCAAGTCTGAATAAGTTTTCAGACTTAGAGTAAGGATTGGAGTCATGGAGTAGCAATGGTCAAAAGCAGGAAAAGGGCCTTCTGTGGAGATGGGGCAGAGGATCAGGAGCCAGGAAAAACTATGAAAAAGAGATCAACTCAGAAATTAAGCTAAACTAGGGCCTTTGATGGTCAAAATCTTTTCTTGATTGGATATTAAGTGGGGGATATTGTGTTGTCTTAAAGTTAAAATACCAGGGTAAATAATTTTGATTCACAGCTATATTACAAAAGAGTAAATACTAGCCCGATTGATGATCTCAATAATAAAATATATAGCCTTACAAAGTTTATATGCTAATTTATTTCCTATCAAAAAATGTAAAAGAAATCCTTTTTTAAATAGCATGATACCGGTTAGGCTCGGTGGCTCAGCCTGTAATCCCAGCACTTTGGGAGGCCGAGGCTAGTGGATTGCCTGAGCCTGTGGGTTTGAGACCAGACTGGGCAACTTGGCAAGAACTGTCTCTACGATAAATCAAAAATTAGCCAAGTGTGGTAGTGCACTCCTGTAGTTCCAGCTACTTGGAACGTTGAGGCTGAAGGATCTCTGGAGCCCAACAGGTTGACACTAGAGTGGCCATGAGCATGCCATGGCACACCAGCCTGGGGCCTCCCAAAGTGCGGGGATTATGGGCTTGAGTCGCCACGCCCTGCCGATACTATGTTCTTATATTACTGTAATCTTGTTATTATTTTTTTCTCAGTGTTTCTGTGTGTCTGCCTGAGATTCACAGAGCCAGATCCAGAAGGCGAGGCTGGCTGCATTGGCCTCCAGGGGTCCTCAGATTTGATGGTGGTACAGGTAACAGTAAGGCTCGCATTTGACCTAGACTGTCTTTGACCCGTACACCTATAATCCATGGCACTTCTGCTCCTCAAAAGTTGTACAACTCACCAAATTCCTTATTTGTGTTCATTTAAAATCCACAGAAACCTCAATTCCAACTAGAGCAAGTATATACATTGACATAGCAGAATGTTCACAACTAGGATGGAGTTTAGGTTTGATTCAGCAGGTGAATAATGTATTCAGGAGATTCTTCCCATCTCTCTGTTCTCCTGTCTCCAGTGTCATCTTCAGCTAGAGTTTGTGGTTAGAGGTTTGCTGTCAGAAATAAAGGCCACGTACTTTCTTGTTCAAGGCAGTGGGGGAGAAGCTGGCTGACTTCCACGTAAGAATACAGTATAACTTTCCCAGCTGCCTCTAGAAAACCTCCTTTTTCATTTGCACTTGGCCCTGTACATGGATTTCCTCATGTAATTTTCACAACAATCCTCTTGAGTGGGTACTATTTTTATTCTTTATTTTTGAAAATGAAGACACTGAGGGTGAGAGAGGTTAATATCTTGTTCAAGGTCACCCAGCCAGTATTGGAAAAGGAGCAGTGTCATCACCAGAAACATAAGTTGCAAGCAGATTGAAACTAAAGAAATGAACTTTTCCTGTGAAATGAAGTCATAAAATTAGGTGCATATTAGTACCTAGCGGTATCAGTACCATTGCTTAAGGTCTTTTTGGATCCACGTTGGGGAAACAAAACATTTGTCCTAATATTTTTTTCTATGAGAAAGCACATGCTTGTAGCCTAAAGGAAAAAAAAAATAATTGTAAAAGACAGCTAAATTAAAAGTTTAAAAGATCCTGCTTCATAATTGAGAGCGAGGCCAGAGAGAGCATATAATAAAGTACATTGTCAGAGGTTTAAAAACAAAAACTAAGTTAAAAAAAAATCCAATTGGCATAAAGGTAACTAAAAAATATTGTACTTCAGAAAATTATCTGGTCAATTTTCGGTTACATTTATGTTGAGTATTGGTTATTTGATAACAGTGGGTGGAGAAGATGTACCCACCTGTGGGAGGCACGCTGAGTGAAAAAACAACAAGGAAATTGATTAGGAGAAAAATGAATGGTAGAAAAATAACTTGAGAATGAAAAAATGCAGTAGTTATGCAGTCTGAAAGCCCAGTTGAGAGAATTAAATAATTAGTTTAATGAGAAAAACAATTTTTACAGATATTTTGTCCACACCAAGTTTGGTAGGATATACAGCATGAAGGAGAAATTTGCAAGAACCAAAATGGTAACATTAAAATATGTGTGAAGTTTTCTTAGTAATAGCTTCATGGCACAAGGGATAAATTTCAGAAGTTTCCTGAAGGGAAAGGTAACTTTAGCCAAGTGAGATGAAAGAAAAACGATCAAAGGTTACCCCTGATTTGCTTCTTGAAGGCAGTAACAATAATGGTTGGAAGAGATAAGAAGAGAAACTGAGTGGAATTTTTTTTCATTTATGAACAATCAGAAATTCAACCTTGTTCATATGACAGCCTAGGGAAGAACAGGTCAAGTCTACGAGGGGAGAATTCATGTGGACTAGGTACAGTTGTGATTAAGGCAAATCAAGTGATAAAAAATTACAAACTTCAGTTTAAAATCTTTGGTTTAAAAGATCAGCTGTCAGAAATAAGCATCCGGATTGTAGAATGTCCGAGGAAGCAGAGATTGGGAGAGTAGCAAAGATGACAAAAATGATCGAAGTTTATTTTTGAAAACACAAAAGATCAATGTATTAGGAAGGAACTTTTACAATTGGGTCACAATTTGCATCAGAATATTTTAAATCAGAATAGTTGGGATGACTATGTATTAAATATGTTTCAGAGAGACCTTTCTATGAAAGGCTGAGATGGAAGGATCGCCAGAGCCCAGCAAGTGGCAGCCGCAGTGGCCATGAGTGTGCCACTGCCCTCCAGCCTGGGCGACAAGAGTGAAACTCCAACTCAAAAAAAAAAAAAAAAAAAGACCTTTCTATAAGAACACAATGCCTAAGCAGTGCATTAGATTTTAAAGTACTAGCAATCTAACAGCTACTATTTAAAAAACTTATTTCCTGTTCAGTAAAATTTTTCTTGGAGAAAAAAAGAAATTATACCCGTTTGCCAGTGTATAGATTCCTTTTACATTCATGTCAATCAAGTTGCACCAGTTATCAAAGTTTTTGGAAAAGACATTTATTTTTTTTTAAGATTAAAAAATATAGCTTATTTAAAAGTAAATTGGAGAGGGAGAGAGAAGATTCACCTCCCCAAGGTGGGGGGGGACCAGGAAGCAAGGTGAAAGTCATAGCTCAGAGTACAGGGCTACACCAGAGTCTAGCAAGGCAGTGGCCCAGAAGATATTTCTTAACTATGGATTGTAGTTTGTGTTAAACGTTGTCATCTCAAATAAAATTTCCAAAGATCAGGTAGTGATTTTATCATCTCAAAACAGAAGTGTAACACTCAAATTGTTTAAAAAATATTTTTATAGGGAACTGAAAAGTCAGTTCTGTGATACTTTATGAATTTAGCCTTTGATGATCAACTTTATTAGACTGATGAAAAAATACACTCTGACAAGCCTCCTGGCAATGATTATGGATTTGATATGTCTGTTGAATATTCCAATATTCCACCCAAGTTATTAACAGCAGCCCAGAATGCAATATCCATGTAGCAATGCTTCAATGACTTTTTTTCACACAGAGATTTTATAAACATCAGAGTAAAAATGATACATTATTGACATTTTCTTCACATTCATGTGAGAATTTGGAGGGGAAAAGATCAGAAAACACACTTTAGAATGTAGTATTACAACAGCTAAAATTTGTGCGAACAGGCAATACTAAATATTCAAATTGGTATAATCATTTACTTATAATCGTAATAATGATAACTTTACACTTGATCTTAGCCAAAAGGCCAAGAAGCGATGATAACTTTAAAGAAATAAGTCTGTACTTTCACTTTTTTCTCATTTGCCCCCTATCCTCCAAATTATTATCTTACTTGTTTTACATAGAGGAAACTAAACTGTAAAGTGATTTGCCCAAGATCGTTTATTCATGTTCAAATTGAACAACTGATAGCATTTGCAAAGCAATCCTCTCATAGAATACAATTAAAAGCGTACCTCGATGGATATGAAAGCTCACAGTTTAATTATATGCACATACCCATAGCTTTTTCTGCACAAATAATTTAGTCATCTCACCAGAGTGGCTTCCTCTGAAAGTAAGAGAAGTGAGAGTCAATTTCAATTGTAATATTAATAGTATGCTCCTGAGAAATTCCATTTGTAATGACATTTCCTAAGTTAATGGAAGGTCGTGGTATCTTATCAGTTTAAGGCCCATGGATTCCGGGGCACTTTCTCGCCCTTCTGAATCAGTGTAGGAATGGTCTTAGATAGCTGTTTGCACAGAAAATTTTAATCAGAGCTAATGGTCAACATATAGGACATATGTATTTACTTTGTTTCTCAAAATGCTAGTTATTCATATATATTTGCTTTTCATTTTTAATATTGAAATACCTGCCTTTCGCCTTATTATTATTATTATTATTATTATTATTGATGCAGCTAAAAACATAATCAAATATGTGAACACCAAAATATCTATGTGTGCTCATCATGGCATTTTTTTTAAATTTTAAAGATGTGGGGTACAGTTTAGGATTAAGCATACAAATGTTCATTATGCAGGTATCCTTGTTGATGACGTGCGACCCTCTCTCCCCCGGCAGAGTCTCACCACTGCCACCCCCGCCCCCAGCATTTTTAAGAATGTAAAAAAGTCTAAAAGTGCTACAATAGAGAGTGGTTACATAAATTATGAGTGCCCTGAACCAAAGAAATATTATTCCATAATTTAAAAGTATTTAAGCATCTTTTTGTGATATGGAAAAATTCTTTAGAATGCATTTTTATAAGTGAAAAGCAAGACTACAACGTGAACATACAAGAAAACCTAAACCATGTTAAAATGTATATGCATAGATAATACTAGAAACACACTCCAATGTTCATAGTAGTTTATTTGAACAGTAAAATTTGCGAATAATCATCATTTTCTTTTCTGTCTTTGTCTGGATTTCCAAATTGTGTCTAATAGGCATGCGTTGTATTTATAATCAGGAATACATACCACTTTTTGCAAATGACTATAGCTCTTGATATAAAGTTTTTAAAAGGAAATCAGATATTTTTTGCTAGTATTCATATTCAGAACCAGTCATTTCTGTAACTGTACATAATTTCACATCCTCTTGAATGGGTGATATCAAAGAAAGCCATAATTATTGTTATTGTATACAAAATCATTTTATACTTTACTGCTGCTTGGGCATTTTCAAAAAGCATGGGTTTTTATAAAGTCCGTGAAACATGGCATGAGTGATATGCAAAAGGAAAATAAAATGTACTTAGTACCTAGAGAATTCTCAGAGTTCATGCTCTCATTCCTCTGAGTTACTTACATCATTCACTTTGAAATATGGGCCTTGTTTCAAGGATACAAGGCCAGAATTTCTACTTTGAAATGCACACAACATGGAAGAGATTTCAAAGTCTTTGGAAGATAGCCAAAAATCAGAAAACACTGATTATATGCAAGATTGTATCCTGATTGTATACAAGAAAGTGAGCATAAAACCATTTGTGTTCCTCCCTGCAGAAAGAAACAAATTTTATATTACTGTGGATTCATTGTGAATGTCAAGTTGAGAATCTCTTAATTATACATCACGATTCCTCTATCCCTATATTAGTTTCCTAATGCTGACAGCCAAATTACCACCAACTTGGTGGCTTAAAAGAAGAGAAATTCATTCTCTCAGTTCTGGGAGGTTGGAAGTTTGAATCAAATTGCCAGAGGAATCATGATCCCTCTTCAAGCTCTGGTGAAGAATTCTACTTTGGCTCTGCCTAGTTTCTGGAGGTTGCTGGCAATCTGCAGAGTTCCTTGGTTTGCACCTTCATCACTCTCATTTCTGCTTCCTTTTTCACATGACTGGCCTCCCTCTGTGTCTGTCTGTCCAATTTTCCTTCTTCTTATAAGGACGCTTCTCACAAGGGCATCATGAGATTTGTTCCCATTCCACCAGGGATTTCCACTTCAACGTGTCTTGGGGAGACACAAGTTAAATTGCAGCACTCTCTCTCCCCTTTCTACCACCTTTCCTTCTTTCTTTTCATTCCTTTCTTCGTCCTTTCCTTCCTTCAACAAATAAAGCTCCTTCTTATCTTGTCCTTGACACTGCTGCCTCCCAGATAGATTTGCATCTCATTGGCCACTCTCTCTCAGTCTCCCTGCTGGAGACTTCTTTGCTTGCAACTCTTCCAGTTTGCTGGGCCCAGTACTGAATTCCAAGCTTCCTCTTCTTTAATGTCTCTACATTTTCCCAAAGTGATGGCATCCATTTCCAGGCTCAAAATACCATCTGCAAAATGTTGTGTTTTGGTATTTCTTGGGAGGTGGTGCCAAGCCATCTCACTTGCACTACTGTGCACTGACAGTGTACCCCTTCATTATGCATTCATTCCCTGGGTGATCTGGCTAATTTCAGGCTTTCAAGCCTTACCTACAAGCAGAAAATTCTTACATTCGGCCATCTTCATTCTGTTTCCTGAACCCCAATCCCTTTTTCCACATGCATCCTAATGTTCTATTTGGTCTCACAGGCATCTCTAAATGAACATGTCCAAAATTCACTGCAAAGAGCTCTTCCTCCCACTCCTAATGAGATTCCACCTGTAGTTATTTCCTGTCTCAAAAAAGGCCCTAACCTCCGTGTCATTGCTGATGGAAATAATTTATCTCAGCGAATTCAGATTTAAGCACCATTTCCCTTAGTTGGCTCCTAAATATTAGTGAAACTGCAAAGGAAACTGAAAACAGGGACTGAAAACAGAGGGATAAGAAAAGCCAGACGCACAGGGGCGAAGGGAAGGGTATCTTAAGAAGGGATTTGTCATCCCAGCACTTTGGGAGACCAAGGCGAGGGGATTGCCTGAGCCTGCGGGTTCAAGACCAGCACGGGCAACATGACAAGACCTCGTCTCTACAGTAAAAAATTTTTTTTTAATTTTAAAAAAGAGAAGGGATTGGTCAACTGTTCAAAAGAATGAGACATTTCTTACAATGAGAAACAGGAAGTTTCCAATGGAAGAACATTGAATTCAGTGATGCCTTTAGAAGATGGGCTTTCAATGGAGATGCTGCCTGCCATAGAAAGGGCTGAGGCATGACAGAGGATGAGAAAGTGAAGAGGCATGACAGATTAGGTCAACTCTTTGGAGAAGCATGGCTATGAAGGCAAGAAGAGAGACAGGATGCTGGCTTGAAAGGAGATATGAGAAACAGAGATAAGTGCGTTGTTTAATTCATTTACTTATATATTTGTAGTAAGTTGAGAGAAAGCATGTTTGAATGGTGGTAGGAAAGGTCTAGTAGAGCCGTCAGTGGTTGATACAAAGGAGACGGAATACTCCATGAAACAAAATCTCTCAGGATATACATTGAGATGAAATCTGAAAACATACGACAGATTTGACCCCTTTGCAACTCTGAGATTGAAACAGAAGACCTCCTACCTTCAAATATTTGCAGGTGCACATAAATGTGTTGATTAAGAGATGGGAAGATGGAATAAGTTGCTGATGTCTTTTGTCTTTGCTGTGGAGTGTGAGGGAAGGTCTCCAGTGAAAGTGATGGATGGGGGTGAGGCGAGATATTTCTGGAGAGTGAAGAAGGTGGGAAAACTCTTCCATGGAGACTGGGAGAATGAGCTGATTAGAGAACCATGGAAGTGTGTCTGGTAATCGCAGGAGCCAAGTTGCAATTGATAATCACGGATTCACAGTAATAACAATATGCTTGTTTGTTTAATATATTGCTCTGATGTAGACTGCCAATATACTGTTAAAGTTGGAAGGATGGTTGTTACCTAGGGAAGCCAGCTGGTAGCTGCCAGAAACATTACAGAGTGTCATTGGTTTGTGAATCCACCACAAATTAGAGGATAGATCATTTCCAAGCAGAATTAGAACTTTGATCTATCAACCTCTGAAGGGTCATACGTCTTTTAGGGGCAAACTTATGTTACTCAGACTCACAGGATATCACAAGTATGACAGAATGAATAATTTATGAATTCACAACTATTGCTAGAATTAAAATGTTCATACTGGAGTGACTCCACCTTTTTCCCCGATGCCTGAAATGCCAGATTATAATTAAATAGTGTCTTGATGAACATGACTTTAGAGCAAAGGGGATCAGGTAAAGGAGTTATACACTGGATGACATTAGAATATATAACAACCTTGAAAACAGGTACAATTTGCCATGAGGACAAAGATGCCAGATGAGCTGGACCCAGACGCCCACCTTTGGGCAGGAGAGGCTGTGTGTAGCCAGTAAAGCCTCCCTCCACCCCCGCTCTCAGTTTACCCCACCTCTTTTTCACCCTCCTTCAAATGATGCGTCTTTTTTCTGTAGGCTTACTTGGGGCTTGAACCCATTAAGTAACACTCAGTGACTTTGCATGTCTCTTCTTTATTCCATTCTCTGCAGATTCATAATTTATTTCCACATGGCAATCCTAACTTTCCTTTTGTCTGTGTTCTTGGAATATAGATTGCCAAATCCATGTCAATTTTATCTATGCTTCAACAAAATTAATTTGTGATTCAGATACCTCACTAGCACAATTAAATTATGAAATGCCACCATTTTTTACATTTTCTCTGATTTTATAAGTTCGTTATTTTTAGTATGTGCCCATTCAATGAAAAAAATGTAATAAAGATAATCTAAAAATTTATAAGTGCTCTATGAAGATTAAGTTAAATGGTTTTCTTCAACAATTATCATCAACTTGTAGAGAAAACTTGCAAGTCACTTACTGCTCATTAGCCCAGTTTACCCAAAGCAAACACATAGTACTTTTAACGATGGAACAAATCATGTCCTGTTAATTAGTTTGGTTTACATAAAGTAAACAAACAGTGCTTTTAACTATAGCTAAAGTCATTTAAAAATGAACTGTGACTACTTATACAACTTTTCATCCTTTGAGTTTTCCAAACTGCAGAACTCAAATGCAGAATAAAGAAAAACTGAATCCTTTTCTCAAAATTTCTGAAACTAGTTCTATCTAAAATATTTTCCAAAACTCACTTTAAAAAATGAAGGCCAGGCACAGTGGCTCAAGCCTGTAATCCCAGCATTTTGGGAGGCCGAGGTGAGTGGATTGCTTGAGCCCAGGAGTTCGAGACCAGCCTGGGCAACTTGGTGAGACCTCGTGTCCACAATAAATCAAAACAAAAATTAGCCAGGCATGGTGGTGCAGGCCTGTGATTCCAGTAACTTGGAAGGCTGAGGTGGAAGGATCGCCAGAGCCCACCAGGTCAATGCTAGGGTGGCCGTGAGCGTGCCACCGCACTCCAGCCTGGGTGACGGAGTGAGACTCCATCTTAAAAAAAAAAAAAAAAGAAAGAAAGAAAGAAAGCGAAAAGAAAAGAAAAGAAAAAAGAAATGGAATGCTTGTAGGAAAATATTAAAAATGAGATCACTAAACTTATTAGAGTACATGTAATTCTAAAAGTTTTTTGCAAAGGTTTAATTTTTTTTCTCTTTTAATCTTAATCTTACTCTCATGATTAAATCTATTCACATTTTCTTTTTTTAATTTTTTAAATCAGAGTCTCACTCTGTCACCCAGGTTGGAGTGCAGTGGCATGCTCACAGCCACCGCAGGCTTGACCTGCTGAGCTCAGACCATTCCTTCTGCCTCAGCCTTTCAAGTAGCTGGAACTACAGGCATTCTCCATCATGCCCGGCTAATTTTTCTTGATTCATTGTAGAGATGAGGTCTCACCAAGTTGCCCTGGCTGGTCTTGAACTCGTGGACTCAGGCAATCATCCCACCTCAGCCTCCCAAACTGCTGGGATTATAAGCGTGAGCCACCACGCCCAACTATTCACATTTTCTCATACTCCAGCTATTCCTTTCCTGGATACGTGCTAAAAGACCACCCAACCAAAATAATCTATCGGATATTCTCATCTAGAGGCAACCAAGAGACCTAAAACCACTGCTACCAGTCAGGCCAAAATTAGTTGTGGGGTCTTATTTCCACCAGTGGCCTCAAGGTGAAGTGTTGGCACTGTGTTCCTTTAAGAACTGCTGTACAGTTATAACAGGAATGGTACTAACAACAACGCTGCTTGCTGTGGTTGGAATATTTGTCCCCTCCAAAACTCATATTGAAATTTCATTCCCACTTTGGCAGTGTTGAGAGATAGGACTTTAAAAAGGTGACTGGATTAATCCATTCATGGATGGATGGATGAATGGATTGATGACTAAAGGATTATCATGGGAGGTGAACTGGTGACTTTATGAGAAGAAGAAGAGAGACCCAAGTTAGCATGTCAGCATGACCAGCTCCCTGGCCACGTGATGCTCTGAATTGCCTTCAGATACTTCAGAGGGTCCCCACCAGAGAAAGACTTCTACCAGATGCAGCCCCCTGACTGGGACTCCTCAGCTTCCTAAAAAGTAAATTGATTTGCTTTACAACCGACACTATGGTATTAGGTTACAAGCAACAGAAAATGGACTAAAACACTACTTTTCATTGAGCCTCTGTGTATTAGTCATTTGCCTTGCACTGTTTTGGTTAATTCCACTGAATTTTCAAAGCAAACCTCCAAGTAATACAATGACAGGATAGGCCCCACAACGGTCAAGGGCCTGCTGGCTTGACTCCCAGAGATTTATGGGGAATTCCCATCATTCTAATCCATCCCTAGGAGTTCTTGAATCTACTTAGGTCTACAGGCTTTGTTATGAGAATTTCATTCAAACATCACTGTATATCACGCATTAAATAACATCAGATTGACGAGGGCTATCTGGCTTAAGAAAGGTGTCCAAAGTGTTTTCAGGCAAGGCTATTTGTAGGATGCCCTTGTGTCTTATATATACAAAGCTGCATATATGGGAGAACATGTCAGCATGACCAGTTCCCTGGCCATGTGACACCCTGCACTCCTTCAGATACTTTAGAGCGTTCCCACCAGCAAAAGGCTCTTACCAGATACAGTCCTCTGACTGGGACTCCTCAGCTTCCTAAAAAGTAAATTGATTTGCTTTACAACTGACACTATAGTATTAGGTTACAAGCAACAGAGAATGGACTAAGACACTACTTTTCATTGAGCCTTTGTGTATTAGTCATTTGCCTTGTACTGTCTCTGTTAATTCCACTGAATTTTCAAAGCAAACCTCTCAGTAATACAATTGCAGGATAGACCGCCACACTTTTCAAGGGCCTGCTGGTGTGACTCCCAGAGATTTACGGGTAAATTCCCATTGTTCTAATCCATCCCTAAGAGTCCTTGAACCTACTTGGGTCTACAGGCTTTGTTATGAGAATTTCATTCAAACGTCACTGCATATCATGCATTAAATAACATCAGATTGACGAGGGTTATCTGGCTAAAGAAAGGTGTCCAAAGTGTTTTCAGGCAAGGCTATTTGTAGGATACCCCTGTGTCTTATACATACAAAGCTGCAAATATGGGAGAACACGTAGGTAGGACTCCTGAATTTCTGATGCCACCTCACTTCTTCACTCTATGATCGACCGTAATTGTGTATAATACCACCAGTTCCACCACTGCTACCTTGTCTTTCACCCCTTCTCTGGAATGAAGCATCTTCCTCTACTCTGGATGATGTTTTTATCTGCCATGAGTCCTCCCTATACTGACTTCTTTCTATTTCCTTTAGATAGGAAAATCCTATTTGATGGCTCCAAATATTTTCTCTAGGTCTTTCATTAACCTGAGCCTACTTATACCATGTGTGTATAGAGTGGTTACACAACATTACATCCCTCTTTTTATTAATTAAATTTAAAAAAACTGGAGGGCAACAAAGTTACAGGAGCATCTAGCCTCCAAATTCAAGTCTGTGTGGTTTAAATACTATATACCCTATGTTTTATTGTGACCCCAATGGGATGTAACATTGACCGTGGGAACCCACTTTCTGTGCTTCGGGATTACTCTAAAACATCACATCCTAAAGGAACACTCACAGTCCTAAAGTGACATCTGTCATTCAACCAGGGAAATGTTTGCCCCCAGGGCACAAGGACAATGTCCGGAGACATTTTTAAAAAAAAAGTTTTAAATTATAAAGATGTGGGGTACAATTCAGGGTTAGGTATACACTGATCACGCAGGTACCCTTGTTGATGAGATGTGCCCCTCCATCCCCTAGCAGTTTCCTTCAAATGCCAATCCCACTCCCACCCCACCCCCACGCCAACAGTTTCCCACTACTGCCAAATGCTTTCTTATAGTATTATAGTTGTTCAAGTTCCGCTTAGGAGTGAGAACATTTGACACTCTGTTTTTTGTTTCTGTGATAGATCGCTGAGTATGATCGACTCCAAATCCATTCAAGATGCTGTGAAGTCCATATGTTTGTCCTTCTCGATGACTGCATAATATGACGGGAGACATTTTTTATGGTGATTACTAGGGGTAGAAATGCTACTGGAACCTAGCAGATCAAGACCAGGGATGTTGCTGAACCATCCACAATGCACAGAATAACCCTTCACAACAAAGATGTATTCAGTCAAAAAACATCCATCATCTTAAGCTTGAGATACCCTTCCCTGAAGATTTATAGGAACAACAATTTGAATATCTGTGAGGTAGATGTGTTTTATCTCTGACCACTCCCATCTCCTCATTGAGGCATCTCTGATAGGTGCGGTGTGCTATCTTATATACTGATCTCTCTGGAAAAGAGGATGGTGCTCACTTAAAAACATTCATTTTCAGCCAGGCGCGGTGGTTCACGCCTGTAATTACAGCACTTTGGGAGGCAGAGGCGAGAGGATTGCCTGAGCCCAGGGATTCAAGACCAGCCTGGACAACTTGGTAAGACCTTGTCTCTTCAATAAATCAAAAAATTAGCCGGTCATGATGGTACATGCTTGTAGTTCCAGCTACTTGAAAGGCTGAGGCAGAAGAATCACCTGAGCCCAGCAGGTCCAGACTGGGTGGCCGTGAGTGTGCCACTGCACTCCTACCTGAGAAACAGTGTGAGATTCTGACTCAAAAAAAGTTTCGCATTAGTGTTTATTTCTTTAATCTTAATTATGCAAATATTTTAAATGACCACAGTAAATAATCATAATCATAGAGTTGCAAATATATTTTCCAAGACCTTCAAAAAGCAGATATAGGAATAAAATAATTCTGCTTCAAATTTTGTTTTTTCAATTTACAATCTGAGGTTCTTTATCTGAGGTTCTAAATTCATAACAATAATGTGTGGCATATAAAAAGAGATCATAAAAATGCATTTTTGTTTAAGGTAAGAAATTTCACAGATGAGAAATGAGAAGAAACACAGAGATCTGTGATCAGCCATCTTATGAGTACATAAACAAACAGAAATGAAGAACTCTACACTTCCAGAAGAACAGGTATTGAAAATTTCCAGCCTCAGCTATAGTAAGAAACCACCTCACACCCATTAGCATAGCCGTTATAAAAAGTCAGCAACAACAACAACAACTAAACAAAAAATATCATATAATGGTAAGGATGTGGAGAAATCAGAACCCTTGTAAATGTAAAAACATCATGGCCATTCCTCAAAAACTTAAGCACACCATATGATCTCTTCGGGGTACATAAACAGAAGAATTGAAAGCAAGGACTTGAACCAAGAGTTGTGCAACTGTGTTCATAGCAGCACTATTCACAGGGGCCAAAAAATGGATGCAACCCAATTGCTTATTTACGGATGACTGGATAAACAAAACGTGGTATATACATACACAATGACTATTATTCAGCCTTAAAAAGTAAGGATATTCTGACATATATAGCAATGATAGTGAACCTTAAAAACAGTGTGGTAGATGAAAGAAGTCA
Source organism: Cephalopachus bancanus (assembly GCA_027257055.1). Lineage (NCBI taxonomy): Eukaryota > Metazoa > Chordata > Mammalia > Primates > Tarsiidae > Cephalopachus > Cephalopachus bancanus. The sequence goes on along the minus strand of JAPVLO010000384.1, from coordinate 2,629,702 downwards.
ATCACAAAAGGCCAAATATTGTATGGTTCCACTTATATAAGGTACCTGGAGTAGTCAAATTCATAGAGACAAAGCAGAATCATGTTTGCCAGGGTCAACAACAATGTTTCTTGTGGTGGAAGAGGGGAATAGAAAATTATTGTCTAATAGGTATGGAGTTTCAATTTGAGAAGATTAAAAAGTTTTGGAGATGGATTGTGGTGATGGTTCCATGGCAACGTGAATGCACTTAATCCCATTGAACTCGGCACTTAAAAATGGTTAAATTATACATTTTATGTTATGTATATTTTACCATAAAATAAAGGTTTCCAATCCCAAACTGGAAACACCCAAAATGTCTATAAACACTCGATGGGTCAATACATCATAGCCTATAAATACAATGAATTAACACATAGCTATAGGGCAACAACATGGATAGATTTCAGACATAATATTGGGTGAAAGAAGCCAAAGAGTAGGATTCCACTTATAAGAAGTAGATCAGGAAAAAACTAACCTATAGTTGTAGTAAAATCAGAATAGTGTTTATCTTTGTGGCAGACATTGAGTGAGAGGGGTTACCAGGGAGACTCCCAGTGGCTAGAAATAAACTACATCTTGGTCTGGGTGGTACCAAAAATCCACAAATGTGAACATTTATGGAGAAGTAGCCTTAAGATCTGTGCATTTTCTTTTATTTTATTGAGCTGGAGTCTCACTCTGTCGCCCCACTGGAGTGCAGTGGCACACTCACAGTCACCCCAGCGTGGACCTGCTGGGCTCTGGTGATCCTTCCACCTCAGCCTTCCAAGTAGCCAGAACTATAGGCGTGTGCCACCACACCTGTCTAATTTTTTGATTTATTGTAGAGACGAGGTCTTGACAAGTTGCCCAGGCTGGTCTTGAACCCGTTGGCTCAGACCATCCTCTCACCTAGGCCTGCCAAAGTGCTGGGATGATAGGCATGAGCCACCGCGCCTGGCCGGAAGATCTGTGCATTTTATTGTGTGTTTACACCTAAAGTTAAATGTATAAAAATTTCATGTACAGCCAAAGAAAAGCTAGTCTTATGTACCGGGGAAATAAAAAAAAAAAGTTGAGTGGTATTCTTATACTCTTGAAAATAAGTAAAAAAAACCCAAAACTGCAGCTGACTTTGCCTCCTGCTGTCTTTCAAATAAAACTGCTGTCCTGTAGAGGCAAAAATGAAGCCAGGAAGTAGTGATGCAGGAGGAATTAGACACGGCCTGAAGCCTCCACTGAGCCAAACTGTTCCCCTTGCCTGATAATAGATTGGCAATATCACCAATGTCATGGCAGTGTGGTTGCCACAGATCTAGGACCTGTATAAGGAGGGCTGTAATTAAAAACTTTAATGTGTATTTTAAAAAAAAATCTCTGATTAATGGCTTCCTATCAGTTTATCTCAGGAATCATTTCGTGGGGGCTGGGGGGGGGTGCAGTGGTGGGAGATTGTCATAATAGAATTTATTATGAAGGATTGGTGTGAGAAAGAGCACAGCTTTTGCAGCTCAGAGCAGTTTATATGCAGTAGAAAAGTAACCTTGGAGTCCAGCTTATTACCTTGAGAAAGGACATTTCAAATTATTTGATAATTCCACATCCTAGTTTCCTATCTCCAAGTTCTGGTGCATAGGGGAGACGGGGAAGGATCCATGTTGTCTAGGATGGGGAGTGTGAAGACAGTACTAGACAGTACAGACCAAAAGAACATCAAGACAAAGAAAGGCATTCTGACTTCTTCTTAGCTCCGGGTCACTTAAGCCACATACCTGTCACCTCCCTCCATCTAACCCCACACTATCTGTTCTGGTTATCTATTGCTGCAAAGTAAGCCACATCAACAAAATCATTAAAAATATTTATTTTGCTCAATAATCTGGATTCAGGCAGCTCTCACTGGAGTCTGTCATGCAGTTACAGCCTGTGGTGACTAGAGTCATCTTAAGGCTTCTTCGCAGACAGGTGGTCTTTCCTTAAGATGGTGTCTTTGGAGCACCTGGACTTGTGACATGGCAGCTGAAAGCACACGCCCCTAGGTAGACAGACAAACTGCTTAGCCCTTCCTAAGCTAGCCTCTCAAGTCATGCAGTGTTGCTTCCACCTGAGTTGTATTTGTTTCTTTGTCTAAGTACTGTGGCTGAGCCAAGTTCAAGTGGAAGGGCATAGACGCCACCTTGATGATGGAAAGAATAATGAAAAATCTGTAGAAATGTTTTAAAAATACCACATTGCAGGAAGGAAGCTATCAAAACAAAACAAAACAGAATCTTTATCCAACAGGGACGGGACACTGCCTAAAGAGACTGTTCACAATTTTTGGATCAAAATTATGTACAACTCGATTAGATATTTGGTTTTTGTATTATTTTCATTCTCATTCCTGATTAGCCAGTATTGTTGGGAGACGGAGGTGGAGGGAAAACGGTAATAGATGAAGTTAATTCTATATCAAGTTTAAAAAAACACAAGTTTGATAGAGTTTACTGTGTAATTAGTAAGAAAGATAATACTGGATCAAACCTAAACTAGAATGTAGCTTTGAATCAGATAATACCAGCTGTTCATTCTGGGTAAAAATTAGCCTTTCAGAAACGATGATTGATAACTTTAATGAGTTTAAGGATCCACTAAGATAACTGTCAGTTGAAGAAAAGTTATTTCAGTTACATTTTGTTACAAGTATTATAGACATTCTATTTCTTTTTTTTTTTTTTTGATTCAGTCTAACAATGGTTATTTCATAATTTCTTGTATAAAATGGATTTTCCCTGAGGAGAATTTTCCATTGACCTGCTTAGAGGATTCTTTCTTTGTGACAAATTTGAAATAAAACATTTACACGTATTTACAATTTTTCTGAGATTTCTTTTTAAACAACGGCAAGTAGAAAATTCTAACAAATTTCCAATAATTCATTTTATGAAGGCTGTATCATCAGACCAATTTACAATTATATAATAAGCCAAGCTAAAAAAGAGAGTCAAACAAACCAAAGCCATCATGTGGAAATGAAGCAAAGCAACAACAAGAACTCACTTATAGATAACTGAGAGATTAATGAGAAAATTATGAATAATTAGAAAAGGTTGTCAAGTGCACATAAAGTGATACTTAAAAGCAAAATTTGGTCTAAAGAACAATGGCAATGTGTTTACATTAAACACCTAAAAAAACCCCAAAACTAAAAATTCATTTATGCTGTAGATGTAGCTGACACTCTGGCCCTAAAGCCAAGATCTCTTTTCATGTCTCTGCCTGTGCAGGTATAACAGGAGAGCAAATCCTGGAATTTATAAGGAACGTAGTTTTTTCCTCACAGTTCTGAGGTCTAGGAAGTTCAAGATCACGGCCCATTGTTTTGTGTGGGTCTTCTGGCTGCATCCTCACATGGCAGAAGGTGGGAAGAAAGCAGAGAGTGAACTGACTCTCACAAATTCTTTTTATAGCTGCATTAATCCATCCATTAAAACAGAGCCTTCATGATATAAACACCACCAAAAGGCCTCACCTCCCAACACTGTTGCATGGAGAGTTCAGTTTCCAACCTATTAGTTTTAGGAGACACATTCAGACCATAACACTGAGGGGACCCACACGTGAGTCACCTGCTGACCATTACATTGAGCTAGGCATTAACCCTGGACCTGGGGTCACTGTAGCTCTATACATGCCCATGTTCCCATCCCTAGTTCCCTGGATGTTTCACAAGCTCCTGCACCTTACATGCCATTAACAACTCAGAAGTAGGATTGCCTGCATCCCAGGCACCAGGGCCATCACCACTGCAGACCCTAGAGCTATAGTCCTTCAATGCATATTCATGCTTTAGGCCTCAGTTACATAACTGCTGCAGGGTATGACTCAGATGCTGATTCTACCACCACCACCACCAGCAACACCACCACCAACACCATCGCCACCACCACCACCACCACTAGTGGGCCTTCAAGTCAGGCTGTTACAGGAGCAACTTTCTCAGTCACAACTTCCATAGTGGGACACAAAGAGATCAGGAAGATCTCAGCAGTCCTCACCACCAAAGACCAAATAAGCTTCACTGTCACTGTGGCATTCACAGAGTTGACCACTGAGAATTTCTGCAATCTTCATCAACACCAAACTCAATGTACAGAGCTATACAGAGAGTATGCTGCGTCACCATCGCCAGAACCAGTGTTCACCACCCAAGCACCATCTCACCCTTCTATAGAGGGGCACTTTTTACCACCAAAATCACACTGCAATGTGAGAAAAAGGAGACTGTGCCACTGAATGTGTGGATGTCAATATAAAGTAACAGGAAACATTAAAAAAAAAAAAACCAAGAAGACTGTCAAAATGGCACATGGATTTCCTAGGTGGCTGACATCAAAGAGATGGTGATCTACAAACTGCCTGACAAAAATTGCAAATAATTGTTTGAAGAAAGATCAGTGAACATCAATAAAATACAGGAAAAAATTCAGTTAAATCAGATAAATAATGAATGAACAAAAATTAAACGGACTGAAATAATAAACATAAAATACATATATTTTGGAACTGAAGAATAAAAATAAAATAAATAAATAAAATAAAACTTGCACTAGAGAGCTTCACAATCAAAATTGATCAAGCAGTAGAAAGAATGTGTATACTTCAAAAATAGTTATTTTAAGATATGTAGTCTGAGGATTAAAAAAGAAAAACAATGAAGAAAATATGAAATTTATGGAATAGTATTTAGAAGCTAACTTTTGAATTATTAGGTGGAAGACAAAGACAAAGGAATAGAAATCTTATTTGGAGAAATAATAGAGAGGGTGCCTGTAATACCAGCACTTTGGGAGGCTGAGGTGGGAAGATCACTTGAGTCTAAGAGTTTGAGACCAGCCCAGACAACATAGCAAGATCTTGTCTCCACAAAAAGTAATCAAAACAATTTGCTGGACATAGTGGCATGTGCCTCTAGACTCAGCCACTTGGGAGGCTGAGGTGAGAGGATTGCCTGAGTCCAGGAAACTGAGGTTGCAGTGAGCCATGATTGTGCCACTACGCTCCAGCTTGAATGACAGAGTAAGACATGACTCTAAAATAAAACATAAAAATGAAAATAAAGAAATGATAGTGAAAAGCTCCTGAAATATGAGCATAGATATAAATGTCCAGGTATAGGGAGATCAAAGTTTTGCAATCAGAAAGACTAAACCAACACATATTATAACCATATTGTCAAAACTAAAAGATAAAAAGGGGTTTCTGAAACCAGCAAGAGAAAATAAGTGTATCACACATAAGGTAATTTTTAAATTATTTTTTATTTTAAAGATGTGGGGTAAAATTCAGGGTTAGGTATACAAATGTTGATTATGCAGGTACTCTTGTTGATGACATGTGCCCCTCCCTCCCCTAGCAATTTCCCTCAACTGCCAGTCCCACTCCCCCTCCCCAGCAGTTTCCCACTAGTAATTTTAATATAATCTAGTTTCTCTGAAGAAACCTTACAGGTTAGAAGAAAGTGTAATTATATATTCAAAATGCTGTAGAAAAAAAATCCTGCCAACCAAAAATACTTTATCTGACATAGGTGGGTTTCAAACATGACTAACTGATAAAGACTTTTCTAGAAAAACAAAAGCTGAAGGCTTTGTAAAAAAGAAAGAAAGAAAGAAAAATAGAGTAAACTAATAGAATAAACTAACCCAAACTCCAGAACTTGATAGCTTCACTGCTGAATTCTACCAAACATTTAAAGACAAACTAATACCTATTCTTCTGAAACACTTCCCCCAAAAATGAAGATCCAAGAATATTTTGAAAGTCTTTTTACTAGGCTAACATTACAGTAATATCAAAACCAGACTAGGACATTACAAGAAGTGAAAATTATATGTTGATATCCTTGCTGAACATAGATGCAAAAAACCTCATCAAAAACTAGGAAACTGAATTCAATAGCACACTAAAATCATTATTCATCATGATCAAGAAGAATTTATCCCTGAGATGAAAGGACAGTTTAACATCCTCAGATCAATAAATGTAACATATCACATTAATAAAATGAATGACAAAAACAATATTATCATAATAATAGAGGTAGAAAAAGCATTTAACAAAATTCAGCATTCTTGCATGATAAACACGCCTCACAAATTAAGTATAGAAGAAATGTATATCAACACAGTAAAGTTTGTATATAACAAGCCTTCAGCTGACATCATACTTAGTCATTGAAGTTCAAAAGCTATTCCTCTGAGATCAAGAACAAAACAAAGATTGACATTCTTACCACTTCTAAAAAGCAGTGCTGAAAATCCTAGTCAGAACAATTAGGCAAGAGAAATAAATAAAAGGCATCCCAATGAGAAAGAAAGATCTAAAATGATCTCTGTTTAGATGGCATTTCATATCCATTGAAATCCCTACAGACTCACAATGTGACTATTAAAACTAATAAAGAATTCAGTAAAGTAGCAGGATACAAAATCAACACACACAAATTAATAGTTTTTTATACACTAACAACAAACTAAAAAAGGAAATCAAGAGACCAATTCCATTTATAATAGTTATCAAACAAAACACTTATGAGTATATTTAACCAAGAAGGTAAAAGACCTGTATACTGGAAACTACAAAACACTGATGAACATAATTGAAGAAGATTCAAATATAAGGAAAAATATGCCATGCTTATGGATTGAAAGAATCAACATTTTAAAAATGTCCATTCATCAAAATCTAGAGTCAATGCAATCCCTATCAAAATTTTAATGTCAGTATTTATAGAACTTTTTAAAAAATCATGAAATTCATATGGAACCACAAAATATCCCAAATAGTCAAAGCAGTCTTGAATAAAAAAGAACAGAGCTGAAGGAACAACACTACCTGATTTTAAAATATTCTACAAAGCTATGGTAATCAAAAGAGCGAGATGCTGTTACAAAAATAGTCCAGTGGAACAGAATACAGAGTCCAGAAATAAATCCATGTGTTGATGATCAGTTTATTTTTGTCAAACATGACATAAACAATGGGAAAATAATAGTTTCTTTGAAAATGGTGCTGGAAAAACTGGATATCCATATGCAAAAATATGAAACTGTACCCCTATCCCATGAAATATTAAAAAAACTCAAAATGTACTAAGTATTTAAGTCCTGAAACTGTGAAAATACAAGAAGAAAACACAAGAGAACAGCTCCATGACATTGGTATAGACAATGATTTTTTTAAAAAAAATTATATATGTTATATAAATATATAAAAATTATATAAATTATAAATTATTTATATATAAAACCACAAAACACAGGGAGCAAAACCAAAAATGGGTACATAAGATTGCATACAACTAAAAAGTCTTGTTGTTTTTTAGATGTGGAAGAAACCACATCTAAAAAACACTTTCACGCCCACATCTAGACTGGTTGTTGACCAACAATTAGGTAACACGGCCTGGCCAAGGTAAGATGTAAAATTAATCATCACACCTCTTATCTTGCTCAATGTTTCTTCATAGCACCATATGATTTTACAGAATTGTTATTTGCTTATTGTTTGTCTTCCTCTCCTGACACATAAACTCCTTTGGGATAGAGACTTAGTCTAATTGTTCCCTTCTGTGTCGCCATAGTATAGACATGTGCCAACATACAGTAGGTTCTCTATAAATATTGGTTGAGTGCATAACAGAAGGCTATGCATTCTGTTATATGCCATGAAAACCACTTGATCACAGTTATCAATGACCATAATATGTGCAGTGGAGGAAAAAACCCAGCTGAGTCCTAATGCACAGGGACAAAGATGATATAATGAATGTACATTTTATAATTTGTTTTATGTATGTTTCTCTGTATATTATGCATGCTTAATTTTTATCCCAGGGTGTGGATTCAATAAATAAATCTTCCTATTGGATATAGAAAAAGAGAGAGAGAGACTTTTTAAACATGATGAATCAAATTCTATGGTCCTTTGTTACAGATTTTTAAAAAGCTGGGACTAGCCGGGCTCGGTGGCTCAGCCTGTAATCCCGCGCCTTGGGAGGCTGAGGTGAGTGGATTGCCTGAGCTCGCGGGTTCGAGACCCGCCTGGGCAGCGAGATCTCATCTCTACAATAAATCAAAAAATCAGCCGGGCGTGGTAGCACATGCCTTTAATTCCAGCTACGTGGAAGACTGAGGTGGAAGGATCGCCGGAGCCCAGCAGGTTGAGGCTGCTGTGTCCGGGAGCGGCCACTGCACTCCAGCCTGGGCGACCGAGTGAGACTCCAACTCAAAAAAAAAAAAAAAAAAGCTGGCACTAGAAAAGATAAACAACGTCTCTAACAAAACAAAAATGTTATTTTTTTTAGGTACATTATCCATCATATTGCTCTTAAACATATCTTTTATAAAATTTCTTGTGCAAAAACATAACAATAAAATAAATATTTAATTTTCAGAGAAGTAAAACATTAATTAAAATTTTGGTTTTTATTGCCTGAATGATTTTTTCATTTTCTTTCAAGAAAACACAAAATAACTATCTATTTAACATTGTAGGTGTATTCAACATTTCTTATTTTCCTAAGTGCAAGAGGGTAAGTCAGAAATTTTGCTCAGTTCTTTCCAAGTTACAAAAATCTTCTCTCAGCACTGAATATAGTAATGAATAAATAATATTCCTGTAATATCTGATTTATAATGTCCTTTAAACTGTACCTCCAGTAATTTCTGAAATTCTATATTGAAATCCTATATGCCATCAATTAATTTAACTAAATGTATATGCGAACGTCGTCTCCGGTCTTTGTTGGCTTAAGCTAGAGTTTTGTTAGGTGACTTATTCATGGGTTCATTTTTCAGATGGCATCAACAGATGGACCAAATAATGAAATGACAAGTTTAGTGACTGAGGCAATTATGAATAATATATTATTCACTACTCAGTGATTAGACATATTCTTTTCAAGAATTTGTTGGCACAAAACACTGTAGCCCTTCAAAGACTGTTCAGATCAGGGGTGTCCGACATTTTGACTTCCCTGGGCGGTTAAACAATTGTCTTGGGCCACACATAACTTGCATAATAAAATGTATAAAATGCATAAAATAAGGATTCTTCTTTTAAAAAAAAATTTTGTCGTAAAGTTGAGAAAAATGAAAACAATATAGAACGAGTGGGAAATTTGACTTTGTTTTTGTAAAACTAATCTATCCATGTCTGGTTCGATGGAAGTGGTCACAATTCTTAGTTCTCAAGACACTCATCAAAAATATTTGTTCGAATTTTGCTTTTCTTGTGCTTCATAACTGAAAACTGCTGCTCACATGTATGTGCTGTCAAAAGTGATGTCATGAATCAGACTTGATTATGAACTTCAAAAATGGATCTATGCATGGAGTCACAAAGAAAACAAATGCTGAAAAACACATGAGGTTAAGAGATTTTGCCAGACATGGTGGCTCCTTCCTGTAATCCCAACACTTTGGGAGGTGGAGGCAGAAGGACTGCCTGAGCCCAAAGGGGTTGAGACCAGCCTGGGCAATGTGGCGAGACCTTGCCTCTACAATAAGTAAAAAATATTAGCCAGGCATGTTGGTGGTAGCACGCATCTGTAGTTCTAGCTAGTTTGGGAGACTGAGGTGAGAAAGATCACCTGAGACCAGCAAGTCGAGGCTGCAATAGCCATGTGTGTGCCACTGCCCTCCAGCCTGGGTGACAGAGTGAGATTCCTACTCAGAAAAAAACAGGAAGGAAGGAAGGAAGAAAGGAAGGAAGGAAGGAAGGAAGGAAGGATGGAAGGAAGGAAAAATGTGTAGGGCTGCATTATCAGCCTGCTGTCCTGGATCACATGCAGCCCATGGATCGGGGGTTGGACATGCCTGGTTGAAATTATGAGGTGTTTCAAGTTGGACACACTGATCAGATTCATTTCTGTTGGAGGAGTGACTGTGACACAGTTCTGAATTGTCTATCAAAGGAGAACCATGTTGCACTTTGAGGTGGAGTCCAGAGGAGAAAACTGTAGTTCTCAAAACTTATTCTTTTCCAAATAACAGAGGCCCAACTTCAAACAAGTTAAAGCAACACCAAAATGTATTTGCTGACATAATTGAAAAAAAACCTAGGTTCTATGTGCTCAAATTATGTCTTCGAGATTCCTCACCTCTCTATTATATTTGTCTTTATTTCAATAGCTTTAGGGGGTACAAATAGTTTTTGGTTACATGGTTGGGTTGTGTAGTGGTGAAGAAATCTGAGTTTTAAGTGTTCCCACCATCCCTACCTATGCACATTGTACCCAATAGGTTATTTTTTCCCTTCCACCCCTTCCCCCTCTTCCAAGTCTCCAGTGTCCATTATATCATGCTCTGTGCCTTTCTAGAGTCTTAGTTTAGGTCCGAGTTCTTAATTTTGATTTCCTAAATGTGGCCTCACTCACATGAAGCAAAGTTCCTTGCTGACATATTCACAACTACACCCCATGGCCAAAGTGTGATCCCTCTTTTCTCAATACGTTCAGCAGAATCAAGTCACACATGTACCTCTGACCTCTTCATGGTTTCCAGAGAGAAGAAACATGCCGATTGGTGAGTTTGGGCCATATTTCCATTCCTGATGTGGAGAGCAGAGAAGGGATGGAGCTAGAGTCATGCCAAGTAGAATAAGTAATAAGAGTAGACGGGAGGCAGTTTGCTAACACAGTTGAAGTGTCCTCAACAGACTAAGGAAAAATGGGCAGGTAACCTTCATCTGGAAGTCCACTACATTCCTTTCATGCTGCTTCATATTTAGATAGAGGGGAGACGATTGTGGGGGAAAAGGACTGGGAAGAGAACAGGAAAAGAAAGACGCTGAGAGGGAAAACTTAGTTCCTCCCGGTACAATAGGCGGGAGTTTTCAGGCAAAGCAGGGTTATAGTAGTTCAGCAATGATAAGAGTGGCGTGAAGTTCCCGTAGGAATGACTTTCCATTTCATTTGGTGTACTTTTAATGTGGAGTTAAACTTGGATTTCTTCTCCTCCCATGACTACCAGAATTTCAGTAGGGGAAATAAGTGTTAGGCAGATTATTTGAGCTTCCTTCACTTTGACTTTCCAGATTACGTAAATGATGGCTTTGTGTTTTATAGTCCAGAGAGTATTTCTGGAGTCTTTTCTTTTCTTTTTTATACTGTTTGGGTAAAACTCAAGCCATCTTTATCTTTCTGTCCTCCTTAAAGTCATGAGAAGAAAGCCTGATTTTATTGGCTGTCTACAAATTGCCAGACCCTATGTTAAACGCTTTTGCGTATGCAACCTCAATGAATACAAGACTGGGAGAGTAAAGGAGGTTCATTTGGAGTGTGGACACATGGGTTAGTTGTGTTACTTAGTGAGTACAGTCATGTATCCGACTTCTGCAGGCTGAGTACATGGAGCGAACAGGCTGCTCAAGGCAGCATATCAATTTCTGGCAAGCACGTTTTCGTGATCTATTTTGAAGATCGTAGCTTTTGAACACTTCTATACTGCTGATGGGAATGCAGACTAGTACAACCTCTTTGGAAGGCAGTGTGGCGATTTCTGAAAGAACTAGAAATTGACCTTCCATAGGACCCAACAATTCCCCTATTGGGAATATGCCCGGAGGAACTCAAATCACTCCACAAAAAAGATCCCTGCACACGTGTTTGTTGCAGCTCTATTCACAATAGCAAAAACATGGAACCAACCATGCTGCCCAGTGAAGCTGGACTGGATTAAAAAATGTGGTACATATACACAATGGGATATTATGCAGCCATTAAGAAGGACAAACATATGGACTTTGCAGCAACTTGGATTGATTAGGAGTCAATCATACTCAGTGCTCTATCACAGAAACAAAGAACTGAGTTCCATATGTCCTCACTCATAAGGTGACCTTGAACAATTATGATGCTATAAGAAAGTGACTGGCAGTAGTGGAAAACTGTCAGGGGAAGGGGGGGTGGGACTGGCAGTTGGGAGAAACTGCTAGGGGAGGGAGGGGCATGCCTCATCAACAAGGGTATCTGCATGATCAATGTTTGTATAACTAACCCTGAATTGTACCCCACATCTTTATAATAGATAAATAAATTTTTAAAAAGAGTGTAGCTTTTTTCTTTTCCTGAGATGGAAGCCCATTGCTCTATCAGTCCTTATGTGTCCCTTGCAAACATCCACACTGCTCCTTTAACTTGACAGAAAATATTACAATGAAAATAAAATGAGCAGTTCTAACAAAAACATAAGTTCAGTTCCCCAGACCATGGAAATTTTCTACCACCCTGCCTTGAAAGTCCTGAAAGTTCATAAAAGGAAAACAGTAATACATTGTTCTTTATATACTATCAGCCTCTTGCTTCATTTTGGCAGGATACAGGAAACGCAATTACATAATTAAATTTTTAACATCATTTTTATGGTCTTTAGGTCACAAAATCAGATATTCGTTTCCTGTGTTGTTTCCACAGAATTTTATAAGAGGCTTTTTATAAAGTTTAGTTATTTTATAGTCAGCAAACATTTTAAAAGTTCACAAGGTTTATTTCTCAGACATATTAGAATATAAGATTATTTACAGATTAAAAATGTTTTAATTTTATATATGCATATTTAATGAGAGAGAAACTAAGCAACTGATTACATATGCACAGTTCATACTGATTTTATTTTTGTTTTTGAGTTGGGACCTCTCTCTGTTGCCCAGGCTGGAATGCAGTGACATGATCATAGTGATCATGGAAGCTTCAACCTTCTAGGTTCAGGTGGTCCTTCCACTTCAGCATCCCAAGTAGCTAGGACTATAGGTGTGTGCCTCCACACCCAGCTAATTTTTCAATTTTTTTGTAGGGATGAGATTTCACTGTGTTCCCAGGCTGGTCTCGAACTCTTGTGCTCAAGTAATCCTCCCATTTCAGCCTCCCTTCTTGATAGGATTACAGGCATGAGACCAACCATGCCTGGTTTATAGGATTTTGTTTTAAAGAACAAAGTTGATGAGATACTAGTTTGTTCACATAGAATTAAAGTAGTTTAGTTTGTCTTTGCTACCAACCAGTTGTATGATCATAGACAAGTCACTTAACTTCTAGGGACCACATTTTCTCATGAGAAAGTTGAATCATATAATTTCTGTGGGTCTCTGGAACTCTGAAATTCCAGAATCCTCAAAGTGAAAATATATCTTATAATCCCTTTTTTTTTGTTGGAATCTCACTCCATTGCCCAGGCTGGAGGACAGCGGTACACTCACGGCCACCCCAGCATCGATCTAATGGGCTCCAGCAATCCTTGCGCCTCAGCCTTCCATGTAGTCGGAACTACAGGTGCACACTACCATGCCTGAGCTAATTTTTTGATTTATTGCCCAGTTGTCCAGGCTGGTCTCAAACCGGTGGGCTCAGGCAATCCACTCACCTTGGCCTCCCAAAGTGCTGGGATAACAGGCTTGAGCCACCGCGCCTGGTCATAATCTTATATATTCTGCCTCAAGATAGAATGGGATTTAAAGCATTTGGGGTAGATAGATTATCAGTATATTTAAAAACAAAGTAATTGTGTGAAATGAAAGAAATTCCTCCTGAATTTCTAGTAATTTTTGTCATCTTGAAGTTGCTCTGTGCTGAGGGAACAGCTATGGAATTAGTAGCTTGTAGACAAATTTTATGTCTGGCAGCACTTTGTTGCCCTTCATCCACGTACCCCCCAAATTTAAACCATGATTTGTGAATATAGTTTGAATTGTTCCTTTTAGATCTTGCTGAAAAACAAACCGATGCTTAGAAAAATAACGGCATTCTTCATTTTGCAGATGTCAGCCAAAGTTTGTATAACTTTAAAAAATATATACTCCTTAATTATATACACAACTCAAGAGACTTCCCTCTTTCCTAAAGATTGTTCAAGATTAGGCTGACAATGTCTAGAATTTTCCTGTAAAAGTTACGTTTTCTGTGTCCCCATATAAGGTGATGCCTCATTCCTCAAGGTCCTCAAACATCTCCATAAGCTCATGTCAGGCAAAAACATAATACACCTGAAATAGACAATATATGTGGTATGTCAATTTAGGTGATTATTTGTCTCCAAAGGATGGATAAAATACGCGAGACTAATCAAGGTGAGAGGGAGAATGATCCTTCCGTATTTCTATTCTGGACCTAAAGTAGTTTTCCACTTAAGCTCTGATTCCATTGTAAGCATATTTCTATAGAAGGCTAAAGTCAAATGATAATTTATTCCCAAGAACCTCATAAGTCTGAAGACTTTACAGAGCAATAGTGTTGTGGCCTGATCCGACATATCATCTGCTATCCCTTGTGGACAATTAAAATATGAGAGGCAGAGACTGGGAGAAAAGAGAATGTTTAATTTCTACAACCAGGTGATGGGGAGGCAGGTTGGCATCATTGCCCAAAAACCCTCTCCAAGCAACACAATCCATTTCGGCATTTATACCCAAAATTCATAGCCCTTTCCTCAGTTCGAGGTTGAACCCTACGTGCAGTGTTAGTACAGCCCAAGGTTTACAATTTTGATGCATGATCGCTGACAGGACACAAAGTCTCCTGGTCATGCTGACATTTTAGATAACATTTTGGAATTTATAACATGTCCTTTTACCACCTTTTTTTTAGAGGAAGGGGCAGACAATTGCAATACTTGGAAGGGAACACATCATTGTAACGATCTTTTATTCCCAGAGCCCTGGGCTGTGACAGTCTGATGTCCTTGTATTTGCAAAAGGAGAGGAGGCGGGCAATGCCCACTCCAGGCTTTCAGACATACAACTGTTGGCCTTGGTCCAATTTTCTAATATGGGGGTTTCTTCTTCAGCACCAGACATGGCTCACTAGATAAGAGTGGCCAGTCAGGCAAGGGTGTATTGAAAGAGAAGAAAAAGGATGGGGGAGTGAGGGGGGGTGGAGACAGGAAATAGGAAAAGTATCCATTTTTGAATCCAAGCGGCTTTTATGTTTAGCCCAACTCAGCTACAAAAGAATACAAGTCTTTAAGTCTTTTCTAAATGAGTGTTCTAATACAACAAAAATGGCCTCTTCTCAGCCTGTAACAGTGGTGTGCACTAATTTTTTTCTAGACGTTTCCACATTCAGATACAAAGCAAGTGTTAAGGCGAGTTCTTGCAACACGGTTATTTGATTTTGAATGCACTCTACTCATTTCATGCAATTTCCCCAAGATTAAATCACATATGAAGCTGTGTTTGGGGGCAGGAAGTAAACAGAACTTATGTTTTAGATTTTAGTAATTTTTAAGTTTTGTAGTGTATTTGAGGTAAATGTAATATGCTCAATGAATGATTTTGTGATTGCTTTTCTTTTATTTTGTAAAATGAAAGGGAAAGCTGTAATATTTAGCCTTTTAAATCCCGTCCTAGCCGGGCTCGGTGGCTCAGCCTGTAATCCCGCACCTTTGGGAGGCTGAGGTGAGTAGATTGCCTGAGCCCGCGGGTTCGAGACCTGCCTGGGCAACTTGGAGAGACCTCATCTCTACAATAAATAAAAAATCAGCCTGGTGTGGTAGTGCGTGCTTGTAATTCCGGCTACTCGGAAGGCTGAGGCGGAAGGATCGCCAGAGCCCAGTGGGTCGAGGCTGCGGTGGCCGGGAGCCAGAGTGAGACTGACTGGGTCTGGGTGACAGAGTGAGACTCCAACTCAAAAAAAAAAAAAATCTCGTCCTATTTAGAGACATGAAAGCTTTAATTGTTTTGTGCAGATTGGTCAGGAGAACAAAGATTGCAACTTGATTTTCAAGACTCATGCTAGGTTTGCCTTTCAATTATTGCTGACATTTAAAGTTTTTTGATTGTCATATTGATAGGAAAATAGTCAGATTGCTATCCAACTTTAGTATTGTCACCAACTTTAAAATTCAGATAAAGTTAATGATGCAGAGTGATATCAATTTTAGGAAGTCCTCCCATCATCTTTTATTCTTGGCTTCAGCACCATCTTGATCTAAGCATTTATTGTCTCGTGCTTGGCTGTTCACAAAACCTTTTCCTGAGGATTTTGGGCAAGACTGCAATGGAACAAGTCGGACTGTGAGAATCTCTGCAAAGTAAGTGTCCATAAAGACTCTCTGCGTGCGTGGGTGTGTGCTGGTGGGTGACTGAAAGTCTGAGGGGAGACTTGGGCTCATGCACCCAGTGCACTCCTCTGGAGGTGACTGCAACCCCCCACTGCCTGGAGATTGGAGCTGCCGGCATGCAAGATCATTGGCTGTTCTTGGGGCTCTCCTGAGAAAAGGCTGCAGAAGAGAGCTGACAATGCCTTGTCCAGGACCACCCAGCCTCCAACCTGGCACCTAGAGGTTATCTCATCAAAGTCAGAGAGACAGATGCCCCTTCCACACAATGGAAAAGGCATAGACCCATCAGATCTGAGTGGGAGATCTGACAACAGCAGCAGCAAGCCGGATGAGTCCAGATCTCATCCACCTGCCTTCTACAATAGTCCATGGGGCATCTGACCCATGCTGAGAGCAACCCTATCAGCCTCCACTGAGAGCAGAGGGAGGAGCTGGAGACCAGAGCTGAAAGGAAGTTGAAGTTCCAGGAACAGCTTCAAAGCACATTTTGGATTTTTGTTTTTGTTTCTTTTTATTGTTTTTGCTTGCTTTTGTTTTAGTTTTTGTTATTTTCCTCTTCTCTCAATCTTTCTGTTTTTTATTTACGTTCTTGTACTTGCTATGTTTCTGATATTTTATTGCTTTTTCTTAGACTTCCTGTTTGTGTGTGGGTATTTTTAAGGGAGGGTATATCAATAGGGAGGTTTTGTTGGTTTGTAGGGTTAGGTCTACAAATATTGATTATGCGGGTACCCTTGTTGATGAAATGTGCTGCTTTCTCCCCTGGCAGTTTCCCTCAACTGCCAATCCCACCCCGATCCCCTGGCAGTCTCATTTCTATACACCAAAGATAAACACACAGAAACCAAAATAAAAAGCACAATCCTATTCACAAATAGACACACAAAAAATAAAATACCTTGGCATCTTCCTAACCAAAGACATGAAAGACCTTTACAATGAAAACTGCAAAACACTGTTCCAAGTAATCCAAGAAGACACAGACAAGTGGAAAAATATTCCATGTTCATGGATTGGAAGAATTAACATTATTAAGATGTCCATCCTACCCAAGGTAATCTACAGATTTAACACAATACCCATTAAATTATCAGCAGCATGACAATACAGGAATTCAACCATAAATAGCCAAAAAATCCTCAGTCAAAAAAACAGAGTGGGAAGTATCACACTCCCAGACTTTATACTTTTTTATAAAGCTATAATAATCAAAATAGCCTGATAATCACACAAGAACAGCATATTGAGCAATGGAACAGGATACAGATTCCAGAAGAAAAACCTCAATTTCCAACCAACTCATCTTTGGCAAAGCCTCCACCACCAACCACCGGGGAGACGAGAACCTATTCAGTAAATGGTGCTGGGAAAACTGACTGACTACATGCAGATTAAAACAAGATCCTTGCCTATCACCATACACAAAAATCAACTGTAAATGCATCAAAGACCTAAATGTAAAACCTCAAGCTATAAGAACCTTAGAAAATGCAGGAGATACCCTTATGGAAATTGGAACTGGCAACCAATTCCTGATCAAAAACCCAAGAGCCCATGCCATAAGCGATAAGATAGACAAAGGGGACCTCATCAAACTGACAAGCTTCTGCAAAGCCAAAGAAACCATCAGGAGAGCAGGGAGACAGCCCACAGACTGGGAAGAAATATTTGCCAATTGTATGTCTGACAAAGACCTAACTTCTAGGATATACAAGGAACTCAAACGTGCCGAAAAGAAAAAAACAAACAGCCCCATTTCAAAGCAGGGAAAAGATATGAATAGACACTTCTCAAAAGAAAATATATGAACAGCCAACAGATACATGAAAAAATGGTTAGCCTAACCAGTCACCAAAGAAATGCAAATTAAAACCACATGGGGACACCACTTAACTCCAGTCAGGATGGCCATCATCAACAACTCAAAAAACAAGAGATGCTGGAGAGGGTTTGGTGAAAAGGGAGCACTTCTACAATGTTGGTGGGAGTGTAAACTAATACAACCTCTGTGGAAAACTTATATTTAACACCTAATAGTTTCTAAAATTTTGCACAAATGGGGGAAGAAAGTATTTGAAGCCATAAAATAGATAGCAATAATATTTAGTTTCTTTCTGTGCCTAGCCCTTTTGAAAATTAACACTTGCGAAATACTATAACACGTAGCTCGCATTATTGAGGATTGCCTTGGAAAGGCTGCAATTGCCATTTACAAAAACATACAGCCAGTAGAGGCTTTCGGTGAGAATGAGAATTCTTGGACAGAAACAAAGATTTACCACAGAGTCTGACATAGGCAGACAAGTGGCTTAAACAGTAAGCAATCTTTTCAGATTTATTTATTTATTTATTTTTTGCCCACATCAACAGTCAGTGCCACTGATGTCTGGCTTTCACCAGGATTCATGACATGAAATCTTTATCTTAAAAAATCTTTGTTAAAAACAAACAGAAAGTACTTAATGTGTATGTTTCTCATATGATACCTAAAATGTAGCACTAGGCATGTTATTATTTCTTCCATAGTTATATATTTGCAAATTTTTAAAGCACCTGATTATGTATATACATTTATAATATAAAATTACACTTATAAATATAAATTAATTCAAATTCAAAATCATATGTTCTCCTTGAGTTATTTCAATTTTAGATAATTACCAAAATACAAAAACCACAGAAAACACATAGAGATTTATGTTTGAATTTTCAGCAGAGTCTTTTAAGAAACAAGTGATTTTGATTCATTTTGCTTTGGGTGAGCAGATATAATGTGGGGATTTTCACGGTTTTTCTAAATCTGTTTTTAAAAAATAAAAGAAGTTGTGACTGCAAAAATATGGCCTCCCAAAAACTTCATGACACTGATTTTTTAAGAAAAATTCGGAAATAAAACCACAGTCCTTCAACTGATTTATCTTCAACAAATCAAAAACAAATATTGGGGGAAAGGAAGCCATATTTAACAAATGCTTCTGGAAAAGCTGAAAAGCCACATGTAGATAGCTAGCACCACTACTATTACCATATACAAAAGCGAACTCAGAGTGTCAAGGACTTAAATGCAAAACCTGAAATTATAAGAATTTTATTTTATTTATTTGTTTTATTTATTTATTTATTTATTTTGAGTTGGAGTCTCACTCTGTCGCCCAGACTGGAGTGCAGCAGTCACTCCCAGCCACTGCAGCCTCGACCGCTGGGCTCCAGCGATCCTTCCACCTCAGCCTTCCAAGTAGCCAGAATTACAGGTGTGCTCTACCACGCCTGGCTAATTTTTAATTTATTGTAGAGATGAGGTCTCGCCAAGTTGCCCAGGTGGGTCTCGAACCTGCATGGGGTCAGGAAATCCACTCACCTCAGCCACCCAAAGCGCGGGATTATAGGCTGAGCCACCGAGTCTGGAGAAATTAGAAGAATTTTAGAAGAAAACTTAGGAAACAGTCTCCTGGACATTGGAGTAGGCAATTAATTAATGGCAAAGTCCTCAAAAGCAAATGTAACAAAAGCTAATATTGATAGGTGGGATCTTCTCAAAATAAAAGTTTTTGCACATCAAAAGAAACCATCAAGAGAGTAAAGAGACAACCCACCAAGTGGGAAAAAAGTATTTGCAAGCCATGTATCTGACAAATGCTTAACATACAGGATCTACAAGGAACTCAAACAAATTGACAGGAAAAAAAAACCCATTAAAAAGTGGGCAAAAGACATGAACAGACACTTCTTAAAGGAAGACATTCAAACAGCCAACAAACACATGAAGATAGGCTCAACCTCACTTATCATCAAAGAAATGCAAATTAAAACTATAATGGAATACCACCTAACACCAGTAAGGCTGGCCATCCTTAAAAAGTCAAAAAGCAACAGATGCTGGCATGGTTGCAGAGAAAAGGAAACAACACTTCTACACTGTTGGTAAGAATGTGAACTAGTTCAGCCTCTATGGAAAACAGTGTGGCAATTTCTCAAATAACTAAAAATTCATCTTTCATATGATCCAGCAATCCTCCTCTTGGGAATATACCTAGAGGACCATAAATCACTCTACCAAAAAGACACCAGCACACCTATGCTTATTGCAGCACTATTCACAAGAGCAAAAACAGGGAACCTATTCTGATACCCGCTGAAAATGGACTGGATAAAGAAGATATGGTCCAGACACATAATGGAATATTACCGAGCCATGAAGAGGAACAAAATCATGGCCTTTACAGCAACATGGATGGAGACGGAAACCATCACACAAAGGGAACTATCACAGAAACAAAGCATGATGACTGCATGTTCTCACTCATAAGTGGGCCCTGATCACTGCTCACAGGGGCAAAAGGGTGGGATCAGCAGATGCTGGACACTGTGGGGAAACAGAAGGAGATAGGAGGGAGGGGGAGCGTGTGGAAACACACTGGGTACTAGGTCCACTATCAGGGGGAGAGAGGGCCAGCTAGGAAACTCAACTTCACCTGCATGCAACTTACTTAGGTAGTAAATCTTCACTTGTACCCCACAACTCTAAAAAATAAAATAAAATAAAATAAAATAACATCAATAAATAAAAGCAAATAAATAAATTTAGCCTTGGCAGAATAAAAAAAGGAAAATCTATAATTAGTAAGAGCAAGTCACATAACAATGGTGAATCCAATTGTAAAATACAATTTAAATTCATTTTAAGTGCAGCATATCTTTCATGAAGTCAATTCTAGTTAATTTCACAATGGATCTGGATCTAACCACCTTTGTCTAAAAATGCCTGATTTTGATGTGACTTAGAATACTCATTATTGCACATTGATTTCTTCAGACCCGTCCCTGATTTATTTTTATCTATTTATTTTTTTTTTGAGTTGGTGTCTCACTCTGTCACCCAGACTGGAATGCAGTGGCTGCTCCCGGCCACCACAGCCTTGACCTGCTGGGCTCCGGCGATCCTTCAGCCTCAGCCTTCCAAGTAGCAGGAACTACAGGCTCACACTACCACACCCGGCTAATTTTTTTGATTTATTGTAGAGATGAGGTCTCGCCTGCCCAGGCGGGTCTTGAACCTGCGGGCTCAGGCAGTCCACTCACCTCAGCCTCCCAAAGGCGCAGGATTACAGGCTTAGCCACCGAGCCCGACTGCGTCCCTGATTTTTGACTCGTGTCCCCTTCAAATAAGTTATAGGGGATTGTGTCATTACAATTTATATTTTATATCTATTCCATTCAAATGCTCCATCTACAGTCCTCTTGCTACAGACTTACCTCATCCAGTATCTATATTTTCTTTTTGGTGCCTGTATTCTTAAAAGAATGTATCCAGTCCTAAATCTTCAACTTCCACCTACAAGTCAGCTCTCACCAAACTCATCAAGTTAATAATTCCTTAGATGTTTATTGAGCAACTTAAGGGTTGGGTACTGTGCTGAGTGCTGGAAATACGACAGTGAGAATCTCTCCTCTCCCAGAATATCTTTCTTCTTGTGTTCTCCATTCATCCTTTTAGTCAACAAATATTTTTCAGACTGCTACTTTATGTCAGGGAAGTACTGAGTCATATATGTATATATGTGTGTATATATATATATATGTGTGTGTGTGTGTGTGTATATATATATATATTTTCTTTCTTTTTAATAAGGAGCTAAAACCTGGAGGTATAGATGGTTAATTTTAATTTCATGAGGCAAGTGCAGTTATGATAAAGGTTTTACACTGGAAGTTGAATATGCATGGGTGTGGACATTCAAGGAAAAGTTCTGTGTTGTTTAGTCTTACCTGGGATCTCAAACCTGGTCCAGTTGTATGGATTTGCATTTCCCTGGAAGTTGACTCCGAGACAAGGATTCCAGCGCAGGTAGTTTACTTGATATAGTAGGAGATAGGCGAGGAAGTAAGGCAGAGAGAAAGAAGTTGGAATAAGGTGTGCATGGTCAGGTTAGTTACCATGGGCAGCCAGAATTTTAGGAACTTCTGAGGAAAGTTTGGTACTCAACTCAGCGATCCACTTTCCTTCTTCTCCAGGTGAAGGAAGCTGGCTTTTATCTCCCAACTCCCTGTTTGTGGCTGCCGATTAGGGGGACATCGATTCTTTGCCACTTCCTGCTTGCCCTTGTGCATGTCTATGTCCTCGTGACTGAATAAGGCTTTAGATGGATAAGGGCAGGCGTTTACACTGAGCTGTCTTTGGTGTATAGGAACGTCACAGGACTGTGCACAGGGTATGAATGAATGTGAATGAATTTGTCCCAGAGAGAGTTCTCATCACAGAAGCTTTGCTGGACTTGCTGTGTTCAGGCCTCCTGAAAGTTCTCTCTGGCTCAGAGAAATGAGTAGCACACCTCCAAGTTGCCATGCCAGGTTGACTATGGCCCCCTGGCTTCTGTTCTGAAATCTTGGCAGAGTCCTTCTCCACCCTTCTTCTCCATCTCATCTCGCCACCATAATTTTGCACACGTGTGTGGAAGATACGCCTTATGACTGATGAACTCACTTTAGAAGCAGGCCATAGCTTTTTGGTTATCTGAGCAAAAGACACCTCCACACACACACATGATCATTTTTTTGGATGGTACAAGATTATGAGTTCCAACATCTCTTTGAAAACTCAGGGACATTTTCTAAGAGCGTTAAGAGGGTGTTCGCCATTTCATGAACGCTGTCGAAGGTGATAGCAAGAGGGAATGTCCTGTTGATGGAGGCAGAATAAACGATGACTTTGAAGAATGAAGAAATAAGGAAGTGAACACATGATTTTACAGAGAAAATCGAGTCCAATTTCGCGTATTGGGGAACGGATGAGGAAAATGAGACATAGATAATAATGTACCTAAATTCGCCTCGATGTGTTAGAGGCTGTGTCAGGCCCAGGTCGCCGGTCTTTTGGCTTCTGCACCCCTGCTTCTAAAGTGAGTACCACTTTGTGTATAGGGCTTTTCCACCACACTTTACCAACTGATAAGTTCTAGAGGTCATATCCTACAAAAGGAACTGAACAGAAATAAAAGGATTTGGGTTTTGAAAGGTTGAGGCAAGGAGGCTATTGCACTGGAAAATAAGAGACTGTTATACTCATTGAGCATAGTAATTGGTGACTGAGAGTCATAATGCCTTATGCACTGGTTAACCTAATCGACAGAATCTGTGAAATATCAATCCATTCACTGCTTACCCTAGGAGGTGCTTTGGGAGAAATGCTGGGCCTTCTTATTAATTGGAACAAATTGCACAAAATGGGGTTTTGTAAATGGTCTGGTGCCTCACAGTGTCAAATCTTCACAGTCCAGATCTTGAGAATCACTCTCTTGGGTATAAAGATGCAAACAGCTTGATCTGCCCAAAGTTACCCCATGAATCATAGGTAAGAGAAGTTTGCTATGCCTTTTCCCACTATTGTTAAGCAGAAAACAAACTGCAAAGCTAAACACTTGCCCCAGGCTTACTTACCTCTTTGTTTCCTCACCTCTGAGAATTCAGGTGCTTTTTCAACAAGTTTACAGCCTCATGAGACATGAATATGGCCCTTTCATTGCAATAATGTTCTTCCAAGTGCAGTGTTCACAGAATGGCCGCAAGTGTACCACGAATAATGCATAAAATCTCTCTCAGGCCCTGCCAGCTGCTGATTTCGAGGCTGTTTCAGGACAACCCTTTGAAAAGTTTGTTGATTTTCAGTTCTGATAACAAGAAAGCCAAGGACAAGGGCTGCTGCATTCAATACTAAAACTGTGCCTAAAATATTTTGCAACAAGAATCTACAACTTTTTCTTTTCTCTTTTAGACTCTGATGTCTTATCATCAGAGTAGGATCCTGAACAGAGAGAAAATAATTGGTATAATTAGGAAACGATAAAGTTATAATGACTATGCCAGTCACAAAGTTAAAACCCAGTTGGATTGGCATGTTGCTAGCTCATCCTGACTCTTCTGCTCTGTTTCCTAATCTTTCTCGGGAAAGAGTGCCCAGGCAGTTATAGCACTTTTCGTCAAAGAGCAAGAGTTTAGCAGAAAGTAAAAGAATATTCAGACAAAAGTGGCTTGGTTACCATTGTGTGTGTGTGTGTGTGTGTGTGTGTGTGTTGTTGAACACACTCGTGATCTACTCTTTTAGCTTATGGATATATTAATTAGCTTGATTATGGTAGCTGTTTCACAAGGTATTTAAAAAATATATCACGGGGGGCACACCTCATCAACAAGGGTACCTGTATGATGAATATTTGCATACCTAACCCTGCTAACCCTGAATTTTACTCCACATCTTAAAAATTTTTTAAAAAAGGAAAAACAAAGAATACACCTGCAATATATAAATTTTTCACCCTAAGTATCTACAATTTACATTATTCAATCATAGCTCCATAAAGCTAGGAAAAAAGAGTGTCTTAGACAGTAAGAACATTAATAGCTCATATAGCAAGAAGTCAGAAAATAGGGGGCTTCAGGGCTTATTTAGGGATTCAGTGACAACATCAAAGATTAAGGATCTCTTCATCTTTTCCATTTAAGATCCAGTATTGACTCTCCTTATAGCTATTATGGTTAGGCAGAGAACTTGCAGGCCAGTTATTACATTGAACAAACAAACAAAAATCCCTGTTTCCCTTTGAATTAGGGATTAAATGCAAACTCATGAAATTTTTGAAAAATAATCTAGATTAATACTTTTATGACCTTATCCTAGTGAATTTCAAAAAAAAATTTAAAAATTAAGTCCTGGCCAGACTTGGTGGCTTAGCCTGTAATCCCAGCACTTTGGGAGGCCGAGGCGAGTGGATTGCCTGAACCTGCGGGTTCGAGATCAGTCCAGGCAACTTGGTGAGACCTCATCTCTACAATAAATAAAAAATTAGCCAGGCATGGTAGCACATACCTATAGCTCTGGTTACTTGGAAGGCTGAGGTGGAAGGACCATCGGAGCTCAACAGGTCGATGCTGGGATGGCTGTGAGCATGCCACTGCACTCTAGCCTGGGCGATAGAGTGAGACTCCAACTTAAAAAAAAATTAAATCCTAACAATGACTAATTAGACTGTACTAAAATAAAGCTATCCTACTTATCAAATTATTATGGAGTGAATATATAAGCCACAACTTAAAAAATATCACTGATAGCCAACAGAGATAAATTCAGAATCTATGTATTATACTAATGAATCAATAAGAAAAGCACAAGCATTTCAATAAAATGGGAAAAAGATATGAAAGTGGACAAAAGACACTTTACAACAGAAACAAATAGAAAAAAGATCCTCAGTCATATAAAGAAATGCCCAAAGTATTTAATAATTAGTAATTAAAACTATACTGTGATACCATAACTGCTATAGACTTAATATTTGTGTCTTCCAAAATTTATGTAATGAAGTCCAAACCCCCAGTGTGATGATTTGGGAGATAGATGTTTTTGGAGATAGTTGACATGAGATTGGGTCAGGTTAGGTCGTGAGAGTGGGACGTTGATGATGGGATTAGCATATTTAGGAGATGCCTTGTTATGACACAGAGAAAAGGTGGCCATCGACAAATCAGGCAGAGATCCCTCACCAGCGCCTGACCATGCTGACACCCCTATCTGGGATTTACAGCCTCCAAAACACTGAGAAAATTAAATTTCTGTTTGTAAGCCACCTAATCTATGGTGTTTTGCTAGGGTAGCTTGAGTCAAGACAGTAACGTACATCTAATGAACAGCTAATAAAAAATGGATCATGGGGCTACCCCTTCAGGTCCGCTCCCACCGTGGGAGCTTTGCTGTCCTCTCAGCAAATCCTGGTTTTTCACTTTAAACAATAAAAAACAAAAAATGGATCCTATCATATGCCTGTGGACCAACGTGTGGATTAAAAGAACATCCACTACTGGTGGGAGTGCAAGTTGGAAGATCCATGCTGGAAAAATTCCCTAGAAAAATTGGACATGCAAATGCCCTACACCTCGCTCCTAGGAATCTCTCCTAGGAAAACACTTCCAAGTGCACCAGGACACGAGCACCTGAGGGTTAAAATACCTGTGTCCACCATGGGTAAAGACTCTAAGGAGTCTGACTGTTCATCAACAGTAAAACTGATAAACACATTATAAGCTATTCACACGTAGACTACCGCTAATTAATCAACAGGGTTAATGTCAAAGAGATAACGTGGAATAAAAGAAGTAAGTCACAAATCATTATCATTTTTTTTTTTTTTTTTTTTTGCGTTGGAGTCTCACTCTGTCGCCCAGACTGGAGTGCAGTGGCCGCTTCTGGCCACTGCAGCCTCGACCTGCTGGACTCCAGCGATCAGCCTTCCCAGTAACTGGAATTACAGGGGCGTGCTACCATGCCCGGCTGATTTTTTTGATTTATTGTAGAGACGAGGTCTCGCCAAGCTGCCCAGGCGGGTCTCGAACACGCAGTCTCAGGCAATCCACTCACCTCAGCCTCCCAAAGGCACAGGATTAAATGTGATTTTATGTATGTAAAGTTCAAAAGAGGAAGAACACATTTTAATTAAAAATTAGCATTATTAAGCCACAGTTGACATACAATGGACTGTACATACTTACGAGTGTAGATTCTGATAGGTTTTGTCACAAGTATATCTCTGTGAGACCATCACCAAGTCAAAACACTGAACATGCCCTTCGCTCCCAAAGCTTTCCTTCTATCCTTTGAAATTACTCCTTTTCATCTCTTTCTGCTTCACATTGTCCCATTCCTAAGTCACCACTGATCTGCTTTCATTGCTGTATGTTATTCTTTTCTAGGGTTTTATAGAAATAAAATCATACAGCACATACAATTTTTGGTCTGAGTGCTTCCACTCCACATAATTATTTTGGGGTCAACCGTGTTGCTGTTGTATCAGTAATGTACCCCTTTTTATTTGTGAGTAGTATTCCATTGTGTGGATATACCACCCGTTTTTAGATTCACGCACCTATCGGTAGACATTTCATTGTTCCCGGGTTCTGGCTGTCAGCAGGAAACCTGCTATGGACATTTCTGTACACATTTTTGCCTGGACGCGCGTTTCCTTTTTCTCTCCAAATGGGAAGGAAGCTGCACATTGTTTCCCAAAGAGACTTTACATTTTACATTTCTGCCAGGAGCCTACAAGCATTCTAGTTTTTCCACATTCTTGCCAACACCTGGTATGTGTAGCCTTTTTTATTTTAGGTATTCTGATGCTACCTAGTGATTGGTGATGTTGAGAATCTTTTTTAAAAAATATTTTTTATTTTAAAGATGTGGGGTACAATTCAGGATAAGGTATACAAGTAGATGTCATACAGGCAAAGTTTGGGCCTCCTTATAGTCCCCAATCCCTTTCTTATAATATTATGGTAAATATCCAGGGTCCACTTATGAGTGAGAACATATGGTACTCTGTTCTTGGTTTCTGTGATAGATCCCTGAGTATGATCAACTCTGAATCCATCCAAGTTGCTGTGAAGTCCATATGTCTGTTCTTCTTTGTGGCTGCATAATATTCCATTGTGTATATGTACCACATTTTTTTTTATCCAGTCCAGTTTTGATGGGCTGCATGGTTGGTTCCATGTTTTTGCTATTGTGAATGGAGCTGTAACAAACATACGTGTGCAGGGATCTTTTTTACAGAATGATTTGAGTTCCTCCAGGTACATTCCCAGTAGGGGGATTGCTAGGTCACATGGAAGGTCAATTTCTACTTCTTTTAGAAATTACCTCATTTCTGTATTGTCATTTCCAGGTCTGAGAAGGATGATGTTGGCAATTTAATGGGTATTGTGCTGCATCTGTAGATTACCTTGGGTAGGATGGACGTCTTAACAATGTTGATTCTTCCTATCTATGAGCATGGAATATTTTTCCATTTGTTTGTGTCTTTTTGGATTTCTTTGAGCAGTGTTTTGTAGTTCTCATTGTAAAGTTATTTCACTTCTCTGGTTAGGAAGATGCCTAGGTATTTAAATTTTTGTGGCTATTGTGAATGGAATTGTGCTTTTTATTTGGTTCTCTGCCTGTCTGCTGTTGGTGTATAAGAATGTGACTGTCTTGAGCATTTATTTTGCACCCTGAGACTTTGCCAAAGTCCTTTATCCATGCAAGGAGGTTTTTGACAGATTCTCTTGGGTTTTCAAGGTATAGGATCTTATCAGCAAAGAGGAATAATCCAGTTTATTCCTTTCCTATTTGGACACTTCTTATTTCCTTCTCTTGTCTAATTGCTATTGCTAGGACTTCCAACCCAATGTTGAACAGGAAGGGTGAGCGTGGGCAGCCTTGTCTTGTTCCGGTTTTCAGGGGAAATGTTTCAAGTTTCTGTCCATTTAGCAATATGCTGGCTGTAGGTGTACTGTAGACAGCATTTACTATTTTAAGATATGTTATTTTGTTGGCTAGGTGTTCAAGGGTTTTTATCAAGAAGGGATGCTTGATTTTATCAAAGGTTTTTTTCTGCATCTAATGATACAATCATGTGATTCTTATTTTTACAGCTGTTGAGTATTTAATTACCTCAGCCTGGGCCTGCTGGGTTCCCATAATCCTTCCCATAATCCTTCAGCCTTCCAAGGAGCTGGGACTGCAGGTGTGTGCCACCACATCTGGCTAAATTTTATTTTTCTTAATTGTAGAGATGAGGTCTCACCAAGTTGCCCAGGCCTGTCTTGAACCCCTGGACTCAGACAATCCTCTAGCCTTTGCCTTTCAAAGTGCTGGGATTGCAAGGTCTGAGCCACTTAGCCGTGGAATTCTATTATCAAGACAAACAATAACGGCCTCAAACCTAAATATTTACATATTAGACTGATAATGTTTAACTTTATTTAATCAAATCGGGAAGATCAACATTGTATTCTGGACTCTGGTATTCACTTCAGGTTTCCATCTCTACTCCAAGACAATTTTGCTTTGTTTCTGTGGTTTTTCTGCTATTACTAATAACAAACTCTTTCCCTCTCAATTGTGATCAGGTTTGGACAATACAGTAGTAACAATTCTAGTAACAACAGTAATAAAATGAATATGATGTCTATGTTAATTGTCAACATGCTAAATGAGTCATGTGGACACATAAAATGCTCCATTGTCTAAAAATATACCTTCTTTAAGGTTGAAGGGTGAATTATTATTTAATTAATTTTCAGAACTGCATTAGGTTTTATTGACTACTTTTCCTCTCTAACCCTCTGCATGTATGTATATATTATACTTACAAGTTTAAATTAATTTTTTCTCTATGTATTGGGAGAGTGTGCTATGTAATTAAAATGAAAAATTAAGATTTGATGAGAAAAATCTGTCCTCCATTTTCTAACATAAAATTTCAGTGTGTTCTTAGATAATATATGAGTTTTCAACTAAGAAATGTAAATTGATTAGGAGTGATTTAGTTCAACTCACTGCATCTGTACTAATTATACAAAATAAGAAAGCATCTTTACTCAGAAATTTGAAAATCTGCTGCAGTGTTAGTGAGAGCATTGGCAGATAAAATCCCTGGCTTTTAATTGAGCCGTTCAAAGCCACGTAATAAAACTTTAAAAAAGGAAATAAATAAATGAATAAATTACCAGAGAAACCCTTAAAAGTTCAAACAGTAGGAAAAAAGATGTTTGTGAAATACAGACACATTGAAACTACAATAATTAGACTGAGTAACAGCTGAGCAAAACTGTAACACAAAACCTAAGAGGCAAAAATCATCGCATCTGACTTACATGAAAGATACTATATTTGTGAAAAGGTTTTGAAAGGGTTTTTTCCTCCTATTTTGCATATGCAAGAAAACAGAGATCTTTATGGTGCTGTGTTGGCTTTGAGATGTAGAGCTTTTGAGTTTCTCAAAGTGTTTAGGAGAAAATTATTTGAAGAGGCTCTGAAGAGAATTTTAAAATGCCCCTAAAGATGAAGTTATGTGTCCCAGGGATCCAGCTGAAGAAAATGCCTCCTAATATAGACTCTTCAAATTCATGGGTCTGGGAGCATCAAGACTAACACAATTTTCGGTTCTGTCTTTCTGCCCTTTTCTGCATAGGGCAGTGAAAGAACTGCCATCTCTCCCTTTGCATCAAGTTTATCAAGATAACAGGCCACCATGCTTATCTCCTCCAATCAGGCCATGTGTGGGAATGTAGGCTTTTGTCCAATCTTCAACCCTGGGCCAGCTCTTCTACAAAAGGTCATTGATGATAAAAGATTTTGATTTCTCTTATTCACTGTAGAACTATTTACTGCAAAATACCCCTATATTTGAAATTTAAAGAGTTATGCTTCTATAGACTTAAGAAGATAAAGCTTGGAAAAGTGATATAATTTCATTCTGAAGTCTGTTCTAGTGAGTGTTTTTTTTTTGTTTTTTTTTTAAATTTTCTATTAAAGGTTGGGGCAAAAGACACAGAGCTAAATGACAAGTAAGATAAATGTATGGTAGACTTTAGAAAATTTAGGATTTTTATTTAGGAATAACCAGGATTCATTCTGTCAGATGTCTGCTTCTTTGAAGATATTAAAGAAAGAAGACTTAATCATTTTCCTGGTAAAGCTGGAGCGCTATTTGTGCTCACTCAGAGTTAATAGTCATTCAATATTAATTTTATTTTTTGAAGCTGAGTATGTAAAACACCTGTTTATTTACAGTAATTTAGAATGATCAATTAATTTTATTTAAGTATAAATTTATCAAACTTACCTATCTATCAATAAAAACAATATGACTTTTTTGAGGAATCCAAGCTCCTCAAGAGACATGCTTGAAACTTTATGGTAGTTTGAACCTTTAAATTGCCATCTGTATGAATTTGTGAATGAATAGGTAGATGTGGGTTTTTTTGAAAGCATAGATATGTTAATAGCTGAGACAGAACTGTCTAAGGAAGTTGTGTGTTTCTACACTGCATCAAAACTAAAATCATAACGTAAATAATTTTGTTCTCTAATTAATTCGTATTTAATAAAATTACACTTATGTTAAAAAAAAACAGAAAGGATAGAATCAAAGAAACCCTGTTTTACCTAGCTAAATGGCTACAGAAATGAACATCAACAACAGAATTCTCAAGTAAGGTGGAAAATTGGAGGGAAGCAGGGTATATAAAGAATAAAACGAGTCTGGCTCAGTGGTTCAGCCTGTAATCCCGCGCCTTTCGGAGGCTGAGGTGAGTGGATTGCCTGAGCCCGCGGGGTTCGAAACCCACCTGGCAGCAAGACCTCATCTCTACAATAAATCAAAAAATCAGCCAGCGTGGCAGCGCATGCCTGTAATTCTGGTTACTTGGAGGGCTGAGGCGGAAGGATCGCCGGAGCCCAGCAGGTTGAGGCTGCGGTGGCCGGGAGCGGCCACTGCACTCCAGTCTGGGCAACAGAGTGAGACTCCAACTCAGAAAAAAAAAAAAAGAATGAAAAGAAAATTATTGTTTCAAGCTTAAGTCACTAACATATCTAGTTATTTAGTGACTCTGTCTGTGGGTCAGTCTTAAATCTAGTTGATGATCAAGAATTCATCAACAAGATTAAAGCCTTATTGTTTGACAGAACAAATAAAATATCTTATGCCATTATAAGATGTTAAATATGGCAATTAAAAAAACTCAGCTTCTTCATTGCCTGACTCTGGCAGACAATCTCTCCAAGTAGGCAACTTTATTCAATTTTGCCTGTTGAGTCACACATCTAACTTTCAGTTTTATTACTGGCATATTATCTTCTATTGTAAGCACAAAAACATTTCAAATCTCGCGTTATCACGTTCGGTTCAATCATCACACTAAAATACTAGCAGTATGCTGTCTACTACACCCATGTAACTGTTCAAAGATATTTAGCAACTGGAATTTCTTTATCAGAAAAAAAGAAAAAGTGTTTGTATTGTTTTGTCTTTAAAAACCCTTGGCAGCATCTTCCTCCAGGGTAGCTAACGAAAAATGTCATTAAAAAGCAAATTTTAAAACTTATTTCCGATATCCTTGTAAAGAAGGGAAAATGTTTTCATAAACTTGTCACTTTTTATATGATATTAGACAATTTTTTGAAAGGTATTGTCGTGTTTTAAACTGCTGCTCCATGTGTATGCAACATTCAGAGTCTGACCACATTTTAGTGGTAGCTTTTTAACTTTTTTTTTTGAGTTGGGGTCTCATACTGTCACCCAGGCAGTGGTATGATCATGGCTTACTGCTGCAGCCTTGAAATCCTGGAGTCAGGTGACCTTCACCTCAGCCTCAGGAGTGACTGGGACTACAGGCATGTACCACCAACCCTGACTAATTTTTTAAAATTTTATTTTTGTAGAAACAGGGTCTTGCTATATTTCTCAGCTGGTCTTGAACTCTTAGACTCAAGCAATCCTCTTCCCTCTGCTCCTAAAGCGCTGGAATTAAAGGCGTGAGTTACCATGTTTGACAGCAATAACTTTTTTTTTTTAATTGGAGTGCATTGGCTATAAGCTCACTACAGCCTCGGTCTTCTGAGCTCAGGCAATTCTTCCACCTCAGCCTTCCAAGTAGCTGGAACCACAAGTGTGTGCCACCACACCCAGCTAATCTCTTTTTAGTTATTGTAGAGATAAATACTGCCAAGTTGCCCAGGCTAGTCTTAAACCCTTGGGCTCAGGCAATCTTCTTGCCACTGCCTCTCAAAGTGCTGGGATTACAAACAAGAGCCACAGTACCCAGCTAGCAATAGCTTTTAAAATGAATCTAAGTCATTCAGTTTCTTCTATATGTTTCCATTTTTGAGAAGCTATTTGATGATTTATTAAAAATGGCTCAAACAATTATCAGTGCATTATTTTACATATAAACATATTGTGAATACAAGTTTCAAAATATTTTTTAAGACACAAAATATAGAATTTTGCAAATGAATGTTTAATGCTCTTTGTTATATTTATCTCCTTGAATATATTATGGGAAAAATTGGAACCTCAGTGCAAACAAGCTAGACAATCGAGAGGAAATGGATACATTCTTGGAAACATACAATCCCCAACCTTGAATAAGGGAGAAATAGAAACCCTGAAGAGACTAGTAACAAGTAGTGAGTCTGGAACAGCAATTAAAATTCTCACAACAACAACAACAAATGTCCAGAACCTGACAGACTCACAACTGAATTCTACCAGACTTTCAAAGAAAAACTGGAACCGATTTTACTGAAGCTGTTTCATAAGATTGAAAAGGAGGGAATTCTCCCTAACTCACTCTACAAAACCAGCATCACCCTAATACTAAAGCCAGGAAAAGACACAGCAAAAAAGAAAAGTATAGGCCAATATCCCTGATGAATATAGACACAAAAATATTTAACAAAATACTATCAAACTGTATTCAACAGTACATAAAGAAACAAACTCTCATGGTCAAGTGGGTTTTATCCCAGAGATGCGAAGATAGTTCAACATATACATGGAAATAAATGAAATCCACAGCATAAACATAATTAAAACAAAAATTATGTGATCATTTCAATTGACATAGAAAAAGGATTTGATAAAATCCAACATCCCTTAATGATAAAAAAAGAAACCTCAGTTAAATGGACATGGAAAGAACAGTCCTCAAAATAATAAAAAGCTATCGATGACAAATCTACCGCCAATGTCATTCTGAACACAGAAAAGTTTAACACATTCGCTCACAGAAATAGAACAAGGCAAGGATGCTCACTTTCACCACTCCTGTTCAACACAGTACTGGAAGTCCTAGCCAGAGCAATCGGGCAAGAGAGAGAATCTTTAGAGTATTCACATTGAAAAAGAAGCAATCAAACTATCTCTGTATGCTGATGATATGATCTCATATCTAGAGAATCCTAAAGGCTCTTCTAAGAGATTCCTGGACTTGATAAATAAATTATTAGCTTAAAAACAATCAACACACACAAATTAGTAGCCCTGCTATACACCAATAGCAGCCAAGCTGAGAATCAAATCAAAAACTTAATTCAATGTACAATAGCAACCAGAAAGTTAAAATACCTAGGGATATGTTTAACCAAGGAGATAAAAGGTCTCTACAAGGAGAGCTACAAAACATTGATGAAAGAAATCGACACACACACAAAAATGGAATAACATCCCATGTTCCTGCATTGGAAGAGTCATCATTGTTTAAATGACCATATAACCCAAAGTAATTTGTAGATTCAACACAATTCTTTCAAACTACTGTTGTCAATTTTCACAGAATTAGAAAAAAATAGTCCTAAAATTCATATGGAACCAAATAAGAGCCAGAATCGAGAAAGGAATTATAAGCAAAAAGAACAAAACTGGAGGCATCACATTAACTACCTTTAAATTATAATACAAAGCTATAGTATCCAAAACAACATGGCACTGGTACAGGGGCAGAGACATGAACCAACAGAACAGAATAGAGAATCCAGGAATAAATCCAAATACCTACAATCAACTGATGCTTAGCAAAGCAGACAAAAACCCACCCTGGGGAAAGGACACCTTATTCATCAAATAGTGCTGGGAAAATTGGATAGCATGAAATTTGATCCCTATCTCTCACCATATGCAAAAATTAGCTAAAGTTGAATTAAAGACTTAAATGTTAGACCTGAAGCCACAAGGTAAAATTCCTAGAAGAAAACCTAAGAAAAACTCTTCCAGATATTGATCTAGGCAAAGATTCTTATGGCTAAAACTTCCAAAGCAAATGCAACAAAACCAAAAATAAATTAGTGGGACTTTTAAATTAAACAGCTTCTGCACAGAAATAGGATAAATACTCAACAGGATAAAAAGGCAACATGCGAAATGGGAGATGCATACAAACTGACATCTGGAAAAGGACTAATAGCTGTAATCTAAAAAACCTCAATCAAATCAGCAATAAAAAAGAAAATAACCCCCATTAAAAAGTGGGCAAATGACATGAACAGAAACCTGTTTTTCTTTTCTTTTTTTTTAATTTTTATTTTAAAGGTATGGGATAAAATTCAGGGTTAGGTATACAAACACTGATTATGCAGGTACCCTTGTTGATGAGGTTTGCCCTTCCCTCCCCTAGCAGTTTCCCTCAACTGTCAATCCCTTTCTTAAAGTATTATGATCATTGTTCAAGGTCCACCTATGAGTGAGAACCTATGGCACTCTGTTCTTTGTTTCTGTAATAGATCACTGAGTGTGATCGACTCTAAATCCATCCAAGTTGCTGCAAAGTCCATATGTTTGTCCTTTTTGATGGCTGCATAATATTCCATTGTGTATATGGACCACATTTTTTTAATCCAGTCCAGCTTCAATGGGCAGCATGATTGGTTCCATGTTTTTACCATTGTAAACAGAGCTGCAACAAACATACGTGTGTAGGTATCTATTTTGTAGAATGAGTTGAGTTCCTCCAGGTTTATTCCCAATAGGGGAATAGCTGGGTCATACGGAAGAAGAGACATCTGTTAAAAGAACATATACAAATGGCCAACAAACATATGAAAAATGCTCAGTATCATTAATCATCAGAGAAATGCAAATTAAAACCACAATGAGATATTATCTTGCATCAGACAGAATGACCATTATTTTAAAAACTCAGTAACAATAGATGTTGGTGCAGATGTGGTGAAAAGGGAACACTTATACACTGTTGGTAAGAGTGCAACTTCTGTGGAAATTGCTATAGAGGGTTCTCAAAGAATTAAAAGTTGATCTACCATTCGATCCAGCAATCCCGCTACTAGGTTTCTCCTCAAAGAAACAAAAGTCCTTATACAAAAAAGTCACCCACGCTTGTATTCTTTTACAGCACAATTCACAATTGCAAAAATGTGGAATCAACCTAAATGCCCATCAACTGATCAGTGGATACGAGATATCAAAATACACACACACACACACACACACACACACACACACACACACACACACACACACACACACACACACACATCACCACCACCACCACCACCACCATCACCACCAAGGAATACTATTCAGCCATTAAAAAAAAAAAAAAAAGCCGGGCTCAGTGGCTCAGCCTGTAATCCGCGCCTTTGGGAGGCTGAGGTGAGTGGATTGCCTGAGCCCGCGGGTTCGAGACCCGCCTGGGCAGCGAGACCTCATCTCTACAATAAATCAAAAAATCAGCCGGGCTGGGTAGCGCGCGCCTGTAATTCCGGCTACTCGGAAGGCTGAGGCGGCAGGATCGCCGGAGCCCAGCAGGTCGAGGCTGCAGTGGCCGGGAGCGGCCACTGCACTCCAGTCTGGGCGACAGAGTGAGACTCCGACTCAAAAAAAAAAAAAAAAAAAAAAAAAAAGAAGAAGAAAATAATGTCTTTCGCAACAACTTGGATGGTATTGGAGAACGTCATCCTGAGTAAACTAACGCAAGAATAGAAAACCAAATACTGTGTGATCTCACTTGCAGATGGGGGCTAAACTTCGGTGTTTTCGTGTAACCAAAAGCTATTTTTTTTTTTTTTTTGAGTTGGAGTCTCACTCTGTCGCCCAGACTGGAGTGCAGTGGCCGCTCCCAGCCACTGCAGCCTCGACCTGCTGGGCTCCGGCGATCCTTCCGCCTCAGCTTCCGAGTAGCCGGAATTACAGGCATGCGCTACACGCCGGCTGATTTTTGATTTATTGTAGAGATGAGGTCTCGCTGCCCAGGCGGGTCTCGAACCCGCGGGCTCAGGCAATCCACTCACCTCAGCCTCCCAAAGGCGCGGGATTACAGGCTGAGCCACCGAGCCCGGCTCCCAAAAGCTATTTAAATTCCCTAAAATGATTGAGATAAAATAAATAAATTGGCAAGACATAAAAAACGGATATACGGACAACTCATAATCGTAAATAATTAACACGTTACTGATCAAGTTTTTCTAGCCATCTAGATGATACGATAGGTGCACTTTTATTTTTCTCGTTTAAATTAGGAAATATTCCAGGTCCTTTGAGTAATCCCAGAGCTCTATAGAACACAGTTTGTAAACCGGTCTAGGTGAAATTTCAAAGGCTTTTGCATTTAAAAGCACCAGAGCACGTAAATATCTACAGCTACACTGATATGTTTCTTTTTAAATTTTTTTTAATGAGACAGAATAGCTGCACACACTGAAATGTTTCTATTCAGTAAATATTTTAAATGTGATATGAATCCCTGAAGGGTTAAAATAAATGAAGTCATTCTACGAGCAGGCAGAATATACTGATTTTGAGAAAGATAACAAGAACAGTCGTCTGAGGATTGGCAACGCTGGATACTAAATAAATTGTGAAACTAACTATAATGTTGGAAAGATCACATTAAACCAGCATAACCCCAAAGTTAGTGTAGTCTAAGTTATTAACACAGGGAAACGTTATCAGCCCACCTACAGCAAACCTCATGGCCTGTAGTTACAAGATTTCCCTGTGGAAAGAAGGCAATACTCACTTTATTTTCACATGGGCAGAAACAATAGAGAAAAGATCAACAATCTTTTATTCCCAGGGGCAGAAGGAGCCTATTGATTACAATAGATAAATTAAACTGTTAGTAGTTCTTTTGTATGATTTGGTTGGCCATATCAGTATAAAATGTAAAAAAAAAAAAAAAAAAACAAAAAATTCCAAAGTACTGATATATGCTAGTGATTGTACTTGCTCTAAAACCCAAGAAAAATAACAGAAAATAATCTCTGCTATAAATGAGAGTGGCATTTGTATTTCAAGGTTTTATTAGTCTTAGATTTATGTGTGGTAATTCGAATGTATAGAATTTACGACCAACTGGTTTTCACTGCAGGATCTGTCTGTCAGATGCACCATCAATCTGTTTTTATATGGAGTGTTATAGTTTCTAATGTTCTATGATCTAAACTGTTATAATCCAACCTGTTCAGTTGTTCTTATGTGAAAAAAGTCTTCATTTCCAAATGAGAAAATTGATTGGTTTTATGAAAGGGGAATAAGTAAAGTAATAATAAAAAAAAAACTTGATGTATAGGGTCCTTTAAAATGAATTATGTCAGAAATAAAGATTGGAAAGTATATGCATGCTATTTCCTCTGCCTTGAATCTCTTTCTGGGTAATCTTGGTTAGCACATCTGACTAAAATGTAAGGCACAGATTAAAAACAAGCTCCTCGATGAATTTTCCTGACATACACTAGGCAAAGTCAAGCACTTTTTTTTCTTTCTTTTACATAAATTCAGCTTGAGCTCAAATGGAGTTCAGACATTTCTCGTAGTATTCAAGGAAGTCTTGAGTGTGGACTGAAAGAGCAAGTTTTGTTGGAGCATTTCAGGAAGCGTATCAGCTTCCTAGGGCTGCCTTAACAATGCACCACAAACTAGGTGGCTTAGAACAACAGAAATTCATTCTCTCACAGTTCTGGAGGCTAGAAGTCCACAGTCAAGGTGTCAGCAGGGCCGTGTGCCCTGTGAGACTTGGGGTGGAGTCATGACTAGCCTGGCAGTGGCCAGCAATGCTTGATAGTTTTTGCTTGAGATTGTAAGGACCAAGAGAAAACTTTCCTTTGTCCTCTGAAGGTTCACTGAGAACCAGCTGACAAAGGCATATCGACAGGAGAAAAGGCAAACAGATTCATTAACATTCATGGAGAAGGGAGAGTGGGAGAGTATGGATTACCCCACCATGCAACAGGATACAGATCCTTGCCTATACTTCTTTTCAGGAGAAAGAGAGATGGGGAAATAGGTGGATGGTTTTGGGGGGAATAGTAAATAATGCTTTGGAAATGAATAAACTTGAGGAACATACAGTGGCCTAGGAAAAAGTCTGTTGGACCTGACAGACAATGGTTTGTGACAAAAGTCTGCCCTGGTGTGTTGACAGACCTCCGTCTTTCTTTCTGCGATATGAGTTCATTTAATGAAAACCCAGGGAAAGAACCAGAGGTTTTCTGCCCCCAAATCTGCATCCGTCTTCTGTCACATGGTATTCTCACTGTACTTTTCTTCCTTGTCATACAGTGAGCTCTTCCTTTGTCTTCGAGTCATCTTGTTTTAAGCACAGCAGTCATATTGGATTAAGGGCTTACCTTATCTCAGTATGATCTCACCTTCACTAATTATATCAGCAATGACCTTATTTCCAAATAGAGTTGTGTTCTGAGGTACTGGGGGTTAGGACTTCGACCTATCTTTGAGGGGAGGTGAAATTCCAGCCATAATAGGAAGAGAAGGAAAGATACATTTTGTTGAAACGTCTGGGTCAAAATCTAGAAGGGAAGAATAGCTTGCTGTCAGTCCCATGTGGCTTGGCATTTGTTTCTAGTCCTGTGAGGAGGACACCTGCGGGTAGACAAGGAAGAGGCAATTAGCATCAGGATGTGTCATTGGGGATACAGGTATGGATGTGAGTCTGGGAAGACAAAGATGGCTGGAGTTTTCAGGTCATTTCACAGAAGAGGAGAAAGCAGAGTGAAGAGAACACTCTAGACATCTGCAGATGGTCGCCTTGAGTTGTCAGTTGAATATTGACCAGCTCAGGTGTCTATAGAACCACCTGGAATGTTTGTAGGTAAGAGTGCACCACAAAAAATATTAGAGGTCATCCTTTAGGCAGAAGGAAAATGCTAACACCCAGAAATATGGCTCTATAGGAAGGAATAAAGAGCTCTGGAAGTGATAGCTACATGGGCAAACATTTAAGACTTCAAAATTATTGTTCAGGTCTCTTTAAAAGATAATTGACTGTGTAAACATCATAACAATGTGTACTACTTTTTGGAAAAAATAAAAGGATTCAATAAGGACTCTGCTTTTGAAGTGGGCATCCCTGAGAAGCTGGAGGAATTATTGATCATGAAAAGTAGATAACTCTTAACCTAGGGGGTGTCAGCTGTGCATTCTGGTAGTGGAATCTGTCTTTATATTGAAGGCCCGATGGGCTGTCCTGAGGTTGCCTCTTGCAGAATAGACTTACAACATCTGTCAGAGGTTTTTAATTCTCTTTCAACACCAAAATATGCCCAGAGAGCACTTTTGGGTAGCTTTAAACATTAGAGAGTACTTCTCTCATGTAAAGTAGATTCTAGCTGTTTACTGATAGAAGATCTTGTGGAAAGATGCTTAGGAAGAATAATTTCTAAAGGGCATGGAGGATAATGAACTCAACGATAAGCTTTATGAACATTTATCTCAATAACTAAATATAAATTTGATAGAAATAGCATACATATGATACTATATATATATAGTACCCTAAAAGAACAGAAAATACATCAGGAACATTGAATTTCAAGTCTATTTGAATTTTGTGGCAACTAATATAAACATAATGCCAAATATTTTTATCAGAACAGATGTGTGTTTTGTGAAATCAAT
Source organism: Cephalopachus bancanus (assembly GCA_027257055.1). Taxonomy (NCBI): domain Eukaryota; kingdom Metazoa; phylum Chordata; class Mammalia; order Primates; family Tarsiidae; genus Cephalopachus; species Cephalopachus bancanus. The sequence continues at coordinate 2,589,363 of JAPVLO010000384.1, read as the reverse complement.
AGCCTTTGTTAAAAAATCTTTCAAAAAGAAGACAGGAAGGAGAAATAGGAGTGGAAGAAGAGAAGAAGGAGGAGAGAGAGAAAGGGGAGGAAGAGGAAGAGAGGGTGAAATTATGAAAGATCAAGAGTTCTGAGAGTTTCTTCAATAGAAGCTCTTATTGTATGGCTAAGAGAATTTTTATAACAGAAGCCTCTGTCATATTGCCGGAGTCACATATTCTGTTTATGATGTTGACTTTTCATTAGAAGTTTTTTACTGTAGGGAATTAAACTATCTCTATGTCCTTTCTTATTTTCTGATTCTGTTTGGGAACACCGATGACAATTCCATAATAGTCCAGGTATAGTGGTGAGCATAGCTGCCTTCCAATGTAAAACACATCCATTAGATTTAGGAATATGTAACATGTATTTCTGAGATTAATCCTGATTTTATTGTGGCAGAGAGGGATTAAAAACAGTTAAAATTATTCCTTGTAAAAATCAACCTGCTGCATAGTATTCCGCTGTGTATACGTACCACACTTTTTTTTATTCAGTCTTCTTTTGATGGGCAGCATGGATGGTTCCATGTTCTTGCTATTATGAACAATGCTGCGATAAACATACGTGTGCAGGTATCTTTTTCATAGAATGACCTGAGTTCTTCCGGGTATATTCCCAGTAGGGGGATCACGGGTCATGTGGAAGGTCGATTTTTAGAACTAAATCATGAACTTCGCAGCAACCTGGATGGAATTAGAGCTTAAAATACTGAGTGATCTCTCACAGAAACAAAAAGCTGAGTATCACAGGTTCTCACTCATAAGTGGACCTTGAACAACTACCGTATTACTATAAGGGAAGAATTGAAAGTGGTGGAAAACTGCGGGGAGGGGGGTGAAGGGGTGGGGAGGTGGGATTGACAGTAGTTGATATCTGCCTGGGGGGGGCACACCTCATCGATAAGGGTACCTGCATGGTGAATATTTGTATACCTAACCCTGAATTGTACCCCATAATTCTAAATAAAAATTAAGAGAGGGAATATATATATATATATATATATATATACACACACACACACAAACATATATACATATATTTGTGAACTTAGAGAAATAAAAAAAGTTAGATGCATTAAGAAAAATCAACCTGTAAGCTCCACAACCTGCTAGACATGGGACTTGAGGAAACCAAATAGCCAAAGGTCACTTTCCTGGAAATGCAAGATAGTAATCCATTCACAACCTTGCCCTGCTGTTTGTGAAGTTATCAGTTTACAACCTCTGCTTGTCATACATACCCTGGAGACCATTTGTTCTTTGAAAATCTGGTTTTGCTAAATACCACCTTGCAAATTCCAAAGAAAAATGTATAGCCATACAACCCGACCCCCTCCCTGACCTAAACTAACAGATAAAACCCCTTTCCTCTTTCCCCGGGTGGCTCAGCCTTGGAGCGTTAGCTCGCTGAGTCGCGCTGACGCTAATAAACCGCTACTTCCTAAGATAGCCTTGGTGTCAAGGTCTCTCTGCTTTCCTACAACATTATCAGTCTTTAGGCATAGGATGGTACTGTATTTGGGGAGTGTAAATATCAGGGGGTATGGAGCAGTCAGTGAGGCTGGCAGAGAAGCGAGAGTCAGTACAAGGGCAGTTGAACACATGGTTTCCTTGGCTCACGATTTGCTCTTTGGCATTCCCATCAGTGTGCTAAGTGAAGTGGAAACGAAGGAATAAAAATATTGCCACTTTATGGAATGTCAATTTTGTTTGAAACCTGGTAAGGTGACGTCTTGAGGGTAAAGAGTTTAACATTCTAACTCACGTGATTATGTGACGGAGTGGCATGTATGGGAAAACATGAGAGTTTATGTACACTGGAATCTGGCAGCATACTATAAAGATGTGCTGTGGTACTTGTGTCTTCCTCTTTGTTTCCTATGGTACTGTTGAGAGAGAGACATTTGGAAGTTTGTCGTAGGTGTAACAGGCTCAAGGTTAAAGAGAAAGGGTCTAAATTTGCATCTTTAGTATAATACTATTACTACCTGTCCTGTGTGGCTTTCAAGGGAATTGCTGGGCTGAGAGATTCTTAAGTAGCTGCAATTTATAAACATTAAAAATCCTGAAATGCAAAGAAAAACCTAAGGGCAGGGGTAGTGATAAAGTCAGAAGAAACATTCTGAAGGATGATGAGTAGTCCTCAGACGCAGGGAAAAGATTGAGCTCTTTTCTATTAGATTTCTTCCTTGTCACTTAGCGCTTAGCTGGATGTGTCTCTTGACCTGGGCTTCTGAGATGCTAGAGTCTTATCCAGGTTTCCTGAATACTTTCCAGTGCAAAAGTTAATTTCCTTTTGACTATCTTCTTAATTCTTAGAACTTCCTTCTTTACCTGTCTCTTCTTCTCTAAGTTTCCCATCTCAACTGTGATCGTTGAACTTGACCTACAGGGCTAACTTCACAGAAACAAAAGGGCTTAAACCTCAAACCTCTTCCATGCTTCTAGACTCATGTCCTGCCTCTAGGCTGTGCTGTTCTCCTGTAAGCTAGGGTCTGTTTCCCGAACAGGCCGAGATCTCGTGCTTTTGCTTGGTAATATCCTTTCCCAAATTATATTATTGGCAAATTCCCACTGGACCCTCAGGGTGGGTGTTGTTTCTTCTATGAAGCGTTTTCTGCCCCACTTACACAGAGTGAGGTGAACCCCCTTTTGTTATAATACATGCATTATAATATCATGCTATTCTATTTTAGAAGTATTCTATTGAGATATAATTGACATACAATAAAATGCACAGATCTCATATGCAAAGTTTAAAATGTCTTGGTGACAGATGTATGCATCTGCTTAACTACCACTTGTATCTTAATTTGGATCATGCCTGTTCACCACTACATTTTCTCCGTGCCCTCTTTGCAGGTAATCCCTTCCCCCATACACATGGCGTGAAACGCTTTTCTGACTTGTGTCGCCATACCGTGATTTTGCCTGTTCTAAAACTTCTGTAAATGCCACCCTAGATCATGTCTCCTTCATGTCTGACTTTTTTAATCAACAAAATGTTTTAAAAGTTCTTACCTGTTGTCTTATTCTTTCTTTACTTAGAAATACTCTATTGAATACGTATACCATAATTTATTCATTCACCCTATGTGTATTTTAATTTCTTTTAGATTTCTGGATACTATGAGTAATGCTGCCATGAACATTCTTGTGCAGGACTTTTTGTAAACTCACATTTTTGTCGATGGTGAACAAATAACCAGTAGTAGAACTAGTGAGTCAAAGGGCAGGTGTATGCTTACTTTTATTAAAAATTCTCAATTATTTTCCAAAACATTTTAACTTCTATCAGTAATGTATGGAAGTCTTTTTCTCGATATCCTTGCCAATGCTTAGCGTTGTCATTTTTATATATGTTTTTAAAGCTTCACTTATTTAAGATATAAAATTTGACCAGCTTTGACATTTGTACACACTACACATTACCATAGTGAAGAAATAAACACATCCCTCGTCTTCAAAATTTCCTTGTGCCCTTTTGTCATCCTGTCCCCTGACCCTCACCTTTTTCGCTCCAATCCTCGACAACCATTGATAGGCTTTCTGTTGCTGTGGCATTAGTTTGCATTTTGCAGAGTCTTGTATAAATAGAATCATAGAGTATATGTACATAGTTTCGCATGATTTCTGCCACTCAGCAGAATTATTCTGAGATTTTTCTGTGTTGTGGCTTATTTAAATATCTCCTTCTTTTTTCATGCTGAGAATTATTTCATTATGTATACTTTCATAATAAATAATTACATAAAATTTTCTTTTATATACATATAATGAAATAATTCTCAGCAAGAAAAAGGAAGAAGATATTTAGATATGTATATATGCAATATCTTGGTTTAACCATTTACCTGTCATTACACATTTTGTTTCCAGTTATTCAATCTTTAAATAAAGCTAAAATGAGTATTTGTCCATTTTTTAATGTAAGCATGCTTTATTTTCTTTTGAATGCATAAGAGAATGGACGCATGCTTTCTTTTCTGTCCCTCCCAACTATCAACATTTCATTCACATCAAAATAGCACGTTCGTTACAGTCAGCAAACCTACATGTACACCTTATTATCCCTAAAGTTCATAGTTTACTTTACCTTTCATTTATGGTGTTGTATAATGTGTGAGTCTTGACAAATACATAATGACATGTATCCACCCTCATAGTATCATACAGAAATGTGGCACTGGCTTAAATATCTTCTGTGCGCTACCTATTCATCCCTCCTATCTGCCTAACCCTTGGCAACATGGATCTTTCTACTTACTGTCTCCATAATTCTCCATTTTCCAGAATGTCGTATACTTGGAATCATACAGTATTTAGGCTTTTCAGATTTGATTATCTTACATAGGAATAAGTATTTAAGGTTCCTCCATATCTTTTCAAGGCTTGATAGTGCGCTCTCTCTCTCTCTCTCTCTCTCTCATTTAGTGCCGAAAAATATTCCATTTTCTGGCTGTGACACAGTTCACCCATTCACATCCTGAAGGACACCTGGTTGCTTGCAAGCTTTGGCAATTGTGAATCAAGCTGTTGTAAATGTGGGTTGCAGGTTTTTGTGTGAACACAAGTTTTTATCGCCTTTGAGTAATACTAATGAGTGAGATTGCTAGATTATAGGTTGCTCATATTTTTAGTTTTGCAAGAAACTGTCAAACCATCTTTAAAATAGCTGTACCATTTTGCATTCTCTCCAATGGTGAATGAGAGTTGCTATTGCTCCAAATTCATGCCAGCATTTTGTGTTGCCAGTGTTTTGGATTTTGGCCATTCTAATAGGTGTTATGATCTCTCATTGTTGTTTTAATTTGCATTTCCCTTTAGACATATAGAATGTGGAATACATTTTCCTACACTTATTTGCCATCTGTATATCTTCTTTAATGAGGTGTTTGTTCAGGTCTTGGGTTCATTTTTAAAATTGCATTGCTTTTTTATTGATGAGCTCCGATTTTTTTTCATGTGTGTGTATATTTTGGACAACAGTTCTTCGTCAGATGCATCTTTTGCAAATACTTCCTTCCGGTATGTGACTCGGGATCTTGACATACTTGGTTTTTAGAACTTCGTTTTTAAAACTTTTGATAGGCAATTGATCTTATCATCCAAAATCTTGGTAGATTGTCTAGGATTTGTAATCATGTTTCTGCAAATAAAGACAGATTTACTGCATGCTTTTTTCTTCCTTCGTCTCTCTGTCACTCTTTCCATCCTTCCTGTCTCTCTCTTTTTATTCCTTTCTTTCCTTTCTTCACTTGCTTCCCACTTTCCTGTTTTCTTACGGTCTTTCCTCACTCTCCTTTTCTCTCCCTTCTCCCTCCTTTCTCTCTTTTGTTCTTTCCTTCTGACTTTCTTGCTTTTTCCCTGCTATTCTTTCTGTTTTGCTGTTGTTTTCTCATGATTGCACTAGCTAGAACTGCCATAAAATTTTGAACAGAAGTGGTGATAGCAGATGTTCTTAACTTGTGCCAAACTGTAGGTGGCAAAAAGTAAGTCTTCCTGCATTAAGTGTGGTATCATCTGTGGGTTTTTTGTAGAACTCTTTATTAAGTTAAAGGAGTTTCCCTTTACTTCTGTTTGGTGCAGGTGTTTTATAGATGGGTGTTGGATAACATCAAATGCTTTGCTTGCATAAATTTAGATGCTAATATAGTGAACTACACCAACTGATTTCTGAGTGATACACTAACCTTGCATTTTTTAGTCAAATCCCACTTGTAATATCATGTTATTATAGTGTTGGACTTGCTTTGTTAATATTTTGTTTAAAATTCTTTGCATTTATGCTTATGACTATTGAATACAGTCTATAGTTTTTATCTATCTATCTATCTATCTACCTACCTACTTCCCTGCAATATCTTTGCCTGATTTTACTATTACGTCTATGCTGGTCTCATGAGTTAGATGGTACACTTTCTTCAGTTTTGTGAAGGGTTTATGCATATTCATACTTCTCCCTTAAATGATGGTGAAATGCAAATTAATACAGAGCTTTCTTTGAAGGAAGATTTTTATGTTTTTAACAGCTAATTTTATTTTTTTTAAGATAGAGGGTTATTTGGATTATTTCTTTACACATTAACTGTGTCTTTAAAATAATTACTTCTTCATTTAAGTTATCTAATTTGTTGTCTTAAAGATTTGTAAATTGTTCTTATCTTTTTAATATTAGTAGCATCAGCAGTGCTACCTTTCTGATTCCTAATATTGGCAGATTATGTTTTCTCTCTTTTTCTGATCAGTCTGGTTAGAGATTGGTCAATTGCATTGATCTCTTTTTTTGAAAAAGCAGCTTTTAGCAAACAATACATTATGTGGATGCTCCCAAACCCAAATATGAGGATCACATAAAAGTACAAAACTCTGAGCAGGTGGTAAGAGAATGGGACTTTCATAACTGCAGTTTCCTTCTCCTCAATCTGTCTAGCACCAAACACCCAGAAAATTTCTCCCAGTTCAGTTTCTACACTGGGAAAATAAGATGGAAGAGGAAATTCAGCTTCCCACCATTCTGGGTTCTCTGTAAAGAGATCTGTCCCTGTACCAGCCCATAAAACATATCTGGATTTTCTGAAGTCAGAAATATCCCTGTTGATAGTCAAAGTCAAAGGGGATGGGTGGGATTACTATCTCTTGCCCTGGAAACTGCTCTGTAATCCTGTCAAACCAGAATGGCTATACAACAGCACCACGAGGTCGTACAGGTTCATTCAACAAGTCCTCCAGGCAGGAATCCCTAGCCAATCTTCCACACTACTAGGAAATCCCCTTTGGAATCTCTTTCATTTGGGAATGATGACACTTTGGTTGTTTACTAGAATGAGGCAAAACTGGGCTTGAGGTGCCATCTAGCGCTGAAAAGCAGGCAGAGACCTAGCAGAAAAAGCAAGAAAATCAACAGGCAAATTACAAAGAATCTTTTAAAAATTTTTTCAATAAAAAGCGAAACAAACTAGACAGAGACGACTAGAAAAATAACTAATCCTTCTACACAACAAAGGACACAATCAGCAAAATGAAGAAACAGCTCATAGAATGGGAGAAAAATATCTTCAAACTATTAATCTGACAAGGGATTAATAACCAGAATATATTTCTATGTATACATAGAAATACATATACATTCTATATATACATAGAAATACATCCACAAGAAATAACAGCAGAGATAAAACAAGGAGTCAGTGACTGACACTCATGAGATAATGATATGTGAACCTTTTTACCAAAAATTCAAAATAACAATTTTAAGAAACTCGGGAATTTCCAAAAATAACACAAAAAAGCAATTCAGAAATGTATCTGAAAAATTTAATGAAGCAATTGAAATAATTAAATCAAATCAAAATATGTTAAAGATTTAATTACATATAAGACCTGAAACTATAAAATTACTGGAAGAAAGCACTGGGAAAAACACTCTAGGACATTGGTCTGGACAGAGTTTGTGTGTGTGTGTGTGTGTGTGTGTGTGTGTGTGTGTGTGTGTAAGATTTCAAAAGTACAATAAAAGCAAAACAATAAGATTACATCAAGTTTAAAGACTTCTACACAACAAAGGACACAATCAACAAAATGAAGAAGCAATCCATGGAATGGGAGAAAATATCTGACAAGGGATTAATAACCAGAATATATTAGGAACACAACTCAATAGTAATAATAGCAACAATAATCAAATAACCCAATTTAAAAATAGGCAAACCATCTGAATTGAAAACACAGGTTGACAGGATGTAGTGGCTCATGCCTGTAACTCCAGAACTTTGGGAGGCCAGGGTTGGAGAATTGTTTGAGCCCAGGAGTTTGAGACCAACCCCAGCAACATAGCAAGACCTCATCTCTGCACAAAATTTAAAAAACATATTAGCCAGGAAATGGCATGTGCCTGTAGTTCCAGCTACTCAGGAAACTGAGGCAGAAGGATCACCTGTGCCAGGAGGTTGAGGCTGCAGTGAACTGTGATTGTGCCACTGTACTCCACTCTAGCCTGGCCCACAGAGTGAAACTCTGACTTAAAAGAAATAAAGAAAACAGTTGATTTGTCAACAACAACAACAAAATAGAACCACTATATGACCCAGCAATTTCAATATACCAAGTAAAGGAAATCAATATATCAAAGAGCTATCTGCATTCTCATGTTTATTACAGCACAATTCATAATAGCCAAAATATGGAATCAATTAAAGTGCCGCTCAGTGGATGAACAGATAAGGAAAATATTATATACATATAAAATATTATATATATAAATAAAATATATATAAATACACACACACAATGGAATATTATTCAGTCATCAAAAACAATGAAATCCTGTCATTTTCTGGAACATGGAAGGAACTGGAGGTCATTATGCTGAGTGAAATAAAGCAAGCTCAGACAGACATTTAGCACATGTTCTCAAACACTTGAGAACAAGAAAAGGGTATCTCGTGAAGACAGAGATTGGATTGTTGGATCCCAGAGGCATGGAAAGGTAGGGTGGAGAATGATAAAGAGAAGTTGATTAATATATATACTGTTTGATAGAAGAAATAAAGCCTAGTGTTTTATAGATCAGCAGAGTGACTATAGTGTATAATGATTGAATAGCTAGAAGATAATAATTTGAATATTTCTAGCATAAAGAAAATACAAACACTTAAGGTGATGTATATCCCTATGACATGGATTTGACTTTCAAAAATTATATGAATGTATTAAATAATCAAATGTACCCTGATAATTAAAAATAAAAACAAAAATAAAGAGTTTTTTAATGTTCTCTGTTGTTTTTCTGGTTTTGATTGGTTTTTCACTCTGATCTTTATTTTTATTCTTCTGCTTACTTTGAATTTTGTTTTTTTTTTCTTTAATGAAGTGATTTCCAACTTTTCTTCTGAGTGTTAACATGGTAAATCTTTTTTGTCCATTTACTTCTAATTTATGTGTGCCTTAATATTTAGAGTTGATTTCTTATGGGCAATCTACAGTTCGTTTATATGATTTGACTAGACTGGTCCAAGCAGTTACCAACACACAGTTTAGTAGGTGGTTGGTTATTTTGCTTCTGGGGGTGAGTAGGCAAAGAACAGAGACTAACAAATGAAGTCACAAAAATTTTCTTGTTTCCCAATTTAAGGGGGGCAGGAATCACAGGGAAGTTTAAACCTCTGAAGTCCTTTTAAGATGAAATTTTTAATTTTTGAGTATTCTCCATTCTTTCTTTGAGTATTAAACTGATTGGTAGTCACATCGTCATGTGCGATCAGAGATTAACAATTTGTAGTATGAAATAGTAGTAAGGACAAACTAAATTTCAAAAAAATCTAACGAGTATTACATTCAGTTTTCAGATCATTTACATGACAACAGATTGGGATTCATTCATTCTTATTTATTTATTTATTTTTGCATGCACAATAATAAAAAGTATAGCTATACATAAAATGTATAGATATATATAAAATGCATATATTGTATATTAGAGATTGCGGATGATGTAGTGTAAAGTCGACAAAAAAAGATTTAGTTTTCTCTAGTAAGTTATTATACTACTCATGGATCATTCAGAAGTTTGAAGTCTTGGTTTTTGACTTCCTTTCTCTCTTTCTTTCTTCATAAGTCAAAGTCTCACTCTGTCACCCAGGCTGCAGTACAGTGGCACAATTACAGCTTCCACAAGCCTCCATCTCCCGGGGTCAGGCGATCCTTTTGGCTCAGCCTTCCAAGTAGTTGGGACTACAGGTGCACAACACCACGCCCAGCTAATTAATTAATTTATTTATTTCAGAGACAAGATCTTACTATGTTGTCCAGGCTGGTCTTGCACTCCTGGGCTCAGATCATGCTCTCACCTCAGCTTCCCAAAGTTGCTGGGATTATAGATGTGAACCAATAAGCCCAGCTGGTTTTTGATTTTCTTTGGGTAAATTTATTTCAGTTTTGTCATTAGGTCTGTGACAAATTTCTAAGTTCTGGAACATATTTCTTCATCTTAAGCCATGGTTCTTCTGAAGTTTGAATAAGAAGTGTGAGTTATTCTAATGAAGATGCTCCTCAATTTACAATGCAGTTACATCCTGATAAAAATCCATCATAAATTGAAAATGCTGTCAACTAAAAAGTGTGTAATACACATAACCAACCAAACACCATAGTCTAGCCTAGCTGAAATGTGCTCAGAACACTTACATTAGCCTACAGTTGGGCAAAATCTTCTGACATCAAGCTTATTTTACAATAAAATTATTAAAAAGTGTGTTTGAGTAAAGACTGAAAATTCAGATTAGGGTATCTCTGAGTGCATATCACTTTTGCAGCATTGTCTAGTGGAAAACTTCAAATCCAACCATCATGAGTCAGGAACCACTCGTATGTTGAAATGTGAACCCTAAACGTTGTCTCTTTTGCAGCAGGTAGTGAAATCTCTTCAAACTGATTTCAGTCTTCCAGCTCTCATTTGCTTCTGGAGCTCCTGTAGTCTCCTATTCACATGCACAGGTTGCAAACAACCATCCAATGATGGAAGAAAATATGTATGTAGATTCTGAGCTCTCTCTTCTGTGGTCCCCCTCTGAGTTTTTCTTCTTCAATTCGCAGCTCAAAAACTTTAACTTACGTATCTTCAGGCCAACTGTTATGACCAGAGTGTGAAAAGGTAGATTGCCATTATGCAGAGAATTTAATTAAGAGTCCTTTATTTATGCTGGCAACCGAGAGCAGACTATTGTCCTAAAGGGCTCTTGGCCCCGAGTGAAGCAGGCAGTGGGCTTATAAAGGCAAAAACCACAAGGATACATAGCAATTTAGCAACCATAGCAACCATAAACTAGCAACTTAGCAACCAAAATGGGAACTTTTGATTGTTAAAGAGTTTTGATTAACTTTATGTCTCAGGCACAGCCAGTGACTGGAACAATTAGGGCAGTTACATGGAGACAAGGTGGAAGGACTATTATACAATGGAGTTACCTTGGTTAGGTCACTAGCGAAATATAGTCTTATAATGTAAGAATGTAGCAATGGAGTTCTGCAAAGCGTAGCATTTGAGTTTAGTTAACAAAACATACAATTACATGGAACTTGTGGCTAGGGAGTTTCCAAACTGTCAGGAGAAACAGTTTATGGGAAACAGGAATGTGAATCTGTGAGTACAAGAAACTTATTTCAGTCACACATGGGGTAGGGGGGCTATATCTGGGTAACAAGCAGCTAAGATGAATGATTTTTAGCAAAAATGCAGTTACTTATATTAAGCAAGCTATTACAGGCTATTATAAGTTTTACAGACATTTCACAACATTGTGTCTGTGTGCTTAGGTCTGGATCATATCATGTGGATGGAGAAAGGTCCTTAGGGGTAGATAATATAATCCATCTTGAACACAGCATGACTCCCTTCTTTCAAGGGCGGACTTCCCACAGATATCCCTGATTTCTGTTCCCCTACACTTTTATCAATAATTCTCCTTGTTATATCAAGAGTTAATATTTGGCATAAGCAGAATTCATATGATGCATGCTTCTCCACCACTACCAGGCTCAATAGTGTTTTATTTCTTTTTCTGAACACCTTGAGTGGCAAGGTCTTCTCTTATTTATTTTTGTCTTAGGGTGCTCCTGATATATAATTGGTGCTCAGTAAATATGTGTTCAATGAATTGCTATGACATTTTTGACCAGTTACCGTGAAATAGGGCATTCTAAAGGCCAAAGTAATCTAACAAGACTTATGGAAGAAATTTCCAAAACACTGAAAGATGCATTTTTGCTTTGATATTTGTCACATTGTGTTTGAGATAAAACACCTGGGTGTACATTAGTGCCAACTACAAATTTAACATGCTGAGGAAAGAAACCCATATCTGCAGCAACACACTTCTCTTCTATTTTTTCTTTCAGAATACATGAAATTCTATTTATAGGAAGTCAGAATTTCCCAACAGCTACCAGAAAACAAAATCTGAAGGTCCACAGCAATGAAGATGTAGTGATAATTGTATTTTCATGTAGGTAAAACTCTTTTTCTTATTTGTATGCAAAAAGCAGTAGATTCCAAACACGCTTAATTTAAATGATCATTCTTATAGAGTGCCTTCTTTGAATGGCTGCTACATTTTGTCATCTTCACAGAAATTGCCCAAAGTGAAGCACATAATCCTTCATGCCCTGGTCCATAGCATACAGTATTTTATCTAGTCTTGTTTTGCCACATTTTCCTGTTCTGCATAGTAGAAAGAATGCAATATAAGTCAGGATTTGCACATGCAGGGAAAAAGATTAATTTTGTGGGGGAAGAATTCAAGGGCTTTTATGGCTCTCATCAATCACTATTGTCTCCTGCTGATACCTGAGAGTGAAAAAGAAACTCGATAATATATATGACACTAGGTGAGATACATTTTTTGTGTGTCACTATCAAGACAGTGAACTTGCAATATAAATGTTGTTGGGGTAAGTTCAGTATAGGCCTCATTTAACTATTTCCAAAGGAAGGAATTAAAGTAGCAAAAATGGATAAAGAAAGCAAAAAATAAAACAAAAACAAAGCACAACAAAAAAACAAAACCCAATCAAACAAAACAAACAAAAAACTCCTTCTTTTAGAAAACATTTGTCAAAGAAAATATACCTTTTGGATATATTTCTCTAATCAATTGCTAGAAAAGAATAACGTATGTGTCAACAAGATTGAATACAAACCACAACCACAAATACTGCCTGTTGTATATAATCAATTGTGTCTTCCAATACAGAGTTTTCACAGAATTTCACTTTCTGTTCTCTCTAAGAAATGGAAGATAAGAACTAAAAGTCATGCTCTCCCTTTGAAGAAGTATCTGCTGCTTGCCTTGGTTGAAGGAATTATTACAAATAAATTTATCGTGCTAGTGGATATGAGAACCCAGCTGAATTTGATATTCAAATTAAAATATTTAAATTTGATCAGGGCAGAAAAGAGATACACATTTTAATTTTATTTTTGCTAACAATCTAGCACTTTTGTTTATTTTATTCAAACTAACATTTATTGAGTACCATGCTAGCCATCTTCAATGCTAAAAAGATAAGTAAAACCCAGTTTCTCACATTAGACTAAATTCTACACCAGCTAGAAAGCAAGTCAGAGACTATTAAGTGCCATAAGAAATATACTTATAGGTTGGGCTTGATGGCTCAGCCTGTAATCCCGTGCTTTGGGAGGCCAAGGTGAGTGGATTGCCTGAGCCCATGGATTCGAGACCCACCTGGGGAACTTGGTGAGACCTCATCTGTACAATAAATCAAAAAATCAGCCAGGCGTAGTGGTGTACGCCTGTAGTTCCAGCTACTTGGAAGGCTGAGGCGGAAGGATTGCTGGAGCCCAGCAGGTCGAGGCTGCAGTGGCCAGGAGTGGCCACTGCACTCCAGTCTGGGAGACAGAGTGAGACTCCAACTCAAAAAAAAAAAGAAAAGAAAAGAAATATACTTATAAAATCCTATGTATGTTTTAAAGAGGAAGAGCTCAAATCCAGATAGAAAACAGACTTCATCAAGGACATAAACTTTGGAATAAAACATGAGGAAAGGAGATATTAGATTTACTTTATGGGAAGAGAAGAAATAGATTCAAGAAAAAACAAAACAAAACAAAAAAACCCAGCAGACTGGTGGGTACTGATAAAGAAAAAACATTCAATGACATCTTTTAAGAAGCATGGAATGGAAGACTTTCACTCAGGACCATCACAGATGGCCTAGGACTGCTGCTGTGGGATTTTAATTCAACCTGAGCAAGTGGGAATTTATAGGTAGGGAGAAGAGGATGGCGTCCATTGATGAAAAATTACTTAGAGGAAACATCAAGAGTAAGGGGAATTCTGGCTAAATTGTCCTAATGGGATTCTTTCTGAAGACAGATCAGGGTGATCAGTCATCACCTGGGGGATGATGGAGGATGGGAAACCAGATCAGGTCTTGGGAGTGATCAGATATCAAGGGTGGAGTGTTTTTGCTAAGTTGACCTAGCAGACTTCTTGCCAAAACTGAATTTTATAAGGAAGGGCATTGATGAGCCTAGTAGAAAGTTCAGGGAACCTCACTAAAATTGGGTCAAGCAAAGAATCTCTGTCAGTGTACTCAGGCACCAGCAAGTCACGTGACCCTACCAATATGCAGGAGACTAAGTTATATGGAGCTTCCACTGAGGCTTCATTTCTTTCTGCCATTCGCCTCAAAACATCTACCTCCTTAGTACATCAACTAGAAATATGCAATTAAGTGAGGATATTACTGGAGAGGTGGATAAAAGTGTTCATGTCACACAAGTCAGAGAATTAATCCAACTTCTCAACAGACAGTTCTGGGTTTCCCCTCATGATTCATCTTTGTCAGCTGCCACCACCTCATTTCTTCTACTCTCTCTACACCCCACCCTACTCCTTCTAGATCAAGACTCCTGTAAGCCAGACAGTTCCTATGTTCTAGGCTATACACTAAAACCAAACCCAACATCGACAACAACAAAAACAAAAAAACAGATTCCTGTCATTTTGTGGTTTTATTTTTACCAGAGTTTTAGGTCATACTCAGCAAAAAAAAAACCACAGCAGTATCTGTGATTTATGTTTTTTCTAAAGATGACTCTGTAAGAGTGCAGCATTTAAAAGGGGAAAGGTGAACAGCAGGGGAAGGAGGAATTTGAAAAGGGGAAAGAGTGGAGGGTAGGTAATTGGGGCAAACTGTTTACATTATTGGGAAGGCTTTTGATCTGCACTTGGTGATTTTTGCATTTACTTGTGACTGAGGGGATAGAGAAACACTCAATCATGTGTCCCTCTGGTTTGACAGATCTGCATTTCACATAAGGTAATGCAAACATGCGAAAAAACAGTGGTGGAAAAGACAACAGAACTTTGTTTCCAGACTTGTCCACAGTGGGGATGTGTATTCTAAAAGATTTCAAGGCCTGCAAGGAGTTTTCTTGTGAGCAATTTGTGAGAATGTTCACCTGGATGATATGTTGCCCTCTATTATGACAACCATTCTTCTGGGAACAAAAGAGAAACAGATTTTTTTCATACATGTGACTCCATTTTCCAACTCAACTTTCCCCTTGGTATAGTGAGTCTGGGGATGCTCAGATGCTGATTTCTTTCACACTTCCCCCCATTTTCCAAAGTCTTTTGGAGAAAGCATTGAGAAAAAAAACCAAACTTCTGGCCTTTCAGTACTAGGATGGTTTATTTCTAGAAAGTCAGATCCTACAATGCTCAGAAGGCTCATACACAGGCAGTTGGAAAGTTTGGTGTCTGATAGAAAAACAAATAGGTGAAAAAACCCAACACCTGAGCTGTGGCGGTGGCGGCAGCTCCCGTGCTCGGGCAGGGCTGGACACAGCGCCTCCTGGGTACTCACAACCAAGCCAGGTGTGCACAGATGTCGGTGCTCCCGGGGCTCGGAGGCGCCTGATGAGCCTCGCAGAAATATACGTATATGTTCAATCATACACATGTGTGAGAATGTTCACAGTGGCAATATTGATAAGAGATGAAAACCAAAAAATTAGTGCAGATGCCGCCACCGCCACCACTGCAGCCACCGCAGCTGCCGCAACCGCCGCCAGTAGCACATTGCACCACCCGGGCCTGAGGCGATCCATGACTTCTGTCCTTGAAGCCCCTTCAGGGAAGATCTGCTGGGATCCCTGCCACCTCTCCTGCGACCGAGACATCCTGCCCGCCGTGAGTCTCCTTCCTGTGCCCTGAGGCAGGCACCATCTCCAGTCTCTTCCGGTTCCTGTCCAGCCCCACCTCCTCTGGGGCGAGCAGCTGAGATAGCACCACCTGCTGGCGATTCAAGGTAACAGCACCGAAACGGGAGAAACAAGCTTGAAAAAGACAGGCCAGAGTGGTGAATGGAGAGTGATTTGAACTATCCTTCAGAGCAGACCAGGGTCAACTGACCCTAACTGCAAACTAACTTACCTGCTTGAAAAGAAAGCTAGAAATCAGAGCTGAAAGGACATTGGACTTAAATGAAATGTCTCAGGGTGTGCTTCACTGATTCTATTAGTTTAATGACTTAATTCTATTCCTACTGTATTGTTCCTTTTTTTCTTCTCTTCCTTTTCTTCTCTTTTCTTCTCTCTGTAAACCATATCTTTGTAGAGAGGAACAGCACACCATTAAGGTGGTTGGTTAGCTTGTACGTTAGCATCACTATAAGTTTTATTTTATTTTTGTGTGGGAGTTGGTTCATCAGTAGCTGTGGTCTATTGTTTTTATCTGTTTCAGTATAGATCTCTCTCTCTCCATTTGTTGGCACACGTTTGTTTCCCCCCTTACTCCTCTATCTCTCCACCCCCCTCTTCAACCCACTGTCTGCTCCATTCTCTTCCCTCTGCTAACCACATTTTATTTCAGGGAGTAAACCTACAGCCCCAATGCATGGACAGATTCCAAGACAGTGGGAAGTGGGTTCCAGATTATCCACACACCTGTCAGCAAATACCAGGACCTGCAGATAGATTTTTGAATCACAGCTCCCACCTTAAGTAAATGTCAAAACTGCAAAAAGGACCACCCCCAACCTACAGTGCAACTCAGGAATTGAACAAAGTAAGAGGGCATACATAAAGAATAGGAGATTGAACAAACAGAAGTAAAACCAATCCCTTTATCCCCGAATAACAGAATTAAAGAAGATGGTGACGTGGAGGGAAAGAAAAAGTAGGGAGGGGGAAAAACCACACAAATGAAGAAAAACCAAAAGAAGAATTTAGGTCTCACACAGACCCCTGGGAGATCAGACACTGAGAAAACAGATTCTGGAACACAAACAATAAAGAGCCCCCAGAATGACTGGTCACATACAACAAATCCAGACATCAAGATATTAATGGAGAGAATTTAAAAACTTGAGGAGAGACAAGAGGAAAATAGGAAGGAGCTGATGTCAGAAATGACAGCAGTAAAGAATACTGTGATGGAAATGAATAACAGACTAATAAGCATGGAAAGCAGAATCAGCCAAGCGGAAGAAAGAATCTTAGAGCTCGAAGACCAAAATACAGAACTAACCCAAACTGTCAAAAGCATAGAAAAGAAGCTCGAAAAGACAGAACAAAACCTGCAAGAGATGAAGGATCACTTCAAGAGACCAAACCTAAGAGTAATTGGGCTTCCTGAGGCAGAGAGAGAAACAGAAGCCACGCTGGAACAAACATTTCATGAAACCATTTAAGAAAACTTCCCTCATCTCATCAAGGATGAAAAAATTTAAACACAAGAGATTCAGAGAACCCCTGCAAGACAACAAATGAGAAGACCAACTCCCAGACACATAATAATTCACCTAAACAAAGTAGCTTTAAAAGAAAAAATCCTAAAGGCAGCAAGAGAAAAAGGCCAGACTACCTACCAGGGAAGACCAATTATAATAGCAGCAGATTTATCCACAGAAATCCTTCAGGCTAGGAGAGGCTGGAGCCCTATCTTCAAAGTTCTAAAAGATAAACAGTTTAAACCAAGAATAACCTACCCAGCCTAACTAAGCTTCATTAGTGAGGGAGAATTGAAATCTTTTCCAGATATCCAATCCCTAAGAACCTACGCTGCCACCAGACCACCTCTGCAAGAAACACTTAAGAAAGTACTGAACACAGAAGAAAAAGAAAAAAGAACAACAACATTCTTCACAAGAGTACAGGCAAAAGATTAAAAACACACATGAGCCAACTCCAGAACCCAAAGAAAGACAACAAACAAACAGGAACAACTCTGTAAAAACCTTATGACAGGGATCAACTCTTGCATTTCAATTATTAGCCTAAATGTGAATGGACTAAATGCACCACTGAAAAAATATAGAATGGCAAAATGGATAAAATATCATTAGGCAACAATCTATTGCCTTCAAGAGATTCACCTCACTAGAAAGGACACCCACAGACTCAAAGTAAGAGAATGGGAAACAAACTTTCAGGTGAATAGAATACAAAAGAAAGGAGGAGTAGCGATCTTAATTTCAGACAAAATACCCTTCAAGCTATTAAAAATCAAAAAAGATACAGAAGTCCACTATGTAATGATAAAAGGATCAATCCATCAACAAGAAATATCTATCCTAAACATATATGCACCCAACATAGGTGCGCCAACTTTCATAAAGCAACTTCTAGGAAAACTAAAGAAAGATATTGACTCTAACACCATCATAACTGGGGACTTTAATACCCCACTCACAACCCTATACAGATCATCAGGACAAAAAATCAGCAAGGAGATCTGGAACCTCATTGTGACTTTGGACCAAATGGACTTAATTGATACCTACAGAACACTCCATCCAAAGACCACAAAATATACATTCTACTCATCACCACATGGAACGTATTCTAAGATCGACCACGTAATTGGCTATAAATCAAACATTAGCAAATTTAAAAGGACCGAAATTCTACCATGCACCTTCTCAGACCAAGGTGGAATAAAAATGAACATTGACACCAACAAAGTCCCCCCAAAACCCACAAAGACATGGACACTAAACAGCATGATGCTAAACAACTCCTGGGTCAATGATGAAATCAAAACAGAGATCAAAAGATACCCGGAAACAAATGAAAATGAAGAACCATCTTACCAAAATCTCTGGGATGCCTTGAAAGCTGTAGTAAGAGGGGAATTTATATCCCTACAAACACACATGAAGAAAATGGAAGGAACAGAAATTAACAACCTAACAAGCCACCTAAAGAAGTTGGAAAAGCAAGACCACAGAAACCCTAATTTCAGCAGAAGAATCCAGATCACCAAAAGAAAAGCCCAAATCCAGGACATAGAAGACAAAAAGATAATACAAAAAAAAATCAATGAAACAAAAAGCTGGTTCTTCAAAAGGATAAACAAGATCGATGTTCCCCTAGCTAGACTGACCAAAAAAAAAAAAAAAAAAATGAGAAAAAAATCAAATAAGCATAATCAGAAACACAAAAGATGAAGTCACATCTGACCCTGAAGAAATACAAAAAATCATTAGAGACTACTACGTACACTTGTATGGAAACAAACTTGAAAACCATAAGGAAGTGGAGGACTTTCTGACATCAAACAACCTACCTAGATTGGAACAAGAAGAAATTGAGACCCTAAATAGACCAATAACAATCAAGGAAATCGACTATGTAATAAGAAAACTTCCTACAAAAAAAAAGCTCTGGTTCAGATGGCTCTCCAGCAGAATTCTACAAGACATTTAAGGAGGAGCTGATACCAATCCTACTGAAGGTATTCCAGGTGATTGAAAAAGATGGAACTCTCCCCAAATTATTTTACGAAGTCAACATCACATTGATACCCAAGCCAGGTAAAGATCCAACAAAGAAAGAGAACTACAGGCCAATATCTTTGATGAACATAGATGCTAAAATTCTCAACAAGATTCAAGCAAACGACTTCAGCAATACATCTCAGAAATCATCCATCATGACCAAGTAGGCTTCATTCCTGGGATGGAAGGCTGGGTCAACATTCGTAAAACCATAAATGTAATTAAATACATCAACGGATGTCAAAACAAAAACCACATGATTATATCATTAGATGCAGTAAAAGCTTTTGATAAAATACAGCACTCCCTCTTGATAAAACCCTTGAACATCTAGGCATACGGGGAACATACCTAAAAATAGTAAAAGCCATCTACGAGAAACCCACAGCCAGCATACTCCTAAATGGACAAAAATTGGAACCATTTCCCCTGAAAACTGGAACAAGACAAGGATGCCCACTCTCACCCCTTCTGTTCAATATAGTATTGGAAGTCCTGGCTTGAGCAATCAGAGAAGAGGAGGCACTCAGGGGTATCCAAATAGGAAAAGAGGAAGTCAAGTTATCTCTCTTTGCAGATGATATGATTGTGTACCTTGAAAACTCAAGAGAATCTGTCAAAAACCTCCTTACACTGACAAAGGCCTTTGGCAAAGTCTCAGGATACAAAATAAATGTACAAAAGACAACTGCATTTCTCTACACCAATAATAAACAAACAGAAACCCAAATAAAAAACACAATTCCATTCACAATAGCCACAAAAAAATGAGACACCTTGGCATCTTCCTAATCAGAGACGTGAAAGACCTTTGCAATGAAAATTACAAAACACTGCTCAAAGAAATCAAAGATGACACAAACAAGTGGAAAATTATCCCATGCTCATGGATTGGAAGAATCAGCATTGTGAAGATGTCCATCTTACCTAAGGCAATCTACAAATTCAATGCAATACCCATCAAATTACCAGCAACATTCTTCTCAGACCCAGAAAAGACAACACAGGAATTCATATGGAAACACAAATGTCCAAGAATAGCCAGAACAATCCTCAGCAAAAAAACAAAGCAGGTGGTATCACATTACCAGACTTCAAACTTTACTATAAAGCTACAATCATCAAAACAGCTTGGTACTGGTATAGGAACAGGCATATAGAATTGAGATTCCAGAATAGAATAGATTCCAGAAGCAAAACCTCAATTTCTCAACCAACTCATCTTCAACAAGGCCTCCACCACCTACCACTGGGGAGAAGAGAACCTATTCAGTAAATGGTGCTGGGAAAACTGGCTGACCACATGCAGAAGATTGAAACAGGACCCCTATCTATCCCCATGCACAAAGGTTAACTCCAAATGGATCAGAGACCTAAATATAAAACCTCAAACCATAAGAACCTTAGAAAAGGAAGGAAATACCCTCATGGAAATCGGAACTGGCATTCAATTCCTGAACAAAACCCAAAACCCACAGGTCATAAGAGAGAAGATAGACAAGTGGGACCTTATTAAACTGACAAGCTTCTGCAAGGCCAAAGAAACCATCAAGAGAGCAAGGAGACAGCCTACAGACTGGGAAAAAGTATTTGCCTACACCAGGTCTGACAAAGGCTTAACATCCTGGATCTACAAGGAACTAAAACGTGCTGAAAAGAAAAAAACAAACAACCCCATTATAAAATGGGCCAAAGATATGAACAGACACTTCACAAAAGAGGACATCTGAGCAGCCAACAAATACATGAAGAAATGTTCAACCTCACTAATGATCAGGGAGATGCAAATCAAAACCACACTGAGATACCACCTAACTCTAGTCAGAATGGCAATTATCAACAACTCAAAAAATAACAGCTGCTGGAGAGGTTGTGGAGAAAAGGGAACACTTCTACACTGTTGGTGGGAGTATAAACTAGTGCAACCTCTGTGGAAAGCAGTGTGGCAATTCCTAAAAGCTCTAAATATCAACCTCCCATATGACCCTGCAATTCCCCCTACAGGAAATATAACCTGAAGAACTCAAATCACTCTATAAAAAAGATACCTGCACACGCATGTTTATCGCAACATTGTTCACAATAGCAAGAACCTGGAAACACCATGCTGCCCATCCAAAGAGGACTGGATTAAAAAAATGTGGTACATATACACGATGGAATACTACGCAGCCATAAAAAAGAACAAAACCATGAATTCGCAGCAACTTGGATGGAACTAGAGTCTATAATACTGAGTGACCTCTCACAGAAACAAAGATCCGAGTATCACATGTTCTCACTCATATAATGGACCTTGAACATCCCATGTAATACTATAAGAAAATGACTGATCGTACTGGGAAACTATGGTGGGGGGGGATGGGAGTAACAGTCGCAAATATCTGTCTGGGGATGGGGAAACACCTCCTATCAACAGGGTGCCTGAATGAAATGTAATTGTACACCTAACCCTAAACTGTACCCCACAAACCCATAATTAAAAATATTGATTAAAAAAAATAGGTTAAGGAAGAAAAAAAGAAAAGAAGAGGAGGGGGACCAAGGCCAGATTATGGTAACAACACAAACAAATAAACAAACAAATGAAAAACAGGAAGCAAGTTCTGAAAAACATATTTGAGCTATGTTGCCAGAAAATCTACACACATATATATATATATAAAACATTAGTGTGGAGACATGTAGTGAGGAAATAATCCAAGATCCAGACCAAACAAAAGGTAGACAAATAAGGAAAACTGAAAAACAACTCAAAGGGGGACACACCCACATAGAGTTACTTTAGCTATAGTATGGCCCTTTTTGCCATTATCTAGTTCTATAAAGCTTCCTTAAGTCAATCTCTTAGCCAACCCTCTAATCATTAACAGAAGGCAGAATTGGTTTCCCAGAGTTAGCTATTTATAATTGTTTTGCAACCCCTCCAGGTACTGATTACTTTTCTATTCCAAGTATTTGTCTTCCAGCCATAAAGGGCTGAACTGACCTAATCTATTGTGATCAGCCTTGTGTGATAGCCCACAAGCACACCACCTGCTGAAGTCACAAGATGCGTTGTCCTGACCACATTAAGACATAAGACTTATGTAACCACCTCCCAAGGATACAGCTGCTGGAATTTTTTTTAGTCCTGCTTCTCTGTAGACACCTCAAATTCACCCTCTTCCCACACCCCATACCATGCTGCTCTTGGCATTGGTCCCATTCCATCTACCCTGGATGTGAATACATTCTTTTGCTTTGCCTTTGCAATTCTTTGCTTTAGTCTCTGTGGCACTGGTCTACCAAACCCCTGATACCCCAACAACAGCAAACATGGCTAGAATCTAATATCTAATGACAAATGTACTATAGATTCCTTGGAAATATAATTTTCTCTCTTCAGTCCTCTATTTCTAAAAAAGACAAAATCATTTTAGAACTAATTTACTTGTAAAATAAGTTTTATCCTTATGCTTGGCTTGATTCTTTGCATAAAGGACAGTAAGAATAATTATTTACCTACCAGCTCTTTTAAAAACCCGCTTTGCTGTAATTCTTTTCATAAGGAATCTCAGATTAGACATCTTAAAATCCTCTCAAGCCAGCCAAGGTTTTTATCTGTACTTGCAGGCATCTACATGAATTGGATAAATTCCTATCTTTTTGTAGTCTCCAAATAACTTGAGTTTCCTGAGCCTGTTAGAAAGTGTCTTTGTAATGTGCTGAAAAAACAAAACAGACCCATTACAAAGTGGGCAAAAGGTATGAACAGACACTTCTCAACAGATATATGAAAACATGCTCAGCCTCACTGGTCATCAAAGAAATGCACATTAAAACCACACTGAGATACCATCTAACTCAAGTCAGGATGGTCATCATCAATAACTCAAAAAACAACAGATGCTGGAGAAGGATGCAGGGAAAAAGGTACATGTCTATACTGTTGGCAGGAGTACAAACTAGTATAGCCTCTGTGGAAAACAGTGTGACGATTCCTAAGAGATCTAAAACTTGACCTTCGACCATTTGACTACACAATCCCCCTATTGGGAATATACCTGGAGGAACACAGATCACTCTATAAAAAGACACCTGCACATACATGTTTATTGCAGCATCATAGTAGCAAAAACATGGAACCAACCATGTTGCCCAGCAAAAGAGAACTGGATTTTTAAAAAATGTGGTACATATACACGATGGACTATTATACAACCATAAAGGACAAAATTATGAACTTCACAGCAACTTGGGTGAGCTTAGGGGCTATACTAGTGAGTGATGTATCACAGAAACAAAGAAGAGAGTATCACAAGCTCTAGTTCAAAAGTGGACCTTGAACAACTATCCTAATACTATAAGAAGGGGATTGGCAGTAGTGGGAAACTGTTGGGGGGGAGGGGATTGGCAGTTGAGGGAAACTGCCAGGGGAGTGGGTCGGCATATCTCATCAACAAGGGTACCTGAATAATGAACATTTGTATAGCTAGCCCTCAACTGTACCCCTCATACTTAGAAAAAAAAATAACAAAAATAAAAAAATAAAGTGCCATTGTAGATTTACCACAGGCCAGGAACCGTGTAAAAAAACTGCATAGACCAGGTATGAGGTCACTTCTTTTAAGGGGCTTTTATTAGCTCTATAGTCTGCTCGTATTTGAAGATGTTCCAGTCAAAGCCTTGATAAACTAGCCAGTGTCTCAGATTATGTACTGTTAAAAAAGAAAACAGATTCTTATTGAACTTGTGCAAGTAACTATATAACCATGAGTTAAAAATACTCACAGACCGTTTCAAAATTCTGGAGAAATCAAAAAGAAGTATGCTTCAAATTTACTCACAAGAGCATATTTTACTCAATTGCTAAATGCTCTAAGTAGTTCAAAATGAAAGTTTTCTTGACTCTGAAAGACAACATAGAAAGCATCAGCAATGTTTCAAACAAAAAAGTAGTAAAAAAAATTTCAGTCCATGTGGTTAACTTCTGTTCTGCTCAATACTGGGTCAGCAGTCCTCATGAACACAAACTCTCAAGTAAGAGTTCTTGAAGTTTTATTTTGCTTTATTTTGTAATCTAATGGCAAAATCTCCAAAGTTATCAGAGATCTGCATTGCAAGTACCTGTCAGAATCTTATAGTTGATTATAATCCACTAAAAAAAATCAAAGTAATACAATAATTGTCAATGACAAATGTCTTAAGGCAGTTATGACAAAAAATACAATTGACAAGGAAATTTGGTCAGAGACATAATTATAAGGAAATGTGATTATTTCTGTGGTATAAAACAATTTAAACTAATAATCATTAATATTACTGATAGCATAAACTAAAACATATCAGAATTATAGGAATGTCATAAGGTTTTGGAACACATACTAGTAAAGCATATGACCCAAATAAAGTTAAATACCCTTTCATATTTGACATTGCTTCCTGTATGATTTTAAGACACCAGATAAGCCAATATGTCTCTTTTGTATTTCAGAGGCCCTAATACCTAAAAAGTCAATAAGGTAAACAAGGACTCAATTTAGAACTTAAAATTTTGGTTTTAGAAAATTTGTCAAATACCAAAGCTTTAAAATACAGGTCACTGTAAGGTAAGTAATTCATTTAGCCAAAATTGTAATTCAAAGATTTGAAAATAAAAAACCTTTACTCTTTTGGTAGAGGAGAATCATTTTTTTAAACACTAAGATTTAATAAAGACAGCATGAGGTCAACTGGATCTTGTCATTTTTGCTTCTTTTTTTTTTGCAGTTTACTCAAAAGGTAAACAAATGTCTTTTATTATCTCTTAATTGCTTCATGAAAATCTTGTTCAAAAGAGATAAATTCTACCTTTGTATAGTATTTTGCTGACATAAGCTGATTTTAATGAAACCTTATAAACAAATTCATCTAATTTTAATCAGTTTGACTATAAGGTAAGATTTCCATAAACCTTTTACAACTCTTTACTATTTTCTGTTCAAGAGCACATCAGGCCTCCATGTAAATGTTGCAATTCTGACACAGGGGCCCAGACACTGACCCTGCAACAATGTGCTTTATTCACAGAAAAAATAAATAATACACTTTCGCCATCCTGATCACACATAACATACCTTTTTTTCATAAGATTATTTGGCCATAACCCTTCTGCAACTTGCTTAAATTTTAAGTTTTATCCTGAAAATTTACTTTTCTTTCTAACTTCCTATATTCATTTAGTTTTGCCTACCATTTCCCCTTCGATTGTAAACAACTTAGAAAACCTCTAAACTAGTCAAAATTACTTTCCTTTTCAACAAAAATCACTTTTCCATTTGCCTAACATTTTCCGAAAAGCACATCTTTCTTTTCTTATAGGTTTTGAATGCAAAATTTTGTGTCTTGTATCTAGTAGTTTTAATTACATACATTAATTACAACTTTAACTCTTAGTAACCCTTATTTTTTAGTGAAGCAATTTGAATCATGTACCAGATGCAGACCCCAAGACAAAGGACAGAGCCGCAGGTAATGATGGACTCTTCCTAGTAGAGCCAGGAGGCGTAGCTGGGTCTGGGAGAATTCTTCATATCCTTGGATCTTACCTGTTTAGAGTCTAAAATACAGTAGCTAAGACAAAAAGTCAAACAATTATTAAAAATATCCTAGAAGCCGCTTATAACTTTAAAACACCCAGCAAAGACAGTATCTGGCCAATAGACCAATAGACTCACATAAAATGTCTACGGTGAATTCTGGAGATGTTTCTATTTTATTTTACCAATAATTCTAAAATTGCATTTATTTTCTAAATATTACTAACAGCATTTGAACTAAAAGGCATTTGAATTAAAGTTCTATTTTTTATGATAAAATATTTGGACATTTACTTTTTATTTAAGTCAATTAATTAGACACCTTTCATATATTTTGGTAGTGAAACATTACATGCACATGACATATATAAACATACAGACATGTAGACACATAGGCAGAAGCAGATTTTATAGGTTTATAAGATTCTCCATTTGTCAGTTTGCAAAATTCATCTTACAAAACATTTTTAAGATAGCCACCTATGTGCCAGAAGTTTGTATTTTGACTCTTTTTTTTTTTGAGTTGGAGTCTCATTCCGTCGCCCAGGCTGGAGTGCAGTGGTGTGCTCACGGCCACCCCAGCGTGGACCTGCTGGGCTCCGGCAATCCTTCTGCCTCAGCCTTCCAAGTAGCTGGAACTACAGGTGTGTGCCACCACGCCCTGCTAATTTTTGATTCATTGTAGAGACACAGTCTTGCCAAGTTGCCCAGGTAGCCAGATAGCTCAGGCTATCCCCTCACCTTGACCTTGCAAAGTGCTGGGATTACAGACTTGAGCCACCATGCTTGGCTATATTTTGGCTTTTTAACTTGTCTCTTAATTAGATTACTAACTTCAGGTAGAGTCCTTTAAGGAACAGGGATGCAGAATCATGCAGTTTTCAGGGTGTAAAAGACTTTTCTTATCCAAACACACAAAGAAACAACTAATAACCATTCAATGTCCAATCACCTCTAAAACTATATATTTGCATACACCAAGGTCAAGTCTTCAATTCAATGCAAAGTAATTTCTGATACCCTCAAAAGCCAAAAATATCAAGTAACACCAGATAAAAGAGAGTAGAATGTTACACCTGAGAAGAAACTAACCATGACTCTTGAAATCCCATAAAGGAAACAGAAAACACTGAAAAGGGAGGAGGCATCTTGATTCCGAGTTCTTTAAGGTGTTTGAGACATTAGAAGCCTTCTCTAGATCTTTTCATTTGATAGCAAAAATGGCAGAGAGAATAAAAGTAAATGAAAGAAAAACTTTAAAGAAATAAAAGCATAAAGAAAAACAAAGTGCATTTTCTTAATTAAAAAAGGATTCAGTCAGCTACAAAAAAATTTCCCAAAATAGAATCTAAAAAGGGAAAAGCAAAAGACCTTTTAGTGTGTGTGTGTGTGTGTGTGTGTGTGTGTGTGTGTGTGTGTGTGTGTGTGTGTTGGGGTGTGTGTGTGTGTGTTTGTATGACTTGTATATTTGTTTTTCATTAAGCTGACTTTCAACTAAAGAGCTCTTAAAAATCCTTTTAAATCTCTTACTACTAGACTGTAGCCAGGACAAACTGCTGGCATTTCTGGCTTTTAAACTATTTCGCCCGCCCCACCAGATCCTCTTAAGTGCCTTAACCAAGGTTATGACTCAATCAAGGAAATACCTCCAAAGAGGTAGCAAGTAAGTTTTGCAAGACCTAGAATCTGTCCCCAAAAAATAGCTCTGAGAGGGGAAACTTTCACTAGCCATAAACAAAGTGTGACCTACATTTCTGTTTGGCACTAATATCTAGCTTCTCAGCTTCCCATTCATTGACTACATACAAAGGCAAAAAACCAAAATCCAGCTCCGTATGTCCTCCACAGATTGGAGATAGGAAACCAAAGGTTGCCCACAGAGGGAACAGGATGAATAAATGACAATGTCACACAAACATCAAACTAAGGAGGACTCCTTCCAGGGCAGGCAATCGAAGCCAGGTGCTGGTGTGAAAGGTCAAAATCTCAACCCCCAGACCACAGAGTGAAGCCATCTCTGGTGCTGTTCCCAGAAAGGATCTGGAACAGGCAGTTTTGAGCTGGCAGAGGGTTTTAACTATGTTTTAAGTTCAATTTTGCTCTTGAATCCAGTCGAGGGAATTCTTAAGACTAGCCATGACTCTTTAGATGTGCCCTTCCCATACCCAGAGCATTCAGATTTTAGCAGCAAGACAGGTGGCCTTGTTTGAAGAGTGGCCTTGTTGCAGGTAGGCAAATTTGACCATTCTTCAGTGGCTGGAATTTTTTTCTTTCCTTTCCTTTTTGAAGTTAAATTTGATTTACTGCAACTGTGAGGGGTTTCAGTTCACATTAGAGGGGGCAGGGGTCAGTCAAATCAAATGCACGTGGACCAAAATAATTTCTAAAAAAAAGAGAAAAAGAAAAAAAGAGCAGTTGCACAGCTTATGAATTGCTGAGTACAAGAAGCTACAACTAGCTGGCGGTAAACCTTGACCTTTTGCTACCAAATCCCAAAAGGAAACCCCAAACAGCTCTGTTAGGGTCCAGATAGGGTGAAAGTGGATGGATGGAGAGAGAGAGGGGAGAGGCCTGGAGCTGGCGTGCTAGAGGTGCTGCGCTGGCAACCCAGAGATTCGAGTAATGCAAAGAATTGCAACACACAGAGAGGTGAGAGAAGATAAGATTTATTTAAGAAAAGTTCACCCCCTACAGACAGGGAGTGGGCCTACACTCTAGGTGAGTGTGGCCCTGTAGCCTCCCGAGTCCTGGCTTAAATCCTTTTCTTGGAGGTGTTGCACGTGGCTGCTGTGACTTCCTTATCAACCACCCATGGATGTCTTGGAGCACCTGTGACAGAGAGACCCCCTAATGCCCACCCACATTATCATAGCCCCTAGAGAAGGGCATGACAAAGATTCTAATTCTCCTGTATCTTCCTGAATGACATTCCTTAGAGCTAATGGAGGGTGCACCTCCCCTTGTCTCCTAGGCATTACCAGTGGGTAGCTTTGGGGGATCCTTGGCTTCCCTGTAAATAGCGCCCAATTTACTGGAAGATCTAATCCGTACCTGCTCCCCCTCTGAGCGGTCATAACTTTTGTAATGACGAGTTTCATGACTTTTACAATCCTTGCCCAATGCATGATGTCTTAGGCCTTGTAAATTCCCTTTACTCTAGGCAAGCTTGATTGCCGCTCTGAGATACCTCTGATACCTGGCACCAGGAAGCTTATTTCTTTTTCTTTTTCTTTTTTTTGAGTTGGAGTCTCAGTCTGTCACCCAGACTGGAGTGCAGTGGCCGCTCCCGGCCACCGCAGCCTCGCCTGCTGGGTTTCGGTGATCCTTCCACCTCAGCCTTCCAAGTAGCTGGAATTACAGGCATGCGCTACCACGCCCGGCTGATTGTTTGATTTATTGTAGAGATGAGGTCTCGCTGCCCAGGCGGGTCTCGAACCCGCGGGCTCAGGCAATCCACTCACCTCAGCCTCCCAAAGGCACGGGATTACAGGCTGAGCCACTGAGCCCGGCTGGAAGCCTGTTTCTGAAAACACAAAGTCAACAAGTTAATTTTACCTCAAGTGTGCATTGCTCCAAAAACATAGCTTCTACTTTCTCATCCTTGTGTCAGGGTTTAAGAACAAGATGAAAAATGGCTTCCCACTCTCGGTCTGTCCTTTCAAGTTCCTTATCTGGAGATAAGGCCCAAGCTGAAGTCTGCTCTCTACCATCACAGAAGCAGAAAACTCCCCTTCCTTAACGGAAGCAAGTGAAAACTCCCCCCAAATGGAATTTTAGAGCACAGATATACCTCAGACCTCAGCCCAAAATTAAACCACCAGGAATCTCTGGAGGGGATTCAGCTCTCAGCAAATGTCCTGTTAGTTGGAGCACAAAGATAGCCAGAGCCAGTAGAAGGCCCCAAGGACAGTTGCTGCAGGCCAAGGGCAACTCTATCAGGATCCCTTTGTTGTTGTCAAAATGTAAACCAACAAGCATTGAGTTATCTCAATCATTTTGGAGATTCTACATTGTCCAAAGTCTTAGGACATGACCAGGAAAAAGAAACACAGATTGCAGCAGCATCTGTGCTTCATGCTTACGGGGGAAAGAACAAGACAGGAGAGGAAGACCGGGCGGGGGGGGGGGGGGGTTGACACAGTGGGGGCAGGTGACTGAGGCAAACCTTTCACATTGTTGTGAAGGCTTTTGATCTGCACTCAATGGGTTTACACTTCACATATGCAAGGGCGGGGAGATGAACAATCCTTAGAAGTTCTTGCTTGGTGAATCTCCATTTCACATTAGATAAAGTTGACACAGGGAAGGATAAAGTGGAGAAAGACCCAACAGAACTCGGTTTCAGGGCTTGCTCTGGGAAGATGTGTATTCTGAAAGATTTCAGGGCCTACGAGGAGTTCTTTCTGTGAGAGAGACCCTCTGGACCGGCGTGGAGCCTTCCATCATGGCAGCCATCCGTCTGGGAACAAAAGGGAGACAGATTTGTCTTGTGCCTCCATTCTCAAACTAACTTTCTCCTTGGTATAGTGAGCTTGGGGTCCCCAGATTTTCTCACAACCCTTTACGACCTGTTTTCCTGCTTGCATTTCTTGAGGCTAAGCCAACCCTATCTCCACCATTCAGGCTGGTGTGACCATCACAGACAGAGAGAAGAGAGGACAGTGGCCTCACTTACTGGAGCCAGGGGTGGGCCATTGTTTATTTTATGTGGTGCTTTGCTTACTTGAATAATCTGTCCTATAGATGACCGATACATTTATCTTATTCTGCTAATCCTATCATTGTGGCTTTGGAGCACGTGGTAGTTTAGAAGTTGTCTATGCCCCTGAAATATGTATCC
This sequence comes from Cephalopachus bancanus, assembly GCA_027257055.1. Lineage (NCBI taxonomy): Eukaryota > Metazoa > Chordata > Mammalia > Primates > Tarsiidae > Cephalopachus > Cephalopachus bancanus. Next base: position 2,558,615 of record JAPVLO010000384.1, on the reverse strand, counting down.
AAATGTGCCTAATGGTTTGATGTGAAATTAGATAAATTATACAGTGCCATGGTTTTTATGGAAACAACAGGACATGTTTCCATATCAGAGTATGTATTTATTCCTCAATTTAAGAGTCATTAGGGATTCTGAGGGCATTGTTATCATGCCATTGGCCTTGAACATCATCCACAAAGGCCACATTGTGATGAGTTTACATTGTTTTAGAATATTCATCCACTCTGAAGTATCACTTTCTCCCCTTCCAGCAATTTGTTCTAAACCACAGCATAAAATGTCACATTATTGATGTGGCATTATCAAGCTTCATCATGATTGACCCGATGTCACACTATTTTGTAACACAACTCATTGCTGTCAATCAAAGGCACTTACAAAATCCTGCTACAAACTTAGCAAACAATTTGTGCCAACAATGAACCATCTGGTACACTCTTTGCTTTAAAGATGAGCCTTGTGATTATTTAAACATTATTAAAGAGCCGGGCTCGGTGGCTCAGCCTGTAATCCCACGCCTTTGGGAGGCTGAGGTGAGTGAATTGCTTGAGCCCGCGGGTTGGAGACCCGCCTGGGCAGGTGAGACCTCATCTCTACAATAAATCGAAAAAATTAGCTGGGTGTGGTAGCGTGCGCCTGTACTTCCAGCTACTTGGAAGGCTGAGGTGAAAGGATCGCCAGAGCCCAGCAGGTTGAGGCTGTGGTGGCCAGGAGCGACCACTGCACTCCAGTCTGGACGACGGTGAGACTCCAACTCAAAAAAAAAAAATTATTAAATTTTAAGTGTGAAATTTTTTTTATATTAAGGCTTTTGCTTGATCCTTGAAATTGTCACCATTTAGATAGTTCCCTGAGGTAGGTAACCTGCATGGACTTAGAGTGTATAGTACTGAGTGATCTTTCACAGAAGCAAAGAACTGAGTATCACATGTTCTCACTCATAAGTGGACCTTGAACAACTACTGTAATACTATAAGAAAAGGATTGCCGGGCTCGGTGGCTCAGCCTGTAATCCCGTGCCTTTGGGAGGCTGAGGTGAGTGGATTGCCTGAGCCTGCGGGTTCGAGACCCGCCTGGGCAGCGAGACCTCATCTCTACAATAAATCAAAAAATCAGCCGGGCACGGTAGCGCGTGCCTGTAATTCCGGCTACTCGGAAGGCTGAGGCGGAAGGATCGCCAGAGCCCAGCAGGTCGAGGCTGCGGTGGCCGGGAGGGCCACTGCACTCCAGTCTGGGCGACACAGCGAGACTCCAACTCAAAAAAAAAAAGAAAAGGATTGACAGTAGCGGGAAACTGCAGGGGGGTAGGGTGGTAGGGAGGTGGGATTGGCAGTCGTGGGAATCTGCCTGGGGAAGGGGGGGCATACCTCATCAACAAGGCTATCTGTACAATGAATATTTGTATACCTAACTCCAAACTGTACCCAGCAATTTTAAAATAAAAAATATCAAAGTAAAAAAAAAAAAAGAAAAACTTTTTAGGACTTTTCTTTATGTAGGAGTCTTAGCTAATGTTGGTGTCCCATACCAGAAGGCCAGAAGCCTGGGGTTCATTTGCCTATAATTCTTCCTTGGGAAAGAAAAACCATTTGTTAGGGAGGAGGTGTGACACACACACACACACACACACACACACACACACACACACACACACACACGTTGAGGAAAAAAGAATGGGTAGTGGGGAGAGAGAGTGAGAGAGAGAGGAAGAAGTTGAAAAACTGAGTCAATGACAAAGAGATCCTTTGGTTCAGTCACAAAAAAAGGAGTGAAACCAGAAAAAGTGAAGGCAGTGGTGTTAGTGATCTAAGAAGAAGCAGAGTCTCACAGAGCACCTGGCTTTCATCCAGGCTCTGGAGCATGGCCTTTGTTCTGCAGCTGTCTGCCCAGTGTTCTATGATGCTCTGCGCGGACTCACTCTTCCGGGTTAGGAAAATGCCATTTCTGCTGCTACCACTTTGCTTTAAAGTGAGCTTTAGGTGTCTCGGATTTCGAAGTCAGCTCTGTGGCATCTTAAAAGGAAAGCTAAGAGGGCAGAAGGTGCAGATCAGGGTGGATGTGGAGTGTGGACTGCAACCTCTTCACCCATCCTCTGTTAAACAAAAGGGGGTGAAAGGACAGACCGAGAGTGGGAAGCCATTTTTCATCTTGCTCTTGAACCCTGACACAATGATGAGAAAGTAGAAGCTATGTTTTGGAGAAATGCACACTTTAGGTAAAATTAACTTTGCTGACTTTGTCTTTTCAGAAACACAGACTTCCTGGTGCCAGGTGTCAGAGGTATCTCACAGCTTTTGTCAGCAGGGCCAGGCAGAAGTGGCAATCAAGCTTGCCTAGAGTAAAGGGATTTACAAGGCCTAAGACTTCACGCATTAGGCATCAGTCATGTAAATCACAAAATTTGTGATTACAATAATCATGCGGATCACAGGACTTGTGACCACTCAGAAGGGGGAGCAGATGGGGATTGGATTTGGTCTTCCAGTAAATTGGGCACATCTACAAGGAAGTCAAGGATCCCCCAAAGCTTCCCGCTGGGAATGCACAGGAGATAAGAGGACATGCACCCTCCATCAGCTCTAAGGAATGTTATTCAGGAATGTACAGAAGCACTGGGATCCTTATCATGCCCTTCTCTTGGGGCTGTGATAGTGTGGGTGGACATTAGCGGGTCTCTGTGTCACAGGTTCTCCAAGACATTCTCAGGTGGTCGATAAGGAAGTCACAGCAATCCTGTCTACCTGATTACCTCCAAGGCAAAGAATTTAAGTCAGGACTCGAGGGGCTATGGGACCACACTCATCTAGAGTGTAGGTCTGCTTTCTGTCTGTGAGAAGAGAACCTTTCTTAAATAAATCTTTTCTTCTTTCACCTCTTTGTGTGTTGCAATTCTTTTCATTACTCGGGTCTCTGATACCAGTGCACACCTCCAGCATGTCAGTTCTGGCGGTACTGTGCCTCCCATCCATCCATCCACCCTCATGCTATCTGTGCCCTAACAAGGGGTATCTGTTAAGATGGTTTGGCTGGAGGAAAAAAAATCTGTCTAAAACCATGAAAATATTGGGGGTGACTTTCCTTTGATCTCTGTGCTTTTCTTTTTTTTTCTTTTTTCTTAACCATTGTCTTAATTATTCCCTCATTAAAGTCCTGCTTCTGTCGATAGAGGCCCCCTGAGGTTTTCTTTCACTTAACTCTTCCTTACTGAACCCTAGAAAGGGTATCCTCAAGAGATGTCTTGTGTTCTCTTCATTTTCCTTCTCCCTTCTGGAAATCTCATCAACTTCACAACTTCAGTAATAATTCCAATGCAGTTGCCTAAAAGCTTTTTGCTCAAGCCTGAATATTCTCCTTTGCACAGAAATGAATGTTCATTATTTCTCACTTTGTGGCTTTCTTGATGTAGGATACACTTTGAAGATAAAGCAGCATATTAACGGTTATGTAATAACCAACAGAAATGATAAATCACAATTTTAACTGCTTGATTATAAATAGTTTAAAATCATTTTCTTTCTTTGTTCAAACAACTTAGTACTCTGGACAAGTGGAATTTTAATTCTTGCAAATATCTTTCAAATGTGCTTGCTTCTAAATCTAACATGATGTCCTAAAAGCTAGAAGTGGAACACATTCAACACATGACATGTTCTGTGGTCATTGATAGTTTTTTCTGACAGTGAATGCATTTTAGCACTTATTTCAGCATTTTAGAAGTACATTTAGGAAACGGGACTCTTAAATTTAATTTTCCAGCTTTTTGTTATACAGGCAAGCTTTAGCAAATGCTTTACAATGGTTTTCTAAATGTCTCGTCAAAGGTTTGGATGACAGGCTTGATTTTAAAATGATACTACTGTGCATAACGTAGAACAAATGACATTGGCGAGTATCTTGCCCAACTCCAATCATTTTAAAGAGACGAAAACAACACAAAACAAAACCTGGAAGCCACAGCAATGAATAGGTTTACTCAAGGTTACACGGCTGCCATTAGAGGCGATAGGATCAGAATCCCATGAAGTTGAGCCCCAAACATCTGCTTGCTTGGTTATAGCACAAATACATTTTAAAATGTTTTCCCAAGAATGTTTTCAGTATCTGAGGCTTTCTTCTCCTTACCTCAATCAAATATTCTCAACTACTCTCCAAAAGTTCTTTGAAGCGGGGAACGGTGGGCTAGGAAAAAAGAGGGAAGGATGGGAGACCTGACAATATTTATACCCAGATTTAAGAGCACCAGAAGAAATACTTCTTTTGAGTGTTCTCTCTAAGTCCTCTTCTCCTGTAGATATGGGTACATTTGAGCCCATTATATTACCTCTAGTATTTTTTTATTGTCATCTTTAAAAGTTTCTTTTTGTGTGTGTGTATCCTTAGTCTAGCTTCCACTTAAAAGTGACAGCATATGATGTTTGGTTTTCTGGTCCTGAGTTACTTCACTTAGGGTGATGTTCACCAATTCCATTCAAATTTTTTCAAAAGACATGATTTCATTCTTTTTTATGGATGTGTAGTATTCCACGGTGTATCCATACCACATTTTCATTGTCCACTGATCGGCTGATGGGCATTCAGACTTATCCCACATCTTTGCATTTGTGAATTGTGCTGCAATGAATAGGTGGGTATGGGTGTGTTTTTTACATACTGACCTTTGTTCCTGTGGGTAGATCCCTAGAAGTGCGATGCCTGGACCAAATGGTAGATCGACTTTCAGTTGTTTGAGAAATCTCCATACCCTTTTCCACAGAGGTTGTACTCATTTGCACTCTCCCACTAACAGCGCATAAGTGTTCGTTCCTTTTTCTCTGCATTCACGCCAACATCTATTTTTTTTTTTAAATAATGGCCATTCTGACGGGCGTAAGACGGTATCTCATTGTGGTTTTAAGTTGCAATTCCCTGCTGAGCATAAATAAACACTGGAGACTCAAAACCCCCTGTTGGCTACAAAATACACAGGGAGATGTGGTGGGTACACTTAAAGCTCAGACCCACACTATCTGTACCCCCAAAGCTATTGAAATAAGAAAACAGATAATGTAATGTGGGATGCTAGATCCTGAACATAGGAAAGGCCATTAGTGGAAGAACTGGTGAAGCATGAATAAGGTCTGTAGATCAGTCAGGGTTTTCATCATTGCTCCTAGAATTAGGTAAGAGGCTCACATTCGGGGAAGGTGAGTGACATGGCTAAGGAAACGGCTGCTTTGACAACTTTTCTTTAAGCCTCAAACTAGTTTGAATAATAAGTTAAAATCAAGAGGCCTATGAAATTCAGTGTAGTGCAACAAAATTGCAGTGACCTTAAAAAAATAAATAAACTTTTTTTGCTGTTTCAAAAAATTTATATAAATCTTTACCTTATATTTACTACCTGACTTTATATTTGCATAATTTGTCACATTTTGACTTTGAAAACTACTCTTCTCTTTCCATCAGGCTGTGATGAAGGTCATTTTGCAACTAATTCACTTAGCATATTTAGATGAGAGCTGCCTGGTTAACTTCTATGTGCTTAAATACTTTATGCTTTTAAATCGTTGTTTTTTTTTTTCCAAGTGCTTTGTTGCTTTAAATCATTCCAGACACTTTTCTGATTCAAATTTTATATTTTATCTCTTCTTACTTTAATCATCATTAATTATATGTTCCTTTTGATTAATCAACTGGTCTACTTTCCTTTTGAGGCACTTCTTTTTTTTTAATTTTTTTATTGTGAAGTTGTGGGATACAGTTAAGGGTTAGGTATACAATTGCATTTCATTCAGGCACCCTGTTGATAAGAGGTGTTTCCCCGCCCCCAGACAGATATTTGCTACTGTTAATCCCATCTCCCTCCTCCCAGCATAGTTTCCCAGTACGGTCAGTCATTTTCGTATAGTTATTGCATTGGATGTTTAAGGTCCGTTATATGAGTGAGAACATGTGATACTCGGATCTTTGTTTCTGTGAGAGGTCACTCAGTATTATAGACTCTAGTTGCATCCAGGTTGCTGCCAAAATCATGATTTTGTTCTTTTTTATGGCTGCGTAGTATTCCTTCGTGTATATGTACCACATTTTTTAATCCAGTTGAGGCACTTCTTTGAAGAGATCTTGACAATTCCATCCAAACATCCAAACTGACCTCATAGATTTTAACAGGCAAAGTGTCTCAGGGATGTTTACCTCCTTCATACTTAAAACACGTGTTTGCTTGTTTCACTATAACAGACGTTGTGTCATTTTCTATGTTTACGTAGAAGAAAGAAAAAGAATGTCTGAAAACAATTCTCAAAAATTTCTCCAGTTCAGGTTTTCGATTTATAGGCAGTACTGCTCCTACATAATTGAAATTTTTAAAAATCACCTTCTTTGTGATCCCTGACCTATAGAAAAGCCAAGCCTCTCGGATGCTGTGGCCACTTTGAAAGCTTCGGTTCAGGTGCAGCTCTGGAGAGAAAGTGTGGCCCCCTTTTTCTCTGACATCAAGCAGTGAGTCCTAACTCTTGCCCATGGATCCAACAAGTGCTTTACAAAGTGCAGTTGCAGGGGCAAAAACCAAAAACAAACAAAAAAAGTTCCCTGAAAGGCAACCATACTTTTGTTTGCCCTCATGCTTTTAGAAGAAGGTAACTTTGTTCTTTCTCTTGCCTTGATATCATTGCAGATATTGGTTTGAAAGTGATGCTTGTTTCTTTAGATTCTAAAGAACACTTAATTGGATTAATGAACGACTGTAGTGTTCCTTTCCCTGGAATGCTGGAGCAAGATCAGGTTCGTCTATATGTGTCACATGCTTCTGATCGGTAGAATATTGTGGAAAGCAAGGGGTCAATTTGTGCATGCAGTAAAAATAACTTTCGAGTATCTTAAAAGACAGAGGAGATTCATTATGTTTTGTTTTGTTTTGTTTTTTGAGTTGGAGTCTCACTCTATCCCCCAGACTGGAGTGCAGTGGCCGCTCCTGGCCACCACAGTCTCATCCTGCTGGGCTCCGGCGATCCTTCCGCCTCAGCCTTCCAAGTAGCTGGAACTACAGGCGAGCGCTACCACGCCTGGCTAATTTTTTGATTTATTGTAGAGATGAGGTCTCGCCAAGTTGCCCAGGCGGGTCTCGAACCCGCGGGCTCAGGCAATCCACTCACTTCAGCCTCCCAAAGGCGCGGGATTACAGGCTGAGCCACCGAGCCCGGCTAGATTCATTATGTTTAATTACTAATTTAACAACCGGACCTGTAAACTGCATTTACTTTGGCAATGTTCAAAGCATTCTCTTTAATTTTCAAATTATGGTCAAAATTCTTAACACTTGACATGGCTATCAGCATAGTGAATGTCTTGTCATTTACCTTGGGATGGATATCCACTCAATTTTATCTTAATCCTTCCACTTCCCCATGATTTCATCTTACAACTGCTCACAGCCCAGATAGGACCTGGCTTGACCATGAAGAAATTCTCAGTGCTGAAGCTTGTTATGAAATCATTTAAAACCCTATATCGATTTTCTGATTGAAAATATTCTGCTGTGTTGTACAAGATTGGGGTCCCTCAACTTGTGGCAGTTTGTATTCAAATTCGTTGTTAGTGACGGCAAATTGATGAGCAAACTAGCCTCTGGTTGTATAAAACTAGACCAGTTGGGGCAAAAAAAGAGCTTACTAAAAAAGAAATCATTTTTTTGCTGGGTAAAAATATATCCTAGGAAGGATGGTGCGATAGAATGGAATCATTTTCTTTGTGCCAGTTTACCAGTAGAAAGGTTTGTTTGTTTTTTAAAATTTCTTGTTCAATTTCTACTTCTGTGCTGAAGAAATAGAGTCTTTGGGTGTATGAAGACGAAGCATAAAGAAACTCAAGTTAATCCATGAGTCAATCCATACATTGACTCTCTACTTCCTGTGTTTTATCCAGATAGTGTAGTGTGCTTCCTGACTGAGCCTCTGCAGAGAAGCGAAATAATGCTGAGAAAAGCAGGAGACAAAAAGGCAGACCTCTGGGAACAGATTCTGAATTCAATTTATGAGTTGATTAAGTCATACAGAAAGATCCTAATATATATAAAAAAAAATATATATATATATTTTAAACTGATAATTAGCCAGTAAAGCATTAGTAAGAACATGGTAAATGTTGTTAAATCATTTTATTGAAAATTGAAAGCTCATTGATAATTTTCCACTGGAGTGACTGTGTAATATGTTTAGTGATTTTGATTTGAAAAGTGTCAGATAAAAACAATCTAGTTTTCTTAGTGATACTTGCATTGTTCTGCAATGATACAATTACCGCCTGAAGATGGCACATGTGCCTCTACGGCCAGGTTGGTGGTTTTTTTTGCCACTGTGAGGTAAAGAAATTATTTTCCAAAAGCTGAAATAGTAAAGTATGAGTGATGCAATGTTGTATACTTAAGCTTCCTCTTTCTGCTTAAACAGAGAGCATTTGGACAATGGATATCCATGCTCATCTCATCTTTCTTGATCTATTTTAGAAATGAATGTATTTCTCACCATTGATACTACATAGGTTATGTTGATTTCTGCCTACTAGTAGTTATGTAGATGAATGCTTCTCAGTCTTTTCCCAGGCATGAACCCACAGATGCAACTGGGGTGCACTGATGTCATGACTGCGGGTCAAAAACATAGGATCTCTAGGTCCTCAGACCAATTTTGAACACTCTAAGGGCCGAGGGAATCAATGTTATTATCACCCGTTTGATCTTTCCAAGCACACAAGTATCACAAGGCTGTTACCTAGACTACACTACACGTAAGGCAAAGTTAGGTTTACCTTGATGGGCACTTCTCACATTATTTTGGCTCAGATCAGGACTGCATAACTTGAATAGTAATTACAGAGCAAATTTTCCTGGCCAAGTTTTTCAATAGACAAACTGCTCCCCTGGAAAGCTGAAAAGTGGCATAATCATCCAATTACTCTCAGGGGTATCTTAATCCCGTTTGGAAGAGCCGCTTGGTAAAATACGTTTAATGACTTGAATATTTGGCCAGAGGCATCATAATAGAGCTTGCACAGATCTAGATTTACTGTTTTATTTTGTTGGGTAGGAGAGTTACAAGGAAAATTTGACTTCAGTGGTTCCCTAAGAAAAATTAATCTTGGACCATTTTCATTAGACATTGTCTTCCAAAAAAAAGAACACAAAAGCAGAGAGGAAGAAAGCACGCGAAAAGTAATTTTTGGGGAAACAGATGGCATCTCTAGGGGTTGCCTAGAGATTAATCTTGGACTAACTCGAGGGGAAAATATTTTCATATTCATATTTTAAAGGGGAAGAAATTACTGCTGGAGGTAACATGATAGCCTAGTACAACATTAATACTAATGACTCGGGCTGTTCTCAGGTTTGTGTGAGCAAATCCAAGCAAGGAGAGATACCCAAATATTCCTTTGCCTTATTAGCTAAAATAATCAAATGTCACAGACTCTACTCTCTGAACGTTTACTTCTATGAACCCTGGGGTGATTTTACTTGGCTCTTAAGAAACCTTAGCAGGTGGCAGAGAGCATCTAGAAAAGAGAGCATAATGAAACAGAGAACCTTGAATTTTAAGTCGTCCTTAATTTTGACCCAATCAACAATTCTAATAATCAATAATATCAGTATTAATAATTCCAGATTGGGATCAGATAGGCTGCATACTTAAGAAAATAAGTTTTGGTGGCATAGGCGTTCACCGAGGAAATAAAAGGCAGGTTATTTTGGATCCAGCAAGTTTTATGTCTAATAAGCAAAGATATGAATGTTATTATCCATGTTTACCAAGAATATTGCTGAATGGTTCTATCATGTACAAACCAAAACTAGCAATGAGCCTTCTTGTCTACAGAGAGTTGGACGTGCATCAAGTGAATTCATAATCGAACTGATTTTTCATAAGGAATGCTTGCCTGTAGGATTAAAAAAAAAGTGCTCTTGTCACACTCTTAAGGGTAAACTTAGAAAAGTTATTCAATCCAATGGCAACAGGAGAGCCAATTAAACTATATGTAGAGCTTATATTATATATAAAGGAGGACACGCAAAAACCAGAATTTATTGACAAAAATTGTGCATTTATTCTGACATGTTTAAACTTCAGTCACCTTCAAAGTCCTCTCCGTTTGATTCAATACACCTATTGAGACTCGTTTTCCAGTGCTCAGACAGGTTTTGAATTTGTCAATTTTGATGCCTTTAGTGCTTCAGCCATTTTTTGTTTCATCTCCTCCACATGGGCAAAACATTTCCCTTTGAGGACTTTTTTCATCCAGGGAAACAAACAAAAAAGTGGCTCAGGGCAAGAGGTAGGGAGGGTGGGACACAGAGGTCATGCCAGTTTGGGTCAAAAACTGCGGAACACTCAGTGTGGTGTGGGCAGTCTTGCTTGTAAATCACCACCATGAAATGGGCAAAGGTGCTGAAAGAATCTCCAGAAAACTTCACTGAAGCTGAACACAGCCTTTCACAACAATGCTAGCTGGTACAATGATGGTGGTGGGTTCCTAGAACACTTACCTCGTGTGGGAAGCCTGTATTACAAGGGGCCTACCCTCAAAGGATAATTCTGGTATGTTTGGGATCCCCCTTGTACACACACACACACACACACACACACACACAGAGACAGAGAGAGAGAGAGAGAGAGAGAGAGAGAGAGAGAGAGAGAGAGAGATTGAGAGGCTTTTTTTCCAATCATGGAGAATATGCAATTATTTTTAGAGTCACCAACAGTGATCCTACATTAAGTCACAGAAAAGAATCTCAATTTTCTCATGAAGTGATTCTCTAATCTCAGTACAATGTGCTTCCATATAATCTATGATTCAAACAGAAATCAGGATAAAAATTTAAAATATATATTTTGAGCTACAGACATGGTGGTGTGATCCTGTAGTCACAGCTACTTGGGAGGTTGAGGCAGGAGGATTCCTTGAGCCCAGGATTTCAAAACCAGATTGGGCAACATAGCGAGATCCTGTCCTATCTCTTAAGAAATAATGCAGGATAAAAATATTTTTGAACTAAATGAAAATATTGTATGGTTTTTCAAAAAGTATGAGATGAATCTAAATCATTAAGAGAAAATGTATAGCATTTAACTCATGTGGTAAAGGAAAATGTCCATAAATCAATGATTAATAAAACATCTCAAAGAGAAGATAGATAATAGCTAATTAAATCTAAGGAGTGTGAGTGGAAAAGAATAATGAAGAACCGGTATGATTGTCCAGGCGTGGTAGCTCACGCCTGTTATCCCAGGACTTTGGGAGGTCAAGGTGGAAGAATCTCTTGACCTTAGGAGTTCAAGACCAGCCTGGGCAATATAGTAAGACTTCATCTCTACAAAAAAAATTTTAAAAAAATTAGCTGAGTGTAGTGGCACACTCTTGTAGGCCCAGCTACTTAGGAGGCTAAGGAGGAAGGATTACCTGAGCCCAGGAGGTCAAGGCTTCAGTGAGCTGGTATCAAGCTGCTGCACCCAGCCTGGGCGACAGTGAGACCTATTTCAAAAACAGACAAACAAAAGCCAGTATGATGGAACTAGAGAATAAACTATCAAAGACTGGTCAAGAAAAATGAGAGAACACACGTGTTGCCAAGATCCGAAATGTAAAGGAATACATATGTTTATAGAATAAAAAGAGAACACTGTGAACAATTTTATGCAAGTAAATTTTCCAATTTAGATAGAAAAAACCTTGACAAATACAAATATCTTACCAAACCTGATGCAATAATAAATAGCAATAAAAAAAAAACGTCTACATGGTAGTTAATTTTGAGGAATATGGTGGGGAAAATGATTAGAAAAGGTTATGAGTGTTATTTGAAATTGGGGCGCTATTTCATATCTTGGTCAGAGTGCTGGTTATATGGGTGTGTTTACTTAACAAAAATTCATTAAACTGAACATTTATGATTTGTGCACTTTGTGTGCTATACTATGCTTTAAGAAGCTACTTAATATTTTCCTATTTATCGAAAACAGCCAATTTTAAAATACTGTGGTAAAAAAGATTCAGTTCGTAACAGCTACAAAACAGTAAATACACATGAAGAAAGCAAGTGTTACATGTTCAAGAGCTATTTGGAGAAAACAATACAATTATACTGAAGTGTGGAAAATAAAACATTAATAAATGGACATATCTGCAATTTTCTCAAATGATAAGAAGAGTGTTACCACATTATTAATACACTCACATAAACCAAAATACCCCAAATGTTATTTCTATGGAACTACCATGTTCATTCTCAAGTTCATGCGTAAAATACAATTTTTTTTTACAAAAAGGGAACAAGAGTACTGACTTTCCTCACTACTCATCAAATATATATAAGATATTTAAAGTAGTGAATGCAATATTTGCCCACTAATAGTCAAATACATAAACAGAAATAAATAATTTCTATGAGGGAATTTGCAGTAATAGTCTTTCAAAATCTGTGTATAAAATATTGAACATATGTTGCCAAGATAATTTACTGCTCTTCATTTGTAAAGTATTAGGTTAACACCTTTCCTTATAGCACATACCTAAATAAATTCAAAATGAATTAAAGAGCTACATGTAGAAATGAAGTACTGGAGAAAATCTGTAGAGTAAAAGATACAAGTTAAAAGCTTACAAGGACCCCTAAGATTTGACATCTTTTTAACTCCAGTGTCATCCTTATAATCTCAGCTCTTCCACATTTATGAGTTTCTTCAGCATCTAAATCTTTTTGTTTGTTTATTTTCTCTCCCCATTTCCAACAATTCCTCACTCCTGCTCATCTACTAAACCTCAGTTTATAATGGCTTTCTTTGGTTGGCTTTTTCTGGCCTCCAGAAGTGGAAATAAAATTTCCTGGCAGTTATTTTCAAACAGTAATATTTAAATCTCCCTGCTTTCATTTTATGCTGTCTTTTTTGGTCTAATTCTGTTGTTGTAAGGTGTTTTGGGTCTTTCTTACTCTTATGCATTTTCCATTTTTTAAAAACTTTTTAATATCCTACATACCTTTGTTAACGACTTCATGTTCATGAAGGGACATACTTTTATAAAATATACTACGTTATGTTTAGTGAGGTCCTTGTACTCTGCAAATAATTTTCTAATGTGGTACTTTTATGAATTTATTTTTGGAAATTTCCTGTTTAAAATTTCCTCAGAAAAGAAGCAAACAAAGATAATTTTTGATGATCAGTTATAAGCTTTTTTCGGGAGTTGACGATTTATAAGCATACCAGGAGGATCTTGTATTAACTGTTTTGGGGTTTGTGTCTTCTCTTCCAAATGTAATGCTCCTATTTCTTGTAGAACAGGAACTCACAACACATATTTCTGTGACTTGTGTTTCTGTGGCTCTCATTTTTTTCTGGAACTCAGTTTCTTTACCTTGAGAATAAAGAGTTTGGCTTTTATAATATCTGTAGTGCCTTACATGACTAAAATTCTAGAATTATTTTATTATAATAGAAAATATACATTTATTAATAGAGACTTTAAATCTGAGAATACAGATTATATATATATACATGTGTGTTTGCCTAAGTTACATAAAAGAAATACAAGAATTTCCCAGTCACAGCAGGTAGATGTCAGAAGATGTTGATGCTCTCTCTGATATATGCCATGGTTAATCTCTTCTGAAGGTGTTTCACCTAGGACTCATAAAGTTTGGTCCCTAAGCGTAAATCAGAAGACATAAAAGAGATGGAGGAAACCAAGTACTTGGAGGTAGTTAGAGCAGGCTAAATTCCTCATGCGGTGAACATAAAGCTTAAAAATAGGTTCAATTGTACAATTTCCTCATGGTTCTTTAATACAAACACAGTGATCTCTATGTTTGCCCGTGACAGCGTTCATAAACGGGGCAGTTAATGATAAAATAAGATGAAATGGATAAAAATGATGTTGGTGAGTGAGTAAGTCACATCATTGTGTGGAAAATGTTTTCCTAAGTAAGCAACATGAATAGGAAGGGTCCTAGAGGCAGAGCGAGACTTGAGATTTGCTCATACAGAATTTCATATGTTGTCAGCAATGTCTAGAGGGAAACCGAGGCCCTTATAGTAGCTTTCCATGACTTCCCATTCTGTGGCAGGAATTGTCCAGTTTGTATCAGGAACTCTGGTCACCCCCAAATGATACTTGGCTGTCCATTGGAACTGTGCAAAATCAGAGAGGCCAGACACATCGCAGAGCAGCACCAAGCATCCTGGTCCAGCAGGGCCCCCGCTTTGCATCCCTTAGAGCTGCTTGGTCAACATTTCACTGAAATTCCAGACAATGCGTGTGATCATGGTTATGGCTCCGGTTTAAATATAACTGGAATTCCCTGGCATCATCAGGGTCTCAATGCTTCATCCCCGCCTGGGTCAGCCCACTTTGTGGTTTCTAGCAGGTGGTGTTCTGACACATGTTTCACCACTGATACTCAGAGGGGAGAAAAAGATAACCTGGACCGACAGCAATGTCTAATTTTCATGGTACAAATACTCCTACCAATGACCAAGTTCAAGCTACCAATGTGCTGTCTCAGAAGATGGAAATGGAAAAGAACGTTCACAACCAGTTTTGTGGATTAGTGCACATGGGTTCTAGCACACGTGATTAAAACAAACCAACAAACAAAAAAGTAATACTGCACATTCTTCTCTTTCATCCTGTTAAAACCACATGGAGTCCCCCCATTTCTAAAGAATAAGACAATGCTTTCTGATCATAGTTTTCCTAACCCTAACCCTAACTCTCCTCCCTTTCCTTCTTGATCTCTTCTTCCCTCTCCCCCTTATCTCCTCCTCACACTTTCCCTATATTCAAAACTTTTGGGTCAGAGCAAATTTAAGTAGCACTCCTCATTGTCTCACTCAAGAGTGTACATGATCACAGACTACTATTCACAAACAAGATGCATGACTTCCAATAACCCAAGGCGGGTTTACTGGCCATTTTGAGCATTCCTCCACGAGTGAACTTCAAGAAGAGATGTGGCTAGGGTCCCCACTCCGTGTAAATAGATGACAACTTGCCCAATTTTTCCCCATGTAGGTATGAGAGGGGTATGCTCAAATATGGACAAATATTCATGGAACAAAGATCAAAGCCATTAAACAATTATGTTTTTTGCCATCTTTCCCTCTTTAATGCTCTCTTTGCTATATCTATCAATTTTTTCAGACCTTTGGGCAGGGGAGAAGTGAGAAAGAAATATTAGTAGAGTAGATCTATAGTTAATTCCTTTGCTTATTTTATTCTTTTTCCTTAATCCAACTACTTAGAGAGCCTTAGCTCATGGGGGTGGGGGGCAAAAACAAAAAACTAGTCTTGGCTACATCATTCTCCTAATGAGTGGTGATTCATAGAGGCATAAGCACAATTTGATTTTATTATAGCCAATTAAGGGGTATTTCTCATATCATATTTTTGTTTGTTTGTTTTGTTTTGTTTTTTGTTTTGAATTTACTGGTACCAGCATTTCTCAGTTCAGACATACAAATCAGTTATTCAAAAGATATGGGAAAGGGTTTATTGTTTTTTATTAGTCTCTGGCTCTAGGATTTTGCAAACATTGAGCCAGAATTCTTTTTTTTTTTGAGTTGGAGTCTCACTCTGACTGCCACTGCAGACTGCCACTGCAGCCTCGACCTGCTGGGCTCTGACGATCCTTCCGCCTCAGCCTTCCGAGTAGCCGGAATTACAGGCTTGCACTACCATGCCCGGCAGATTTTTCTTGATTTATTGTAGAGATGAGGTCTCGCCAAGTTGCCCAGGCAGGTCTCAAACCCGCGGGCTCTGGCAATCCACTCATCTCAGCCTCCCATGCGAACATTTTTTCAACCAATCCTGACAGTGCCTGAGCCCGAGGGCTCAATTATTCCCTCATTCAATTCTTATGCATAGTATGTAGATGTGTGACTTGGATGCAACAATTGGATGCTTCTGCCCTGAACTTTGGCTCTCGATGACTGCTGCAAATTTGCAGAGAAATGATGAAATTAATCAAGGTGGTGATATTTTTGAGGTTCAGTGCTAATGGTAGAATCTTATCCAGAATGCTTGTGGAACATACACTTGATTCTTTTCCTGAGAGCATTCTGAACAGGGTTTCCTCCTCTTGCCTCAGATCCATTGGCTCTATGATGCCATTCCAAGAAGCTCATATTCCGTTTGCTTTAGGGATTTTTCTCGATGCAACCAAGTGCTCTGATGAACAATACTCCAGTTACGCATGGCCTGCAATGATATATAAAATTGCATTTATCCTCAGCTATATGTTGTAATTAGTGTACCATCTAGCCATACATTGGTGGGTGATTTAATTTTTGCTGTGTATTTTTAAGTTCTTTATGTTCATTCTTTAACAAGAAAACGTCTGATGATATTCTTTAGAAATTGGCTTGAAATTGTTAATTTTCTAAATTGAAAATATGTATTTGTAACAGTAAAAGAAAGTGAGTCTTTTCTGGTTCACTTTCATCTGAGGCCTAAATTCATTAGAAATTATATTCCCAAGTGAGTTTTTCAACACATCATGGCAGCCAAAAATTGGTTAGATAACCCCACCACATGGAGTGTAGGAGTTTTCTTGTATTAATGACCTCCACGTCTACCCTTTCTCTCTCTCTCTCTCTCTCTCTCTCTCTCTCTCTTTGGTGAGAAGGAAGGATTTATTGAGGACAGAAAAAGCTCCCACAGTGGAAGGGGACCTGAAGGGGTTGCCCCATGCCCTTTCTCTTTCATGTACTTTGACATGTAGCTTTGTAGTGTTTTCCCTAATCTGATTCTTCACTTGATCAGGTGACTTGCTTTGGTCAGCGAGATTTTGGAAAACATGATGTGTGGACACACTCTCTTTTGCCCCTCTGCCCTTGCCATGAGATCATGGCATGGCCAGCTGGCTGAAGAATGATATGTGAGTGGTAGTACTGAGACCTCTTTTGAACGCCAGTGGAGGCCATTCTAGATTGAACGACTCACAACTGTGTGCAGCCACGTGAGTAAATTTAGCTGACTTATGGATGAACAACTTAACGAAGTTCAAATAAGATTATTGAATCACAGCATGCAGCACGTTGTGCCACATTATTGTGGTAATAAATAATTTATATACAAAGAAAGTGGTGCTATGGGTCTCCATCCATTCTGTTCAAAGTGTAGGTAAAGGTGTGCTCTGTCTCCCCTCATGGCTACAGAGAGAGGCTGGATAGGGATCAGTAATTCAATATGACAGATATTCATTCTATAGTATAGACACAACAGACTAGAGTCTGACTTACACTTGAGAATTGATAAGGGAGAGATTGTGTCTATTGTTCTGCGGTATCAGGTCAAAAGGTATGCAGAATTAGGAGACAGGTGGACCCCCATTGAGGACAAAGGATGTGTGTTTCTCTCATGGAGGAGGTGCAGACCATTTTGGAACTATTTTGTATACTTTACAGGGAAGTCATTTGGAAGGATGATAGGACCCATGCTAAGAGAATCTAGAGTATGCTCTTCAAAGCAAGGATGGTTATGGGAGTGTCAGTCAGAGAAAAACACAGAAAGTACAATTTCCTTGTCAGGATTCCTTTGTCACAGGAAACACCACTGAATATTTTCAGTGAGAAGTGTCTGCAGAATCCTTGAAAACACTCCTTGAGCAATAAAGAAATAGCTTTTTATACAGCTGCCAGACCACAATGCTATTTTAATGCAAAGCATTCAAGTTAGAACTTTCCTGCTTCCCCTTCAATTTTCTCCTTCCTCAGCTCTGACCTGGCAGTGGGAGACGGATGGGGGGGGAATGGTAGAACAATTAGGTGGGGAAACAGAGAAGGTCATACCCTTTCCAGGTGGCATGCACATGACCCCCCTGCCTTGGAGAAGTGGGGGAAGATCTTACCTGTGAATGAAGATTGAAGTGTTGACTGGTTTATTTGACTAGATATTCTGATTTCTGGATGAGGAGTAAGTGGGCAAGTTGTATCACTTAAAGCCCCAAAGTCTTTAGGAAAGTTAGGAAAGATTTTTTACAACCATGAGATTGCCAGAATTTGCACCATGGGTTAGGGAAAAAACTCTCTTATCCTCATATGAATACACTTTAAAGAGACAGTGGAAGGCAAAAATAAGAATGCTTTCTGATTACTAAACTCTACAAATACAGAAACTGCTTGTTCAATATTCCAGTTACACATACAATAAGGACATCATCGTTTTTCAAGTAGATGACATATACATATATTCTTCATTCTAAAACCATACTAAATTTGGAATTTAGAGGGAATGTCAGGATCTTACAATGTCTTAGGGTCTTTATTATTAATCTACTCAACATGTTCGTCATATGGTATTATACGATGCTGTGCATCTTGCATTTTGTCAAATTATAATACACTGGAGATAAGATGTGCTTTGCTGCTGTGGAAATGCAGCTTATAGTCTATGGGGAATATTGACATTAAAGAAATAATAATAAAGATAATTGCAGTGGTGGGAAGGTGGATGGAAACACTCTAAGTGCATGATTATTATGAGCCTATAATAAGAGTCTGTGCTGTCAGATGGTTTTCTGATAACATAGTGAATAAGAAATACATACAATTTATGGTATTAAAGGTTATTACATGAAAAGGCTTTTAGAGTAAATGTTCAAAAGTGATACGTGCTGTAAGGTAAGGCAAAGGTAAGATTCTATTCAGAGCAGGAAAATAATATTGAGTATTCAGGAAAGTCAATGCTTTTGGTGGCATTTCAGTGAGACCTTGAAAACACAGTAGAGTTTTGACTAAGGTAAGTAATGTGTCAGTCTGGAGAAGAAGTCTAGATAGAACGAAGTAATGGTATAGGAAAAACTTACAATGTGTGCAGAAAACAGGAAGTAGTTATGTTTGACAAAAGCTCTACACCTTCCCTCCCTCGCCACAAGAAATCAAGAGTTTAAAGATCATCTGAATTCGCTTTCTATACCCCTGTTAGTTTAGCGTTTGAGTTTTGAAGGTAACTTATTTTTTTTTAACTGCAAATGTATGCTAGAGTAGAAAAATAACATATTATTATTATTAGCCATAGAATGCTTTTATATTGTAAATTTATTTAGCTTAAATTTTACTCTCCCAATTCAAGGCTGTCTTCACAATACTCATATAAGTATGTTCATTAAATAAAACATTGTGATGACTGTGTTTAGCTTATAAAATTATTTTTATCATCAGACTATAATAATGTTGTTAACACATTTGAGAGACCAGTATTTGCTCATCTAGAAGAAATTATTGGTATTATTAAGCTCAGAGAGTTCCACATTGGGTCCTAAGACACCCTAATGATGGCCAATATAATTCCAGCTCTTCCACCTATTACCACATACCTCTTCCTTTTTTTTCAGTTTTATATAATTACATGTTAAATTGCCTTCAAATAACTTTTTATGAAAACAATTAAAAATTCTTTAAAAAAAATATTATATAGATGTGACTATTGTTGTACCAGTACCGGGCTGTTTTAGTTACTGTAGCCTTGTATTAAAGTTAAAGTCTGAAAGTGTGATACCTCCCACTTTTTGCTGAGGATTATTTTTGCTATATACGTGCTCTATTTTGTTTCCATATGAATTTCTGTATTGTTTTTTCCAGGTCTGAGAATAATGATGCTAGGAATTTGATGGCTATTGCATTGAATCTATAGATTGCCTTGGATAGAATGGACATCTTGACAGTATTGATTCTCCCAATTCATGGGCATAGAATATTATTCCATTTGTTTGTGTCACCCTTGATTTCTTTGAGCCAACATTTTGCTCAATAGACAGAAAATGGAAGAATTTCCCCTAAGAATGGAAATAAGACAAGGATGCCCAATCTCACCCCTCCTGATTCCCAGAGCAATCAGGCCAGTGAAGGGAATCAGGTGTATTCAAATAGGAAAAGAGAAAGTTAAACTATCCCTCTTTGCAGACAATATGATTCTACATCTTGAAAACCCTAGGAAATCTGTCAAAAGCCTCTTTGCACTGATAATAGACTTTGGTAAACCCACATGCTTCTTCTCACTAAGACAAAAAAAAAATAGAGTTCTCACCACTCCCCCCCACAGGCACACGTCTGCCACAAAAAAGTCTTTATCTTATTAATAGCTGGCTAATTTGGTTTCAGCCTAGGATTTTATTTCAACAAAATACCTTATTCTTTAAAAAGCATTTGAAAACTACCAATCTATTCTAAGCTTCCAACTCTATAAACAGTAATACTGAGACTTCAAAAAGGTAAGTCATATATTCAAAAATAATTGGGCTACTGTTAGATACATATTTCTAAACTATTTTTCTTTTAAGACTAAATAATTGATTCATTTTCATATAATTACCATAAATGTGTCTAGGTAAGATAGTATATGAGTTGTATATGGCGTGCATTTTGCTAGCTATAGATGTACACATCCTACTTCCACTTAAAAAAGCACCCATCCCCCATCCATTCAACCATCTACCCATTCATTCATCCTATCCATCCATCCAGCCATCCACCCATCCACCCATCCACCCATTCATCCATCCTTTCATCCATCCATCCATTCATCCATCCATCCATCCATCCATCCATCCATCCAACCATCCATCCACTTCTACACAGACTATATACTTGGGCACAGGGCAGGGCACTAGCTTTATGATGGTGAACAGGACCAGAATGCCCCACTCTCCAGAACCTTACAGAATAATGGGTAAGAGAGACATTAAACAAGTAATCTCACTAATCAATATAATCACAAACTAAGATAGCTCTTCTCAAAGGAAGGACAACTGTCCATGACGAAGCCTGATGCAATAAGCTTGTCTTAGACTGTGGGTGCAAAACATTCCCCCCAAAGTGAGACATGTGCTGAGATCTTGAGGCAGACTGAGATGCCACTCTATCCTGGCCTCAACCTCTCTTCACTGTTGTGCCTTGGAAAAGCAGAAAACTGGGGCCAGCAAGGATCTCTCCTTGTGAGTCTTATTCTGCAGCATAATGGTCCTTATGCCCTACCTGTTAAACAATGGCTGAACATAGCTTCTTCATCTGCTTTCATCATCTTTCTAAGTGTTTGCAGTGGATACATAAAGCTTAATATTTGTTCTGCATTATTTTCAGAAAAGGAAACTCTGGCCATTGCATTTTGAAACACGGGGGCATCATTGCCATTGAGAGATCAGTGGTTTGCTTCCTGGTCATTGACAGAATTTAGAATAGGTTGTGTGAATTTGGCTGTAAGAAGGAGTTGAAAAAGAAAGGGTAAATGCTGGAGGCAGATTTGGGGGTCAAGGGAAATTTATGTTTTTTTAAATAGAAAATAGTTGATGATGTTTGAATGTTGATGGCAACGATTCAGCTGGGAAAAGGGATTGAATGAATAATTGATAGGGTAACATTGTTGCCAAGGCACAAGCAGAGGGACCGCATGGATCAGAAAAAGCTGGGAAGCAATTTAAGGTGAAGAAGAAAACCTCTTGTATCATAATGGGAGAGGATGTTTATACATGAATGTGGTTTTACAGGCTTTCTGCAGAAAACAGAGGGAACGTCTCCCAAATGATTTCCTTTTCTCCGGGGCAGTAGAAAGTTAGGGAAAAAAAGAAGAGAAACAGCTGGGCAGAAGTTTTAAGAGAATGGAAAGGTTTGCTACAGGCAGTTATGGGGAAAGAGAATGCAGGTTGACCAGAGAAATGACACATTCCTGGGAGTGTGAGGGTCAATAAAGTAATCACCGATCATGATTCATTTATAGTGATATAAATCTGTTTTTCAGGCATGAAGAAAGGTGTTTGTCAGGTAGTAGAATTAACCACACTGGTGGTAACACGCATCACCATGCAGGTGAATTAGAGTAATGAAAGGGTAAACCCAAAGTAACTCTCATTTATATTTAAAAGTCCATCATCCAAAACTTCAGTATCTTTATTGTGACTAATGTCACATTACCCTGTCAGATGACAGTATCCAATTTATAAAAATTTATAACTAATTTTTTATAAATAATGAAGTATCGGCCAGGATCAGTGGCTCACCCTGTCATCCTAGTACTTTGGGAGGTTGAGGCGAGTGGATTGCCTGAGACTACGGGTTTGAGACCAGACTGGGCAACTTGGTGAGATCTCGTCTCTACAATAAATCAAAAAATTAGTCAGGCATTGTGGTGCGTGCCTGTCATTCCAGCTGCTTGGAAGACTGAGGCAGAAGGATCGCCTGAGCCCCGCAGGTCATGGTTGCAGTAGCCGTGAGATGTCACTGCACTTCAGCCTGGGCAACAGAGTGAGACTCCGACTCAAAATGAAAAATAAGTAAATACATAAATAATGAGGTATCTGTGATGTCCTGCACTCCTTTCCTTCCCATCAACACATTTTAATAACATGGCTCAGAGGTGCTGTGCTAGACAAAGGATTTGAACCCAGGTCTTCTAGGATTTGGTCCTGTCTTTGCTCTTCCATTCCACAGCATCTTGCTTGTGGGCTTTTTTTGAATTTGCTTTATTTAAATATATTTCGAACTATAACATTTTCCATCTTCTTTTTTTTTTTTAATTCAACCAGTACAGCTGTTGACAACCAACATCTCTAAGAGTATTTGGTGCTTCATTTCTTTGTTGCCTGTGTCAACGGCTTGGAAAACTAAACAGATATAGCTACGATACATTTTACCTTGAAGGTCATCATCAAAAAGCATATAAGAAGTATCTTTGTCTTTTAAATTCTGGAGACTCTATTGTAACCAGAGTGTGAGAAAGTAACCGTCAACACGCAGAGAGTCAGATTTTGAGTCCTTTTTGAGTCAGCAGCCGAGAGTGGGCTAACATCTCTTAAATCCCTTGACCCAGAACAAAGCAAGCAGGGAGTTTTTATAGGCAAAAACCACAGCTTTACAATTACAGTTTACATTTTAGGGAGGGGTCAGGGTTGGGATGGAACAATTTGCAACTTCTGCTACATGTTTGCTTAGTTTGGCGTTGGCCAGCTGCTGTTTGCCTAACAGGATGTAGGGCATAGGGGATTTCCAAGAAAACGTTACAGCTCAGTGGCTAAGGGCAGTTCTGGTTACGCACGTTCTGGTTACACGCAGCCTGGTTACACGTGGTTGGGTTACATGAGGTCGAGTTATACCCCGGAGGTGGGGGGGTAGCTGCTTCTGGGCAGTAGGCATACAACTAAAATGGAAACTTTAGTTACTTATGCCAAATAAGCTTTTACAGGTTATTATAGGTTATACAGACATATAGGTTTTACAGACATTTCATCTTAATATATTCATGAAATGGTCGCCTTAATTCTGCACTGTTATTAGAGGAAAAGAATGAGATCATCCACTTGACACCATTACCATCATCATCACAGTAGGGCATAGTGTAAAGGCTAAGGAGTTGAGTTCAAAGTTAAGTTCAGGGAACGGGAAGGTTTCTTAGATGCATGGGTTTCCATGGTAAAAGCATGATACCTTTCACTCAGATTGGCCTCATTCCTGAATCTCAGGGTTTAAGGAGAAAGGCTGCCACATAGGAAGAGTAAAACAGTTAAAATGCTAGTAAGGCGTTTAGAACTCTGGGTAATCCTGCTTTAAAGCATATGGCGAGCAATTAGAGTTATTGGACAGCATACACAGCAGGTTATCTGAGTCAGCATTTTTGAGTAAACTTCTGTAGACAGTGTTTACAGACAGTGTATTTGTGTTTGTGGAAGAGAGAGGATTTCTCTGAGAAATCCAGCAGTGTTGGATGTCAGACTTTGGGAGATTAAGCCTGATTTGGGCTATGGGACTTTTATGCAGCATGCTTGGGAGGCATCCTTCCTACACTGGGATGTTCATGGTTTGGGATCCAGTGGTACAATGACATGATCAGATATTGGCTTCTCTTGCTTTCTACCCTTCACCTTTCTCAGAGTGAACAAACTCCTCTTCTCGAGTGATTAGGAGACTGGATTGCAAGCCTTACATTTGCAGTGGTATCTTTTGATGGTCCAGGGTCTCCCAATCCTGATCCATCACCCCAACAGAGACCAGGGTGGCCTGACTTAAACACTCAGCTGAGGCTGGTTCCCATGGCCCTCTAAAGGAGGCCGACTTTCTTTCTGGGAGTCAGCAGAGAAAATAACTCTTGACCAAGTTGACTCTTAACTTTTAGCTCAGACAGCAGAGCACAAGAGCATAGAGGAAAGGAAAGATGTTTTTCCCACTTGAATTCTCTGTGAAAACATTCTGAAGTCCAGAATATTCAGAGCAGCCTGCGTGTCTAAGTCAGACTAGTTTATGTCCAAAGTGGAAACTAAGTATTGATTTTGCTACTAGCACAACTGGCAGGTATGATTAGAAGTTTTGAGAGCTGGCAGAAGTGTGGGAAGTAATAGCCACAAGCAGAAACTTTGTGGATATTGGACTGAGGCTGAGGCAAGGAAGGAGAGTGATAGAATTAGGAATGATGGCATTTTTTGGTTTATTTGGTCAGTATTTGCTTTTAAAAAATACAAACATTCTTATATGCATGAATTCCTATGATAAATAAATCATAAAACTTAAAAAATAAGAAAAAAACACATTTTGATAAACACATAGAACAAAAAGTGGTTTTAATGGAGGCACCCAAAATATAATAGTCTAAGAGAAAAGTTAAGAAAATTTAAAGGTCTAAGTAAAAGAAAAGAAATAAGAAAAAATAAAAAAAATTAAAATTATTGCAAACCTGTGTATATGTTTATGTGAATGTGTGTGTGTGTGTGTGTGTGTGTGTGTGTGTGTGTGTGTGTGTGTACAATATCTTAATTTTTTTGGAAATACTTGTTTCTTTTTATCACCTTTGGGATAAATAGACTTCATATAGGATTGCTGTTACTGCTGACCTCAACTTTATTAATACATTTAACCTGCAGGAAAAGCTGCCAACTCAATACATACAAGTGTTCACATCCTCTCTAAGACTTCAGAAACATTAAACGCCAGGTGAAACTTGTTTTGGCTTTCCTGCTCCCCAAGGAGCCTACTTTTCTACTGCCCAGGGTAATGTACTGAGAGAAAAAAAAAGAACTCACTCTGACAGAATTGTCTTTTGACTACAAAAGGGACTCATTCCTCCAGAGTTTAAAACTTGTTGAGCTGCTCTGCTATCATCCAAGGTGTGCAGATTACTGCTGTGTGCAATTATACAGACGTCTGATCTCCATCCTGTCATGGGTCATTACCAGTTTCTAGGACAGAACACGTATGACTGTTTGTTACTATCTATTTTTGAAAGAAAAAAAAAACACATATATTTGATGTGGAACATGAACTTGTGACCAGAATCCTGGCTCATGGCTCTTTGCCTTCTTATAAACACCCATGAAGTTTTTATTATCTCTCTTTTTTTTTTGAATGCAGGTGCTGAAGTGAAGTCACACAGCACTGGAGATCAATTCGATCTCTCTTCAACCTTTTCCAACTCAGCCACTCAGATCATGAGCTTTCTGGGTCAGAGTTTTGAACTGGGGGCAGATACCCCTTGCCTGGCAGAGGGCATACTTCCAAACATAAAGCCTAGGAGGGTGAAAGGTAAGAACTAGTGAGAAAAATCCAGGTTGTTCTTTGCTCCACATTGCTACCTTTCTTCCATCCTAGTTGGTCCTCCTGACTTTCAAGGTTGGTGGCGTCTTACGCCACCACAACAAACACATATCCTTGGAATAAATATGAGGGGACAGGGTTTCAAGGTAAAAGCACCTTTGAAATTGTATTTTCCTTTTTGTTGGATGCCTTTAGTTCTAAATAAATCATGCACAGTGGTGACCTAAAAAGAAAAAGAGAGCAGAAACATAAAATAGAACCCCAACTGAGTGCGATAGAAAAGATATAGCATCGTCTTTGCCCACACATTTGAATAATAGCAGCAATACCCTGGCTGTCATGAGAGGAGAGATTAGGACACGGTATCTTCATTCTGTTTGGAATAGCGACTTATTGATTAATGCCCTACATATGTGAGTAGCTTCCAAATACCAGACACTGTGTCATATTCTAGAGATACAAAATATCTAACATCTGAGACTTTCCCCCCAGGAGCTAATAACCTACCAGCAAAGCACTAATTCCACAAGACATTTAGACCCCTGTCCTGCGTTTAAAAATTTCCAGTTCATTCTTGGGTATGTTTATACTTCCCTGGCAAATAACTGGCCATGTGGTACTCCACACAGACACAGAGGGCACCTACAGCCTCGTGTTAGACATCAGAGAGTCACTGATCAGAAAGTTAACAGGACTCTCCCTGGAAAGCAGGCATCTTGTCTGCCAATTTAAAAGACCTTAGAAGTCTTCCTTCACAAGGAGCTGTATCTTCATTCAAAGCTGCATTGCCATGACTGAGGTTCGTGGAAAATATCCTGCTGAACCAGGTGATTTAAATTCCACTGGTTATTCATGCTCATACAAGAGGAAAGGCACTTGGGCAAATGTCACATATTGTCACATTTCAGAGCCATTAGGTCCAATCTCCTTGATTACCAAATATTTTCCAAGCATCACTCAGAGTAACAAAATCAGTTGCTGTGTTACACTTTCTTTCCAACGATCATCAGTCAATATGCACTGGGAAGACAGAATTAGTAGATCCTTTGATTGAAATTTTACTGCATGCTCTCTGGGGTCAAATAGTGTGCTGGCACTCAGGTGATAAAGATACCTGAATTATGCTCACACTTTCACGGAGTTTATCAGGGGAGACAGAGGAGTAAAAAAATTCTTGAGAAAATATAATCTCTCCATCATTCCATGTGGGCTGTTGTATTTATGATCTCTACACCCGAGGCTTAATCAGAAGTGCCTTGGTAGTACGATCAACTGAGATAACCATATTTAGGTAAGTTATTATTTTTTTAGGCAACTTCTACCTTGTAGCAGTAACAGAGAGACTTTTTTCCCCCAACAGTTTATGAAGATCTTCAACATGTAAATTTCTGTTAAAACAATCCTGGTTTGTAATAGACCAAAAAAAAAAAAAATGTACAAGACTCTGGAAGACATTTTCAGCTACTAAAATTTTAAAAGCAGTCATATTTCATGACAAGCCTGCGTGCATTCAACTTCCGTAGCTCCCTGAAATAAAGTCTGTGCTCTTTCAGACAATTTCTGATGTGACTCATGACTGTTTCTTCTTTGTTGAGGGTATGTATGCCATTTCTTATTCCTCAGTGTCTTCCTTCTCTTGGGTAAGGACAGCTTCATTCTTTGTGTCTTTTATATTTCTACAGTTCTTAGGATACACACCCCCACTTTTCCCATTCTTGATTTGGTCTTTGTAAATAACATGAAAAGCAGTTTGATGTTTCAGGCAGACGGTACATCTCACAGTACATCTCAATGGCATGGGTGTGAGTGAAAATGTTTTCCCTTTCTTTTCAGAATCATGCTTTTGTGGCAAAGAATCTGGTGAGGAAGAGATGTCAGGCAGCCCTGCAGCTGACTGGTGCTTTGGGTGACTCAAAATGAAAAATGACAGGTCACTGCTCTTTACATATGGAGTAGCGGATTGCTAGACATGCCATGTCCCTTTGGAGAGAAACTCAAACTCTTTGCAGTGATCACTCTAGGTCTATTTCCTCACTGGTATCAAAAATGCTTTACATTAAGGACCGTATATAGAATATGCATTAATATCTCATCTATTTCCATAGCCTTATCTAATCTATCTATCTATCTTCCTTAATCCCTATGAAGCAATATCACGAATGATCCCTAATGATTAAAAAAATATATTTATCTAATATATGTACCCATTGATCAATCTATCCATCATTCTCCCAAATATTTTCAGAATTTCCATTTAATCTGGGACTATTGTAATGCAAACTTAGAATAATAGTCTTCCCTAATTGTATAAAAACCAAATATATGACATACTATGTATAGTATAATTTCAGTTAAAAATTTAATCAACTTGATTGTAATGTAAACATCGTCAATATATCTATTAGCCAGGTTATTAAATGTTCACATTTTCAACTGCTCTCTGGATTTTTAAATGTCTCCTTGAGATTTCAGGTCTTGTTCCTGGGCATTTTGCAGGGGAAAGACTACTTATACATCGGTTTACTCTCTTTGAGAGCACACAACTGTGTAGCCCAATTAAAAGGATGAAGTCATTCAGAAGCGTTATCAGTACGACACAGGAAAGTGATCTTGCTACTGCTGAAGTGAACTGTCCCATGTCAACTGCATCACTCCTTTGGCTTCTAGGGTCTTGGCCTCAGCTTACTGATGGTTGAACTCTCAAGCCACAATCACTCTCAGAGGACACAGCTGCCATCGGCAGTCAGCTCTAGTCACGAAGCTTGAGACTGATTATCTTACAGATCCCTGCTTTGGTCCTTGCCCACATCTGGCTCTTTCTATTTATCTGCCTTGGATTTGGGGCCATCCATTATGGCCAGTGTCTCGCTACGTCTTCTAAGCCTGAGCTCTGATCAGTCATCCTCTGCACTCACATTCACTTAAACATCTTCCAGTTCATTGTGATAACTGTCCAACCCACTTTCTCCCTTTCTTTCTGTGGCTACCTCCCCTTCCACTTCTCTCTGCTCAGTCTTTTTTTGTTTGTTTGAGTTGGAGTCTCACTCTGTCACCCAGACTGGAGTGCAGTGGCCGCTCCTGGCCACCACAGCCTCGCCTGCTGGGCTCCGGCGATCCTTCCGCCTCAGCCTTCCGAGTAGCCGGAATTACAGGCATGCGCTACCATGCCCGGCTGATTTTTTGATTTATTGTAGAGATGAGGTCTCGCTGCCCAGGCGGGTCTCAAACCCGCGGGCTCAGGCAATCCACTCACCTCAGCCTCCCAAAGGCGCGGGATCACAGGCTGAGCCACCAAGCCCAGCTCTGCTCAGTCTTTACCAGCAAAGACCAGATAACTTCCCTGGTTAGAGGTAGACTAGAGTTTCGGATAGGTTCAAAGGTTTAGAAGGGAGAAAGTGGCAACTGCAAGGTCTCTTGAGGCCTAGGCTCAGAACTCTACCTTCTGAAGCATTCTGTTGCTCAAACATGAGGAATGGGAATACTGAATCTAGCCATGATTGTAAAGAGTAGCAAAGTCACATTGCATATGTACAAGGATGTGAAACATAATTGCACCTGTCTTGGTATATAATCTTCACTCTGGTCACAATTTTACTTATCCCTCTCACAGTCAAAATACACATATCATCCCCTTTTCCATGAAGTACTCTCTCATTGAGGCATCAGGCCCAAAGTCGTGGGACGTGTAAACTGGATTGGGTCTGGATGTGGAATTATCAGGAGCTCAGCTGAGCTGGAGAGAGAGGGAGAGAGATGAGTTGCCAGGTGTTGGATTCTCCGATTAAAGCAAGAAGCCAACAATGAAACTTACCATAAAACAAGAGTCCACAGTGGAGAAAGGGCTGACTTCCCGTTTCATTTTTCCCCGTGGAAGGGTGCTCTTGTGGAGGGTCAAGTGAACCCATACACACATCGGAGTCATCTCACTGTTGGGAGAATCCTGACAGAAGGATCACGCAGTGCTGTTGACCTAGAGGCCCGGAAAGTGGAAAAGTGGAAAGTACTGAGCACTGAGTTGAAAAGTATCTTCAGTACTTCCCACCCCATGCCCCAAAAAGACGCCTCAGTAGAAGTGCCTGGAGACAACTTGGGGTGAAGGCCTCAGAAGGAGACCTAGGAATGAAGGTGCCCAGGCTAGGAAGGCAGGTGGGCATAAGAGCACCTGTGAGGCAGATCCTTGACTGCAACTCTCCTTAGAATCTGTAGCACCCTGGCTGTGAACTAAGTCTGGTGTGGGGAGGACAGCTTTTTTCCAGGAGGCTTGTCAGACAAAGCTTTTGTAACTGTTCATAGTCAGGCCCGGAAAACCACACATAGATCTTAACTAGATTCCTCAACGATGCCACGATTATACTTTTCCCCACCAACCCACACACATTCGATATAAAATGGCCACACAGAAACAGGATACTTGTAATAGACACTCCCACAGAAAAAGGGAGACAGTGGAAGGCTCATGGCAGCCACTTGTCTTCTATTCAATTGTTGTTGTACATTTGGCAATTTTTAGTTTTGTCTACTATCAATAAATATCTTATGAACATTTGCATATAGGTATGTGTGGATATATATTTTTATTCCTCTTGAGTACAAACCTAGGAGTGGGTTTCCTGGGTCAATGGCAAGCATATATTTAGCTTGATAAGAAATTGCCTAATTGTTTTTTCAAGTCGCCTCTCTATTTTTTTAGTCTCACTGGAAATATATGAGCATTCCAGTTGCTCACATACTTTTGAGCACTTGGTAGTATTAATCTTTTAAGCTTTATACATTCCAGTGAATGCATAGTAGTGTGTCACTGTGGTTGTAATTTGTACTTGCCTTATAATGAACGATGTTGACCATCTCTTTGTGAGTTTATTGTTTGTTTGCAATTTATTTTCGTGGAAGGTGTATTCAAACCTTTTGCCCGCTTTTTGAAACTGTGCTGTTTTTCTTGATATCATCGTGTTACAAAAGTTGTTTATATATTCTCCATGCAAAGTTTTTGTTAGATAAATATTTTGCAGATATTTTCTCCAAGATGTTAGCTTGTCTATCCATGTTCTTAACTGTCTCTCTAAAAAGAACAAATGTCTCTTTGATGAAGTTTATTATCAACTTTTATATACTTCGTGATTTTTTTTTCTATTTAAGAAATCTTTCCCCAACCCAGTGTCACAAAGACTTTTTTTATGTTTTCTTCCAGAAGTTTTATAATCTTAGTTCTTACAATAAGGTACACGATCCATTTTTATTTAGTTTTTGTACATAGTATGGTTTAATAGTCAAAGATAAATTTTTACATATATAAAATGCATGTGAATTTATAGTATATATTTATATATACACACACATATGTTATAATCTATATCTTTATCTATGTATCTATCCACTACCCAGATTTTTCAGAATGATTTACTGAAGAGACTATTCTTTTTTCATTGAATTACTTTGCCATTCCTGTCCAAAATCAAATGACCTTAAAAATGGGGATCATTTCTTGACACTTTATTTTGCTCCATGGATCTAAATGTCTATCATTATTCTAATAGCTCACCGTCTTGATTCATGTAGTTATATAGTATGTCTTGAAGCCTTCTGATCTTGCTATTCTTTTAAGAAAATGCTTGATTATTCTCGTTCTTTTGTCTTGTCACACCAATCTCAAAATTAGCTTGCCAATTTATTCCAAAATCCTACCGGAATTTTTATTGAAATTGCATTGACTCCATAGCAATTCTTTGTTCTCTGAGGAGAAAGGTCATTTTAGCCATATTCAGTCTACATTGGTTACATTTTATGTCTACCAAATTACACAAAGTTTCAGTTTTACCACAGTTTCTGGCATTACACAAGTCACTCTTTCGAGCTGAGTGTAGCAGCTTTTTCCCTGTCTCTCTATTCCCTTTTAAGAGTTCTCTTGCTAAAGCCACAAGTTTTAGATTTTTTTGCTATGGCATCATGGCACTCGGTACCAAGCCACCCTAAAATTCAGTGTCTTAAAGCAGCAACCGTTTTATTTGCTCACATTTCTTTGGGTTATGACTTTGGGTTGGGCTCAACTAAGCAGTGCTACTGGTCTCAGCTGGAGTCACTCAAGCAGTCGGTTATCTAGCCACTCAGTTGAGACTGAATGGTCGAAGAAGGCCCTTAGCGTGTGCTTAGCAATCGTTGCTGTCTGACAGCTGGACCACTCACTGTTGTCTCTCATTCATCAGAAGACTAGACTGGGCTTTGACACATAGGAGCAGCGCATTCCAAAAGAGTGGAAGCAGAGACTGCAGAGTCTCTTGAGGCCTTGACTTAGAACTTCTGTGGTGGATCTCCTACTGCATTCTGTGGGTAAACTCAAAACAAGAGGCCTGTCCAGATTCCAGGAGTGGGACAGGGATGCTGTCTCTTAATGAGGAAATCAATAAAGATACATTTCAGTGAGGTAGGGTGCAAGTATGGGAAAAATTATCACAATCATCGATGTCAACAATCTACTGGAAATGCTTGATACATATTTTTTGTCATAAAGGAATTAAGTTAACACTAAAAAGTCTAGAACATAAATAAAACCACTTATCTTTTTAGCAAGTTTGAGCATCATTTTACATATGATTGACAAACCCCAATGATAAAGCAATCTCAGCCATTAGACTGATAGAGTCCCTCAATACACATCTATTTTCATTGCACACATCGCATGCAGCTTCTGAATAGCATGTTGGGTGGTTTCTTTTACACTTAAAACAATTTTCCATAGTAGAATATTTTTAAACTTTCCAGAATGGAATATTATATTAGGCTCAATTATGTATAAACATTTCCATGGATATTATTGGTGTACAATATGATGATTAGAACTTAAAATGGTAGAAACAACACCTTTGGTAAACAACAACAACAACAACAACGACGACAACATACACACACACAGTATATTTTGTAGGAAAAAATGATTTCAAAAAGAATCTACATGTTTTTGTTTAAGTGATTGTAAATTTATTGACTTCTATTATTTAGAAAAATCTAAGGCCTATTAGATAAACTAGACTGAATATTCAATACCTGAATGAATGTTTTAAAATAGTCAAAAAATCAGATATTTCTGTCAAGAACAGGGCTCTGAAGATTATATAATTCATCATTATTATTTGGTACATTACTCATTGAAAATATATTTTGTGTTCCATAATAACAATTTTGAACTTTTTCTGTTATTCTTTATTATCTTTTGTTACGTACTTTGAATAACTCTCATTGACTCAGGGAAGAAAAGGTTACATTCTTTTACTTGACTTATAATGGTACCTGTAATTAGAATTTTTTTGTATTGGTTCCTTATTATTTGTTTCTTAATTTAATTTTTGAGATCCTGTCACTGCTATTGATCTTTTAAAACATAAACATATACTGTCTGTGATTTATATAACAATATTTTAAAATGAACATACCTATAATTTAATTATAAACATCTTATCTATTTTGGCTTAATGGTTTAATTTTTTCTTATTTCTTGAATGCAAAAATTTATCTAAGCTTCAGAGATTTTCTTATTAATAAGAACAAATATGAAAAACAATTTTGATAATTCTAGAAGGGTCAATTTATTTTCGTATACCACTAACAAATAATTATTATTATTTAAAAACTTTATAGTATTTTAGTAGGCACCATAGTGTACAAAATTTTTTGAAAGGGTTCTAAAATAGGATTTCGTGACAGGTACTTAAAATCTAGTGTGAAAAAAAAAACTTGACATGTAGTCCTTAAATGTTGTCTAAGTTGGTTCTATTAACGTGATGTTGTAGTTTGACTTATCATGCGAAAAAATAAGGACAGTATTTAAAACCAACCCAGACCAAAATGAATGATTAGAACTACTTATCTTTCCAAGTTCAGCACACAACGGTATCGTCTTAATTTCACTTCCTTAATTGTTCCTGATATTCATATACTCTTTGTACTGATGCAGTCAAGGCAACTTGGACATTTTCCTAATGTCATGGGATGGTTTAGTTCATGTTTCTTTGAAAGCTTAAGGAAATTTGTGGCAGCTGCTTGTCAATAAATGACCCCTCCACATATGTGGTATGCTGTCTGTTTCTATACTTTTGAGCCCAAATTTTTAGATAAAGACCCTGGCATTCCATTTAAAGGGCATAGATAAGAGTTAGATGAAAATGTGCTTCACATTTCAGTCTCTTGATGAATTTATATATTGCTTTTCTTCATAATTTTACCTCATGGCATCTAATCTCATCACCCCCAAATCATGAGACTATCCCCAACCTACTGAAAGAAGCAGTGTGTGAGCCACTGACTGGGAAACCTAGAATGCGTGTGTGTGTGTGTGTGTGTGTGTGTGTGTGTGTGTGTGCGCCACTGACTGGGAAACCTAGAATGCGTGTGTGTGTGTGTGTGTGTGTGTGTGTGTGTGTGTGTCTAGCACATAATCGAGTACATGACTCATGGTGGGCACTCAGTGAAACCTACAAAAATTTCATCAGTGCAATGCACAGGAAGCTTCTAGAACTTTGGTAATGTTTTGATAGTCACTGCTCATTCATGTTGTCATGACACATCTCTACTTGCTGGATCTGTCCACAGCTTCCTTAAGTCAGCATGGCATTGGAGCAGTCATTGTCCTCCCCCCTCATCTCACAGAGTTCATCATTAGTTAATCAAGGGTCTATCTCTGATTGATCACAGAAACGACTGTGGAATTCTCTTAAAATATGGTGTCCTGGAAGCCACTACCAATCAACATGAGTTGCCATGAGACTTCAGATTTATTGTCATTCTTGACTTGGTTTAGAAGATTAAATATTTTTGCATCTTCAACCCAACATAAAACTTGGCACCTAATGACATAGAATAATTTCTTTGTTGATGTTTTTGAAAATCTTATAAATATGGATCATTGAATATTATTCTAGTTCTCTGATAATGTCAAAATCTTTGGAAATGATATTTTTTGTTTAGCTAAAGATATTTTTAGGAGATGAAGAAGAATGAATACTTTTAGCTATGTATTTGCATCATTTTGTTTTAAGCTATCTACATCTCTTGATTTATTAGAGTATATTTCATCTTGCTCGTATTTTGGATTGTAAATAATTTGAGGCTTCTTTGGGAATATCTAACAGATGTACCCAAATCCCCATACTGTTGCAAATTGTGGGACTCACTGCAAGTTTTCTCCTTAAATTAATTAGTTGGAAACTGATGACAATAGCGCTTTACCTCCAGTGAAGCAAACTTTCTGGAGAAAATTTTGGCAGACGTTAGCATGGCTAATAGCAGACTTGTTTTTCTGGTTCTATTTACTGATTATGATGACTATCTGGCTGTTGAGTTTCTTCACAAACAGCAGGTAGACTTTACACTGACCTTGACATCCAACAGGACTGTATGGTTATGGCATTATGCTTCCTCCAGAGGACAGGTCAGGTAAATGCCCTGTATGCCAATAGGCAGATCATTATGCTTCATTAGCTCTACCTGTCTATCTTTCCCAACCTAAAAAACAGAATATTATTTCCCAAAATTTTACAGCTAGAGGGCTGGTTGCCTTATAGGTTAATCCAACTCTAATAGAAGTAAAATCAATTCACCAGACATGTAGCAAATCACAAGATTCTCATCAGGCAGGGAACTGAGATCAGATTGGCAGCAGATCAGAATGCAGCAAGTGCAAACTAAATGACACACACACACACACACACACACACACACACACACACACACACACACCATTTGATAGTAGTAAAGGGGAGGAGATATAAACCATTCGTATATTCAACTACATGCAAAAGGCATCACCAATATGCAACCCATCATATCTAATTGCTCAGAACAGCACATGGGAGCTTTAGCAGTCAGCCTCAGCATGCGTATTGAGTGGTTTTTGTAAGACTCTGGATGAAACTCCACCTTTCTCTGTGCTGGATATTTTAAATTGGCATTGAAAGGAAAGCTAGCCTTCAGCGGGCAGTAACCTCTTTTCTGGTTTGGCAGCAAATATTCTCCCTGATTTTCAAGCTCTCGTTGCCTACAATAAGAAGTCAACTACCTGAAAAAAAAATTACTTTTAACACATGGAAACAAGAGGGCTTCATAACTCCTGGGGCTTTGGCTTAATCATAAAACCTACATGGTAAACCCAATCACTATTGAAATGGTTTCTTCCACGTTGCTACCGGGTCTTGATTCAGACTTATTCTTTCTTCTTTGTGGGAGACCATTCGGTAGATTAAAAAACAAGTCATATAGGCTAGATAAAATTTGTTCATTCTAAAGGGCAGTTTGGAGAGTTTAATAACTTCTTATAGTTGTGATACAATACAGTACAAATTGGAAACTATTTAATATCACAGCTTGCCTCTTTTATAGCAGATAATTTGCTCATTGAAGGTACATTTTTATATTTTTCTCATAGAAGTTCACTCATGTGTCTTTCCATTGTTTTCTCTTCTTCTTTATTTTAAAATCTTTCATTCCACCGAATTGTGTTGCTATCATGTCATATTCAATATGGCTACACATGAACTTATTTGCCATTTTGGACAAGAGTGATTTCTCATTTTCCCTCATCTTTCAATGATGCAATTGTGGTCCATTTATACACTGATATTTGACTCTTCATTTTCCTCTACTGGTAATTATCCATTGTGCTCTCATCCTATTCCTAGCACTCTTGTCTAGGTCTGAAGTAGCCGCCTCTATCCCACATGGCCCTTGGAGCTATCTGGTCTCTTGCCTCACTCTCCCAACTAGATTTTAAACTGTCGGATGGCAGGTCTTGTCTATGTTGCAAATTTCTGTGTCCCAAGGCCAAGAACAAGGCCTGGTACACAAATATTTATCATTCAATAAGTATGTGGTGAAGGAATGAATGAAAAGTAGGTCATTCATTTGTTGGTGGTTGGACCCCAAACTGAATTCTGTTTTTCTGTGCTCTGCTGCTTGACACATATTATTTAAGCACTGATTTAATTATGTTACTCATTTAAAAAATTAAAACTCCTTCTATTCTTATCCTCTGCTCCATAAAATAATTATGTATGTTGAGAACATATACTGGGGTGCTGAAAAATGCATACACATTTTAAGAGATGTTACCTATGTATTCCTTTTAGCGCGTCATATTCAGAAGTGTCTGGACCCTGATGGTAACCACCTTGAGCACCTCTTGCATTACAGAAGTCCAACGTGACTTGTGTTCACCAACAATTTTAATATAGTTTTTTCCTTTCTTAAAGTGTATATACATTTTTGGGACCCTCTCCTATATACTATAATATTTTGTAATATTATATATATACATTTTTTATCTGCTTGACAATTTTGTCCTTACTCTGCACTCAGTCAACTTAATTTTCCACTGCCACCCCCAAAGATGAAACTTTCTTTTGAGAAGTGTGGTCTCCCCACTGTCCAGAGAACATACCACGTTCTATTGTTCTGCTACTCCTGGATTGAAATGCTTTTCCTTCTCTCTGCTTATTTAAATTCTACACAGCCACCCAGGCCCAACCTGCTTTCACCATCAACTCTGTAAAGCCTTTTTGTGCTACACCTTGATCGTTCTTTCCTTCTGAGCCTCTCTGAATATACAGTGTTGTGTTAATTTCGGCACTTAATGATATTACCTCATCTGCATTATTCACTGAAACATTGTGTGCTAGTCTTATGTCCCCATCAGATACAATTTCTTTGAGGTAATACTTGCTAGACTTCAAAATAGCAGTCATAATTCAGGGTTGAGAAAAGTTTAATAAATCACCAATCTATAGATATATAAAGGATACCTATTTTTAGCCACTGATATTCTCCTAAAATCTAGGTCTGTATATTGAAATACTACTGTATACTTGTTTGTGGATAGGTACCTGATAAACATGTACACAGAAGAATTTATTATTTTCAACGACACTTCTTCAGTCTCTTTCTCTTTCTTTAAGTTCAGAATCTTCTAGCTATAGCCCTGTTCATCCATCAGGCCTCCAACAAGAAGTTCCTGTGGATATCTGTGACTTTTACTCTTCCGTTGTCTGTAGTCAGTTGTCGCCCAAATTTCACCAATGTGCTTTGGGAACCCCACTTGATGGTCTTCCTTCTTTTTTCACATTCACTGTGCTCATTCAGGCTTTATAAGTTACTTCTCTGGTTTCAACTTTCTTACTCACTTAGAGTCCAATCTTCTAAGAATACAAAGGGGGCCCGCTCTATATCTTCATAAATTTTCTGCAATCATCCTTTCAGGTTAGGCTACTCTCACAGAAATATGTCTATTTTATTCCCAAATAAGATTCCCATGACTTTTTTGTTTACTCTTTTCTTTCTTTCTTTCTTTCTTTCTTTCTTTCTTTCTTTCTTTCTTTCTTTCTTTCTTTCTTTCTTTCTTTCCTTCATCTATCTTTTTATCTTTTTTTTTCTTCCTTCTTTCTTTTTTTTTTTCCTTTTGACCCAGGATCCCATTCTGTTCAGGCTGGAGTGCAGTGGCATAATCATAGCTCACTGTAACCTCAAACTCTTTGGCTCAAGGAGTCCTTCTGCCTCAGCCTCCTGAGTAGCTGGACATATAGGCATGTGCCACCATGCCTGGCTAATTTTTATTTTTTGTAAAGAAGGGGTGTTGCTCAGCCTGATCTCAAACTCCTGGCTTCAAGGGTCCAAACACCTTGGCCTCCCAAAGTTCTGGGATCACAGATGTGAGTTACTGTGCCAAGCTGTTTATGTTTTTCTATTCCCCACTTCTCTCTTTCATTTTTTTAGAAGTCTAAAGTATATCTGATTTAAGTTCTAGCTAAAATACATTCTCCACTTGGAGGCATAAGTTTTCCCAGATTCCTTCATATCCCACCAATTGTTCCTTTCTTCCTGCCATGTTTCATGCTACTTGACCATTATCAATATTATTGTTCTCAACATGTTTTATTATAGTCAGTTCTTTATGTTTCTCTCTCCAATTAAACTGTGGAGTCCTTGGGGGCTTAGTTTTGTTATTTTTTTTATTACCGCAGTGCCAACATTTTAGAAGATTGATTGATTGGCTTTTTATGTCATGACTTGTTTGGCTTTTAATTTCTGTCTTAGTCTTCTACTGGTGATAATAATGGCATGTGATACAATTCATATTGGTCCACATGCTCTTTTCAATTTCTATTCAATATTTACAAATTGTGGCTTTTTTTCTAATGTAAGAAAGCCTCTTCTATTGTTACGGAAAACAATTATTCACCGATACTTGTTAAAGTAAGGAAAACTATTCTGGATCATTTTGATAGTGTAGAAACCATAGCAGTGGGATTTTGAAGTCGGGGAGAGAGATTGGGCTTGCTCTCCAAATATAGCTTAGGTAAGTGGGAATTTACAGCCAAGGAGTAGGATGGGGTCAGTGGATGGAAAATTCCCAAGAGGAAACCTCAGGGGTGAGGGAAATTCTGATTAAACCAATCCAACAGGATTTTTGCTGAAGTCAGATCAGAATATAATCAGATGTCACTTGGGGTTTGGTGGAAGATGAAAAACCAGATCAGATATTGAGAGTGGTTAGATATTAAGGGTGAAGAGTTCTTGCCAAAACTGGATTTTACAGAGATGTGTATGGAGAGGGTTGGAAGAAGTTTCAGGAAACTGACTGAAGCCTGGTCGATCAGAGTCTTTGACACCTGCCACTCGCAATTGGCTGCCATGCGTGATAATAATGTTGAATAATTCTTTGTTGTGGGAGCCTGTCTTGGGCATCACAAGACATTTGGCAGCTTCCCTAGCCTCTGCCTTCTGGTTGGCTATTCCAGCACCTTCCTCCTTCAGATGTGACAAAGAAAAATGTTTCTCGAGAGTGTCATATAGTCTCTGGGGGATCAAATCATCCTGACTGAGAATCACTATTCGGGGAGCATCCAGTCTGACTCTCTTTCTAGTGGCCCTGCTTGGTTCCAAGGATCAGAAACATGTGCCCTGTTGGTGGCATTGGCAAGTTCACTCTTAGGAGCAAGGCATGCATAGACCCTGCCCCTTCTGAGTTTTTTTCTTTGTGGCCTGCTAAGAACTACCAAAAGTCTTGATGCACACACTCCCTTCAAATCCCTGCATTAAGAGACTTGGTCAACTTTTGTTTGTCTTCTGGCAACTGAGGCTTAAACTCTGGGACAATCTACCCCTTTTTGAGTTCTTATCTGAGAAATCTCAGGGTTGTCAAAGTTATTTACTGTGTGCTCTAGTCAGCATCTGAGAGAGGCTTCCAACCTCCTTAACTTAGAGAACTTACTAAAAAGGGCTTATTGTCCTGAACCTTTTTATGTCTTTGAGATGTATACATATCCCCTGCCACTCAGAAATCTTTTGCAAGTACCTGAAAGCCATTCTTAAAAATGTACTCATCAGGAGGATTAGGGCTTTTGTCTCTCAGGCTGGTAGCGATGGCAGAGAGGGTAGAATCCTACCTTAGATAATTGCCAGTGAACGGACACAGCTGGCCTCATCAGCATTTACACTGACCAACCCTCACAACTTTCAACTTCCCTGAATCTGCATGAGGCCCTCCCTGTTCTCTCATTCCCCCTTTAAATGCCCAGTAACCTCTAAATAAACCCAAGTCGAGCTCAGTTCATGCTGGGTGTGCTTCATGTTGCAACAGCCTGTGGTTGATTAAAATCTGTCCCTATCACTTTCACTAGTGTCTGGCTTTGTTTGTTGCTGACGAGGCACCGTTCAAGGGAACAAGACATTCTCATCTGTTCTGGCTCATTTGAACTCCCAGAACAGCAGATATGGGTAGGTGAACTCTTGGGATAAAGTACCTTTTTTTTTTTTTTTGAGTTGGAGTCTCACTCTGTCACCCAGACTGGAGTGCAGTAGCCACTCCCGGCCACTGCAGTCGGCGATCCTTCCATCTCAGCCTTCCAAGTAGCTGGAATTGCAGGCACGCACCACCAAGTCTGGCTAATTTTTTTTGATTTATTGCAGAGAGGAGGTCTCGCCAAGTTGCCCAGGCAGGTCTTGAACCCACGGGCTCAGGGAATCCACTCACCTTGGCCTCCCAAAGCACAGGATTACAGGCTGAGTCACTGAGCCCGGCTGGGGTAAAGTATCTTGAAATGCTGCTGCCTGTTGGTCAAAGTTGTCTCTGTTAGAGTACAGACAGGGTGAGGGTGGCTGGATGGAGAGGTGGAGAGGCAAGGGCGAACGCAGCACCAGTCACCCAGAGATCCAAGTAATGCAAAGAATTGCAACACACAAAGAGGCAAAGAGAGAAACGTTTGTTTAAAAGTAAATTAGAGAGAGAAAGAGAAGGGAGAGAGAGGATTCACCTCTCTAAGTTGGGGGAGGGAGCCAAAGCCAGGAAGCGTGGCAACAGCCATGGCTCAAAGAGCATGTGGCCACACCAGAGTCTAGCAAGGCAGTGGCCGCCGGTTGCATGTGGTTGAGTCCTTTTAACCATTATTCTTGATGGGCGAAGATCGTTAAGGTGATTGGGTGATGGTCTGCTCACGCCATCACGAAGGGGCAGGCAAGTACAGGTACTGATGATGTCAGGTGATGGACAGCAGGCAGATGGATGGGTTAGTCACATGATTGCTGCCGTGGTGGGGTTTATTCATGTCATATAGGTTAAAAAGGACTGATTAGGTTAAGGGGGGGCAGGGAGTATTCTGCAAGAGATGTGTTAGACATTTGCAATTCACATACTCAGACATTTGCAACTCACAAATTCCTTGACCAGAAGTGGTCATATTATTACCTTTGACCACCTAAAGGGTGATCTTTGACCTTCTGCCTTGACAAGGAATCTAAATGTTTTCTAGAGATTATTATGTTAAACCATGAATTGAAAAGTTGGTTTGTCCAGGTCTTGCATCTGATGGAGATTTGCCCAGGGGGCATGTAATAGGATGCTGCTTGTTTTGCAGTGGAATGTCTGAACGCTTTCCAATGGTTGTGCTGAGGCAAAAAGACAACCCTTTCAGTCTCTTCAGTTCGAATTAATCAAGTCTGTTCTTCATCTTGCACCTACCTCTCGTTTGGTTTCACATTCTGGAAAGGAGGTTCATTATTCCTCAACAGCCTCAACAAAAGCAATAAAGCCTTACACAGAAATCTATTTATGCAATCCATCACTGATTATATTCTAACTAAATTTCAGTTCCTCTCTGTCTGGGTCTTCATAGACAATAGGTCTCAATACATGACACTTTTCAAGGACATTTGTCCTTTAAAGATACTACATTGAGCTTGCAATGTTCTAACCCAAAGAATGACTTTCTCCAGTAAGAAGTATAAACCATGTTAAGAGCCTAATGGGAAAATGACCGACAGTTGAGGACATTTCAGGAGTTATTAGTCTTCTCGACCCTTCCTACACTGTTGGTTCTCATCCAGAGTCTGATCTTGTGTCCGGGTAAAAAATGCTATTTTCAAGGCACTCCTAATTTGACTGTAGAAGGAAGTAAACATTTTTATCAGGCTGAAATTCTTTCAACAATATCTGGTAATAAGTAGAATTATTTGGGGGTGCAGTTGGTATTTTTCTGATTTTTTTTCTTTTACTGTATATAATAAATTGAAGTCATATTAAAATAGGATCATCTGGCCCGGGCTCGGTGGCTCAGCCTGTCATCGCAGCACTTTGGGAGGCTGAGGAGAGTGAATGACCTGAACCCGTGGGTTCGAGACCCACCTGGGCAACTTGGCGAGACCTCGTCTCTACAATAAATAAAAAATTAGCCGGGCGTGGTAGCATGCATCTGTAGTTCCAGCTCCTTGAAAGGCTGAGGTGGGAGAATCGCCAGAGCCCAGCAGGTCAAGGCTGCAGTGGCCAGGAGCATGCCACGCAACTCCAGTCTGGGTGACAGAGTGAGACTCCAACTCAAAAATAAACAAACAAACAAATAAACAAATAAATAAAATAGAATCATCTGAACATCAGAAAATCCTGTCTAAACCAATGTAGTTGTGAAGACTTTGTACATTAATGCAACTGTCTATTTACTGGCAGCACAAATACATTGAAGCAAAAAAAAAAATTGCTTCAAAGGTGCCACCCACTGTTTTGATTGTAAACTACAATCTAGGGACTTTATTATGCATTAAAATAGCTTATTAAATATTATCACATTTTCATGTTTTCTTTTTTTTTTTTTTTTTTGAGTTGGAGTCTCACTCTGTCACCCAGACTGGAGTGCAGTGGCCACTCCCGGCCACAGCAGCCTCGACCTGCTGGGCTCCGGCGATCCTTCCACCTCAGCCTTCCAAGTAGCCGGAATTACAGGCGCACGCTACCACACCCGGCTTATTTTTTGATTAATTGTAGAGATGAGGTCTCGCTGCCCAGGCGGGTCTCGAACCCTCAGGCTCAGGCAATCCACTCACCTCAGCCTCCCAAAGGCACAGGATTACAGGCTGAGCCACCGAGCCCGGCTCATTTTCATGCTTTCAAGTTCTTTTGTCCT
Organism: Cephalopachus bancanus; assembly: GCA_027257055.1. Taxonomy (NCBI): domain Eukaryota; kingdom Metazoa; phylum Chordata; class Mammalia; order Primates; family Tarsiidae; genus Cephalopachus; species Cephalopachus bancanus. The sequence continues at coordinate 2,515,654 of JAPVLO010000384.1, read as the reverse complement.
AGGAAAACAATTTCAGGCTCTTGTAAATTTCCAGGCTTAATGAACGAAACTCATGTTTCATTCACAGTCATGACCAACAAGTCATGCAATGCTCACTTAAGAGTTCTAAGTTTTAGAATTCATATTTAAGGAATATTTGACATCATTGCTTCAGGCATTTATTAACAAGGAAGAACAAAAACAAATATATGAGTGGGGGGAAATGCAGATAATGAGTTAAATGAGTTCAGACCACTGCACTAAGGAATTATACGTGTAGATTAAAAAGAACTAGGAGTTATTAACAAAATATTCCTGAAAAAGTATGGATTTTGGATCTGCAATTCAGAGGATGGAAACAATGCATATATGTGTGTCTTGGCCCAACAGGCAGACAAGTTTCAAGGCAGCATGAAGACATATACCTTTAAGCTGTAGGGCAACATGGAGTCTTGGGAGGATAGGCTTGCAGAGATAAGAAGCTGACAAGGAAAATGGAGGAAAGAGTACTATGTGTGCAGAATGCTATGTTTGGAAAAAAGAAAAAAGAATGAAAGGAGACTGATATGAAATCATTTTCATCTCCACAAGGGACTTCCTAATGGATATTAAGGACCCTGTAGATGGATCCAGGATTAAAGCATAAGATAAGTCTAAGAAAAATTATGACATTTCTCTCAATAAGCCAAAAAAAAAAAATTATCTGCTATACTAACTACTGCACTTCATTGGTTATCAATTGCTTTTAAAAGCTAAGTTCTGTAAAATAAAAAATACATTTCATAGTTGAGGAACTGTTTTCTATGCCATCAGACCCCTGTTGAAATGTCTAATGTTAACTTGCTGACAGTGTTAATAAAAAGATTGTAAATCTTATTTAAAGAGGACAGACATTTTGAACCATTTATTTTATTCAGTATATTACTGCCTGAAGAAAGTGCATTTTCATTATAACAAAAGCTTTTTTAAAAAAAAAGATTTTTAAAAATTATTATTATAAAGACATGGGGTACAATTCAGGGTTAGGTATACAAACGTTGATTATGCAGGTACCCTTGTTGATGAGGAGTGTCCCTCCCTCTCCTGACAGTTTCCCACTACACCAATCCCTGTCTTACAGTATTATAATTGCTCAAGTTCCACTTGTGAGCAAGAACATATGGTACCCTGTCCTTTGGTTCTGTGATAGGTCACTGAGTATGATTGACTCCAAATCCATCCAAGTTGCTGCAAAGTCCATATATTTGTCCTTCTTTATGGCTGCGTAATATTCCATTGTGTATATGTACCACATTTTTTTATCCAGTCCAACTTCGATAGGCAACCTGGTTGGTTCCATGTTTTTGCTATTGTGAATAGAGAGAAGCTTGTTTTTTTGTTTTTGTTTTTGTTTTTTTTGAGTTGGAGTTTCACTCAGTCGCCCAGACTGGAGTGCAGTGGCCGCTCCCGGCCACCGCAGCCTCGACCTGCTGGGCTCTGGCCATCCTTCCCCCTCAGCCTTCCAAGTAGCTGGAACTACAGGCGCGCGCTACCACACCAGGCTAACTTTTTTGATTTTTATTGTAGAGATGAGGTCTTGCCAAGTTGCCCAGGCGGGTTTCGAACCCGCGGGCTCAGGCAATTCACTCACCTCGGCTTCCCAAAGCACGGAATTACAGCCTGAGCCACCGAGCCCGGCCGAAAAGTTTGTTTTTAAAGTCAAACTATTTAAAAAATTTTTTATTTTAAAGGTGTGGGGTACAATTCAGGATTAGGTATACAAGTGATCATCATATAGCTAAAGTGTGGGCCTCCCTTTAGTCCCCACTTTGCCTGGTTTGAGATCAGGTACCCTTATTGATGTTGTGCCCCCTCTCCGGGCAGTATACTGTTACTGCCAATCTCTTTCTTATGGTATTATGGTAAATGTGCAGGGTCCACTTATGAGTGAGAACATGTGGTACTCTGTTTCAGTGATAGATCCATGAGTACGATAGACTCTAAATCCATCCAAGTTGCTGTGAAGTCCATAAATTTGTCTTTCTTTATGGCTGCATAATACTCCATTGTGTATATGTTTTACATTTTTTTAAATCCAGTCTAGTTTCGATGGGCAGCATGGTTGGTTCCATGTTTTGCTACTGTGAACAGTGTTGCAATAAACATGCGTGTGCAGGTATCTTTTCTGTAGAATGAGTTGAGCTCCTTTGGGTATATTCCCAGTAGGGGGATTGCTGGGTCATATGGAAGGTCAATGTCTAGTTCTTTTAGAAATCACAGCACTGTTTTCCAAAGAGGTTGCACTAGTTTGCATTTCCACCAGCAATGTAGAAACCTTCCTTTTTCTGCACATCTTTGCCAGCAACTGTTGCTGTTTGTTTTATTACTGATGGCCATTATTACTGGGGTTAGGTGGTATTTCAAAGTGTTTTTTTTTTTTCTTTTTTTTCTTTTTTTGAGTTGGAGTCTCACTCTGTCGCCCAGACTGGAGTGCAGTGGCCGCTCCTGGCCACGGCAGCCTCGACCTGCTGGGCTCCAGCGATCCTTCCACCTCAGCCTTCCAAGTAGCCGGAATTACAGGCGTGCGCTACTATGCCCAGCTGATTTTTGATTTATTGTAGAGATGAGGTCTCGCCTAGTTGCCCAGGCGGGTCTCGAACCCGTGGGTTCAGGCAATCCACTCACTTCAGCCTCCCAAGGCGCAGGATTACAGGCTGAGCCACTAAGCCCGGCTTCAATGTGGTTTTGATTTGCATTTCTCTGATGATGAGTGAGGCTGAGCACTTTTTCATGTGTCTGTTGACTGTTTGTATATCTTCTTTTGTGAAGTGACTATTCATGTCTTTTGCCCACTTTTTAATGGGGTTGTCTGTTTTTTTTCCTTTTGAAACATTTCAGTTCCTTGTAGATCCTTTTTGTTATATCTTTGTCAGATATACAGTTGGCAAATATTATTTCCCATTCTATGGACTGTGTCCCTTCTCTCTTGATGGTTTCTTTTGCTTTGCAGGAACCTGTTAGTTTGATGAGGTCTCCTTTGTGTGTCTTATCTCTTATGGTATAGGCACTTGGGATTTTGATCAGGAATTGGTTGCCAGTTCCAATTTCCATAAGGGTGTCTCCTGCATCTTCTAAGGTTCTTATAGTTTGAGGTTTCATATTTAGATCTTTGATCCATTTAGAGTTGTTTTTTGTGTATGATGATGGGTAGGAGTCCTGTTTCAATCTTCTGCATATGGTCACTCAGTCTTCCCAGCATCATTTACTGAATAGGTTCTCCTCTCCCCAGTGATTGATGATGGTAGCTTTGTCAAAGATGAGTTGGTTGAGAAATTGAGGATTTGCTTTTGAAATCTCTATCCTGTTCCATTGGTCCATATGCCTATTCTTGTACCAATGCCAGGCTGTTTGATTATTGTAGCCTTACAGTAAAATTTAAAGTTTGGAAGTATGATATCTCCCACATTTTTTTCCCCTGAGAATTGTTTTGACTATTCATGGACATTTATATTTCAATTTGAATTTCTGTGTTGACATTTCCAGGTCTGAGAAGAAAGATGTTGGTAACTTGATGGGTATTGCGTTGAATCTGTAGATTGCCTTCAGTAGGATGGACATCTGAACAATGTCGATTCTTCCCATCCATGAGCATGGAATATTTTTCCATTTGTTTGTTTCCTCTTGCATTTCTTTGAGCAGTGTTTTGTAGTTTTCATTGTAAACGTCTTTCCCTTCTCTGGTTAGGAAGATGCCAAGGTATTTCTTTTGTATGGCTATTGTGAATGGAATTGTGCTTTTTATTTGGTTCTCTGCCTGCTTGTTGTTGGTATATAAAAATGCCAACTCTTTTTTGCACATTTAGTTTGTACCCTGAGACTTTGCCAAAGTGCTTCATCAGTGAAAGCAGGTTTCTGAAAGATTCTCTTGGGTTTTCAAGGTATAGGATCATATTGTCAGCAAAGAGGGATAAATAAACTTCCTCTTTTCTTATTTGGGTGCCCCTGATTTCCTTCTCTTGTCTAATTGCTCAAGCTAGAACTTCCTACACAATGTTGAACAAGAGGGGTGAGAGTGGGCAGGCTTATCCTGTTTCCAGTTTCTGTCCATTTAGCAATATGCTGGGTGTGAGTTTATCATAGATGGCATTTGCTGTTTGGTGGAATGTTCCTTCTATGCCTAGGTATTTGAGGATTTTTAACAAGAAGGGATGCAGGATTCTGGATTTTATCGAAAGCTTTTTCTACATTTAATAATATAATCATGTGGTTCTTGTTTTTGCATATGTTGATGTATTTAATTACATTTATGGTTTCCTCTGGGGATGAAGCCTTCTTGGTCATGGTGGATGATTTTTGAGATGTGTTGTTGGATTCAATTTGCTAGAATCTTGTTGAGAATTTTTGCATCTATGTTCATTCAGGATATTGACCTGTAGTTCTCTTTTTGTTGTTGGATCGTTACCTGGTTTGGGTATTAGTGTGGTGTTAGCTTCATAGAATGATTTGGGGAGAGTTCCATCTTTCTCAATTGCCTGGAATGCTTTCAATAGGATTGGTATCAGCTCCTCGTTGTATGTTTTGTAGAATTCCACTGGAAAGTCATCTGTTCCAGTACTTTTATTTGTAGGCAGTTTTCTTATGACAGAGTCAATTTCCTGGGTTGTTGTTAGTCTATTTAGTATCTCAGTGTCTTATTGTTTCAACCTTGGGAGGTTGTATGATGTCAGAAAGTCCTCCATTTCATTTAGATTACCAGTTTTGTTTCCATACAGGTTTGCATAGCAATCTCTGGTAATCTTTTGTATTTATTTGAGGTCAGTTGTGATTTGATCTTTTGTATTTCTGATTGTGTTTATTTGAACTTTTTCTCTCTTTTATTGGTCTTTCTGGCTAGGGGTCCATCAGTCTTGTTTATTCTTTCAAAGAACCAGACTTTTGCTTTGTTGATTTTTTTTCTGTGCTGTTTTTGTCTTCTATGTCCCATATTTGGACTTTTACTTTGGTGATCTTGATTCTTCTGTTAAAGTTAGGGATTTGGTGGTCTTGTCTTCCCAGCTCCCTTTGGTTATTTGTCAGACTATTAACTTGTGATCTTTCCATTTTCTTGATGTGTGTTTGCAGAGATATAAATTACCCTCTTAGAACTATTTTCATGACATCCAAGAGGTTTTGGTAGGATTTTTTTAAAATTTTCATTTGTTTCGAGGAATGTTGTATTTTTTGTTTTGATTTCTGTTTTGGCTCAGTAGCTGTTGAACATCACGGTGTTTAGTGTCCATGTCTCTGTGGGTTTTGGGGGAATTTTTTTGGTGTTGATACTTATTTTTATTCCACTGTGGTCTGGGATGTGCATGGCAGTATTTTGGTCTTATGAAATTTGCTTATACTTGATTTACAGCCAAGAATGTGATCAGTCTTGAAGTATGTTCCATGTGATGATGAGTAGAATGTATATTCTGAGGTTGTTGGATGGAGTATTCTGTACGTATTTATTTATTTGAGTTGGAGTCTCACTCTGTCACCCAGACTGGAGGGCAGTGGCTGCTCTCAGCCACCACAGCCTCGACCTCCTGGGCTCCTTCCGCCTAAGCCTTCTGAGTAGCTGGAACTACAGGCGTGTGCTACCACGCCCAGCTTATTCTTCTTTTTTAATTTATTGTAGAGATGAGGTCTCGCCAAGTTGCCCAGGTGGGTCTCGAGCCTGTGGGCTCAGGCAATCCACACACCTTGGCCTCCCAAAGCGCGGGATTACAGGCTGAACCACCGAGCCTGGCTGCAGGTATTCATTAAGTCCATCTGGTCAAGCATCAAATTGAAGTTCTGGATCTCTTTGCTGATTTTTTGCCTTGATGATCTATCCAGGATGTTAGCGGGGTATTTAAGTCCCCCACTAAATAGTGTTAGAGTCAATATCTCTTTTTAGTTTACTTCGTAGTTGCTTTATAAATGCTGGTGCTCCTGTGTTGGGTGCATACATGTTTAGGATGGATGTTTCTTGTTGATGGAGTGAGCTTTTTATCATTATGTAGTGTCCTTCCATATCTTTTAAAATTTTTGATAGCTTAAAGGTTGTTTTGACTGATATTAAGATCACGACTCCTGCCTTCTTTTGTGATCTATTCTCCTGGAAACTCAGTTTTAATCCTCTAACTTTGAGTCTGTGTGCATTCCTTGTGGTGTATTCCTTTTCTGGCCACATCCTTTGTCTCAAGACTGAATCAGGGTAAGGAGTGGGGTGCCTGAGATTCAGCAGTCATTCTGTCCCCCTGGAGTTTGTGCTTTTAGGATATTCCCTCTAGGTCACAGTCAACCCCTGAGTAGTTAATCCACTGGTCACAGAGACTGGGTTGGATCTGTCGCTCCATGGTGAGCAAGCTGTAGCACTTTCTTGCCCTGTTTTCAAGATGGTGTCAGTGTGTCTCTTTCGTCTTCTCCAGTTGAACTCTACCTCTGGGCTTCCTGTTTGTGCTCCCTCTTCAGTCCTTGCTGCTGGAGTCCAACCAGGTGATACAGTGGCTAGGCAGACCCTGGAGATGGCAGTCTCTTTCAGCAGCTTCTTCCTGAGAAGGACTTTGTTGATTTTTTTTTTTTTGAGCTGGAGTCTCACTCTGTCGCCCAGGCCGGAGTGCAGTGGCACACTCCCGGCCACCGCAGCCTCAACCTGCTGGGCTCCGGCGATCCTTCTACCTCAACCTTCCAGATATCTAGAACTAATGGTGCGTGCTACCATGCCCTGCTAGTTTTTTTGATTTATTGTAGAGAGGAGGTCTTGCCAAGTTTCTTGGGCAGGTATCAAACCCACTGGCTCAAGCAATCCACTTGTTTTGGCCTCCCAAAGTGGTGGGATGACAGGCTGAAACACCAAGCCTGGCCGGCTTTGTTGATTTTTTAAAAATGGCACTTGCCTTCTGTGCCCTGGGAAGCACTGGGAACCAAGAAGAGCAGCTGTGGCACCAGCCGCTTCACCAGGAGAGCCTTGGCCACTTGCTTCCAAGTCCCTACTCAATTAACCACTCACACGCTCACTTACTCACTGACAGGGATGCAAAATTTTCCATACCCTTGCTCACACTAGGACTTCCTTGGTTCGATTGACTCTGCTGCCCTCTTCCTAACACAGGCTTTTTATTTCTCAAGCACATTAATATTTTGATAAGCTCATTCTGTAGAAAATATTTTATATATATATATTCAGCTGCTGTTGAGTTCACCTCCATACATAATAAATTTTTTAAAAAAGATTCAATTCTGCTACTGTGGTTGTATGAAACACATCAGCTGTTGACTGCATCAATTCAAGGTCAAGGGATTCTGAGATGAATCTCCAATATTTTGTATTTAAAATCTATATGTGTAAGTTCATTTGAGGCGGGGGAGCGGTGCATACTTCTTTATTTTATTTTGGCCAAACTCATGTGTTTTTCTCATTTTTGCAATGTGATATTTCATGCTGGAATATCATTTCTGTTTATTTTCCACTTGGTGGTCACCAGCTAATAAGCTAAAAACCTGGGCCTGACTCGGTGGATCAGCCTGTAACCCCAGCACTTTGGAGGCTGAGGCATGTGGATTGCCTGAGTCTGTGGATTCGAGACCAGCCTGGGGAAACTTGGCGAGACCTCGCCTCTACAATAAATCAAACATTAGCCGGGCGTGGTAGCACGCCCCTGTAGTTCTGGTTACTTGGAAGGCTGAGGCTGAAGGATCGCCTGAGCCTATCAGTCCTAGGCTGCAGTGGCCATGAGCATGCCACTGGACTCCAGCCTGGGTGATAGAATGAGACCCCAATTCAAACAAAGTAAAGCAAGGCAGGAGATCATTTTGAGTGCTTGAGTGCTTCAGTCATACACAGAAGATTGTAAAGTACATCTAACGCAATAAAAAGTTAAAACATTTTATCATTGCATATAATTTTAATTATGGCTAGTAGCTATATAACTAGAACAGTTTTTTATGATAGTTACTTTGAAACCTTCAATATTAAAATTTGATCATGGACTATTGTTTAGGAGACATTCTAAGAGATGTAACAGAGAATTCCAACATTTTGCACTGAAGACAAGTATCAGTTAGAATTAGTTCTGCAGATTCTTCTGTGTTTGAGGCAAAATAAAGACATAATTCAATCTAAAATATTTGCATAGAAGAGTAAGAAGGCATGAATGGAAACATGGGAGGGATTCTATTTTTCGTTTGGTATGGAAGGGAAGACAATGTGATCACAAGAGTCACATTCAACTGACTAGATATTGAGAGAAGACACTTATTTTATTATAACGATGTGGGATACAATTCAGGGTTAGTTTTACAAACGTTGATTATGCAGGTGCCTTTGTTGATGAGGTATGTTCCTCCCTCCCCTGGCAGTTTCCCTCAACTGCCAATCCCACACTACTCCCTGACAGTTTCCCACTCCTGCCAATCCCTTTCTTATAGTATGATGATAATTGTTCAAGGTCCGCTGATGAGTGAGAACGTATGGCACTCTGTTCTTTGTTTCTGTGAGAGATCCCTGAGTATGATTGAGTCTAAATCCATCTAAGTTGCTGCAAAAGTCCATATGTTTGTCCTTCTTTATGGCTGCATAATATTCCATTGTGTATATGTATCACTTTTTAAAAATTCAGTCCAGCTTCAATGGGCAACATGGTTGGTTCCATGGTTTTGCTACTGTGCATAGAGTTGCAACTAACATACATGTGCAGGTATCTTTTTTGTAGAATGATTTGAGCTACTCCAGATATATTCCCAATAGGGGAATTGCTGGGTCATGTGGAAGGCTAAGTTCAAGTTCTTTCAGAAATTGCCACACTGTCTTCCAAAGAGGTTGCACTAGTTTGCATTCCCACCAGCAGTGTAGAAGCGTTCCTTTTTCTCTGCATCTTCGCCAGCATCTGTTGTTTGTTTTATTAATGATGGCCATTCTTACTGGGGTTGCGTGTTCTCAATGTGGTTTTGATTTGCATTTCTCTGATTATGTGTGAGACTGAGCATTGTTTCATGGAGTGAAGACACTTTTTAAAGGACAAAGTACTAGCAACAAAAGACAGCCTAGGATATGTTAGCAGGAAAGATGAGCCCCTAAGAAGGAGACTGCATACTCTTTAGAAACATACAAATAGGAAAAGTAGTGTTTACCTAGTGATTTTTCAGGAGTAGAGGAGAATATTTAGGGTTGTAGCTTTGTAGACAAAAAGCCAGATACAAATTTTAAATTAATATTTATCTTATTCAGGAAATAGCATTTGAAATGTTAGTTGCTCTTATGTATTATACAGAATATAATTCATAATTATCTATTCAAGCTGATTTTATAATTTTAACATTTTAAAAGACTTTGTAGATAATGTCTTTAAGGATCAGAAAAATCAAAATAGTGTGATCTGAAAACGGTGCATATTTTTTTCTGACTTTTTGAAATATAGCAAAAACCTTGATAGTCATCAGGTTGTGTGACTTATTAATACATCTTGAAATGTACCAGCCAAGAATGTTAGTTTAGGAAAAAAATGAAAAACTATTTTCCAGAGCTATAATTATGCCACTAAGCTTTCTGCTTAGTGTAACAGTCTAGCTTGAAGAAGCACGAGGAAAAAGCTCAATTAAGTAGATACGACCGCAGCCTAGACTTACAAGTTCTTATTTCTGGTGTCTTTAATTTAAATGACAAAATCCAGGGAGCTATAAGAACTGGGAGCTTTCCATTTTTAAAATAAATTTAAAGAAGGATCAAAACATGAACTCTGGTAGAGTCCCTACTCTCCAGGCCTCGCATATGCAAGCTGTAAACAAAAAAGGAAATTGAAAAAATCACGAGGGTGACATGCAATACAGTCATGGACTCCTCTTCTTCCAACTAGAAGACTTATTTATTATTTTCTTTAGCTAGAACTGTTTCATGGAGTGCCCTTTATATCAAATCCCGCCATACCTTTCAGTTCGCACAAAGGAACCACGGAAGCTCTCCGAGGTTTATGTCTGACCGTCTAAATTTTTCATTATCTACAGATCTCTTAGTCTGTTTTACTTTAGATAAAAAAGAGTTCCTCTCCTCTCAGGATGGCACATGAGTAAGTCTATGAAAGTTAGGCAGACTTTTCTTTCTGGATAGGAGTCCTGAGGGCTGCCAGGAGAAGATTTGGTGTTTCCTACCAAAGTCCAGATGAAGCCAGTCTCTTCTCTTAAGCTCCTGACAGCTGTCTCAGCTGTCTGTATGTAAATATTTTGAAACATTATGTACGGATATGTGCCCAAAGATATAAATCAAAGAGGAGCGGGCTTAAACGAAGACACATCCTACATCCTGCCTGGCCTCTTGAGACACCCAGGGAGGGAGAAAGGGCAGCTAATTGTGACTTTGGATCCCAGAGGCTCCATCCCCACCAGGCCCTAGGATTGTATCTGATTTGCAGTCTTGCCTTGGATGAAAGAAGGGGTGAGTGCCACTCACAGGGACTGTGAAAGTTCCCCACCCTCCAGCCTGGCAGATCTTTAATCTCACACAAGAAGCAACCTGGAAAAGGCACAGTGACCTGCTGCCAGAACCCTTGTAGCCAGGAACGCACCTGAGCTCCAGCTCCCATTCCCCACCAGTTCCTGAGAGTGTGTTCTCGACTGACAGACAGCATGTGGCAGCCAGGGCCCAGACCAGGAGGTATGACCTGCCAACCTCACTCGCCTCAAGGGCAGGTCCTGCAGCTGCAGGGACTCTGCTGCTTTTAAGCTCTGAGCTTGATCTTTGGTGGGGGAAGGGATTGAGAGGGGTACCTGGTGGCACTGTCTCCAGGGGAAAGTGCTTCTGGACTACAAATGTCAGGGGCCAGTCCGGCAATGCTGCCACAGCAGCCAGGGGCCCATCCCCCCTCCTGGTCCCCACAAAGAGCTCACAACAGGGGTCTGAAAGCAATCTGACCAGCTGCACCATGGGGAAAATTTTGCAGAGGAAAGTCTCTTAGAATTCAAGAACTACCTAGGAGAGACAAAGTTGGAATAGGGCCTCCTCTCTCCCTCAATGAACTCCTTTGAATGGCAGAAAAGGGCAGATAGATTGCATCTAACTAGAAAACAGCAAAACTAAAAAGTAATAATAGAAAGAGGAGAATTTGTCACCATAGAAGAGGAAGAACTAGCGGAAAAACGCTGGCAACCTCCAAAATCTTAAAGAGTCTTCATCTACAAAAGCACCTCCCAGACCCTAAACAATGGGATCCATCCAGAGGACCTGTTCCTGATAACAGGCACAGAATTCAGACAATGGAGGCAAAAGTGGCTAAGGAAAACCGTGGGAAGTTTGAAGCATTATTGGAAATAAAAGCAGTGCAGGGAATAAAAGTTAGACTGCCAACATAAGGAAGGTCCAATCTGAAATCCTGGAAATGAACTCTTTCCTGGAATTTCAAAGCACAATGACAAGCCTAGCCAGCAGAATCAACCAGGCAGAGGAAAGAATCTCAGAGTTTGAAGATGAAAATATTGAGCAAACCCAGTCTGACAAAAACAAGCATAAAAGGCTAAAAAAGAATGAGCAAAGCCTACAAGAGGTGTGGGATTATATCAAGAAACCAAAGCTCTGGTTAATAGGTAGCCTCAAGACAGGAGAGACTGGAACAAGCCTTCCAAGAGGTCATCCAAGAAAATTTCCTGAATCTTGTTAGAGAGGCGAGATTCAGAGAACCCTTGCAATGTATTACATGAGATTCCATCCCCAAGACACATAGTAATCCATTTCCACAAGGTAAGCATGAAGGAAGAAATTCTGAAGACATCTAGGGAGAAGGACAGAACACCTGCCTGGGAAGACCCATCAGAATTGCGGCAGACCTGTCAGACCTACAAGCCAGAAGGGACCGGGGTGCCATCTTTAATGTTTTTAAATAAAGATAAGCAATTTCAGTCAAGAATTTCATAACCAATGAGAACCACAAAATATTTTCAAAGAAATAATGATACAATCAGGATCTACAAGGAACTCAAATGTGCTGAAAAGAAAAAAACAAACAACCCCATTACAAAATGGGCAAAAGATATGAACAGACACTTCTCAAAGGAAGACATCCGAGCAGCCAACAGACACATGAAAAAGTATTCAACCTCACTAATCATCAGGGAGATGGAAATCAAAACCACACTGAGATATCACCTAACTCCAGTCAGAATGGCAATTATCAATAACTCAAAAAATAACAGTTGCTGGAGAGGGTGTGGCGAAAAGGGAACATTTCTACACTGTTGGTGGGAGTGCAGACTAGTTCAACCTCTGTGGAAAACAGTATGGCGATTCCTAAAAGCTCTAAATATTGACCTCCCATATGATCCTGCAATCCCCCTGCGGGAATATACCCTGAAGAGCTCAAATCACTCTATAAAAAAATACCTGCACACGTATGTTTATCGCAGCATTGTTCACAATAGCAAGAACCTGGAAGCAACCATGCTGCCCATCAAAAGATGACTGGATTAAAAAAATGTGGTACATATACACGATGGAATACTACGCAGTCATGAAAAAGAACAAAATCATGAATTTTGCAGCAACCTGGTTGGAACTAGAGTCTATAATACTGAGTGACCTCTCACAGAAACAAAGATCTGAGTATCACATGTTCTCACTCATATAGTGGACCTTGAACATCCAACGTAATACTATAAGAAAATGACTGACAGTGGTGGGAAACTATGGAGGTGGGAGGGGAAGGGAGATGGATTAATGGTATAAATATCTGTCTGGGGACAGGGAGACACCTCTTATCAACAAGGGTGCCTGAACAAAGCATATTTGTATACCTAACCCTTAGCTGTACCCCACAATATCATTTTAAAAATTGATTAAAATTAAAAAAAAGAAAAAACATTCCATGCTCATGGATGGGAATAATCTGTATTGTCAAGAAATCCGTCCTAACCAAGGCAATCTACAGATTAAATGCAATTCCTGTCCAATTGACAACATCATTTTTCATAATCCTAGAAAGGACAATATAGAAATTCATATGGAAGCAAAAAACAGCCCACATAGCTAAAGCAATTATCAGGAAAAGAAAAAAAGCTGGAGTCATCCATACTTTAAACTCTTTTACAAGGCTACAGTAACCAAGACAGAAAACTTGGTGAAAAAGCTTTCTCTGATATAATGCCTATTTGTTCAAATGTTTCATTTTAAGCACAGAAACAATTAGAATCTCCTGTGATAAATCTGAAGACTACAAAAATTTGTTGAAACTTCAAGTGAAAATGAAGTCACACCCAATTTTAAAAAGAAGCCAGTTGTAAAATTTAAATCTGACAGGAATTGACCCATAGACCAATGGAACAGGTCAGAGAATCCAGAAATAAAACTATGATCCCTCATCCAACTCATCTTTGACAAAGCCATTAATAACAAACATTGAGAACAAGAAATCATATTTAGCAAATAGTGCTGGGAAACCTGCTAGCTACATGCAGATGTAAAACTGGACCCCTACCTATCACCATACACAAAGATTAACTCAACATGAATTGAAGACTGAAATGTAAAACCTCAAACTATAAGATTTTTAGAAGAAAACTTAGGGAACACCCTCTTAGACATTGGAGTAGACAATGAATTCATGGCCAAGTCCTCAAAAGCAAATGCAACAAAAGCCAAGATGGACAGGTGGGACCTTATCAAACAGAAAAGTTTTTGCGCAGCAAAAGAAACTGTCAAGACAGTAAAGAGACAACCCACAGGATGGGAAAACATTTTTGCCAGCTACGCAGTAGACAAAGGCCTAACATCCAACATGTACAAGGAGCTCAAACAAAGCAAAAGGAGAAAGCAATCCCATTAAAAAGTGGGCAAAGGACTTGAACACATGCCTCTCAAAGGATGATATACACACAGCCAACAAACACATGAAAATATGCCTAGCCTCACTCAGCCTCGGTGAAATGCAAATGAAAGCTACAATGAAATGCAAATGAAATCTACAGTGAAATGCAAATGAAATCTACCACCTAGCTCCAGTAAGGATGACTATCATAGTAAGTCAAAATACAACAGATGCTGGTGCGGTTGCAGAGATAGGGAACACTTCTACCCTGTTAGTGGGAATGTAAGGTAGTAGAATCTCTATGAAAAGCACTGTGGTGATTTCTTCTCAAACAACTAAAATTCAGCTCCCATATGATCCAGCAAGCCCTCTTATGGGAATGGACTCAGCAGAACAGAAATCACACTACCAAAAAGACACCTGCACATGCATATTTATTACAGCACTTTTCACAACAGCAGAAACATGAAACTAACCTAGATGCCCACTGAACATGGACTGGATAAAGAAAATGTGCATATGCACAATGGGATACTATGCTGCTACGAAGAAGAACAAAATCATGAATGTAGCTGGAGACCATCATACTATCATAGAAACAAAGAACTGAATGCCACATGTTCTCACTTATAAGTGGGCTCTGATCACTGGTCACACAGGCACGGAGGTGGGACCGGCAGACACGGTCACTGCTAGGGGAAGAAGGGTGTCTGGAGGGAGGAGAGCTCGTGGCATCACACTGGGTTCCAGGTCCACTATCAGGGAGAGAGGGAACCAGCTAGAAGCCCAAACTTCACCTGCATGCAACCTACTTATGTAGAGAATTCCCGCTTGTACCCCATAACTCTAAAGTAAAACATAAAAGAATTAAAAAATATATATATGTGTATCAAAGATGACCTGTAAAAGAAAATTAAAATTTAGTAGACATAGGAATAAAAATATAACAGTCATGGCATTTTTCTTTGCCTTTAACAGTCGTAAGTATTTAAAGGTGTTAAGTCTGTTTCACTCCATTGATTGAGAACTTAATCCCTACTAATTGACTCAGGTCAACTTCTATTTTTAATAGGGCTGGGTTTTTATTGTTTTTGTGTTATAATTGAGTGACAAATATCTCTGTGGTCATTTCTGTCTCATACAGTTCATTTCGTTTAAACACTCTTTTTGGACTTAAACATTTCTTTCAAAGTGCAGTTGAAACCATACTTTTCTATGAGGCCTTCACCGAAGATACTCTATACTCCCTGACCCCCTTACCTCTCAGGTATGTTTAAATCTGTGAAACCAAATCAACACAAGTATATTTGAAAACGTCATGTAGTGCTAAAAGTTGTCATTTCTTCGTTCACGTTTTTAATAAATTTGAGGTTATCACTTTAGTTCAAGAAATAGTTAAAAAGGAAACATCAAAAAACTCTAAAATCTCACTATTTGTGCAACACTGGATTTTTTTTAAAAAGCTTTACTGTTTAATTAATTGTGAAATAATTATCACATCCTTCCTAAGAGTCCATACTCTCTACTGTATGAGAAATTCTGGGGGTTTTGACACCCATTTATTTGTAAATAAATAAGCTGTATTAATTTTGGGAATGTGTATGCATATATTTATTTTTCTAGGGTAGACTTTGATAGACGAATTTAATTTTAGCCTTGAGGAGTGGAGAGTTGAATTGTATTAGTTACTAACACACATCTGAACAAATTGTCTTTCTTTTTTAAAGTAATTTGGAAATTGTTTAACCCCTTCAGGTTTTGTTTCTTTTGCTCTGTTCTAAAATTAGAAACCCACCATCGTCTTGCAATGGTGGGAATGACAATTGTGAATCTTTATCTTGGGAATCCTGGTGAACCCAAAGGCGCTGCCAGACAGTGTCACCGCACAGGACAACGCAGAAGGCAGACTGACACTCACGGTCAATAGCCCTGTGATGAAAGGCCTCAGCGCACAAGACAGAAGGGAATAAACACCATCACTAAAACAGAGATAAGGAGCCTGAGAGCGCAGAAGGCTTATTTTCAAGCAGAAGATGTTGCTTTGTGTCCTGTGATGGACCACCGACTAACGTTTCCTATGGAGGAAGGCATCAGGTATGTCAGAAGCACTCGCTTTTCTTTGAATCAGCCAACTGGAAACTTGTGCCAGTGTAGATAAGAGGAGGGCTCTGTTCTGCATTGCTTCTCCTTTGCAGGCCCTTTCATCCAACACTCTCACCTGCACCCATGGCTTTAGATAAACTCCACATGCACAGGTTCCATTCATTTGTATTTTCAGTTTGGTCTTCTCTCAACCTCCATCCATTACGCAGACCCAGCTACTTTCTTCATGTCCTCTTCAATGTCTCAGCGGCATCTCAGAGCCAATGTGTCAAAATTCATCTCAGAATCTTCCCCCAGATCTTCCTTCACTGGTCTCTCCCTGAGTGACTGGTGCTAGCATGCATCCAGGTGTGCAAGTCGGAGGGATACTACTCCTCTAAACCAGCATTCAATATTTTATCAAATTCTGTGATTTTTAAAATTTTATAATTATCTTCTGAGCCCAATATCTCTCCCTATCTAGCCAGCTGAATTTGTCTTCTCTGTATTATTTTTGCTTTTTAGGGAGTTGGAGTCTCACTGCATCACCCAGGTTGGAGGGCAGTGGCATGCTCACGGCCACCCCAGCGTCGACCTGCTGGGCTCCAGTGATCATTCTGCCTCAGCCTTCCAAGAAACCAGAACTACAGGCACACACTATCACGCCCGGCTAATTTTTATTTATTTATTGGAGAGACAAGGTCTCACCGAGTTACCCAGGCTGGTCTCGAACCATCTTATCCCCACCACCCTAGTCCAAGCTACTTGTATCTATACACCTGAAATCCCTGTATTTATAATATCCTATATGGTCACTTGGCATCCAGGCTATTATCTCTCTAATTCTTTATCTGAAGACCATCCAGAGTGATCTACTTGATAGGGAAAAAGTATGATGATATTCACAGCTATATTTATGAAACATTTATAGTAGAATTATATTCTTACATCCTTCATTCTGCCTTTTGGTCCTTGCCTTGTGAAATAGAATTAATGAAAAAGGCTATAGGAAATTCTGAAAATGAGAGCGTTCCTAAATTGACCCCAGGCTGGATGAACCAGGGAGGATGGTGGCACGCACAGCTGAAGGATGAAAGATGGAGAAGCACTCATTTTTCTAGATGCAGTTAACAACAGAATATCCCTGAAAAGTAGGTGCTGCTCTGGGGATGGGATATAAGGAAATCTTATATTGACCGAGGAACACCAAATTGGTTACATTCACCACGTATTAATGACAATTAAGTATTCACCGTCTGGTGGAATAAACTTAAACATTAAGGCGAAGTACTGAAATCTGTAGAAATATTGTGCTTTCTTTATAGCATTCATGACACTCATGCTCTGCCTTTTCCTGGCTTCCTATCACTCGTAGGACAGAAACAAAAACAACCCAAATGGGGCCCTCAAGGGTCTCCCTGAATGTCACTCCTCTCTGAACTCACTTCTCATGACTGTCCCCATTGCTTCCACTGCTCCAAACCCACTGGGCTTCTTTTTGGTGATCAGAAAGGTCCAGCTGATGCCATGGACCCAGGCACATTTGTTTTCTCTGCTCTATACTCTGTCCTTGGTTAACATTTATTCTTTTGTCAGACCTTGGCTGACACAGCCATTTCCCAAAGAAGCCTCTTCTCTTACCCCTGACCAGACCCCATCCTCTTTTGATATCTTTTTTTGGGGGATCAGAAAATATAGTTTATTTAGACAGCAAATCAGAGAGAGAGAGAGAAAGAGGGGATTCACCTCCCCAAGGGAGGGGAGGGGGCCAAAGTCTAAGAAAACATGGCCTGACCATAGCTCAAAGAGCACATAGCTACACCATAGCTTAGCAAGGCAGTGGCCCTCTTCCAGAATCTACAGGGTATAACATTCGCGACACCCTGCACGCCCCTCAGCAGCCGTGGCTATGGTTGCCACTTCACAATTGTATTTGCTACAGCCTTTGCATAAATCTGTCTTCCTCTTAGTTTCAGGCTCTGTGCTTGCATGGATCTTTTCTGCTTCGCCTTCACTTTTGCACTCAGCACACAGTACATAGTAAGCCCTCAGCAGATATCAGTGAAATAGAATGAATGAAATGGGCCCGTTAGCACATAGTAAGTCTTCAGCAGATATCCGTGAAATAGAATTAATGGAAAGGGTCTACAGGCACATAGTAAGTCTTCAGCAGATATCTGTGAAATAGAATGAATGAAATGGGCCCACCGGCATATGTAAGTCCTCAGCAGATATCTGTGAAATAGAGTTAATGGAAAGGGCCCACAGGAACATGTGAAAAAAAAATCATTCTCTTGACTATTTAAGAAAAGTTCCTACACTGGTGGGTGAGTGCCAGATGCAGGACTGCAACAGACTGAACATTTCACATAGGGTGAAGGCAACCCTAGTGGGTGCATATGTGGGAGGCCTTTGTTCTTTTCAGGGAGCCCAAAGATCTATTCAGTCTTCCAAGAGATGCCAACTCTGTCCTTGCCGCATGATAACTTGGCTCTTGGCTTTTGCTTCTGAATGACTCCAAAGCTCTTGTTCTGCTCGGGTTTTGGTGACATTCATTGCAGTCGCTGGTTTCCTGCTCTGCTCCGGCCATTGCTCTGTGGGCTCTCCTGGTTAGGCGCTGAGGTCCCGGGGTACCCTGTGTCCCCTGATTCTGGCTTCACCTTCCTACTTCAGTACCTGCACTGTCAGCACTGCATTCTGAAATATGATGGGACCATGGACATCTGTGAACTGTGGTGGTTTTCTCAGGGAGGAAATACAGGGGGTCTGAGACGCCTTGCGACCATTGTGGGTCAAGACCAAAAAGGAGTTTGGCACTGTGTTTTCACGCATGTGCCCTTTCCAACTGAGTTTTGTGTGAATTCAGTCAGCCTGTCGAATGCAGAGTGCTTTGACGTTTGTTCAAAATCTTCAACAAAAATATTCAAAGTAAAAGAACTGTCCATATCAGATAGAGTCGATGCTTATCAATTTTTCGGTGGCTAATGAAGTTGCTGGTGGATCATTGTTATCAATGATTTCAAAATATGAAGCATAAGCTTAGAGATAAAGTATCAGTAATAAATTGATGATGGATATAGACAGGGAGATGAATTGAACGTGGGAAAAACAGACACCACCATCCATGACCATCCATGACACAACCATGGCACAAGAGTGTTTGTTTGTGGCCAGGCTCGGTGGCGCAGTCTGTAATCCCGTGCCTTGGGAGGCCAAGGGGAGTGAATTGCCTGAGCCCGTGGGTTCGAGACTCACCTGGGCAGCTTGGCGAGACCTCATCTCTACAATAAAAATCAAAAAATTAGCCGGGCATGGTAGCATGTGCCTGTAGTTCCAGCTACTTGGAAGGCTGAGGCGGAAGGATCGCCAGAGCCCAGCAGGTCGAGGCTGCGGTGGCCGGGAGTGGCCACTGCACTCCAGTCTGGGTGACTGAGTGAGACTCCAACTCAAAAAAAAAAAAAAAGAATTTTTGTTTGAATTTCTAAAGTGAATTTCTAGACCTCTGGTAGAATGATCTAAACAAATTATAAAGACTTTTTCATCTTTTTGGAACCTTCTAACCCATTGACTGTCTCCTCTTGGTCAGACCATGGCTCTGTCGATAAGAGAGTATGTAGAAAGACACTGACCCACGTGAAACCCCTAACAACTTCTGCTGCCTCTGGTAATTAAGAGAGAAGTCTCTGAAGAAAAACAGTGAAGCAAGATGTGAGAGTTTAGTTATAGAATTTACTTTGCTAGGATGGCACGGAGTGGCAACCTGAGCACCATAGAATCTTTCCACCCACTCCCCCAAACCCCATCCAACCTGAAACCTTAGGAGGTTTATTTAACAGAAAAAGTAAGAGATTGTCTTGAGTTACAAACAATAGGCTAAAGGATTCAGCTCCAAAGATGGAAGCAAAATGAGACCAACAAGAGGACCGGGTTGGTGTGGTTTATCACTCACTGATGAAGATACAAGGGTAAAAAAAAAAAAAAAAATACCCGGCCGCTTCTTTTCTGAGGAGGCATCGTGTTCCTTTGCAAGATTGGCTCTTACGAGAGTCCTGCATTTGTGTCAGACTCTATGTCAAACTTTCATTTTCATTTTTTTTCAGCCAACTATTCATTTTAGAAGCCCTATTGTTTAGGAAGTCAGAGTTGTCTTGGGGATCAACGAAAGCAACCTGTCAGACACTGGTGTAATTCTGGTACTCTGGTGACAGCTCTGAGTACTTGAATTAATTGCCCTATGCATTTTAACGCAAAATTTGAGTACTGGAAATCACATGATTTAGTTTGTTTTTGGACAGTCTCTTGCCCTGACATTGATCTTTGAGTCTTCCTGCCTCCATTTTCTCTGGCTGTCCGGCGTTTCAGTCTTTCTGTCTGAGGCCAGAACCCCATCAATGAGTACCTTCTCCTGGTTGCATCTGGGCTGATGGGCACTTGGAAAAAGTAACCTCTGGTAGAATGATCTAAACAAATCCTAAAGACTTTCTCATCTCTTTGGGACCTTCTAACCCACTGACTGTCTCTTCTTGGTCAGACCACAGCTCTGTGGAAAGGCGGCGATAGAGTGGATGTAGAAAGACACGAACCCACGTGAAACCCCTGACATCCCTGCTGCCTTCTGCTAAATAACCTCATGCCCACATGTTTGGAACCTCTCTGTTATCATAGGTTTTTCCTTCTGTTAAGCTTCCTGATTTCTTACATCTTCATTTCTCCACTTAACTTGGAGCAGGTTTGTGATAAAAGCAAAAGGCTAGAAATATAAAATACAAATTAAAAGGGTTAGAAGTGGCAAAAGCATGGTCAAAGACACAGGAATAAGAGGAATGTGCTTTGACTGCAACCTTGCTTTGGTGGGACATCTTCACATATAAAAAACACTCGGATGGATTGCATCACATTAAACTGTCAGATCAACACTAAAAACCTATATCCCACCAAGTGCTGCATTTCACTTATGCTTTGCATTTTATTTCTCTCTTAGTAGACCTTTTACTTTATTCCTTACATATATGCAGATGTGACATAATAGAGCAAATTGCATAGTGGCTTATGTGAATGAATGGGTCATTTCCAAAGAAGATTAAAAACTTGTAATTATCGTTCCCATCATGTCCTCAGAACACGTGGTCCAGAGCAGGCACTCAGTTCATATCCATAAATACATGGCAGCTTTCACCTTAGCACTAAGCTTGGGATGTTTGCATAGATTTACACCAGTTATAGTTATGACATGACATGAACCGAATTCTCCAGTGAGGCCATCTGCAAAAGGTGTTTTGAGAAGTATCCAGGTGATCTGATGAGTCCTGAAGCCATCTGTGAGAAACCCTATACATTTTTCATCACTCTTAGCCTCTTGGCACCCAAGAATATTTGAATCTGCTCATTAAACTTGGCTTGTCTTAGCCGCTGGCTCTGCACGTCCCCAAGATGCAGCCTATATCTTTTTGTTCTATGAAGTTATGCAAGCACAGATGTCATAATTTAGACCTCCCCAAGATGTTTGCTCTGTGGAAAATGCTGAAAAATGTCACCCTGAGATGAGTATTCTTGGCCAGATTTATAAAGCAAAGCAGGCTATGTTCTTTGGAAGGACAGCGCCTCAGACATTCCTCTCATGCACATATGCATATCTATTTTTCTTGAGTTTATTCAAGTCATCACTTGTGCCATTTTATTAAAATACGTTGTTCTCTGTTTATGCCTCTGGGCCAAGAGCCTTGTGGCTTGTGTTTGGAATACTTGGAGCAGTTTCTGGAACATAAGCACCCAAGAAATACCTGGATAAGATAACTGGGCTAAACTGAAGCATTGGTGACACTATAAACAGAAGGAAGCAGGGTGGGTTGGTGGCAAGGGGGAGAGTAGGTAATGAATAATGAGTTTGTTGGTTAGTGACACGGGAATTCTAATAGTCTCATGGGATGTCTTGGTAGAAGGATTTAGTCAGCAGTTGGCGATAGGAGATCAGCACTTGAAAGAAGGTCAGTGTCATTGTTAGAGGCCATCACCCAGGAACACCATGGAAATGAATAAAACCATTTAGGGGAAGGGGAGAATGTAGACTGGTTGGCTTTTTTCAGGAAACTGCAGCGGAAACAGCTTCCAGAGCCTACAGTTATCCCTGCAACTGAGAAGTTGCAGGAACAAAGAGGACTTTTCTGGTGACACGCAGCGTTTGGGCTGTTTTCCTTGTGCAAGTAAATATTAATTATGTCTGTGATGAATGCAAACTCATTTCCTGGTTCAAAGCAGAGGTGAAGAGGCTTGAGGAAATCAGAGAGAGCATGCCTCGTGGAGAGGCAGAGGGTCATTAGGCTCAGTATTCAGAGCTTGGCCAGGAAAATTCTGTGCGTCAGAATTTCAGCAATGTCTTTGACAAGATCTCTCACGACTGCTTAGATGCAAATGAGAAGCATGGCTTATAATGTCACAACAGCTTTGATTCTTAGTAGAATTACTGAACAAATAAAGTGCTGATATAAAAAGAAAGAGTGGTCTCGACTAGCCTACCCGTGGGCTCTGTTCCTAGCTGTCCTGTATAATTATTCCCAGCTCAAATGAAGAACTTGAAAGCACACACCATGACCATTGGTGATGCAAAACTTGGTAGTCCTCTTACGTGATGGATGACAAAGCCAAAAACCCAAATCCTTGAGATCTTAATAGGTAGGAAGGAAAGGTCACATTAAGAAGAGCACCAGCTATTACTCCTTTTCCCATTAGTTGTAATCTTTTTTTTGTCATCTAGAGTATAAGCAAATCTGTATTTTTGTTTTATATTTTACTTTCAAACAAGACTTTGGATCCATGTTAAGTTTTTGTTACTCTAGCAATTATATCAGCCTTGGAGAGTTTACCCCCAAACTCCTTGATATATGATTAATAGCACAATCTTTTCCCCTCCCAAACAACTGTAGTTGGGGAAAAATCTACATGCTAGTTTTACGAAACATGTTCTGGATGTAATCTCTGATAGAGAGACCAGCTGTAGCTCAATTGATTTTCACAGCAACCCCAAAAGGCAGATCTTGTGACTAATCTCATTTTTTAGCTAAGAAAAATAAAAAAGTCGAGGGTAAGGAACTGGCTTTAAGTCATAAGAATATAAGTGGGAAACTTTTCATTTGAACTCAGCTCTGACTAATTCCTAATCATGCCAGTTCTCCCCTACCATGGAGTGGTCTGTACAGGGATAAGGGGCGTGGGCCTTGGTGTTGGACACAGTCAGGACGGCCACAGACCACTTTGGGAAAGCACCTTGCTGAACTAACTGAGTGACTAACTAACTGACTAACTCTGTTTCCTCTACTACAAAATGCAGTTACCAATCATGCAGCTACTAAAATGCAGCTACTACAAATTCCTTGCTCATATATCCATGCACTGGTTGTCTGTGGCATGCTAGGCATCAAGCAAAGCAGTAGAAACATCAGTTTGTTTGTTTCCTCCTGCTTCCATAGAGCTCACATTCTGCTGGCAGGTGACAAGTAATCTGTCCGGTGTATCAGATGGTGAGACATACAGCAGAGAAAACTGCAGCTGGAAAAAATATGTGAGTACTAGACAGGGTAAGTGTGATTTCCACTTTAAAATTTGGAATCAACCATGCTGCCCGTTGAAACTGGACTGGATAAAAAAAAAAAACGTGGTGCATATACATAATGGAATATTACGCAGCCATACATATGGACTTCGCAGTAACTTGGATGGATTTAGAGTCGATCATACTCAGTGAGCTATCACAGAAACAAAGAACGGAGGACCATATGTTCTCACTCATGAGCGGACCTTGAACAATTATCATAATACTATAAGAAAGGGATTGGTAGTAGTGGGAAACTGTCAGGGGAATGGGAGATGATGGGATTGGCAGTTGAGGGAAACTGCCAGGGGAGGGAGGGGCACACCTCATCAACAAGGGTACCTGCATCATCAACGTTTGCATACCTGTCCCTGAATTGTACCCCACATCTTTGAAATAAAAAAACAATTATAATCAGAAATGCCTCATTAAGAAAGAGACATTTGAGCAAAGGCTCGAGGGAGTGAGGAGTGAGCCAGGTAGAAAACTGAGAGAAGTTGTCCAAGGAGAGGCTGTGGAAATGGTAAAGCATGGCGGTGGGGGGTGGGTCCCAAGTCGGCGAAAGGGTGGTGTGGCTCAGGGCTGGAAGGCAGGGCGGGAAATTAGAGAAGCCGGGAAGTGGGTGGTGGCCAGGTCGTGTCAGTCTCAAAGACCATTTTCTCTTTTGAGTATTTTGGACAGAGGAGCAGCATAATCTCACTTGCATTTGCAAGAAAAACAGGCTACTCTGTTGGATAAACCATAGGGAGGAAAACAAGGTACATCGTTCGGAGGAGGTTGCAGTCATCTACGTAAGTAATAATGGTGGCGTAGGCCAGGGTGATGGCAACAGAGTGATAGAAAATAGTTGGGTGTAGCCAGGCTCGGTGGCTCAGCCTGTAATCCCACGCCCTCCGGAAGCTGAGGGGAGTGGATTGCCTGAGCCCACAGGTTCGAGAACCTCCTGAGCGGCGAGACCTCATCTCTACAATAAATCAAAAATCAGCCGGGTGTGGTAGCGCGCGCCTGTAATTCCGGCTACTGGGAAGGCTGAGGCGGAAGGATCGCCGGAGCCCAGCGGGTCGAGGCTGAGGTGACCTGGAGCGGCCACTGCACTCCAGTCTGGGCGACAGAGTGAGACTCCAACTCAAAAAAAAAAAAAAAAAAAAAGAAAAAGAAAAAAGAAAGAAAATAGTTGGGTGCTGCATGTGTTTGGAGGGGAGTATCTACGGGACGTGCCAATACATTGGATGAAGGAAGTGAGAGAAAGAAAAACAGCAACAACGACTCCAAAATTTATTTCTATGGTAGACCACTGAGTATGATCGACTCTAAACCCAACCAAGTGGCTGCAAAGTCAGTATGATTGTTCTTCTTTATGGCTGCGTGATATTCCATTGTGTATATGGACCACATTTTTTTAAATCCAGTCCAGCTTGGATGCCAATCCCTTTCTCCTAGTATTATGATCATTGTTCAAGGTCTGCTTATGAGTGAGAACATACGGGACTCTGTTCTTTGTTTCTGTGATAGATTACTGAGTATGATCGACTCTAAATCCATCCAAGTTGCCGTGAAGTCCATATGTTTGTTCTTGATGACTGCATAATTTTCCATTGTGTATATGTGCCACATTTTTTTTTTATCCAGTCCAGTTTCGATGGGCAGCATGGTTGGTTTCATGTTTTACAGTGGAAATCACACTTAACCTGCCTAGTCCTCGCATACTTGTCCTGGCTTTAGTTTTCTCCATTGTACGTCACACCACCTGATACACCGGGCAGATTACTTGTCACTTGCCAGCAGGATGTGAGCTCTATGAAGGCAGGAGGAAACAAACAAACCCTGATGCTGTGTTAAAATCCTCAGTTGTCATCAATGGGGAGGGTGGAGGTTTGGGAATTAAAAGCTCAGTTTTAGGTATGTTATTTTGAGACTGAGATGTTTGTTAGGCCTTAGAGAAGATAATGAGTTAGGGTTGGATTGAAGTGTCTGAAGTTCACAGGTCTGTACTGCAGGCATAAACTGGGGAGACTTCCATGAACAAATAGTGTTCACAGATGGGAGAGTGGGTGAAATCACCAAAGGAGTGGGTGTAGATGGAAAAGAATCCAGGTCACTCTAATATTTAGATGCTGGAAAATGTGGAAGAACCAACTAAGGATACCAGGAAAGTATCCCCAGGTGTTGAGTGGAACCAGAAAATGTAGCTTCCTAGAACCAAGTGGTTCGAAGTGTTGTTGGTACATCAGTAAGATGATTCCTGAGAACTTACTGAAGGATTTTGGCGATTTTGAGGCATTAGTGACTTGAAAAGAGCAGTTTGGTTGAAGCAGTGAAGTGGAGAGAGAGACAAAGAGAGAGAGAGCATATGAGCGTGAGTGTGTGTCCAGATAATGAAATAAGATATAGGTCATTTTCTAGAAATTTGATATTAAGAGCAAACTGAAAAATGAAGTCATAGTTGGGGAGATATGTTGTCAAAACAGTGTTTTGGTTTATTTTTAAATTTTTTTTATTTTTCTTTTTCTTTGAGTTGGAGTCTCACTCCATCATCCAGGCTGAAGTGCAGTGCCATGCTCCCGGCCACCGCAGCCTCGACCTACTGGGCTCTAGCAATCCTTCTACCTCAGCCTTCCAAGTAGCTGGAACTACAGGCACGTGCTAATAAACCCGGCTAATTATTATTATTATTATTATTATTGTTATTTATTGTAGAGTTGAGGTCTTGCCAAGTTGCCTGGGCTGGTCTTGAACCTGCGGGCTCAGTCAATCTACTTGCCTTGGCCTCCCAAAGTGCTGGGGTGACAGGCTAAGCCACCGAGCCCGGCCTGGTTTATTTTTAAATGAGAGAAATTATAAGGTGTTTGTATGCTACTGAGAATGATTTTTAGAAGTAGGGAAATAATTTAAGGTGTGATTCTGAGAATTAACTTTGGTAATGTGTAAAGCACTTAGCATAACACAGAGAATATTCCACAGAAACTAAGCGCTAGTATTACTCTCTATTATCGTCTTCCCCCAAAGCATTATAGTATAATTGTTAATGGTGCTGTGTTGTAACTATCTTTATAGATTACCTTGCTTTCATTTGTTATAGACCATTTAAAAAAATTCAATATCTTAAAATTGCTCGATTTAAAAATGCTTCACCGGCTAGTTAACATTATTTCACATTTTTTAATTTATATCAACCACTTCCACAAAAATATAATAATTCCCATCGCTACTGCAATCAATTTATAGTATATTCTATAGCGCTACATCTTCCAGTGAACTATTTCAGATTGATGAACCCCATCATTTGGATGATCAGGTCACCTTGACACCACATCAGCTGCAAGCCTAGGACACTCAAATTCTGATTGACGTGCTCCATTTGAGCTGGGTTGATACGGGGAGCCAAGGAGATACAGGTTATTGGAAACTTGCATTGTTTGTTATAGAGTAGAACATTCTAGACTGGGATTGATATACAGCAGATCCATTTTGCCCTGCTAGAAATCTGTGTTTAATCTTTGTAATTCTAAACTTACTTTCTTATTAGGAAGTTTCACCTGGGAGACTTCCACAGAATGAATCTTAGAAGACAGAATTTAACATGAACTTTATTTCCACCTGTCAGTTATCAGAATACAGCACAGTTGGGTAGCCCCAAAGTAGTGAAAACCAGTACAGAATAAGTGTTTCCAGATTTTTGTCTGACTTATCCATTACAGCATAACAAATAAACTCAAAACCTAGCAGTTGAAAAGAGCGATGCGTGTTTGTTATCCCACATGGTTTCTGCAGGCCAGCAATCCAGGAGTGGCTTTGCTGCATGGCTCTGTCTCAAGGTCCCTCATGAAACAGCATTATCTGAAGGCTTCAGTGGGCCTGGAGGATTTATTTTCAAGCTGTCTCGATCAGATTCCGTGAGTGAGTGCTGGTTGTTGGTCCAAGGGCTCAGCTACTTGCCCTGAGAACTTATCCATGGGGCTGCTGGAACATCCTCAGTACACGGCAGGTGACTTGCTCCAGAGTAAGTAACCTGATAGACAGCAAGGTGACAGATTTTGCAACATTGCCTCAGAAGTCATGCTCTGCCCTTTCTGCAACATTCCATCCTACCCAGAGAAGACAATCCAGTGTGGGAGGGAAACATGAAATACTAGAATGCAAAAGTCTTGGAGGCCTGCTTCTCCTTACTATTCCACAGGCCATACAGACCACAGCAAATCCAATCGGTTGACTACTTTAGCCATGCTAAATCTCATTCCATCACCCAGGCTGGAGTGCAGTGGCACGCTCACTGCCACCCCAGCATCAACCTGCTGGGCTCTGGTGATCCTTCCACCGAAGCCTTCCAAGTAATTGGAATTACAGGCATGTGCTACCATGCCTGGCTAATTTTTTATTTATTGTAGAGACAAGGTCTCACCAAGTTGCCCCGGCTGGTCTCGAACCCGTGGACTCAGGTGATCCACTAGCCTCCACCTCCCATAGTGCTGGGATGTCAGGCTGAGCCACCGAGACTGGCAAAGCTCTTATTTTATGTACAGTTTATCTACCTTCCTTATTATTGTACCCATGCCCAGAAATCATGTGACTCCAGTTTGTTCAGTTTCTAAAAGAAACATTCAAAGAGCATGCTTATAGAGGAAGATATCAAGTAAGAGTAGAAAGAATAAGAAAATACAAATAGCATAGAAAGAAGAACTCACCAACAATATAGCACAAAGAAATTTAATTCGTGGCTGTATAAATTATTCATTGTGTTGATTTGAGGCAAGCACTTCTCACCTCTAAAGCAGGACTGGTGATAATAATAAGGATGATGATAAAAACATCAACTCAAGAGTGTTATTGTGGACATGAAATATATTTGAGAAAGCACCAGAAAGCTGTGAGGCATTGTGTGTGTTGCCAAGTCAAAGCGATCTCTGATGTGTAGTGCCTCACATCACATTCCCTTGGCCCAAGTCTAGTTTTAGCTGCAAGGATTAAAAATAAAAAAGGTATATGACGACGGCTGCTACTATAACTAATGCCAATTTTTAAGAAAAGAATGGGGGGAAAGTAAAAGAATCTCTTAGACTTGGTTTTGACTGTCTGGGGGCAAGCAGCCACAAATGAGTTTGGAAGCTGGTAGGTGAATACAGCGTGTCCCACCATTCAGGTGACAATCCTGGGAGGTCCTCTGTGAGATTCTCAAGAGGTCCATGGGATTCAGCTTCCATTGTCAGAACAGTGAGCTCGCACTACGCCTTTATATTGCCTTTTCCTCTTTCCTTAAGCTTCCTGGTCCGAAACAGGTTCACCTTTTCCGTAGGGGTTAAAATTCAGACCGTTAGGCAGTATGGCGATATTGAACACTGCTTTTGAAGCAGAGTTGCTGACAGTGGAAAATCAAGGGAGTGACATGGGAGAGGCATGGGAACCGTTCACCCAGGTGGGCAAAAATGGGCACCAGTGCCGGGAGAAAACACAATAACAAGATTACAACTGACAAAAGGTCAGCATGCTTTTCAAGAACACTCTTCCCCGGCAATTCTATGTAACGTTGGTGGCAGAAATTCTCTTTCCTGCCAGGGTAGAGTGACACTGTCACCTCTCTTCTCCTTCCCATGCCTCGAGTCGCTGATGTCACTTTTCAAGTGCGATCATGGTCTGAAAATTGGGAATGCCACTGCGATGGTTTTGGCACTTGAAGGCGAGTAGGGTGGGGGTTCTGAAACTGTGGCCCAGGGTTTAGTTTCAATGAACAGTACAGGAAGAGCATGAGTGACTTGGAGCACTAAATTATTATATTTACGTCAAGCGTGCTCTTTGTGTAGGCCCAAACAGAGCAGCTGTGAGGTAGAGAAAGACAAGTTCTTAGGTCCCATGGAGGTCTTAAATATTCCTTTAAAGATTTTAGGTACTTCAGAATCACTATGGGAGGTGATGTCCAAGTCTATGCATTTATATCCAAAGATGTAATTGACCTGCCCAAAGATATGCAGCAAAGTTCTAGTCAATAAGATAGAATCTCAGAGCTATGCGTTGCGGGTATGGAGTTCAGTGGGCATTATCAATTTTTCACCCAAATGAAATTAGCAGTATTATTATACCCATACTATTGTCTTCTCCTATGTTTTAGCTTAATTCATTATGTTTTTGAGAGGAGTTAATAGCTTATGCTTATATCTTTCACACAGAATTTTTTTTCTTGGATATTTAGTAGTTTTAAATGGACATTGATGTACAATTTTTTTCCATATCCAAAATTTGGTAAACATGAAAACATTGAAGTGTTTGACAATTTGCTCCCAGATATAATTAATCATTGACCTCAACATACTGTCTCCAAGGAAAGCAAAATATTACTAATTAACACTTTTTTCCTCTGTGCCAAATAGGAAATAACATATATGGATTTATTACATAAAATGTGTTTTCGCAACCCTTCCTGCCATAGCAATCATGACTAAGTTTGATCAATTTTCCCCACTCCTGTCTAAGTTGAAAATTTCCTTGTTAAGAAATTAAGATGTATTTATTGCACATATTTCAAGTCCACAACACAATTAGTGTGTTGAGTTTTTCCCAACCACTAGTAATTCCTTTTGCATTTTTATTTTTTAAATATAGTCGTATTTTTCAACATGGCATAGGCCTACTTAGTCTTATAATAATTTACTTATTTTCTTTAGGATAAATAATTTTTGCCACCATTATACCAAAAAAATGGATCCAACTTTATAATTTGTGATTATATAGACCATCCATGGGAATCAGCCTCATTACCAACCTAGATAACCTTTTGTTTCATGAGATATTTAAAATGAAGAGAACATAAATGCCTTTCAGTGGAGGAATAGTGTGTCTGCCTTATTTATTCTGATAGCTGCATGTGTTGAGGTTGTGTGGTTCAATGTGAGGAGGTACTCTTGGATAAAGTCCAGTGCTGCCCATCGAGTGACACAGAAGAATCATCCTTATAACATAGTTAGGAACAAGCTAGGGGAATATAACGTGGTGGTATATCAAAATGCATGTTAAGAAACACAGTGAACTTATAGCTCCAACATTAAACTAGTATTGGTATTGGTGAATATCATTGAAAGATGCAGAGAGAGCTGTGAAAAAAAACCAAAAAACAAAAAACATTTCACCTGAGAATCCAAGATATAAATGTTTTCTGATGTCATCAAGTCATTATTTTAAAGCTGTGGAATGTTCGCATGAAGACCACATATGGAGGGAAGATCTCACACCGTGTGGGTGGTTGCCCACTCTAGGTCAAGATTTCTAGTGGGAAGCATAGATGTAAGTTCCGAGGCACAGATCAGAATGACATTCTTTGAGGCCTCACCACCATGGTTTATCATTCTGCTGCCTGGTAGCTCCTGGACCCAAACTGTGCACATACAAATTCCGTTGTGGGATTTGAAACTGAGTACCTTGAGCCACCTATGATCACCCTTGTGACTATGGTTTCTACATCCTCCCTAGTTAATAGCTGGCCTGTGTGCTATTACCCTTACCCCTAGCAATACAATAAGTCTTCCTATGGTACTATTTTTTCACTGTCTGTGGAGATGGCTCCAGGATTCTTTTTATCACAGAAAATCAAGAAGCTAGTCTCCAGCAACTGGCATGAAGCTTACTCATCACCCCTTCAAAAAGATGATCTTCACCACTATTCTATCTCAAATATTTTTAGAGGCTTCCATCATAGTGCCAGAATTGGTTGAGAGACCTAATTCTTTTAGTGAATTACACAGGATGCCATTGGCTAATCTGGGTGATGGCTGTCAGCAACCTGGGGTGATTGAATCCATGTTTGCACTCCTCAAATATCTACTTTTGTGTTTCTCTGTCTTCTCTTTTAAAGTATTTTTCCTCTTGTTATACCAGCAGGGGCTTCTGCATGCAAATTCTTTTTTCGCCTGCCTCCTGTGACATGCTGGTAGAGGTTTTTTGGGTTTATTTTCATCCTTTTAAATTATTTTAAATGCATCCTTTAACACAAAGAGAGTGACTTGAAAAACAATATGGACTGAAGGGAGGAAGATGGTAGTGGAGCCAGTTGGGCCCTGCGAATTCCAGTGTTAGTGAGTGAGTGTATGGAAGACTTTGCAGACATGTCTGTGAGTAAGTGGATGTGTGAGTGGATGACTGAGTAGGGACTCAGAAACAATTGGCCAGGTATCTCTTAGTGAAGCGGCTGGTGCTACAGCTACTCTGCTTGGATCCCAGTGCTTCCCAGGGTTCAGAATTTAGGCACCATTTTTTTTTAAATCAATAACGCCCTTCCCAGGAAAAAGCTGCTGGGAGTGACTGCAGGCTGCAGGCTCTGCCTTATTTACCACTGCAGCACCTGGCCAGAGACTGGCAGCAAGGGCTGCGGAGGGAGCATGATGAGGGAGAATAGAGGCAGAGCCCCACTGAAGAAGATGAAGCAGGCACACTGCCACCATCTTGAAAACTGGGCAGGAAAGTGCTCTGGCTTGCTACCACAGAGTGACAGACCTAATCTTTGTGACTGGCAGATTAACTATTCATGAATCGATCGTGACCCAGAGGGAACATTCCAAAAGCACAAACTCCAGAGGGACAGGCCAATATCCCTACTGGACACAGATGCAAAAATTCTCCACAAGATTTTGGCAAATGGGATTCAACAACACATCTCAAAAATCATCCACAATGGCCAAGTAGGCATCATCTCAGGGATGCAAGGCTGGTTCAATGTCTGCAAGACCATAAATGTAATTAAATACATCAGCAGATGTAAAGACAAGAATCAGATGATTGTATACTTAGATGCAGAAAAAGTGTTTGATAAAATCCAGCATCCTTTCTTGATAAAAACCCTCAAACACCTAGGCATAGAAGGAATATACTTAAAAGAGTAAGCACCATCTATGATAAACCCACAGCCAACATATGCTAGATGGACAGACACTGGAGACATTTCCTCTGAAAATCTATTCTCACTCCTCTTCCTCATTGTGTAGGAAGTCATAACTAGAGCAATTAGACAAGAGAAGGAAATCAGGTGTATCCAAATAGGAAAAGAGGAGGTTAAGTTATCCCTCTTTGCTGATGATATGATCCTACACATTGAAAATCCAAGATAATCTTTCAAAAACCTGGCACTGATAAAGGACTTTGGCAAAGCCTCAGGGTACAAAATAAATGTGCAGAAGACAGTCATATTATTATACACTAACAACAAACAGAAAGGGAATCCAATAAAAAGCACAATCTCATTCACAATAATCACACACAAAAATACCTTGGCATATTCCTAAACAGAGACATGAAAGACCTTTACATTAAAAAAAACAAAACACTGCTCAAAGAAATTAAAGAAAAGACAAAAGAAGGGAAAAATATTTCATGCTAATGAATTGAAAGAATCAACATTGCTGTGATGTCCATCCTACCAAAGGCAATCTATTGGTTCAAGGCGATACTCATTAAATTACCAACATCATTCACCTCAGTCCTGGAAATGACAATACAGAAATTCACATGGAAACATATGGCCATGAATAACCAAAACAATCCTCAGCAAAAGAAACAAAGTTGAAGGCACCACACTTCCAGACTTTAAATTCATATATATATAATTATTATTATAAAGATGTGGAGTACAATTCAGGGCTAGGTATACAAACATTGATCATGCAGCTACCCTTGTTGATGAGATATGCCCCTCCCACCCCTGGCAGTTTCCCTCAACTGCCAATGCCACCCCCCTCCCCTGACAATTTCCCACCACTGTCAATTGCTTTCTTATAGTATTATAATTGTTCAGATCCGCTTATGAGTGAAAATATGGTACTCTGTTCTTTGTTCCTATGATAGATCACTGAGTATGATTGACTCTAAATCCATTCAAGTTGCTGTGAAGTCCATATGTTTGTCCTTCTTGATGGCTGCACAATATTCCATCAGGTATATATACCACATTTTTTTTATCCAGTCCAGCTTCGATGGGCAACATGGTTGGTTCCATGTTTTCGCTATTGTGAATAGAGCTGTAACAAACATATGTGTGCAGGTATCCTTTTTGTAGAATGATTTGCGTTCTTCCACGTATATTCCCAATAGGGGAATTGCTGGGTCAAGTGGAAGGTCAATTTCTAGTTCTTTCAGAAATTGCCACACTGTCTTCCCACCAGCAGTGTAGAAGCATTCCTTTTTCTCCACATAAGACTTTAAATTTTACTATAAGGCTACAATAATCAAAACAGCCTGTTAATGGTACAAGAATAGGTATACCAATGAAATGGGATAGAGATTCCAGAAGCAAAGTCTTAATATCTCAACCAACTCATCTTTGACAAAGCCTCCACTATCAGCCACTGGGGAGAGGAGAACCTATTCAGTAAATGGTGCTGGGAAAACGGGCTGATCACATGCAGAAGATTGAAACAGCACTCCTACCTATTACCATACACAAAAATCAGCTCTAAATGGAATAAAGACCTAAATGTAAAACCTCAAACTATAAGAACCTTAGAAAATTCAGGAGACACCCTTATGGAAATTGGAACTGACAACCAATTCCTGATCAAAACCCCAAATGCCCAGGTCAAAAGAGATAAGATAGGCAAGTGGGACTTTATCTATCTTATCTAACTGAAGAGCTTCTGCAAAGCAAAAGAAATCATCATGAAGTGGGGGACGGCCCACAGAATGGGAAAAAAATATCTGACAGCTGTATATCTGACAAAGGCCTAACATCCAGGATCTACAAGGAACTCAAATGCACCAAAAGGAAAAAAACAAAAAACCAAACAGCCCCTTTAAAAAGTGGGCAAAAGACATGAATAGACTCTTCTCAAAAGAAGATACGGGCAGCCAACAGACACATGAAAAAGTGCTCAGCCTCACTCATCATCAGAGAAATGAAATTCAAAACGCATTGAGATATCACCCAATTCCACTAAGAATGGCCATCATGAATAAAACAAACAACCACAGATACTGGTGAGGATGGGGGGAAAAGGGAATGCTTCTATACTGCTGGTGGGAATGCAAATCAGTTCAACCTCTATGGAAAACTGTGTGGCGATTTCTGAAAGAACTAGAAACTGACCTTCCCTATGACCCAGCAATCCCCCTATTGGGAATATACCCAGAGGAACTCAAATCATTCTACAAAAAAGATACCTGCACATGCATGTTTGTTGCAGCTCTATTCACAATAGCAAAAACATGGAACCAACCATGCTGCCCATTGAAACTGTAATGGATTAAAGAAAAAAGTAGTACATATACATGATAGAATATTATGCAGCCACAAAGAATGACACACATATGGACTTCGCAGCAACGTGGATGGATTTAGAATCTATCACACTCAGTGATCTATCACAGAAACAAAGAACAGAGTTCCATATGTTCTCACTCATAAATGGACTCTAAACATTTACCATAATTCTATAAGAAAGGGATTGGCAGTAACGAGATACTGCCTGGGTGGTGGTGGGGATACAACATCCATCAGGTCCCTGATCTCAAGCCAGGCAAAGTGGAAACCAAAGGGTGGCCCAGACTTTATCTGCACTACGTCTGCACTTGCAAACTTTATCTGCACTTTATCTGCACTTGTAAACCTAATCCTAAATTGAGCCCCACATCTTTAAAATGTAAAAAAATCTATATATATAAAAAGAGAATATAAACTAAATTTTAAAGTATGGCATCAAAACCCTCATCAGAACTCTGGGGTGTTTTAGGATTTTTTAAGGACCAGTCAGCATATAAAGATAGCATTGACCATACCTCTTGAAATTAAAGGATTGCGAGATTGAAGGATTGAAGGAATGGACTTTCTGTTGAAAGTCTTTCTCTGCAATTTGTCTATTAACAAATAGGAGAACTTTTATAATTATATTCTGCTCATTAAAATGCATTAACTTTGCCTTTTCAAGGACATTTTTAACTTTTTCATTTTTCTGGCTTCTTTTTTTTCAGTTACCTAAGGGCATTCTCTTTTCTATCTCAACTCAACAAATATTTATTGAGCACCTAATGCATGTGTTCATTATTCACACCCTGCACCCACAGTAAGGGGTATCATAATGATATGTCTCTAGCTTCCAGAGACCCACAAACCTCAGGAAGAAGTGACACACAGCATCAAGGTATATAAAAATCGAGGCACAACAACTACAGAGGGAAAGGAGAAATTAATTCAGTCTTTGGTGTATGTAACTTAAAAACTGTCATGGGAGAGATAAGACTTGCTATAGAGTTGAAAGACAAGGATGTTTTATGGACAGGTATTGAGGACTTTTAGAGGACCTTTGAAGTAGAGGGCAGGACATACATGAAGCCAAGAGGGAGAGGTTTTTGGAGAAAGGCAGGTAAGTTTATAAAGCTGAACATTGCATGGAACTGGGGAAATGAAGGGAAAGAGTGGATTAGAATGGCTAGGAAAACAGTCTAGGATCAGGTAGTGAAGGAACTCCCATGTCAAGATGAAGAGGCATGAACTTTTTTTTTTTACATGATGAATCTCATTTTTAAATTTTGTGTGTTCTAAAAAAAAAACTTTTGTGTGTTCTAAAAAAAAACTTTAGTAGATCCAACAAAAGTTACCTTTGAAATAACACTTTAATTCTGATACTTCAACAAGCAATGATGTCACACATTCAATTTTCCAGCCAAGGTAGGCTTCTTTTATAACGTAGAAAGTGTCAAGATTCCCATGGCTTAATGGGTAGTTTTAATAACTAACTGCTGATCTGGAGGAGGGAAACCTGAATATTTACATTGAACACTTGTTTATGGCACACACGACTTTCCTCTCTCCCCCTCTATCTCTCTCACACACATGGATTGTGGTAGACAGAATAATGGTTCCCAAAATAGCCACATCTTTATTCCCAGAACCTGTGAATATATTACCTTACATGTCAAAAGAGACTTTACAGATATCATTAAATGGAGGATCTTAAAATAGACTACTCTGAATTATCCACATGGATCCTATATCATCCCAAAGAGACTTAAAAGATGGAAAAGGCAGACAAAATGTCAGAGAGAGCTTTGATATCCTTACACTGCTGTCTTTAAAGATGGAAGAATGAGTCATCATTAGAAACTCAAGAGCCGCTAGAAACACGTTCTTCTCTAGAACCTCTTGAAAGAATGCAGCCTGCCAATGTCTTGAATTTATGGACTTCGATCTCCAGAACCTTAAGGAAAAAAGTATTGTTTCTAAGCCACTACATTGTGGTAATTCATTATAATAGTATTACAAAACTCATACAGATACCTACTTTACATTCGAATACTTAGATGGGCAAAATCCTAAATTGATTTCTCATTAATCAGTTTAATTTCTCATCCAAAGTTCCTGATCAGTCTGATAAAGTAAACTTCATCTAGTCATTTTCAGGGAAGTGCAAATTCAGCTTTCCATGCATTTAAGTTTATTATCCTGCCCATTGCAAGCCACTAGCTCTGATATTGACCCAAGGCATGTAATGGACTTTAAGAAATCTCAGTGAGTGACTGAGGCAGAAGGATCACCTGAGACCAGCAGGTTGAGGCTGCGGTGGCCGTGAGCATGCCACTGCACTCCAGCCTGGGTGACAGAGTGAGGCTGCAGCTCAGAAAACAAAAAGAAATCTCACTGAGCATTGGCAAAAGTGCATGAGTGACCTGATCTCTACTGGATCACACAGAGATACAGGACCATCATTCATGGAATTTTAATTATTTTTATCTTTAACTTCCAACCCTGATACCTCTACGAGGTCAAGGCAACATGCCCAAGATAGCACGGGTAGCCCTGAATCTTCCTTATTTTGACCTCTAGACAAGCGTTGGTTGTGCTGGCCTCTGCACGGCCCCTCCTTAGCCATTCAATCTCTTCTCAAAGGAATAGAAAATGTTTAGTTAGTTGTTTTCTTTTTCCTCCTTTCATCTGTGGGAGTCCCGAGACTGTCAGTGAGTACTCATTCTGCCCCAATCACCCCCGGTCTGTCTCTGTTCTATCACCATGATGGCCAAAGGGACATCAGCAAGTGTGTTGACCACTTCAGAGAAGACAGGAAAAGTCCTTCAAATGTCTCCAAGATAGGGAGATGGCAGAGTGAGGAGACAGATCAATTTCCAGGCTGGATCAATTACTGTCCAATTCTTTCACTTCTCAGCTCATTTGGTTTTTATCTAACGGGTGGGGCTGCAAGTACCAGAGAAGAAACAGGGAAAAAACTTACACTGCCTATTTCTACTTTCACATCTTTTTAGTCTTGTACTTAGACTTTGCCTTTTAGTACATAGACACAATGAAATATTATGCAGTCATCAAGAAGGACAAACATATGGACTTCGCAGCAACTTGGATGGATTTGGAGTCGATCACACTCAGTGATCTATCACAGAAACAAAGAACAGAGTCCCACATGCTCTCACTCATAAGTGGATTTTGAACAATTATAATACTATATGAAAGTGATTGGCAGGAGTGGGAAACTCTGAGGGGAGGCAGAGTGGGATTGGCAGTTGAGGGAAACCGCCAGGGGAGGGAGAGACACACCTCATCAACAAGGGCACCTGCATACTCAACGTTTGTATGCCTAATCCTGAATTGTACACCACATCTTTATAATAATAAAATAAAAAATAAATGAGGATTTGACTCCCAGAAAAAAAAAAAGAAAGCTAAGAATGCGTTTCTTGATCTAAGACAGCTAACTCCAGACAAATAGGGGCTGCAAGTTTCAAGTTGCAAAGGAGTAATCCCAGGGTTAGGAAAAAAGCTTTGGACAGCCTCTTTCAGGCCCCCTCCTGCTGTGGGAGCTTTTCTATCTTCTTAATAAATCCCACAGAAAGTAAGAAAGGAAGGAAGGAAGGAAGGAAGGAAGGAAGGAAGGAAGGAAGGAAGGAAGGAAGGAAGGGAAAAAACTCTCTCAGCAAAAAACCAAAATAAGAGAATGTTTCATATTCTTATTTTTTCACATATAGAGGATGAAACTGAGACAGAGAGAGAGAGGTAAATAAAACTGAATTTATAGAGTAGAAATCAAACCCATAGTTTTCTGAACTCCCCAAGTTGTCTAGAAAATACCATGCCACCTCTTCAGTGAGTCTTTCGAGTCATTGTCTGGCCTCCATTTCATTTCTAAAGTGAAACGTTTGACTAGATGAATCCTGAGACTCACTATAGCCCTGAATGTGTCTATTAGGTTGAAAAACTCAGCATTACCTAGGCGAAAGCAATGTGTGTGTTCTGGTGCCCAGGTGGACTCATAAACCTTTCTCTAAGAGAGGGTGTAAGTGTGGATCTGTGTTAGGTTACAAGAGACCTAAGGACTGAACGTACCAAGGCAAAATTTCTATTTAGCAAAAAAATCAGTGGCAACATAATAGGGCACACAGCTACCAGTGGACAGTCAGATGATTTTACATTCCTGTGAATGGTATTTATGATTTTTATCTCTCTGTTTAAGCCATGGTAACTCATATACCCAGCAACTATTTTTAATCAAATGAATACATTAAATGAGGCTTACTCTAATTATACTAATAATTCTTACTGTTATGCAATCTAATTCACGTTTGGATCTATTTTAATGTTACAGTTTGGGTCCTTGGCATTCTCACCTTCTGAATATTGGCATTAGCTTGGACTTTCCTCATTTTATTATTTTTCAGAGAGGCTGGTTTTCAAATTGTTTGCCTGTGTCTGAGACAAAAGTTCAGGTTGTATGCTTTCCTCCATCTTCACTGCACGATTTACACCTGGCCACATGCTGACAGTTTGAGTTAGTTCCAGGCAATGAAATGTGAAGACTCTGATTTACTATGTATGCCTGTAGAGAACTGGCTTCGGGAGAAGCCCCACTTCAAATTTTTCCCCGATTGATTCTGAAACTTGAACTGCAGTAGCATTTATCAAAGAGATTAGAAATGGCTCAGGTGCATTCCCAGGGGTGGAGGACTCGGCTGGAACGTGACTGTGTGGAATGAGTATTCACTCTCTGTGGGTTCATTCATCTTTTTACTAGGAAAAAACAACAAACAAAAAGGTTTTTTTTCAACTTTAATGACAGTTTTCTTTCATTCTTTTCTATCTATTGGATTTTATATTTAGGAATTTGCTAAAAATCCCTCAATTAGTCAAGATTTTATCAGTCACCTAAAGTGATAGAAACACTTGGTTGAAACTGAAAAGTTAAATATTGTCCAATACATCAGATAAAGTCTGTATTCCAAGTTGAATCCAGAAGTAAATCGAGAGAATCATATGTTTGAGTTAAGGAATAAACCAACAATTTCAGTATTTTTTCAAGCCCGTTTATTGTAGAAGAGAGAAACCAAGAAATTAAAAAATTTTGGTTACAGTGTATCTATTTACTTATCATGTATCCATGTCACCTTTTGGACACAAATCAAGATAGAGTTCAAGAAGAAATATGAATTCAAGGGGCAAAATATTCTAACAGTGTAAGATGGAGGTCTGTTTTAATGTGAAAATGATGAAAATCATGTTAAAAAGCAGATACAATAAAGGGGGTAAGAAACAGACAAATGTACTAGTGTTTTAAGGTGGTGATGGATGATGTGGAAGTTGGAAAAAATTGACATTTCAAATTTAGCCAGAGCACCATCGGAAAGCTAAGTATTGAGTGAATGCCTGAAGTCTGATTAAATACACTGGTACGTTAGCTCCAGACTCTAAAAAAATGGTTGATTTGAGGTTGAGTACAGAAAGACCTGCCTCTGGCATCTTAAATACTTTCCTTCCCTCGTCAGCATGGTTTACACATTAATATTTTCAACACAAAACTTCCTTGTAGTGAAAAGAAGAAAAGTCCTATTTACTGACTGCCCACTGCGTGGAACAGCTTGGCAAGGCTGAGTGGCTTGGTTATACACTCAGATCTATCAACACTGCCACACCTCAGAGCTCTGAAGTCCACCATACCAGCTACTTCCAGGAGGAGATACAAAGACAAATAATGACCTTCTATATCTCTGGGCACCCTACAGGGAAATATTTCCCAATCTTATTATGTAGACTTGGAGTCACCAGATTACTTCTAAAGGTCCAGATGATACGTTTTTTAGTCTTGCAAGTTTCTACAGTCTCAGTTCCACCTGCTTAACTCTGCTCCTGTAGCTCAAAAGCAACTCTATGCAATCTGTAAATGAATGGGCATGGTTGTGTTCCAATAAAACTTTTTTCAGAAACAAAGACCAAAAAACCTGCGATAGGGCCGTTAGTAAACCTGACACTGACTCTCAGGGCTTTCATCAGGGTTCCCACTGGCACGCAGGTTTCTAAGCAATAGAAGTGAGGTTCAGTCATAGTGAATGAATGCCGAAGAAAGAATTGTTTAAAGGAATAATTAACTAGTGATATCTCAAGCCTTATAACAAGATAACAAGTATGCAACAATCAGATTCCTAGTTTTTGCACCATGCAATATCCTTCCTTCTACTGGAAAAAGCTTCAGATACATAGGACTTGGATCCAGTGTAGAATCTGGGGAATACATATTTATGTGTGTGAGCCAGAACATTTGAAAAACTTAAAAAAAAAAGACAACAAAAAAAAATTCTTCAAAATGTGCCTTCTTCTCAAAAGCGAGGAAAGAGTGATTTTTCCTGGTTAGACTATTCGCCTTACTATGAAAACCCTTCTGGGCCCAAAAAGTTCTTCCTGAGAGTGCCCAGTGATCAGAGTCTGCCAGGACAGCCCCGTGCACAGGAGATGCTATCAATCCCACTAAGTTGGTGGAAAGGAAGATTGAGGAGCTGTCTGTGAGGCTAAGTCAAATAAATGGTCTTGGATAGATCGCAAATCTTGTGATGATGAGTTGAAAATGTTAACTTCACACATTATTGGAAAATGGCACATAAAATATAGACTTAATGAAAATCAATTCCTTATCACTGAGAGAAAAAAAAACTGGAAAAGACCAAGCCTCATTTTATATTTGGAAAACCAGTGGAGGGTAAAAAAGAAGAGAAATAGCTAGAACAAATGCCGAGAATCTAGGGGTCTACAGTACCTGACTGCGGGGCCTTTTACACAAAGAGACACAGGACAAGCCCAAATGGAGAAAGCAAAGGAAAACACAGATGAAAAAATATTTAGTGAGCACCTACTGAATGCCAGGCATTTTTACATGTTTTATACGTGCTACCTCATTGTTACTCTCAGCAATCCTTTGAGATGGTAGGTATTCATGTCACCACTTGACCAACAGAAGAAAGGGTTCAGAAGAGCTGAGTGTTCAAAGTCTGGTGAGCCAAGGTTGGGATCCAAGTCATACACAGCTGAAACTTTTTCCTATTGGACACGCTGGGAAAAAAACCAAAAGTGGCCGTCTCAAACCACTGCTGACTGTGTAACCTTGGTCATATCCTCCATCTTCTCTCTAAAATGATGACAATAGCTGATTGTGTCGAGTTACTCTAATGACATATGGAAAGGTTTACTTTCTGATATATGTAGGTTCACAGAGTCAATTTCCTTGTTCTGGTTGGCCACCAAGCCGATGAGTTGAAGGAATAGCCCCT
This sequence comes from Cephalopachus bancanus, assembly GCA_027257055.1. Lineage (NCBI taxonomy): Eukaryota > Metazoa > Chordata > Mammalia > Primates > Tarsiidae > Cephalopachus > Cephalopachus bancanus. The sequence goes on along the minus strand of JAPVLO010000384.1, from coordinate 2,473,733 downwards.
GGGGGAGTTCCCACATGGAGGAAGGAAAGATCCAGCACATTCGAGGACTGAGCCAGGAGTGGGTGAAGTCTCCAAGGGCATGAGCTTGAAGGTTACTTCCTCCTGAAAGCCTTTTCTTTCTTTTTTTTAAAAAATATATTTTTTATTTTAAGTTGTGAGATACAGTTAGGGGTTAGGTATACAAACATTATGGCGCAGGTACCCTTTTGATAAGGGGTGTCCCCCCATTCCCAGACAGATATTGACTACCGCTAATCCCACCTCCCTTCCCCTCCCTGTCTCCCCCCCATAGTTTCCCGCCACCGTCAATCCTTTTCTTATATTAATACGGTAGTTGTTCAAGGCCCACTTATGAATGAGGACATGTGATGCTCAGATCTTTGCTTCTGTGAGAGATCGCTCAGTATTATAGACTCTAATTCCATCCAGGTTGCTGCAAAATTCATGATTTTGTTCTTTTTTTATGGCTGTGTAATATTCCACCTGAAAACCTTTTCTAACCAGATCCACTTAGCGCCTCCAGTAGAAAGAATAGCCTGAGGACAAGGGTGATAATAAGGTGGCCCCACACTACGGAGTAGCTTTGGGTTTATGATGTGATAGCAATAGCTGTTTCCTCTTCCCTGCTGGCTCTGTCATCCACATCGGCCATGTTGCATTCTCACACAGTCTGGTGAAGCAGGAGTCCGTAAGCCTTACAATGTCTGTCTGGAAATTTTGCATTGTCTCTTGTACTTCCAGAGCCATGTATCATGTCAAGTGTCCATGGGAAGGCTAGAAGAATGACAGTCCATAGAAGCTCTGCTGAGACCTGAGGAGTGAATATATAAAGACTGAATATAGCATGTTTGGTAAAGAGAGTCACATGGCGCTATGGCGATGGAAGGGCTGTGATGACAATGTCTGGACAATATGTCCCCTGGTATAGCCACCGAAGGAGAAGTGGACACATTTAGTCCGATTCTACAGTCAGGCCAAATTGCCATTTTAAAAAAATTACATACGTCACCAGCGTCGCTAAGCCAGAAGCGTCTAAAGGATTTCTTTTTTTTTGTATCCAAAATCACAATTTTGATATTGGGTGCCCATCATCTTGCTTTGATTCACCCTGTTTCTTTCGTGCTGGTCAGCAAATATAAAATGACCTTCTGGGACTGCACAAAAGATGGAACTCTTCATGAAATTGCATGTCATCCCTGCACAGGGCTATGTTAATCTTCTCTGTATGGTTCCAATTTTAGTATATGTGCTGCCAAAGCGAGTACAAGAGTTTCTTTGACCCGAAAAGGTTTCCTAGAGAGCATTTGTTGAGAGGTCAGATGAACAACAAAGCAATATTTTTATAATTGTTCCCTAGGTGTCTGCCTGTCATCTGCTCAGTCTCCCTCCACATTCTGTGCCATCCCAGCAGGACTAACCATTGAGTAGGTCTCATGCAACTGCATCTATAACAAGCTAACATGTTCTCACACAGCAGAGTGCCAGTGAATCCCTTTGACCTTTAAAGTACACCATTTTCAGTGATGCAGGAAGAAGTTCAGTTCTGTGTTCCTAGAGTTGATTCAATTTGAGAATAAAGATTTGACGCAGCAAATAGCAAATGGGGAGAGAACTGTTGGTGCATTTAGGGTGAGGGTTGTGGACTACAGGCTGCTGGCAGTGCAGCAGCCTATGGAATAGCTAGATCCAAGGATCTAAGTCCTGAGGCAAAGTTAAAGGTGAAGGCAGAGAAGAAGAAGGAGAAGATGAAGCAGAAGTGGAAGTGGATGATGAGGAAGAAGAAGGAGAAGGAGGAGGAGGAGGAGGAGGAGAAAGAGGAGGAGGAAGAAGAAGAAGAAGAAGAAGAAGAAGAAGAAGAAGAAGAAGAAGACGAAGAAGATGAAGAAGAAGAAGAAGACGAGGAAGAAGAAGAAGAAGGAGGAGGAGGAGGAGGAGGAGGAGGAGGAGAGCAACGACAACAACAAAACAACAGCAAAAAGTAAGAGGGACAGAAAGAGGAGGAGAGGAGGAGGAGGAGGGGATGGATTGGGAATCTCCCTGGCACCAGAACCAGACCAGTCCATATCGCGTGTGAAACCATCTTCTCCGCACAGTGTAGAGCTGCTGGACCTGTGTCATGGCATCAAGAGAGACGTTCGACGGTGGGGTTGGAGGGAAGCCCAGGCTGAGTTAATGTCAATTCTGAGATCCAAGCCAGGCTATCAGCCTCTGGATTTGAAGTGAGACTGGGACGAACTTTTCCAGGGAACAGTCTTTGCCAGTCTTTAGAGGAATATTTAGAGTAAGGCAGGATCTGAGTAGGGCATTCTGAGTCTGTGAACGACCCACTGAGCTTCAGTCAAGACTGCGTGGGCATGAAAAGGATAGTGCCAGCTTGGAGTCCTCAGTTGGGACCTTGTTAGTGAAAACTTCAATATTTCAGGAGAACAAAAAGCAACTGATAAGGATGGTGGTGCTCACTGTTACAACTGCCATTTCTGCTTTAACTCATTTGATCCTTATAACAAGGCCATGAGGCAGGTTCTATATTTTGTACGCATTTTGTAAATATGGACCAGAGAGATTAACATGGAAAACAATAACATTATACTATTACAGAACAAACATATCACCCAAGCATTCTGATACGATTCCAAATATCTTAAGAACATTCCATTGCTAGTTTCTCAGAATCTTAAGATCGACCAGTGACAAATTAGCTTCTTCCCAGAATTTCAGTTTCTGCAATAAACCCCTTCTTAGAGGCACAGTTTTGGGGTATAAGGCATTCTGAGTAACATGTTGCCACTGTCAATCTCATTAGAATTATTATCACGGAATCCATACACCTTCTGATATTTCAGATGTCCAAGATTGTCCGTGTGTGAGACAGTGTGCATTTTCCTAAGGAGACAGTTCACAGCTTTTATCAGATTGTTGAAGAGATTGATCACCTCCCCGCAAATGAAAAACCATTAGCCTGTCTGCAATGAATGCCCTGTGCTTTCTTTCCATTTGGCTCAGGGCCTTTGCACGTGCTGTTCACGTCACCTAACATATTCTTTCCTCTTCTCCACATTCCCCCATGGCTATCGTTTTCCTACTTCTCATGAGTCTACAAGGCATTAGCTTGAAGTTTCTTCCTCCTGAAAACCTTTTCTAACCTGATCCAGACCGAAGTCAGTACTCTTAAAATGTGATTCCATAATACCTTCATTAATTTTGTTTCTCCAGCGATCCACTGCTTTTTTTGAACAGATATCTATTAAATACAGCCTGGAGCCTTCAGAAGGAGTGTGGCCCTGCTGACACCTTTATTTCAGACGTCTTGCCTCCAGAACTGTCGTCAGGGAATGCAAATCTGTTGTTTAACGCCACCCAATTTGCGTTTCATTTTAACAGTAGCTTTAGGAAATTAGAACATGGATCCAATACAGACAATAAATAATATGGACACGGTTTCTTTCTTCAGATAGCTACACCTATGCGTTCAGATGCTTGTTTTACAGCATTGCAATGTCTTCCCCACCCAGTGTTTAGCAAGGCCATGCAAGGTAAGTACTATGTCTGACACAACAGTGCACCCTCAGTAGAGGCTTGCACAAATAACACAAAGCTGAGAAAAGTACTTGTTTGATTAAAGAACTTGAAGATGGTAAGAAGGAGACTATCAATTTTGTGAGCACTATTATTCATGCAATAAGGATATAATATCAGAGTGCATATGAGAAGAACAAATGAGTGCTGGAGTTCGTTCTCCGGAACAGTGTAATGGGGGAAAGAGAAAGAGGAAGGAAAACATATTGTCACTTCTACAGAAATGAAGAGTTGTTAACACATGACCCCCCAGATGAAAGGAAATTCAGATGAGTCAGCTTTTTAAAGAAAGCCCAATACTTCTGCTAGTGCTGGGTGGCCATTGTGATACATCGCTGGTAAGCACCAGAGATTCCTGGAGGTGAGAAACATCAGCCATATCCTTGGGTGTCCATATTCTCGGAGAGACTGTGAGATTTGCTGCCATCACTGTAGATGTCATTTTTGTGGAGCGTATGGTGCAATTTGCAAATATTTATGATTGATTTGCTAGTCACCGAGGTAGATGGTTTTCCTAAAGCAAATGATTAGCTTTAACAAAAAGTTGTGGATATTATTCTAATTTATGAATTTTATAATGCTCTGTTTTGAATAAAGACTCATGGGACATTAGAGGAGAAAGAGACTTTACTGATTATTTGTTTGATGGAGACAGTTCTTTTCAAAGAAGAAAAATACAACCCCCCCTCCAAGAAATGCAATTCTGCCTCATTTTAACTGATGTCTGATTTCCTCCCCTTAAGAATTGATAATGCATTTGCTGTATGTTTTATTTTGGTCAAAGGATCAGATGTACATGCTTTTGCTATTTGCACAAAGAGTATTTTTTTTATGAAACAAAAACTGAGTAAGTTAAAGCTCTTTAGTGAACACTGTTAAATGCAACACAAATATGAATATCAATCTACAGAGAGCTAGACTGGAATTTCCTTAAAACCACAAGACTAAGCCGGGCTCGGTGGCTCAGTCTGTAATCCCGCGCCTTTGGGAGGCTGAGGTGAGTGGATTGCCTGAGCCCGCGGGTTCGAGATCCGCCTGGGCAGCGAGACCTCATCTCTACAATAAATCAAAAAATCAGCCGGGCGTGGTAGCCCGCGCCTGTAATTCCGGCTACTCGGAAGGCTGAGGCGGAAGGATCGCCGGAGCCCAGCAGGTCGAGGCTGTGGTGGCCAGAAGCGGCCACCGCACTCCGGTCTGGGCAACAGAGTGAGACTCCAACTCAAAAAAAAAAAAAAAAAAAACCACAAGACTAGAGGGAGATTTTTTCCTAATGCCAACATGGTTTACCAGCAACTATTTGATATCCACCATGAGCAGATCACTCATATGTTTACTGGAAATCAAGAGTTCAGAATAAACAGTGTTACAGAGGCAATGCTTTTTAGCCAGAAGTTGAACTATTCAAGCCAAATGGGAGTCGGTCCTCCTGATCACCTGAAATAGAAAATTCTTCTAATACAAAATGACAGCGTATGCTTGTTGGAGAAGACTAACATGACTGCAATCTTAAAAGTTAGACGTCACACCAAGTCAAAGACCTTTTTCTGTTGTAGAAATACCAACTGATAATTTTTCAAAATTTGATTTTGACCCTGACATCATGAATAAACTTTTTTTTTCAAGGATGGAAGTATAAAATACATATGTGAGCCGGGGTCGGTGGCTCAGCCTGTAATCCCGCGCCTTTGGGAGGCTGAGGTGAGTGGATTGCCTGAGCCCGCGGGTTCAAGACCTGCCTGGGCAGCGAGACCTCGTCTCTACAATAAATCAAAAAATCAGCCGGGCGTGGTAGCGCACGCCTGTAATTCCGGCTACTCGGAAGGCTGAGGCGGAAGGATCACCAGAGCCTGGCAGGTCGAGGCTGCCGTGGCCGGGAGCGGCCACTGCACTCCAGTCTGGGCGACAGAGTGAGACTCCAACTCAAAAAACAAACAAACAAAAAAACATATGTGTTATTTATGGAATATATTTTAAAAACAAGAAAAACTTAATATATTGATTAAGATGCCTGGATGTGCTAGAAAGAAATGTTCTCTTGTGTTATATGCCAACATTTAGAAAGCTGATTTTTCGTAATAAGACCTCAAAAATCAATAATTCTTAACTATTTATTCAAAACTGCTTTTTCACTTTTTTATGGATTCAATTCTAGGCAGAGCTTTGAGTTGAAAAAGGCGGTAGAACCTGTATTTTCATTTATGCTTTCAGTCCTAAAAAGAAAATCCAGTCAATAGCATTCCTGATGAGTTTCTAGATAAAGCTAAGATTCTAACGGATGAATAATAATGTTGCATTACTTCAGCACACATTTCCAAAATTTCAGCTCATGTTTTTGGTTTTCATACGTTATTTCCAGGTAGAAAGTAATAAATACAATCTATACTATCATCTCTTAGAGAAAAACTTGACACAGTGAACAAAATTTTTGCACACCATTTGGAGATAATGTCATGAGTTCCATCAGTCTAGGGTCAGATTTTTTACATAACTGGGCTGTGTAAGCGTTCTTAATTAAAAACAAAGAGAACACATTATTAAGATAATCTTGTGTCTTTCCCCAAGATAAAATAAAGTATGAGATGACAATCATAATACTCAAATATGCATTTTTACGAAAAGGAGGGAAATTTTAGTTAACTTTATCATATTTACTGAGGAGATTAAAAAAAAACAACCTCGAAGTTTATTTATTTATTTACTTATTTATTTATTTATTTTAGTTGGATTCTCTTTCAGTTGCCCAGGCTAGAGTGCAGTGGCACACTCATGGCCACCGCAGCTTCAACCTGCTGGGCTCAGGTGATCCTTCTGCCTCAGCCTTCCAAGTAGATGGAATTACTGGTGAGAGCTACCACACCTGGCCTTTTTTTTTATTTATCATAGAGGCAAGGTCTCACCAAGTTGCCCAGGCTGGTCTTGAATCCCTGAGCTCAGGCAATCTTCTTGCCTCAGCCTCCCAAAGTGCTGCAATGACAGGCTTGAGCCACCTTGCCAGGCCAATTTATTTATTTTAAAATAGTGTATTTATTCTTCAGCCACCTTCAAAGTACTCTCTGTTCACACTTTTTCCACTGCTCAAAACAATTTTTAAACTCATCAATTCTGGTGCCTTTTGGTGTTTCTGTTTTTTGTTTCACCTTTTCCACATCAGCAAAATGTTTCCCTTTGAGGACTTTTCTCTTTTGGGGAAATAAAAAAGGAAAAGAAGTCACTCAGGGATAGATTTGGTGAATAGGACAGGTGGGCATTGACATCATGCTGTTTTTGGTCAAAAACTGTTGAATACTAGTGTGGTGTGAACAGGGGAGTTGTCATGGTGGAAGAACCAGCTGCCATAACTTGGGATGTTTCTTCCTCAAATCTTGATACAACCTTCTCAAAGCTTCTAGATACAAACTATGACTGGCTGTTTGAACCAAGGGAAAAATTCTGAGTGTACTACAAGGGACCTGCCCTCTAAAAGATGATTCTGGGTATTATGTTCCAGCCCTCCTAATTAGTCTTGTGATTAAATTAAACATGTATTGTCAAAAGATGTTTATTACTTTAAAAAAAATTTGTTTGTTTAACCTGGTTAAACAAAAGTGGTTTGGTCATTTAATTCAATGTAAACGTTTTGAAATACATAGTGCTGATTTCTAAGGTCCTAATGCCTGACTGCTTCAAAACTATTTGGAGAATGAAGGAAAATGTGTCAGCAGTTATGTCTCTAGCAAAGTTTTGTGAACTTTTAGTTAGCATTATGACTAGTGTTTAAAACAGGATAACAGAAACACTTTATGACTGGACTATAATCACACTATGCTCACTGTGCCAAGATCGTATCTTCAGAAAGTTAGGATTATCAAAGATTACTATGCACACTTGTATGGAAACAAACTAGATAACCTCAATGAAATGGAGGACTTTCTGAAATCGCACAACTTCCCAAGGTTGAAACAAGAAGACATTGAGACACTAAATAGACCAATAACAGCACAGGAAATTGACTCTATCATAAGAAAACTACTTACAAAAAAAAAAGCCCTGGACCGGACAGCTTTCCAGCAAAATTCTACAAAATGTACAAGGAGGAGTTGAAGCCAATCTTATTGAAAGTATTCCAGGCAATTGAGAAAGATGGAATTATCCCCAGATCATCTTACGAAGTTAACATCACATTGACACCCAAACTGGGTAAGTATCCAACAAAAAAAGAGAACTACGAGTCAATATCCCTGATGAACATAGATGTAAAAATCCTCAACAAGATTGTAGCAAATCGGATTCAAAAACACATCTTAAAAATCATCCACCATAACCAATTAGACTTCATCTCCAGGCTGCATGGCTGGTTCAACATCCGCAAGACCATAAGTGTAATTAAATACATCAACAGATGTACAAATAAAAACCACATGATTATATCATTAGGTGCAGAAAAAGCTTTTGATAAAATTCAGCATCTCTGCTTGATAAAAACTCTCCAACACCAAGGTATAGAAGGAATATACCTCAAAATAGTAAGAGCCATATATGATAAACCCACAGCTAGCATATTGATAAATGTACAGAAACTGGAAACATTTCTCCTGAAAACCAGAACAAGACATGGCTTCCCACTCTTACCTTCTTGTTCAACATAGTGTTGGAAGTTCTAGCTAGAGCAATTAGACAAAAGAAGGAAATCAGGGTATCCAAATAGGAAAAGAGGATGTCAAGTTAGCCCATTGCTGAGGATATGATCCTATCCCTCAAAAATCCAAAAGAATCTGTCAAAAAAAAGGACTTTGACCAAGTCTTGGGGTACAAAATAAATGTGCATTCTTATATAGCAACAACACACAGAGAAGGAAATTGAAAGCACAATTCCATTCACAATAGCCACAGAAAAAGTGAAATACCTCAGACTCTTCCTACCCAGAGAAGTGAAAGACCTTCACAAGGAGAACTACAAGACACTGCTCAAAGAAATCCAAGAAGCACACACAAAAAGGAAAAATATTCCACGCTTATTGATTAGAAGAATCAACATTGTTAAGATGTCCATCCTACCAAAGGCAATCTACAGATTCAATGCAATACCCATTAAATTGCCAACATCATTCTTTTCAGACCTTGAAATGACAATACAAAAAAATCATATGGAAACATAAATTACCACAAATAGCCAAAACAACCCTTAGCAAAAGAAATAAAGCAGGAGGTATCACATTTCCAGACTTCAAAGTATGGGGATTTCTGAAAAACCTAGAAATTGACCTTCCATATCATCCAGCTATCCCCCTATTGGGAATATACCCAGAGGAGCTCAAATCATTCTACCAAAAAGATACCTGCACACGCATGTTTGTTGCAGCTCTGTTCACAATAGCAAAAACATGGAACCAGCCATGCAGCCCATCAAAATTGGACTGGATTAAAAAATTGTGGTACGTATACACAATGGAATATTATGCAGTCATAAAGAAGGACAAACATGTGGATTTTGCAGCAACTTGGATGGATTTCAAATCAATCATACTGAGTGGTCTACCACAGAAACAAAGAAAAGAGTACCATATGTTCTCACTCATAAGTGGACCTTGAACAGTGATCATAACACTATAAGAAAGGGACTGGCAGTTGAGGGAAACTGCCAGGGGAGGGAGGGGCACACTTCATCAACAAGGGTACCTGCATAATCAACATTTGTATACCTAACCCTGAATTGTACCCCACATCTTTAAAATAAAAAATTTAACACAGAAAAAAAAAATGAAAGTTTGGGATTATGTTGGCTGTTTATTTGCCAAATAAACCACAGTTTATTCAGAATCTGGAAGTAGCAGTGACCTACTAAAGTTAAAGAATTCTGGAGGTAGGCAATTCAGATTAACCAGTTTAGATTAAGGCAGTTTCATAGAACCATCTGGAACTTAGACTTTTTCATTCTTTCTACTTCAGCATTCCATGCGCAAGTCTCCTTACCTGTTCAAGACGGTTGCTAGAACCCCAGCCATCTCATTCACAAAACAGAATTTTCCAGAAGTCCCTCTTAAGAACTTCTGCTTTTTTATTATTCTATTTTCCTGTAAAGGAGATGAGTACTTTTCAGGCTGGGCACATCACCCAAGTTCTCTCTTAAAGAGGAAAAATTAAGATATTATGCAGGGAATTGGCAGATACTAGCTAATAATTATATATCCCTAAGACCAAATATAAGCTAAATATCTTAATAGCCTCTGGCTTATTTACAGGACATTCTACCAACCCCTTTCAAGAGAATAAATCATTACTATTATGTGTTTATTAAAACTATATACTTTGACCTAAACTAGAGAATAGAAATGATGATGTTTTAAAATAAGGTCAACATTTCAATGAACTATGGAAAGATTTGAAACATATGGGGAACCATTATATGAGAACACTGAAAATAATATTCAAATAGCAATATATTGATTTTGTATGCCAAAGGAAGTTTGTAATGACAGTTGAGAAATATTTTATAAGTTTTATGAGACTGACATGTTTCCTACTAAGAAGACAGGTTAAGTTTTAGAGCAATTTCATTGCTGCTCTGAAGATCTTTGTGACGAGCACTCAAACTTCTGCTTTATTTTATTATTACATATTACCATTTTTGCTGTTGTTTCAACTACATTATTAAATTAGTAAAACTGGCTAGAAGTTATGTGACCTGGAGGAAAAGACATCATGTTAAAAAATAATATTTTCAGGTTTGTGACTGAAAAGTATAAAATATGTATGTTGAGTTATAACATTTGAATATAGATTAATGTTGCTATAATTTTAAAAGACAGTCTTCAGCAAAATAGAAAGTCAGAATAAGCTGACATTTTTTTCTAAGCAGTATTAGTCTTTATTGTGTAGTGCAATACATTTTCCTCAAATTTGTGATCAATAGGAACATAAAACTTTGGTAAAAATTTGTAGTGTTTAAATTATTACACTCTATCTAGAAACATTTGTGAGACTGTAAATTTCCTAGGCTGTGTGTAGGAAATATGATACTATTACTAAATATGCTTTTTAAAAAGTTACCAGAGAGCCATAAATGCACAACAAAAATGACTAAAGATAGTAAATTTTGACCCAGGTGGCAAAAATGTGCACATTATCTAACATATTTAAACATGTTTTAATATCTATTTAAGGGCTAAAATATACATTGTCATCTTGGCAAATTTTCCAGGTTTGAGGATAAGCCCAATCTAATTTATCTCAGTTTATGCCCATATGCTTGCTATAATATTCAGATAGGGAGGAAACTTCCTCTAGAAAGTTAAAGACCGTACAAAGCAGCATAGTCTATACATAAGATATTTTTTGTTTAAATAGGGCTTCAGTTACATTTTGACATGTAGATCTTCCCTTGGTTGAACTCTAAGCAATGGAGTGAAATCTCGATGCCTGCTAAATTTGAACTAAATTGTTTCTCTTGTGAATAATATATGCATTATGCAATATTAGGTAAATGAATTTAGAACTGTGTAGTATTGTGATTTCTACATTGCTGTAAGATATCTAATTTATATCCTCTAAAAGTTAAAAATATTTTATGATATTTACTTTGAAATAAAATAAAATTTTGCTTTGAAAATAAAAATAATCCATACTTAATTACAAATAAACATGCCAATTCAAAATGTAACACAGAAGTGACAATTATCTGTATTCCCTTCACCCAAAGAATATCAATGGTTGGCATGTTGAAATATATCCTTCCAAACTTTTCAGTTGAATAGAGCTTTGATTTTTTCAATACACAGATTTTTGCACATCTAAGACTGTCTTCCAGTTTCTTTTACACATGAATAGCAAATAAGCTAGATACAGAAATCTGATTTTGCAAACTTTACTCTTCTGAAACTATGCAAATATTTTTACAGCATCTTCTGGTGATGGAATATGTTTCCCTTGTTGACGATAAACATAATATTACATTGTTTTCTGCATCAGTTCTTATGTTTAAAATTATACTGAAAATAAAGCAAACAAACATGATTGGCTATATCCTTAATTGGTTTATAAGCACTTTCAACAAGTAAAGTTATAGCTAATTGTGCGTCTTCTGGTTTATTTCTCCATAGATTGCTCATCTTTATGTCTTTTTTTTTGAGTTGGGGTCTCACTCTGTTGTCCAGGCTGGACTGCAGTGGCATGCTCCTGGTCACTGCAGCCTTGACCTGCTGGGCCCCAGCAATCCTTCCGCCTCAGCCTCCCAAGTAGCTGGAACTACAGGCACGTGCCATCACGCCCAGCTAAGTTTTAAAAAAAATTTATTGTAGAGACGAGGTCTCTCCAAGGTGCCTGGGTTGGTCTCGAACCCCCAGGCTCAGGCAATCCTCTCACCTTGGCCTCCCAAAGTGCTGGGATGAGAGGGTGAGCCACAGTGCCTGGCCTATATCTTTCTATTTTATCTCTTGCTTCTCTTTCTCTGCATTCCACGATTTTCTTAATATTGTATTTTCTATCGCTTGTTCAAAATTCTGTATCATTACTGTTTTTCTTAATTCTAGAATGGACTTGCACATTGATATTTTAATACTTCTTTGCATTCCTTTCTCATTCAGAAATCTCCTTAGAATTCTGGTTCACATTAAACAATTCCTTCCGCTGACCCTTTAATTCCATGTTCTCATGCATCTTTTTGAATGAATAAATCTAGCAATTCTCCAATTTCCTTTTTTCTTATTAAAAATCCTACTTTGTGCTATTGTATTATTTCTTTACAATGGTTCTATTTTCCTTATGTTATAGTTTTTTGATTGACTTCAATTTGAATTTTTTCCCATTTACTCATATCCACACCAATTGTCAGAATTAGATACACAAAAATTACTCACAAATTAAATTTAATTTCTCTTGGTTTGTGATAGATCTGGTTCTTGACAGATAAACAATGAAATTTTAAACTTTTCCAAATGTTTAAGATGAACATAATACCACTTGTAGATTTAGATATTTGCAAATAGAATATGTTCTGTTACTATTTGAAAAATACTCTCATATCCTCTCATTAGTATGCAAGCCCCCGCTATGATGTTTATGCAGGCAGAGATGCTGCTAGTCAGCAGACCTGTCCTGGAAATTGTTAAACACATTAAACTTGTCATATCTAAGATGCACACCTCTTTCCCACTTTTAAACATCTCTGAGGAAAGACTGCATTCTGTAATTACCGATCAAAGTTGTGATGTGGTCCTCACTTGTTACACAAATTTGCATCCATCTTGAGTAAAAGCTGGCAGAATATTGCCCTGGGGAAAAATACTAGAGATAATAGCAGAATAGCAGAACATGCTTTTAAAAAGCGAATTAGCCATATCTTGATGACAGGCGATAATGTTGTGAGGGAAAACACAAATATTACTGATCATCTTGAAAAGTGATTCATAGGACCGCAATTCTTTTTTTTTTTTTTGAGTTGGAGTCTCACTCTGTCGCCCAGACTGGACAGCGGCCGCTCTCGGCCACTGCAGCCTCGCCTGCTGGGCTCCGGCGATCCTTCCGCCTCAGCCTTCTGAGTAGCCGGAATTAGAGGCGTGTGCTACCACGCCCGGCTGATTTTTTGATTTATTGTAGAGATGAGGTCTCGCTGCCCAGGCGGGTCTCGAACCCGCGGGCTCAGGCAATCCACTCACCTCAGCCTCCCAAAGTGCGGGATTACAGGCTGAGCCACCGAGCCCGGCAGGACAGCAATTCTTAATGTAAAGACACTTCAGAGATACTTTAACCGATCAATTTGTTTTATTTTATGTGTACATAAAATGGTACATAAGAAAAATCTATTTTTTAATATGTCTGAAAAGCTTCTTCAATGGAATGACATCAAAATTCTAAGTGATAGGAAACCAAATATGATGTGCTCATTGGTAACTGTTTTTTAGTGGTACATAAAATAATGGTTCATTTTGCCACTGATACCTTTTTAGATTGTATGACAAAGGTATACTTGCCCTTTGGTCAGTAGTTCTCACCTAGGCCCACTCAGTGAGTTCCCTTTTCTTCCCACAGACACCTAGACCTCATCTAGTTCTCTCTACAGTAGGTTGGCAAGACCCTACTCCAGAAGGTTGGGACTGTTTCTTCTGTCATGGAACAAACCTGTGATTTTTAGCAGGAAACATGGAAATGTCTACATTCACGAGTGTTTGAAAATGACCTGTTAGAGATACAAGGCCAGAGCATCTGGAAAAATATGCTGTGAAAGGGTTACAGATGAATAGGGAAGGGACATTCCACAAGACAGTGATTTCTCAGCTCTTAGATGGCTGGATGGGACCACAGCTTCCAGATTCCCATTAAGCACTGAATCTAGATCAAATATTCGGGATACATTGTACATCCCAAATATTTAAAGTGAAACAAAGTGCATCACTAGTTATTCTGTTGCAAATCCAACTGTTAAAGCTTGATCTTAATATTAGCTTAGCAAAATAATTAAAAAAGACAAGGAAGTTTGTATCCAGGATTCAAAATACCCAGAAATTCTTAATTTATAAATCTTACTCTGGAAACAAAGAATTTGACACACACATGCCCACATGAAGACAAATACAACAGCAATAAACAAAAACACCATTCAAAACATTCTGGGGGAGGGGGTGGGCAAGTTTCTCTGTCAGGACATAAAGAGACCAAGACATGATGAAAAGATAATTTTCAAAGTAGGAAGCTGAGTAAAAAAATACAAATTTCATAGAAAAGTCAAATTTTCCAATAACAGAAATCATCACTTTAAACTAGAACTTTTCATTCAGATTGAGAAAAGGAACATATCAGAGGGAGTGATTCAACTGAATAACCTTTGTTGTGTAAGAAATACTGATCAAAAAGCATTGAGATATCTCCATATCCTGTGTGTCAGAAGTTACCCTTATAATTCCATGGAAAGAAGACTGGACAAGTTTTATGAAAGATGTTAGAACATAGCTTTATGTTCTAACTTGAGGAGAGCAGAGTTAGATTTGGGCACTGACAAATTAAAATAATAATATGCCAGGATTTATAAAGTCTCCTGGCATTAAAGAAAATATAATAGCCTTTCTTATGAATACATTCGCCCTTCGGTATCGAAAATTCCTTATATAAAATGGCATGGTATTTACATATAACTTACATACATGTCTTCCAGTATACTTTAAATCATCTTTAGATTACTTAGAATATATACAACAATTTAATGCTAAGGAAAAGTTGTTTCACTATATTTTATTTGTGCAATTATTTATTGCTGTATTGTTATTTTTAATTGGTTTTTGTTTGCAAATATTTTCAGCCTGAAGTTGGTTGAGTCCTCAGATGCAGAAGCCATGGATGTGGAGACCAACTGTATTGTTTTCTCAAAGCCCATGTAGTAATTGCATAAAATAGGAAAATGTGTCTTAGTTCATTTTTTTTTTTTTGAAGTTTGGAGACCAATTGATTTTAAATTCATTTTAATTAATATGGTCAGCATAAGCACAAGAAGTATAATGTAAAGAAATCACTCCCTGCTGGATTGCAAAGACATAGGACAGCTGTCATCACAGATGAGATGCCAGGAATACAATCATTTTATTATCCATGTCAATAGCCAAACCTCACTGGAAAATAGGGTCAAATTTTGAAATCAGAATTTTACACAGCAAAGTGCAATTATCAGGTAATGACACATGCAAATTTAGGTAATATTCAAATACTATATAAGATTAACTAACTGTAAATTGGCAGCCCAACTCTGTGCTCACAATGGATTCTTAGCTGAACATGGAAACATAATTTCAGAAATAAGTACGGAAAGGCTTTTATAATCACTGTGTCCGTCCAATCAATTTCCTCTTGCTCATGAGCTCAAAGTGCATTTCATTCTGGGGAAGATGCCATCTCCATCTCTCCTTCCTTTCCATTGGAACAAGGCCTCTGAGGTCTGCAGAGGACAGACAGAGAACGCTGACACTGATTCATTCATGGAACATTGACTAGGAGTCTACTAAAGCAAGGTTTTTATATTATCTCTAAATTGTTGCTGGCATAGATGGGGGATATACTTGTGTGCTTCCCAAATGCTAGCAATGGAGATTTCATTTTTATGCCATATTTTAACAAGAGAGTCCCAGGCTTGAATACTTTCTACCATCAATTCCACAAAAATTTTTAAATTTTATTTTACTTTTTTCATAATATATAACTGTATATATAATGAGATAGATTATATATGATTACAGATCATATATATTTATATACTATATATTTGCCTTCTAATAGTGCATATGATTGTACGATATTCCACATGAAAAGCTACGTACACAAACCTTTGAGCACAATTTAGAGAGTAACTAAAAAAAATTTCTTTAAAAATTCCTGCTTTAATTTGTATTTATTTTTAAATTTTATGTTTATTTATAAATGATTAATGCCTTCAAAAATCTTAACTACATAAGACATATTCTTTAAGAAGTCTCAGGGTCACTGCTGACTCATATTCTAAATCCTTTTTTCTCTTAATAGGTAAAAAACTGAAAACATTAAAAAATATATCAGAATTACAGACTAGTTATAAAAATAGTTCACAGAATTCCCATATACTCTCATCCAGTTTCCCTTCTATGTTAATATCTAACAGAATTATGGAATATTTGTCACAACTAAGAAATTAGCACCCTTCCTTAGTCTTTCATTATCATTCATGACCCTGATATTTCGAAGGATATGGGTCACATATTTTGTAGAATGTCTGCCAGATGATTTGTGTGATGTTTCCACGTTTAGATAGTGGCTATGTTGTGTGTGGTAAGAATACCAAAGAAGGGAAGTACCTTCTCGTAGCATTATGTGGGGAGGAAGGGCATGTCCTATGACTTGTCACCAGTGAGGCTTACCTTGACCACTGAATAAAGTGGTGTCTGCTGGCCTCTCCACTGTACGTTTACCATTTATGCCTTTGCAACTTCTAATTATTTTGAGAGAAGTATTTTGCAAATATTATTTGAGATTTTGCAAATATCTTGTTTCTGAATAAATCTTTGCCCAATGAATCTTTTAGCATTCATTGCTAATCTTACCTGGAGCAATTATTTCTGTGACGTTCTAGTGGTAATATCCTATTTCTATCATTACTTCTACCTTTATTAATTGTAATTTTAAAAGAGAGAGTTATGATTTTGCCTATTTATTTTATTCATGCACTAAGTCATTTATATTGGTATGGTCTCGTGGGTAATATTTGTTTACATTATCATCAAAAATATTTTTTAGTTTTCTGTTCAATTTGTTCCAACTTTGGCCATTAAGGTTGGCTTTTTTTCTTTTCTTTTTTTATAAAAATTCTTCCTTCTTTCTCTTCCCTCCCTCCCCCCTTCCCTCTCTCTCTTTCTTCTTTCTTTCTGAGACAGGTCTTGCTATATGGCTCATGCTAGACTTGAACTCCTGGGCTCAAGAAATCCTCCCACCTACAGGAACGAACCACTGAGCCCAGTTAGGTTAATTTCTTTGCTTTTGTGTGCTTTTGATATACCCCATCCTTGCTGTCGCCCCCTCCTTTTCCCCCCTCCTCCCTCTCTCAATCTCTCTCTCCCTTTTTCTCTCTGGCTTCTTTTTTTTCACTTCTTTTTTTTTTTGGTCATCACAGATGTTTCAATTATCTTGAATTCTTGTTACTGTAGCCCTGGAGCCAACTAGTCTCTCCAGGATTCCTAGTTCTTTTTATCGAAGAATAATATTTAGAAATAAAAATCTGGGTGCCATCTATGTTTATGGCTACTAGGATATTGTTGCTTTGGGGCTCTCTCAGTGGATAGAGCTAAACATGTATAAATGTATAAAATAACTCATGCATACATGAATCTGCATTTATTTCTTAATGTATATCTTTATAAATAAAGTGAAATAACTAAAAATTTAAAAATGAATCCATATTGATAACTAGAACTCCTAGACAGCATCACAGAGCTCATCCTATCATTTTTTAAAAATTGTAGTTTCTGTCTCCGACAGTGAGAAAACTGGTTCTCATGATCGGCAATATATTTTCTTTCTCCCTCAACTTAACAAAAAAATAAAGCAGCTTCAGAAACCCCACCTCCTTCCCCTGTGAAAAACAAATTTATCACTGAAGTTCACGTCTGTAGATAGTCCTTTTTTTGGTTCTTAGCTTTGCAGAATTAAGTCAATGCATTCTAAAGTTATGTAGGTGTATGTAGGTTGCCAACTTCCCCCCCTATTCTTTAGTGTAGTTGTCTAACTCATCTGTAATACAGTTAGATTTATTTGTCACAGTCTGCTGTCTGTCTTCTCTCCTATATTTTGGTTGATCGCTTTATATTTATGTATTTTAAAATGCATCACCCAACGACCATAGAAACAGTTCCATCACACCAAGAAGTTCCCTTGGGGTATTCCTTCACAGATGACTCTTCCTCCTACCCAACCATGGAAAATCACTGGCCACTCTTTTCCGATCTATAGTCGTATGTCTTCCAGAGTGTCACACAAATGGAATTGTAAATATTGTGTCTAGGCTGAGCTCCGTGGCTCAGCCTGTCATCCCAGCACTTTGGGAGGCTGAGGTGAGTGGATTGCCTGAGCCCGTGGGATTGAGACCAGCCCAGGCAATTTGGCAAGATCTCATCTCTACAATAAATCATAAGTTAGCTGGGCATGGTGGCGTGCACCTGTGATTTCAGCTACTTGGAAGACTGAGGTGGGAGGATTGTCTGAGCCCAGTAGGTCAACACTGGGGTGGCTGTAAGAGTGCCACTGCACTCCAGCCTGGGCGACAGAGTGAGACTCCAACTCAAAACAACAACAACAAAATATTGTGTCTACTTTCTTTCACTTGGCAAAATGCATTTAAGGTTCATCCATGTTGCTGTATGAATTGATAGTTCACTGCTTTTTACTGCTCAGTGGTATCACATTGTATGGATATTCTACCATTTGTTTTCTCATTCATTGGTGGAAAGCCATCTGTATTGTTTCTAAATTTTGGCAGTTACAAATGCAGCCACTGTAAGCTACATACAGTTTTCTGTGTGAGCATACGTTCACTTATCTTGGGTAGATCACTTGGAATAAAATTGCTGGAGCCTAGATGTATTTTTTTTATATAATAAATCTGCTAAACTGTTTGCAAAGTGGCTGTGCCATTTTGCATTTCAATCCACAAGAGCTCCAGTTGCTCAGATCTTTGTCAGCATTTGGTGTTGACGGTATTTCTGGGGGAAGGGACGGGCATTCTAATGGATGCATAGTGGCATCTTATAGTGATTTAAGTTAGTGACACTGGCATTGTTTCATATGCTTTGTGCCATCTAGTTATCTTTTTTGATGAACGGTCAATCACTTGAGACTTGCATTTTGTCTTGTATGTATTTTTTTAAGCGAGCCAAGTGCTTTTGAAGAAAATATACGTTTTGCAGCTGTTGAAATTTACTTGCAATTGATTAAGTATATTGTTCAAATCTTTCATAACCTTACTAATAATTTTCCTGCTTGCTTTGTCATTGTTTTAGCTGATAAGAAAATTCAAAACTCTGAAGCTGATTGTGGCTTTCTCTACTTCTCCTTTTAATGCCACCAAATTTTGTTTTCTGAAGTTTGAAGTTATGGCATTCAGATTCTGTGTCATTCTGTTGAGTGTAAATGCTTTTATCATTTCTTGAACAGTACAAGAATCTGACTACATTTCACTCTATCAAGCCCTCCTTCATTTTGGAGTTATTTCAATATTGTGGTCATATATTTTACTTCTACATATATAATAAGTCCTGGAAAACATTATTTTTTATTTCCTTGTACATTTATGCTCTCCCCTGTTCTTCATTCTGTCTTGAAATCTGGGCTGTTATTTGGTATCATTTTCATTTGACCCGAACAACTGCCTTTATTTTTTCCTATAGTCCTGTTCTGCCGTCAACAAACTCTTTCTCCTGTTGTTTGGCTGACAACATGTGCAGGTCATCACCATTTTTAGAGAATATTGACTCTAGGAACAGAATTCTAGGTTAACAGATTTATTTATTTATTTTTAACTTTTAGCTATTATAAGATGACATTCTATTATCTCCTGACTTTCATAGTTTCCTGTTAATAAGTCAAGCTCAGTCTTTCCAGTGCTCCTCTGAAAATAATGTGTGTTTTTCTCAGGCAGTTTAATGCATTTTTTTCCATTAGTTTTTTATCAGTTTGGTCATTACATGGTCAGCTGTGACTTTCTTTGTATTTATTCTGGCTGGAGTTCTTTGAACTTCTTCAGTGTTGTGTTTGTTTGATGTATTCACTATTTCTAGAAATTCTTGGAAATCATCTCTTCAGCTACTCTTCCTTTCTCATTCTCTTGCTGCTCTCCTTCTGTACATGGAGTTTTAGATATTTGACTCAGTCCCATTCTTACGTTCTGCTCTTTCTTCTCCACTTTTTTTCTCTCTGGGCTTCAGATTAGACACTGTCTTTGGATTTGTAAGATTACTAATATTGTCTTCTGCTGTGTCAGGTGTATTAATATACCTGCCCAGTGAGTACTTAATCCCAGATATTGTATGTTTATTTCTGGAGTGCCTATTGGACTTTGTTTTTAAAGATTTTCATTTATTGTTGAAGTGGTTTACCTTTTTATCCATTTTGACTATTTTTCCTTAGCATATTAAAATAATGCCAGGCTCAGTGGCTTAGCCTGTAATCCTGCGCTTTGGGAGGCTGAAGTGAGTGGATTGCCTGAGCCCGTGGGTTTGAGACCTGCCTGGGCAGCTTGGCGAGACCTCATCTCTACTATAAACCAAAAATTAGCTGGGCATGGTAGTGCATGCCTGTAGTTCCAGCTACTTGGAAGGCTGAGACGGAAGGATCGCCGGAGCCCAGCAGATCGAGGCTGCGGTGGTCGGGAGCATGCCACTGTACTGCAGTCTGGGCGACAGAGTGAGACTCCAACCCCAAAAAATAATAATAATAAATAATAAAATAAAATAAAATAGTTACATATGATCCTTGATTTACGATGGAGTTATACCCTGATAAATCCATCATACGTTGAAAATATCAGAAGTCAAAAATGTGTTTAATGCATTCGAGGTACTGTACTCATAGCTTAACCAGAGCTACTTTAAATGTGCTCGAAATATTTACTCTACCATGTATCTCTGGCCTGGGAAAAGATCAAAATTCAAAAAACAGTTTCTACTAAATGTGCATTACTTGTATATCATTTTAAAGTTGAAAAAGCATAAGTCGAACCACTGTAAGTCAGGGACCATCTGTATTTTAAAGTCCTTTCATGATCAATATAATATCAATACTATGTATGAGGATTCATTTATATTGTCTAGGTTTTTAAAATCACTAATCATTTTATTGCCACTATGTAACCGGATATTGTCTCTAAAAGGGCTGTGAGGGCTTCAAATGATAATATTTTGCTCAGACAGTATTATTCACCTTTTCCGTTTCCCCATCAAGCACAATGCATGAACAACTGACTACAGCAACCATTCAGAGTTCTGGCAGAGCCTAGGCTGAGTTGTAATTAGACTCTGTCTGTCTGTAATTCATCCTGCTCTTTGGGTCTTGCTTTGGATTGAGAGCCTGGATAGTCTCTGTCTCCTCAGCCCTGACATACTGCAGAAAATTATGTCCTGCATCCACAAATTTTGAGCTTTACTCTTGTACTCTGGCCCCACTGAGCTTCAGTGATCATCGAAAGCTCTCCTTTCCTTTTTCCCGTAGAATTCCTCTGTCGGGATCATACCTGATCCACAATGTGTGCCCAGATTTGGCAAACACCTTAAAGAAAGAGAAAGGCAGCAACCCTAACCTGACCTAGAAGATGCTTTTCCTTCTCTGGAATTTTTTAAAAATCAAAATCTTGCTTTCACGGATCCTCAAACTTTTAAAAGTACAATTTAAAAAATGTATAGCTTTCTTCAGTCGTTACTTTGGGAATGTTGATTTTTCACAACCTTTTACGTCTTACTCAAATGCAGAACCCATTTTTCGGAAATTCTGAGCTGGGAACTGATTCAGATTAGTTTCTGAGATATAACTGAAGATGCAAGATGCAGACTCAAATGGTGCTCATGTCTGTACTTTCAACAACTTGGAGAAAGCCTGTCTACAATAAAATAGATGAAAAAAGGCTACAAGTAGACAGCAGCTAAAAGAAAAAGGAAAGTCCTGCTGGTGTTCCAGAATGCAGTTTTTTTCTAAGGCTCAGCTATATCCCTACTCTGTTCTAAGCTTTGTAGTTACATTTTTTTAAAATTTTTATTTTAGGGGGCCCACTCTTTTTGAAATAAACTTCCTATTTTGTCTTTAAGTTGATTAAACTGGTTTTCCATCACTTGTAATAAAAGTCTTAATTACTATTATCATATTCTTCTTCAAGACGTCTACATTTTAAAGTTTACTCTATCTCAATGTGGTTTTTATTTGCATTTCTCTGATGATGAGTGAGGCTGAGCACTTTTTCATGTGTCTGTTGGCTGCCCGTATATCTTCTTTAGAGAAGTGTCTCTTCATGTCTTTTGCCCACTTTTAATGGGGCTGTTTGTTTTTTTCCTTTTGGCGTGTTTGAGTTCCTTATAGATCTAGATGTTAGGCCTTTGTCACGATTGGCAGTAATGGGAAACTGTCGGGGTGTGAGGGGTGGAGGGTGGGACTGGCAGTTGAGGGAAACTGCCAGGGGAGGGAGGGGCACACCCACACCTCATCCACAAGGGTACCTGCATGATCAATGTTTGTATACCTAACGCTGAAGTGTACCCCATGTCTTTATAATAAATTTTTTTAAAAGGTAAAATAATAGCAATAATAAAATAAAGGTGGCACTACTGCATGCCACTCCCCAAGGGAAAAAAAATAAAATATAAAAAATAAAGTTTACTCTAGATTTCCCGACCTTTTGCATGAAGGTGACAGATATGGCATCTGGCTGCATTCAACATGCTTCCGTGGTATAGTTTCTCATCTATTTCTCTAAATTTCAGGGGCCTTGGAACTCACAGAGCCAAACATGTTATAATTGTATAAAAAGCATGAAGAGGTAAGATCAGAATGAGGCTAGGAAGAGCTCTTTCACACATAAAGTGCAACAGTTTTAGAACATTGGCTGTTAGATTCTGTGTTTGTATTGATTTTAGCAAATGAACATGCTAACCTTCTAGTTTCCTGTTAGTATGAGGCCCTATAAATAATTTTATTTAAATTATTTTATTACCAGAAATAAGTTGCGGATTCTTTGTAGCACTGCAAACCCATGGAATAGGGTGGACAATAGTCACTTAAGTTCAACACACAGGGAAAAAAGAAAATTATTTTAATTATTCTAGGTTATTTTTCTGATGTTCAAATTAACATGACTAAGTATGGAGAGCAGGAAATGTCACTGTATATAATATATCCCATCCATACAATCTTAAAAAGGCTTTAATTCATTAATTACTGTATTTTGGTGTGTCAATTTCATGTAGGGATTGGGAGGCGTGTTAAAGACGAGGAGACCGAGAAGGAAAATAAAGAGGGAGAAGAAAAGAATGAAAGATGTGATTGGAAAATAAAACACACCCTAAAGATAATTAAGACAAATATGTTCTTGGGTGGCAGCTTAGCCTGGTTTGCCTTTGGGCCGCGATCATCAAAGAGGTAGTGTGTGATCACCTATCAATGCAACTTTTGAAATGATGAGCTACTCCACGTAATCACGGTGCACAGTTTTCTACTTGATTTTCACCACAACCATCTCCTGCCTCCTGCCTACCTCCACTCCCCCATAAAAATTTGAAGGCGTCTGACAGAAGAGTACTCTGGAGACTCAACTAGCTATGAACAGTGATGCCGTCTCACAGGCAGAAGGAAATAAAGTCAAGGGCAAGTCAGTGAAAATGGCCAACGCTGAGCTGCACAGCTGACTTAGTGTAGAATTTTGGTAAATGGTTGGAACTTGGAACTGAAGAGACTTGGGTTTGAAAACCGGTTCTGTCACTTACCAGCTGTCTGACACTGGCAAAATGACTTAAACTCCCTAAGCTTCCACCAGAAAATAAGGATGATAATGATAACGCCTAATGGTCTAAGAATTAAATGACAGATTGTATGCGGAACACATTGCCTATGGCCTAGTACAAAGGGCTCAGTAAAGGATACTGATTTTTATTCGTGAATTGCAGGTGAAAAAACAATAAAAATAAACAGCATGGCGTGTTTTCTTTACAGGACCCAAACTTACCAAACGGAGTGAAGCAAATTTTCCTGGTTTGATAATAACAATTTTGCCTTTCTTTGGCAAAACACAGGTTTTGCCTTTTTAAAAATTTTATTTGAAAATAAAACTTTGCACTTCTACTGTTTCTTTCCTTAGGCTGAAGGACGGTGCCACCATCAAATTCTTTGATTTGGTTGTTCAGTAGAGACTTGATCCTAAACAGAGATGCCAACTGAAAACAGCAAGTTGTTTCTAAGTTTGATGGATTTATTGGCATTGTTATTCCATTCAAAGGTTTCTCATTACTGCCAATTCCACTCTGTCCAAGAAGAAAAATTTAGTGCCCCATCCTCCATGAAACTTCTATTTATATTACTTAAGCCTTAAGTTAGAAATTTTCTTCTAAGACATAGGTCTTTAGCCAGCAAATATGTGATTAGACCATAGCTGGGAGCTAGCTCATCTAGCTGGAATTGGGCTAATTTTGAATCCACAATAACCTACTTGCTGCAAGTATCGGTTCAATGTAACAAAGTGTCTATTATGACAGAAACAGGCATTAGAAAATGTTTGTTATATTCGCTCTATTTTTTCTCTGTATTCTTCCTTAAATACAAACATGGCTTGCATAATATTTACATCCACACACAGACACATAGCAAGTCACTAATTCTCAGGGATTAAGTTACACAAGCCAAACATTTAGAGAATAAAGCACCTATCTTTATTATTTGCTAAGGCTTAAACATTTCTAATAAAACAAACAGCACTTAAGTACTGTGGTGCAGATACCAGCTCAAAGGCCTAATGTGAGGGCCAAGAAATATGGCGAGGGCTCTGGGCCTCATGTGATCCAGAAACCCCCAGAATGTCTGCCAAATTTGCATGTATGCGTGTATATATGTATGTTCATTTAACGGAACACTGGCATTTTTCATCAAGAAAGACACGAAGGCTGATAAGAACCAAGGCATGCCGGGCCTGGTGGCTCAGCCTGTAATCCCGCGCCTTTGGGAGGCAGAGGTGAGTGGATTTGAGACCCGCCTGGGCAACTTGGCGAGACCTCATCTCTACAATAAGTCAAAAATTAGCCAGGCGTGGTAGCGCGCACCTGTAATTCCGGCTACTCGGAAGGCTGAGGCGGAAGGATCGCCGGAGCCCAGCGGGTCGAGGCTGCGGTGGCCGGGAGCGGCCGCTGCACTCCAGTCTGGGCGACAGAGCGAGACTCCAATTCAAATAAATAAATAAATAAATAAAAATAAAAAGAACCAAGGCGTTGGGCAGACCTTGTACTTTCTTGACACTTTTAAAGGAATAGTTACCGAAGTGTAAGAGGACCGAGAAAATGGCCACCATCACACAGGAGAGCGTGGTACAGAGCTGAAGGTCACCTGTTGTTCATTTCAGAGGCGGAATTGAAAAGAAAAACAATAATAATAGTAATAATAATTATAATAATAATAACGGACTGGCTACAAACGGAGGGAGCATAACTTGAGAGAAGCAGCTTGCCAGGCCTCCACACTTTGTACTTAGGGACTTCGTGTAGATTTCTCAAGGGGTGTGGGGGGTGGGCGTGGCGCTGCCTTTTCCTGCATCCAAGGAGCGCTGTGACAGGAGTAACGGTGTGTTAGCTCTTGCATTTCAGCACCCAAAGCAAAGATGAAACCAGTACTCTCGTGGCCCGCAGGTAACTTTAGAGCGACTTCCCGGTAGGAAGACTGCAGGGATGCAGAGATGCTGAAAGGGGACTCCCGCGCCCCTGCCGTCGGTCGGGGTGCGCTTCACCTGGCGCAGGTGGGGCGGGCTCCTGAGTGCGGGGGGCGTTGGTGCCAGTCCGCACCCTCTCAGCCAGTGCCTGGAATTGCGCCGCCGCGCTGCAAAGCAGAGCCAATCGGCATGAGCAAGGGCCCCCGGGGACGGGAAAGGGGGGCGGGGGAGGGGAGTTGGGGGGGGTTCTCCTCTGTTCCACCCACTCACCACCCCATCTGGCCCTGCATCCGGTCCCAGACTTCACTCCAGCTCCAGCTCCCCTCCGCTTACTCAAGTCCACCTGCGTGGAACTGAACAGGAGAGCGCATCCATGCGCAGTTTCAGTGCTCAGGGACCCAGGGAGGTCCTTTCCAGCCAGCTGACTTTCGCGGCGCCCTGGCACCCCACCTCCATCCTCCCGGGTTCCTTCCCTTCTTGAACCTCTGGCTGAATTTCCCCCAGACTCGAGGGAGGGTCTCCCCGGCGCCTCTGGGGACGCAGCCCCGCGCGCAGGCACCTTGGCCGGTTGTCACCCTCTCCGCAGGGGTGATCCGGGCACAGGTTACTTCCAGTGGCTCCTGCTCTCTGGCATGTGTTTCACACACAGGTGCCGAGTGCAATTACCCACATTTCCCACGATATAAAGTAAGAAAGGGACGAATAGAACACAGAAGCCTGGCCAAGGAGGAAACAGGGCTCCTAACGGATCGCGTCTTGGGCCGGTTGGGTGTCTGTGTGCGTGCGACTGTCGCCAAAGAGGGTAAAACCGAACTTTGTCCAACAGCGGGCAGCTTGTGCTCAGGGTCCGAGGCGCCACTGTCCCCAGACCCCGCGGGGAACAAGTGGTTCTCTCCTCCGTGCGCTCCCGCTCCAGGGCGAAAATCAGAAGGTCGCATGGAGCCGGTAGCCTTCCTGGGACCCTCCCTCGCCGCCGGTCACCTTCTCAGTTCTCTCCGATCGCTCGCTCCCAGCTCTCCTAGGATATTAGGAAAAGAGTTTCCTAGAACCGCCCCCCCAGCCGCCCACACCCACCCACCCACGGAGCCGAGCACAGGCGCTCCTCCCTGGCCAAGGCCCCCACCTAGCGGTTTAAGCCGCCGGCTTGGCTTCCTTCGCCCGTGGTTTCCAAGAGAGCTCTGCAGTTTGCAAAATACCAGGCGAGCAAGGTGCGCGGGGGAGGGAGGGAGGATGTAGGCGGATGGGGTGGGAGGCTGGGGAGGACCCTCGGAAACGAGGCGAAAGCGAGGCTCTAAGTTTGCAGAAGTGTTGGGTGCTTCCGCTGCAGGAGAGGAGAGACAGGCTGTGCTCTAACCTGCTGCAGCCCGGACGCATCTAGAGGACGTCCTTGGAGAGCTGGCTTCTCAGCCAAAGGGGTGCCCTTGCTGTCAGCGCGCGGGTGTGTTTCGTTGTCTCCCTAACCCTCAACGTTT
The DNA here is from genome assembly GCA_027257055.1 of Cephalopachus bancanus. Taxonomy (NCBI): domain Eukaryota; kingdom Metazoa; phylum Chordata; class Mammalia; order Primates; family Tarsiidae; genus Cephalopachus; species Cephalopachus bancanus. The sequence continues at coordinate 2,446,817 of JAPVLO010000384.1, read as the reverse complement.
TAGGAAATTACATGGCATTAATGACGTCCTTGCTCATGGATTGACTTTCCGCCTCTTCCAGAAGGTGAGAGGCTAGAATCCTGGATCTGGGTCTACCTTGTTGGCCCCGTACCCCTGATGCCCAGATTAAAACAAAACAAAACAAAACAAAACACCCAGCATGGAGCAGACTCCCTATTTTTTTTTTTAATATTTATTTATTTTTTTGCCTGGAACTGAGAATTAAGGAAACTAGGGTTTGGGTTCAGTCGCGTTGGGTGAGAAGCACTGGTTTCAAAAGATGTCAATGACTCATCCTTAAAAACTAGGTGGATGGATCAGATCATCTCCTGTCCTTTAAAATTTTACTCACTTACAATGTGAACACATTCGATCACAATGCATTTTTTTTTTTAAAGCAGGATTCCGGATGAAAGTCCCAGGAATTCTTTAGTGAGGATCACGGTAGACTTGAAGTCTGAACATACATTGTCGTCCCTGGTGCTTTTCTTCGCTCTGTCTGATGGGCATGCCTATGCTGCACTCGTGTCTGTTTGAAGGAGAAACCGAGGACCAGGACCTGCGGGAGGTGGTGGGACCCAGGCTCTGATCTGGCGCGCCGCCACTCCCCGCTGGCATGGCCAGGCCTTCGTGGAAGGCAGAGGGGATGCCGCCCCTGCTGGCGGTGGCCCCAGTGCCCTTGCTCTCTTGAATCCCGGTGACCTCCTTTCTAGGTAGGCCGTGGGTAGGAACATGCTTCCTGGGACTGTTTTCCAGAGGCGCCCCGTGGCGGGCGGGAGGGTGGCGCGGTGCGTGCGGTTCCATATTCTGCTGGCTTTTGTTGGTGATACCTTGCCATGCCTGCAGTCGGCTTCTTCATCCTTTCGCTTTCCCTGAGAACTCGCAGTCACAGGGGAGGGATTGAGTGAAAACCACACGTTTCCCAAACTAAACGAAAAATGAGTTTTTATTGTGCCGGAGAGTTAAGGATGTCTTGAAGCCCGAAGTCTGAAATGCACACGCCGGCCCTCTTCCTCCCGCGGCCATCCCGCCGGCGCCGCCTTCTAGCTTGGGTGTGGCCTTCGGGGCTGGATCCGAGTCCAGAGTGGAGAGGTGGGCGATCGGGCTTCTCCACCCAGCCCCGGCCTGCCGGGTGGGGAGCGCTGGGAGCCCGGGACGGGACTCGGGCCTGCGCGCGGGGTCCGGCCGGCGGCACGTGCGGGGAGTTCCGGGGCGCGCTGGACGGGACGCCCCGCCCCCGACCCGGCCCGGGGGGCGGCTTGCGGGCGGGCGATCCGGGCCCGGGGGGGGCGGGGGGGGAAGAGGGCTGTAGGACCCGGCGGGAGCTTCCTCGGCCGGGAAGGGAACGGGGCGGGAGGAAGGAGGGAGGGAGAGGACGCGAAGGTGCCGGAGCGGGCGCGAGTTGCACGGCTCGGGCGGACCGGACCTGGACTCTATATAAGGCGTCCGTCCGCGCCGCCGCGCACACGCTCCGCCCGGGCTGGCGCGCCGCGTCCCTCCGGCTCCCCCAGACACCCGCCTCCTCCCCGCTCGCCGCGCCCGGCCCTCCGGCCCCGCTCGCCCGGCGGCATGGCTCCGAGCGGCGCCCGGGCGATCGCGGCTGCGCGGCGCGGGCGGCCGCGGCCCCCGAGTCCCCCTCTCCGTGGCCGGATCTCCGCGGGGCGGCGCGTCCGGGCGGCCCGCGCGTGAAAAGCCAGGGCGGGCAGAGCTCCGGCGACACGCGCGGCGCGGCGCCCAGACTCCGCCCCGCCCCGCTCGGGCGGCCGCCTCGGGACGGGGCCCCAGCCCGGGCGCGCACGGGGCGGGCATGCCAGACCGGACCCCTCGGCCGGCCGGCGGGATCCGGGCTCCACTGCCGGGAAACTCCTGCGGGCGGAGCCGGTGCCGGGAGCGCCCGGGGTAGGACACGCTCAGCCCCGAGCAGCTGCGGGGAGAGACCCCCTTGGGCCGAAGCTATCTCCGGCAGCACTTCGCCCCGCGCCGCCGGCCGTCTCCAGGGAGTCGGAGCGGAGCTGGACTCGGCTGCCAGTGCTCCGCAGCCCCAGGCTAGGACAGGGCGTGGAGGCGAGAGTAGCCCAGACGCGGCGGCGGCGGCGGCGCCAGGTGCACTGGGGCGCAGGGCGCGCGCCCGCCCGCCGGGGCTGCCGCGCCCATGACCTCTAGCTTCAGCTGGGAGCCGGGACGGAGAAGCCGTTGAGGCACCCTTGGAGCGGAGCGAACCCGAGATCGCCGCGGTCCTCCCGCCCTCTGCCTCGTCCGCCCCATGCCCGAGAGCCGCGCTCCGCAGCCCGGGCGCGGAGGGCCATGGAGCAGCCCGGGGCTCGGTGCGCCCCGCCGCCGCCCGCGGGCGCCTCGGCCGGGGGTCACCCGGCCAACCTCTCTTCCGCCGCCAGCCACAACTGCAGCGCCGAGGGCTACATCTACCAGGACTCGGTCGCCACGCCCTGGAAGGTGCTGCTGGTCCTGGTGCTGGCGCTCGTCACCCTGGCCACCACGCTCTCCAACGCCTTCGTGATCGCCACGGTGTACCGGACGCGGAAGCTGCACACCCCGGCCAACTACCTGATCGCCTCCCTGGCGGTCACCGACCTGCTCGTGTCCATCCTGGTGATGCCCGTGAGCACCCTGTACACCGTCACCGGCCGCTGGACGCTGGGCCAGGCGGTCTGCGACTTCTGGCTGTCGTCGGACATCACCTGTTGCACCGCTTCCATCCTGCACCTGTGCGTCATCGCCCTGGACCGCTACTGGGCCATCACCGACGCCGTGGAGTACTCGGCCAAAAGGACTCCCAAGAGGGCGGCGGGCATGATCGCGCTGGTGTGGGTCTTCTCCGTCTCCATCTCGCTGCCCCCCTTCTTCTGGCGGCAGGCCAAGGCCGAGGAGGAGGTGTCGGACTGCGTGGTGAACACCGACCACGTCCTCTACACGGTCTACTCCACGGTGGGTGCTTTCTACTTCCCCACCCTGCTCCTGATCGCCCTCTACGGCCGCATCTACGTGGAGGCCCGCTCGCGGATCTTGAAGCAGACGCCCAGCAGGACCGGCAAGCGCCTCACGCGCGCCCAGCTCATCACCGACTCCCCCGGGTCCTCGTCCTCCGTCGCCTCTCTCAACTCGCGCGCTCCCGACGCGCCCAGCGAGTCCGGCTCCCCGGTGTGCGTGAACCAAGTCAAGGTGCGGGTCTCCGACGCCCTCCTGGAGAAGAAGAAGCTCATGGCCGCCAGGGAGCGCAAAGCCACCAAGACCCTGGGCATCATTCTGGGGGCCTTCATCGTGTGCTGGCTGCCCTTCTTCATCATCTCCCTGGTGATGCCCATCTGCAAGGACGCCTGCTGGTTCCACCTGGCCATCTTCGACTTCTTCACGTGGCTGGGCTATCTCAACTCCCTCATCAACCCCATCATCTACACCATGTCCAACGAGGACTTCAAGCAAGCGTTCCACAAACTCGTCCGCTTTCGGTGCGCGCGCTGACTTGCCCGCCGCGGCGGGGCCGCCTCGGCGACCTCGGGGGACCCCGCGGGGTCTGGTTCCGCAGGTAGGTCGGGTCTCCTTTCGGCGACTGGGTCCGAGCCGGGCGCTCTCTCCTTGGCAAGGGCGGCGGAGCCTGAGAAGCCGGGATAGACCCGAGAGCGCGCTCCGAGAGAGCTGTCCAGACCCGAGGCAGAGTTCTGCTAAAGCGGGGCGGGTGGGGGGCTTACTGCCTCCCCCCAGGCCCCAGGCCCAGCGAGCGTTCGCCCCGCGGTGGCAATCACAAAAGGGGCCTCGACTTTTTAAAAGTGGATGATGGCGAGGGGACCCCTGCCCTGCCGTGGGGTCCTGGACGGTGCCCTCCAGAACCGGTGTCCTTGTGGTTGTCGGAAGCCTGTCCGAGACAGATATCTACGTACAGCCTGGCAGTACTTGAACTAGACGCTTCATACCCTGCGTTTCTGGGGAGAACGTTGTGTCGCAGCTTCATGTAAGAACGGTTCCTTTGGCATCCTTCAAGTCCTCAGTTTCTGTTGATTTCAACTTGGCTGGAGAAACTTGCGATTTGGTGCTTAGAACCCTCCGTGTGTCTTGGATGGCGCAAAGAAACCTCGAAGAGCTCACTGCGAAAATTCTGATGCTAAGATCTCTATTTTTATTATAATTGAAACTATGAGGGGTGGGTGGGTGGGGGGTGGGAGATGGGGAGCGTTAAACTGAGAATCGCCACCTATTGTCTGTTTTCTGCAGATTTGTCGTTTTTTAATTCCTGTCTTGCCCGTCGTCAGACCACAACTCCAGCAAAACATTGTGTGTGCGCCAGTGCCAAAGTCTGCAGATTGCTTTATTTTTTTTTTCCTCCCGACTTCACGAACCTGACGTTTGACACATTTGAATTCCCACAGATGAAGGGTATGATGGGTGACTCAGCCCACACTGCTGCTATATTTCTTACTAATACAATCGGCAAAACCGATTCGTGTTAGATATACACGGTTCCTTAACAAGTGTCTTTTATTCCTTATCCAATTCCGTAAGATGTGAAGGAGACTGATGACATGGGAAGAAGGGTTCTTATACAACCAAGGAATGGGGGAGGGGGCAAGAGGAGGATGTATATTTTGACTTGTAAAAAAAAAAAAATCTTAAAATGCATGAGACTTTTTCCTGACAGTCATTTGCACTCTCCTTCCCATCTGTGATTGCTTTGTGTGCTAACATATGAAGTAACCAAGAGAGCCAACTCCCTTCTCCAGAAATCATCAAAATGCATTGAGCCCTAAAAACTGTATTAAAGAGAAAATAAACTTGTTTCTTTTCTTTTGCTTTTGACTGTAAGCCAGGAGCAAACATTACTAGAAACGATATGCAAAAAAACTTGAGAAAAGCTTAGGGAAGTTAAAATTGAGCCCTACAAACTACATTAAAGAGAAAAAAAAAGTGTTTCTTTTTTTGTGTGATTGAAGTTAAGGCAGGAACAAACATTACTAGAAACGATATGCAAAAGCTTTAGAAAAAGCTTAGGGAAGTAAAACCTGAGCCCATTTCTTTGTAACTCAGAACCAAACCTCAGACTTACTAAACAATCAGGACACTGGCAAACCTTTGAACTGACCTGACAGTTCGATGAATAGAATACCTGGAATACTTAAACTTACCTGTCTTTTCAAATTTCAAAACTATGTAGTTATCTCAAATTCATTCTGAGGGCTCCCAAGTACAAGATAAAATGAGCACTACAAGATGGAAAAAAAAAAATGCATTCTCTTAATAAGAGAAGTAGCCCGGAAGGATTGTCTGCACAGAAAGAAAAGGTGTAGTTGCAACATGTAATATGCCAAAGAAGATTCACACTGTCTTTTTCAGAGGGCTTTCTGCAGGTGATGACATTTGTCTGCAGAAGCTAGTTGTCTTTGTCCAATGAACGCACTCCCTGCTTGAAGCCCTGGGTCCAGAGTGTCAGACAGTGGAGGTGCTGAGTTGAAGGGTACTGCTTGCTCATAACTTCATCCTGGAGTAATGACTCCTGGAAATATACTCTTCAAATATTCACATGCCAGCTAAGTAAAAAAGGAACTTTTGATCAACACTTACACCTTTCGCTGGCGTGGGATAAAAATTTCAGGCATCAGAGAAGCCAGTGCTTCTCCTGGACCCCCATGTTTCTTTGTTTGCTTTTTTTGTGACATTTCTCCTGTGGAGGAATGTGCATGGAGCATGGTATTCGTTCTTATGTTATTAAGATGTTGGTCTTTTGTTTATACAGCTGTGTTTCCTTGGGGCCTAAGAGGCAGTTAAGCCAACTTCTAAGAGCCTTAGGGGAAGAATTCATAGAAACAAATAACCACTTACAAATGATTTCTTTGTAGGGCACCTACAGTGATGTGTCCTCATATTAACAAAACACGATTAATTTAGTCAAACGGATTGTTAGCCATTTTGTAGATGACCCACCTAAACTATTGCTTGACTGTTTGGCTGTATTGGCTGGGTTTGGGGCATATTGTGTGAAGTAGAAGCTTGCAAACCCTTGTAGTTATAAAAGATCTCGTCTCATCATCCAGTGTTGCACATGATTATGCAAAGTGTATTATTCATCCCAGGGGTATATAGTTAAGATCGTTAAGTTCTTTTTCAGTTACTACGGCCTATGGCATAGTTTATTTCAAAACTAGACACACGGCTTTTTTTTTTTTTTTTGGAAAGCAGAAAATGGGAGATGGGGATGTCTAAGTTACATAGAGATGAAAATATATTTTCATGGGCTGGGGTGACAACATTTTCCATATTGTTTAATTGCACAACTTTTCACAAAGCTATATGAATGTATACTCATCCAGTAATATTGATATTGTTTTGTGTTTCTAGGAGTTTTAGAGTTTCCTTTTTGAAAATGGACACTGCACCCTTGGATGAATGTTTTATTGAGTTCAACAGGTTTTCTACAAAACAATATTCTTCACTTTTCCTCTCTATTATCTTAGTTTTTGTTTGTTTGTTTGTTTGTTTTCCTTGTTTAACCAGGAAACCCTGAGAGGACTATAATTCACTCAAACAATAAAAATCTCAGATTATGTGTATTTGATGGAGTTGCTGTCACTGAAAATTGCCTTTGGTATTCTACCTTTCAACAAATGTATAATTTGAAATGAAATTTAGGAGAATGATAAAATAAAAGTCCTTTTGCGTTCTAAAAAGCATTGGGTGGTGGTTCTGTTATTATGCAAAGATCGCTTCATTGCATTCTGGGGTTGTGTTTAGGAGTTCAATCCTTCGTGAGTGAATGATGCTAAATGGTACCAACTGGTACACGTCACCATCATTTGGGGGTGGTTTATGTCTTCAGGATGAATTTAAAAGGAATAGAGTGGATTGTGCTCTCAGGTTCTGCAAAGAGGGTAAGTCAAACCCATTCACAAGAGTTTTCCAGAACAGCAGTTTTAGAGGGAATGTTTAGTCTCTAGGTTTAGGTGGTGAGATTCCAAGGTACGGTTTGGTGCTTAAAATACAGAAGGAAGAACTAGGTTAGAAGCAGGCTTGCAGTAGACCAAAAGGGAGTAGGTTGACCTATCTGGAGATCAAGGGGGCAGGCAGAAGGATAGCTTCTGGAGTCAGAAAGTCCTAGGTTTGCATCACAGAGAAAGCATGTTGGAGTTATGAATTTCCTTCTCAAGTACCACCTACTTACAAGTTGCTGCAAAGCCTTAGAGACTGTCCATGAAGGCACTTACCAAGATGCCAGACACTTCTTTGGCCCTCAGCAAATGAGACCTCCTCTTCAGCCATTATTTCCCATTCTCTCTCTTGTGAATGCTGGACACCAGTAACATAGATAAACAGGTCTGCATGGAAGACCAAACACACCTGAATGGGAAAAAGTTAGAAACTAAAAGTGATTGAGGCTTGTAGCCTTTTACAATCAATCTCATAGGCTGGTGACACACGGCCCAAAGGACAGGAGAGAAGACAACAGCTGGCTTGCAGTGGCTCTAATTATCAAGATAAAATGATCAAATACTTAGTTTCTTACAGCACCCTCGTATTTACATTTAAACCGTCTTTTCGTCCTTGTCTGGAGATTTCTGGCTTTCTTTTCAGAATCTGAAGTCTCTGGTCACATCCACATATTTTCGCAACACCTCATTTTCTGCCTTTTTGCCTTTTTTTTTTCCTTACCTGCATAAGACCATGATCGCCCAGTGATGATGTTTATGGTTCTCATTTAAGCTATAAAGGGCAGATTAGGACTTAGCTGAGGGTTTCTACACACAAAAGGGAATTGTCGATCCAATGAATGCATGATGGGTAGGGGAAAAGCTTTCAACTGGTGCACCTGCTGGAATTTTCAAAAGGGAAGGTTTAGGATGGGAAGTGAGGTTTCTGCAGTGTTCATCAAAACCCACCCTGGGTTCGACTGGGTGGCTCAGCCTGTCATCCCAGCACTTTGGGAGGCCGAGGCGAGTGGATAGCCTGAGCCTGCGGGTTCGAGACCAACCCAGGCAACGTGGGGGGACCTCGTCTCTACAATCAATCAAAAATTAGCTGGACGTGGTGGCGTGCGCCTGTAGCTCCGGCTTCTTGGAAGGCTGAGGCAGAAGGATCGCCTGAGTCCAGCAGGTCGAGGCTGCGGTGGCCGTGAGCGTGCCCCTGCACTCCAACCTGAGCAACAAAGTGAGACTCCAACTCAAAAAAAAAAAAAAATCCGCCAAAACAAAATAAAAAACCCATTCTTAAATGAACACCAGGGGGCAGCGTGCCCCTGATCTGTTCCTCAGAAGCAAATGCTGGCCATCCCTGTCTCCAAATTCCTCTTCCTGGACAATTTGCCTCATTGAAAACAAAGACCATTGAGCCTAAAGAGAGGGGATTTATCACTGACTTAAGACAGCGGGCATTTCAGAACTGCAGATCCAGGAAGAGGATCCCTAAAGCAAACCTAAAGTTTTTCTTCTTGCATGGAAACTCAAGTTATTTTCTTATTCATCATTAGTTCTGGTGTACTGCTACCCTCCTACCGTTTTGAGTGAAACCAGAGGTTAGAAGATAAGGCATTTATTTAAAAAAAAAGGGGGGGGAGCTGATTATTTACCTAAACATTTTTTTACCATCGAGTCTGGCTTCTTTTTTCATTTTTTTGCACAGAAATAAGGTATATTCATATGTCAGTTTTTCCCACGGGGCAGACCTTCGAGTCTGTGTAATTTGGGCATTCCTTTTTAAAAACAGGCATACAGAAACGTGAGTACAATCTTTTATAGCACAAAAATAAATGCATCCTATGAAATGAGAAAACAAATGAGGATGTTTCATTGTCATTTTGGGGTAAGGTAACCATCACCCCTCAGCATTTTCATTGTCCCCAGTGGGGAGTTTCCTACGTGCCATTTCATACATCTGTCAGTTAAATCAGACTTTCAAAGTCAACATTCACATTTTAGGATTATACTAGAATTTCCAACATTTCCTGGGAGAGAGCCAGTTCCTGGAGTCAGACCAGCTGACAAAGAGTAACTTAACACTATTACAAAGTATAATTTGTGGAGGAAAGTGCCCATTCCTTTTGACTTATTTGTACACATCTCAAGAGATTGGAGAAATCTTTTTTCCAAACATCTAACTGGAAATCCGTATGACAAGAATGGTCTTATAATATTTCCGGTACCCAAAGTGAGCAGATGGCAATGTAGGAATCCATTTATGGTAAATGCTTTAAAAATCTACACATGGCTTGTTTAAAGAGATGCAGGCAGGCATGACTCACATCCTTCCCGACTCTGGGAACATTCCACCATCAGCCTCTGACTGGCCATCCTATATTGAGAACACCGGGTCTCAGGATATCTCTTGCTCGCAAGTAGGGTGATTGACCATATCTGGTGATGGGTCGGCAGTGACAGAGGGTAGGCCACTCACTTTGAAAGCTGTGCCCTGGTACTTTTATTTATTTATTTATTTTGAGTAGGAGTCTCACTCTGTCGCCCAGACCTGAGTGCAGTGGCACGCTCACGGCCACCCTAGCGTCGACCTGCTGGGCTCTGGCCAACCTTGCGCCTCAGCCTTCCAAGTAGCCGGAACTACAGGCTTGCACCACCATGCCCGGCTACTTTTTTTATTTATTGTAGAGATGAGGTCTTGCCAAGTTTTCCCAGGCTGGTCTCGAACCTGCGGGCTCAGGCAATCCACTCGCCTCAGCCTCCCAAAGTGCTGGGATTACAGGCTGAGCCACTGGGCCCTGCCTCCAGGTACTTTTGCCGACACTCCTGCCTGTCTCCTCAAAGCCTGTTTACTTAATCTGGTTTGTGCTAGTGTGTGTAGACGTGTATCTCCTCCTGTAACCCAACAATTCATTCTTTAATCACTGATCATCTCAGCGGGTTCAGTACTAGGCTGAGAAGCACTTTTATGACTCTTCTCTTCATCATTCCGTCCAGCTTTGACTAGCCTTGAAATTCAGCCCCCAAGGCTCTCCCAGAAAATGATGCATGCTGGGGTCATCACATAGCAGGAGGTTTGAAACCAGACACCAGCCTAAAGGCCCCCAGTGCAGCATTGGTGGCTCTAAAATGCAAGAGAAAGTCTTTGAAGTCAGAAGGGCTTGACTTTAAAATGAGGTTTTGCAATCTTGAGCAGTTCCCATATGGTACAATAACGCATACCTCTCTGTTTTCAGGTAAGAGTGAAATAAGATAACGCATTCGTTTTCAACCCTGGCTGCACATTTGATCCATCAGGGGAGCGTTCAAATAAGCCTTACTTAGACTCTGTTTTCTATCAGACTCATTCAATTATATTATCTGGAGTAGGTCCTGATATTTTTACTTCTCTGCAGGTAATGTGTGGTCAGTGTGAAATCCACGGAGAATATGTATGAAGAGCTCTTCGTACATTGCTCAGGACATGCAGGGTCTGTGGGTGTAAAGAGGGGCCTTGAGAGAAATGGGACATCAGGTGGTTTTGGTGTTTCACAGTGGTGCTTCTCAGAATTTACAATGCGCTTATGAATCACCTGGGAATTGGTTAAAAGGCAGATCTGATTCAGTAGGTCTGTGTTGGGGTCCAAGATCCTGCATTCCTACCGGGCTTTCCAGAGATGCTTATGATGCTGGTTCGTGGATGACACTTTGAGTTTGAAGGATCTTAAGAAAACACAGCTTAGCTTGTAGAGCATTTGCCATTTTCTAAATATATATGTGTGTATATGTATTATACATGTATATGTATGTGTGTATGTATATACCTCAACCAAAACAAGAAATATGTATATCTCAACCAAAACAAAAACAGCACTTAACTTGCAGATGAGAAAATTGTTTCTTAATATACAATAGGTTGTGTTTTCTCAGCTTGTTTACATGGTATTCATAGCTCAGTTTAGGCAGCTGTTAAATGTTTCTCCTTAAATGCTTTCGCCCAGATGCTTTAAATCTGAGAGGTCTACCCAAAACAAACAGCTTACTTCTGGATCTGAATCAGCAAAGGATGACTTTCAGATTCAGCTTTTTGTTTTACATAATTTCCAACAAAGGGCTTTGCCTTTTGTTAAAAAAAAAAAAAAATTAATTAAAAATGCAAAACAAGTGATAGAACAAAATGACAAAATACCAATCGTTCACATATGTCAAATGGCACAAGTTCCTTGGTGATTTATTTCACTTAGTAAGCCCACTTGGATTTCTTTTGTTGACACACACACACACACACACACACACACACACACACACACACTTATATATTATCTAGATATTTATGTTTTGTAAACAAAAGCTGAAAGAGGTGTGTTTTTCATTTATCATATTTTTAGAGACATAATACTTAGAGCAGAGAACCAGACATTTCTTGATTTCACAGAAAGTCCCTCCTCATTTTCTATTATCAAAATATTTTATGTTTTACTGAAAGTAATTTAAATTATCTATGGGAATGTTTGTCATTTTCTTGGCTCCTAAGCATCACACCAGAGACATGGTTGAGTTTCCTGAACCTAGGCTGGGAATAGTAATCAAGGGACTTTACTTCAGAAAGGACCCTTTATTTTTATTTTTATTTTTACTTGTGTTTGAAGTGAAATAAATAGTGTCCGTGCCCAAGTAAGTCTTTATTCTACATTGCAAAACAAAGTTCAAAGTCTTTCATCTCCTCCATGAACAATTATGATGCTTTGAGTTGGAGCCCAGCAAAGACTCAATGATGGGAATTTAACTGCTTTGTCTTTGAAGAGCAGAAGCCGGAAAAAGAAACATCATGATTGTGGACTTACTCGTGCTACATGCTTGAAATAATCGCCCAGGCTCCTTTAATCGTGGTAACACTGTCGTAAAGTAGGAAGCATGTCTATGATCGCTGTATTATCACCATCATCATCACCATGCATCAAGTACTGCAACAGTTTTGTCCAGTTCTTCAGGTTAGAGAATTATGACGACAGCCCCAGCTGGATAATCCGTATTCAGACTTAAAAAAGGAAATTGCATTGTTACGTTTGTTTCACTTAGTCTTTGAGAATAGTGTTTTCTTTGCTTTGCTTTTTTTTTTTTTGAGTTGGAGTCTCACTCTGTCACCCAGACTGGAGTGCAGTGGCAGCTCCTGGCCACCGCAGCCTTGACCTGCTGGGCTCCGGCGATCCTTCTGCCTCAGACTTTCGAGTAGTTGGAACTACAGGTGTGCCCTACCACACCCGGCTCATTTTGATTTATTGTAGAGATGAGGTCTCGCCAAGTTGCCCAGGCGGGTCTCGAACCCTCAGGCTCAGGCAATCCACTCACCTCAGCTTCCCAAAGGCGCGGGATTACAGGAGAATAGTGTTTTCTAAACTTCATTCTGCAGCACTAAAGAAGAATCCTGAATACTTTAGGTATGTATCTGTAAGTTCAACGTTATATCTAGGGAACATGACTTTCCTCTTGGCCTGCTCACAAATTCCTGCCCCTTCCTGTTTAACTCTGATCTTCACCAACCAGGGAACATACCATGCCCGCTGACCTCTGCTAGAGAAATTGGCAGGTATAAAAAGTGTCTATTGAAACTGCTGGATATGGCAATATCATAGATGCTTATCCTGTGGTAAGCAATGCGAGGTAAAAGTTGTTTTTGTTTTTTGGAAATTACTAAGAGATTCATATGCCAATTTTAAATGGAGTCAAATTTCTGAGTGAAAAGTAAATTCTTGAGTGCAAAGTAAATTCAGGCAAGTAGCAAGATGTTTTCAAATGTTATGGTTGTTTTTGTATTGTGTAGATAAGACTTCTAGATTAATGCTTTTTCCCCTCTTTTTTTTTTGAGTTGGAGTCTCACTCTGTCGCCCAGACTGGAATGCAGTGGCCACTCCCGGCCACCGCAGCCTCGACCTGCTGGGCTCCAGCGATACTTCCATCTCAACCTTTCAAGTAGCTGGAACTACAGGCACACGCTACCATGCACGGCTAATTCTTTTATTTATTTATTGTAGAGATGAGATCTCGCCAAGTTGCCAAGGCGGGTCTCGAACCCACGGGCTCAGGCAATCCACTCACCTCAGCCTCCCAAAGTGCTAGAATTACAGACTGAGCCACCGAGCCTGCCCCCCCCCTTTTTTAACAGTTGTGTTGTTTACTAGCATAGTCTAGTCACTCATTGTCAAAAATTTTAAACTACTTTTCTCTCTTCTCTCCATCTCTTCCTAAAATCCTAAAACAAACAATCAAACCAATAAATCCTAGGGACAGAAAGTTATCATTAGTCACAAAAGTGACTCAAACCAAAATATTTAGATCAGGTATAAAAGAAAGATATGCTATTCAGGAACCAACATTACATGAGTGATGTACAAGGTTGTAGAATATCCTTTGTTATGGAGATAATTCAGCACAAAATACTTTTTCCAATGTCTTTACTATCATTCATTTTTAGGTGGGAAAAAATACATGATACAGACATTTTAGTAAATTTGGAATTAGACTCCACACACAGACTGAGCCTGATTCATCTTACAGAGTTGCCATTTGCCAGTTGCGTGACCTTTGCTACATCGGACATTCGTTTCATCTGTTAATATGGGAAAACAATGTCTCATTCACAAGATATCTATGAAGATTAAATGAGCCACTGTGTGGCAGTTCTTAGTCCAAACAGCCCTTAGCGCCTAGTAGGTGTTTGCAAGATGCTTGCTTCCTTCTGTTCAGACAATAGAAGCCAATGGTCTATCCAGAGATGATGACATCTGGAGTCAGCAGAACTGTTTAAAATCCTTGTTAGCATGTGATTTGGGACAAATTATCTAATCTCTGTAAGTCTCATCTGTCTACGTCTAAAGTGGGACTAATAGGATCTATCTTAAAAAACGAACAGAATCATATTATTGTTACATAATCAATATAGACATCTGAGGCAGTTCTCGCTGCAATGCAATTGCTTGCTAGACCTTAGTTTTCTTCTCTCTCAACTTCCTTTCCTATTTTGGGGAGCTATGGCCTGATTTTGTATGCCATGCTTCAGTACTGGTTAGAATCCCATTCTCTAATGAAAGTGAGAACCGTAGAATTCTGTAGGTTGTAATGAGTCTTATCGATACTGTTTGGAAACTGTTTGTGTGCTGTGATCCAGAAGATGCTAGAAAAATTACCCCATTTTTGCCCATTAATCAAGGTCATCTTCGTGTTTAAATTACAAGTGCTTCTTGAGAATTCAGTACACTGCATTAGCCATCAGTCATGTATACCTTAATGTGAATTACTTTGTTCCTGTGGTAGATTACTTGAACCTAGAACATGGAAATAATGTGGATTTGAATAGAAAATGATAAGAGAGGACTAATTTTGAGCCATAACATATTTCTAGGCAGGTAAATATAAGTAGCTTGTCACAACAGGAGAAAGAACAGAATTTAGGAGGTTATTGACAATGGAACTTGGCTCTGTTATAATTTATTTGGTAACCATGTGCTTGTATTTTATACAGTCTGTTTCTGTAAGATTTCTTTTCTTTTTTTTTTTAGATACCATGGGCATTCCAGACTGCAGGAAGAAAAAAATTAATTTGGGATCGTAAATATGTCACTACCCTCAGCTAGATAAATAGCACCTAGTACATATAAACTACCTTTCTGTGCTTCTTAATGAACACTGTGGATTTCTCCACGTTAAGGATGGCTGTCCACTGTATATCTCTGAAGGAGAAGAGTCTGGTAGACACATGGAAGTGTGCTTTCCTGGCCTTGTATAGAAGCAGTCTCAGGTACCATGAGTACATACTGAGTGTTTGTCCACACTAACCCAAAACGCCGTCCAGAGGCAATGAAATCAAGTTAAAGGTCACTTAGTCTGCATTTAATCAAGTCTGCTTTCATTTTTGACTGCTTGAGTTACTTGGTGGTATTCATAAAAACACAGATATTTGCTATAGCAACTGCCACTGGCTAACATCACAGGGTGAATAGACTGGCCAGATTATTTTCATTCCACAAAGGAGATCCTTCTGTCTTTGTGAAGTCATGTCTATGACCTATTTTAGATAAAAAATAGAACAAAGTGTTTAAACACTGCATTGTATATTTTTATTTACTTATTTATTTTAGTTAAACCTGCCCTTTCCTTCAAAGAACAACAATAAATATACTGGGCGATTATAAAAATAAATTATACCAAGGTGATCATCTACTCCAACTTCCTCCACACCTAAAAGACATCATCTATTTGAATTAAAATGGCTACACGTCTATATTTTTTCTTGTTTCTCTATATATTCAATATTGAAAGTGGCCAGTTCTCCCCTTTGGAAAATTATTTGAGTGGCTCCATTAGCAGAGAGAAAGGTTTGTCAGCCTTGATCTTATTGACATTTTAGTCAGAGAACTCTTTGTTGTGTGGCTACTCCATGTAAGATGTTTAACTGCATCTCTGCTCTCTAGATGTAAGTAGCGACCTTCCTCTCCACTAGAGAGCTAGATATATTTTATGATACTGACATTTTTGTGTCTATGTACATTTACATATTTTTATATGTGTTTTTTTATTTGTAGTAAAACACACATAACATAAAATTTTCCATTTTAATTATTTCTGAGTGTAATGGACAAAAGTTTTTAAAATTAGATTCTTTATGAAATCCTTTGTCCAAAAATGTTGAGGTCATTGTTAACGGAGAACACCACCAGGTAGGGCTGCTGAAAAGTATTGTTGAATGCCAAACCGCCCTCCTCATCTTAAAGTCCCAGTTCCCTTGCCGTTACCTTTGGGGAACGCTTTCTGGTTTTTCAGACTGAGACATTGGCTTCTCTCCTCTGCTGCCTTTGTACTTTCTACCATATGCCACATGGACTGTGAAACTCAAGGCCTACTAAGTAGATTGCCAGGCGAGTTCAATAGTATCTTAGTACCGTAGAAAGGAGATCTTAACCTGAAAGTCCACCCTTTTCTAGTGGCTCTTGTGTGACCTGCCATTACGTTCCAGGGGCTGGCACAGAGTCTCATGCCTGGTAAGGGATCCATAAGTATTCAGTAACTGAAAGTGCAAATGAATGAATACATGAATACCTTGCATAATAATGTTCAGTAAAAATATTTTTCAGCCATATGGCTTCCTAAGTCTTTAAAATACTACAAATGAAGGAACAATGTGTAACTCAAAAATAACAACAACAACAACAAAACTGTCTGTCTGCTCCTAACAAGATTTTTGCAAGATGCAAAATCATCAAAAAAGACCAAATGGTAACACTCAAGAAGAGAAGTGCACTAATATATTCTAGGAAGACTTTTAGCAGCCAAGGATCACAACTGAGGGTCGAGGTACTGGAGAGACAAATACCTCTCAGCAACAGAAAGAAAAGTTCAAAGGTGGCTTCATTTGTCTAAGCTTTCTGCACAATTATGGTTTTACTGTCATTTGATGTTTTAGATACAGATTTTTGTACGTTGGTCTTTCAAAGGATCACATTTTTCTTCTCGAAATTTCTACCATGCTTTTGCTTAGAGTGGTGAAGGAAGATGTTTTTAAAGGGATGAACTTATGGCGAACTCAATGAGGATGAAGAACAGTCTAAGGCAGTCAGAAGGGAAGCTTGGCAGGTTCTGTGGTCAAGGGTGGAAGGACAGAACCTGCCAGAAGGAAGGCATTGTTCTGGCTCTTGGCTGTTCCCCTACTGAGGCCCCAACACTCAATGAAAACTATGGTGGAGACCCCGGTGCAACCCTATGCATGAGTTCACACGTCCAGGGAAAGAGGCTATGACACAAGACCTCACCCTGGCCCAAGAGACAGTTGTTTCTGGTTCCTTTTTCTACTCCATGAAGCCCCTACATCCTCAGATTTCAGTGACAAAAATAACTGCATGAAGTGTCTCCCTTTACTTATTTGCAAAATAGCTTAAGCAATGTTTAAATGAGACTACGTAAGGATTTTTTGGGGCACATCTTTGTCAATAAAGGCCTAACTTCCATGTAGGCTTAGAATATTTTTTTCAAATAATTTACTCTTTCATAGAAAAACAATAACAACAACAGCAGCAAACTTTGATAGCCTGAAAAATTTAGATTTGCAATGTGCATTGATCGAATTCACTGGATAAGTGCACGTTTTTGGTCTTCTTTCTGCTCGTGTGAACCCACATAGTTAAATCTTTGAACACATGTTAAACGATGGGAAATTTTTGTTTGTTATGTAATTCAACAGCCCACGTTAGAGTCCCTTATTAGGTGATTGCAAGATGCAAAGCAAGGGAAAATTACAGTTTTCTTAGGTTGACTGGGGCACAATTGGATCAATTAGTGCTGCTTTCAATTGTGAAGCCCTATGAAGTTGCCTTTCAAATACCAAGCCGAAGATATTTTAGGCAGAAACGGTAGATAAGGAACAAGGAGAAAGATCATGACAGAAGATTAGGTTTATGGCAACAGGCTCTATTTGTCTAAGTTCAAGTTATTTTCTTGGACTGAGTGGAGAGACAGAAAAGCAAGTACAGGAGAAGGAAAGGAAAGAGCCAGTAGGAAAAACAGTGCAACAGAACAGCAATATCTCTGATCATTTATCATTGACCCTCCCAAACGAGTGTTTGAGAATGAAATTATCTTGTCAATGCCCTCAGGATTGAGGATATGAGTAATGGAAGAAGGAACCAAATGTACACGCCTCTGTAAAATCAACTTGCTATCGAAACAAGTGAAGTTTGTATTAGGCTGACTCTAATTAAACAGTGAATGGCTTCATTACTTCTGAAACTCCTTGTGCAATTGGTTCTTGCTGAAGACATCCGGTGTTGATGCCACCTAGAGTCTCTGGCCTTGAACTCAGTTTTGTATCCTATGCATGCCATTTCTATTACATGGGTACCCAAACACAAATTTTACGGAATGAACAGTGGGTTTATTTTTGTGTCATGAAACATTTGTCTTCTTTTGGGTTTACAGACACACCAAAATTTCAAATCCCTCATTTCAAGATGAGTGGCAGCATTTACTCCTTGCTCAATGAGGCACTGTGTTGATGGTCTTAGATGGCCACCTTCTTGAAGCTTCTCAACGACAGGCGGGTGGTATTACTGTGTCCATGACAGTCCCATCTCCAGCTGTGTCTCCTTGCACCCTATGCCAAGATATAAACATTCATTGGGTATCTTTTATGGACCTGCCCTCAGACCCTGTGCTAAGGCCAAGGTGATCACAAAGATGAATAATGAATAGTGCACATCCTTAAAAGAGTTCAAGCCACATAAAGATGTGGACATAAGATAATAATTACCACATAATGGGATTAGTGGCTTTAATAGGTTATTAATATGTTATACCAGTCCTTCACATGTGGGTGCCACTTCCCAGAGTTCCACATATATGCACTCCCTCTATTATTTCTGGGTCTGGGAATGATGAGTCATCTTCCAAGATGCAGCACAAATTACAGCTCTTCTGCTTAATGTTCCTAGGCAGAATTGGTCACTGATTCCCTTTGCTCTTATAATAACCTACTAAAGCCTCTAATTCCATTATGTGGTAATTATAATTTTATGTCCTCATCTTTATGTGGATTGAACTCTTTTAAGGATGTGCACTATTCGCTATTCATCTTTGTGATCACCTTGGTCTTAGCACGGGGTCTGGAAGCTGATCCATAAACGATACCCAATGTATGTTTACTGAGTTGTTAAATGATTGTGGTTAATTCCATGGGCTTACTAATGCCTCTGCATCAGCATCTGGGGTTTTCACAAGCAATATCAAGTTATTTGTTTTTATATGATTCCTGATTATAAGTGTACTCAAATATTTCAGTATTTTTTTGGGCGGGGGAGGCTTTTGCTTGTGCGCATTAAAAAAGAATTATGTCATGTACCAAACTCATATATAAAAAAGTACATGTCCTGTTTGGGTGGACCATTAACCTACATAATGCCCCATTTCCACAAAGTTTATACTAACTCACATTATAAAAGTGAGAGACTGTACGATATGCTGGAAAAAGCAGAGGATTTGAAATTCAAAGACACGGGTCTGTGTCATAAACTTTTCCACTAATTAGACTGGCAATGTTGGGAAAACTCACTTGACTTTTCTTAGCATCCTTTTACTTAGAGAACCCTTGTAAAGTTTAAATGAAAAACGTTTTGAGTCATTATTCTTTCCTTGACTTTGGAAATACAGAAGTGAATCAAACTGCCTAATCCTTTACACTTAGGGAGCTGAAATACCCAAGGGGATACCCAGACAATATTCAAAGAAATATTAACTACGTGATAGTGCTAAGTATACGAAGAAGACCACCAGTGACAAACAGTTGTGTCATCTTTTAATTAGGAGCGTCGAGAATGGGCTCTATGGTAAGGGGAGTGAATCAAACTGGTGTGGAGAAAGAGTGTCCTGGAAAGAGGTCTGTTACTATCTTTGATTTGAATGTTCTGGAATGTGGAAGACATATTGGCAATGACAATGGTCTCAGGGGAAGCGAAGGGGTGTAAAAGAGAGACACGTTCCCAGACGTCTTCTCCATTCCCCAGAGCTTCTGTCGTCCATCATCCTTGGGTTGGTTCCATCGACATTTGAGACACTTTACTTTTCTCGATAAGTCTCACTTGTGGAATTGCTAACACATTTGTGTGTTCCCACTTGCATGTTTTAAATCATTAATTTCAAGATTTTGCATTCGCTTTCACTTTTGCCCAAAGCCAGTGCATTACTCTTATACCTTGTCTAAACTGATCACTTCTTTGTAGACACGCTGAAAGATGCAATAAGGAAAGACAATATATTGACAGCTGATATTAAAATAAGCTTTGATAGATAAGGCTTACATGCTTAGAGAAATGGCTTTTAAAGTTGGCAAAATATGGCAGGTTTTAACGTGGATAACCTCAGAGTATCTTTAATAATTTATTGGAGCTGGGCTCAGTGGCTCAGCCTGTAATCCCGCACCTTTGGGAGGCTGAGGTGAGTGGATTGCCTGAGCCTGCGGGTTCAAGACCTGCCTGGGCAGCGAGACCTCACCTCTGCAATAAATCAAAAAATCAGCCAGACGTGGTAGTGCATGCCTGTAATTCCGGCTACTTGGAAGGCTGAGGCGGAAGGATCGCTGGAGCCCAGCAGGTCGAGGCTGCGGTGGCCGGGAGCGGCCACTGCATTCCAGTCTGGGCGACAGTGAAACTGCAACTCAAATACTAATACTAATACTAATAATAATTTATTGGCCTAAGGTATCAGCTTTTCCTTTTCTCTGCTCTAGTGGATAAATAAAAAAAGCAGATATATCTTTCATAGCAACGCAGCACACATAAGCATTTATTGATTTCCATTAGTATCTGAGGTGGCTGGCATTTTACTTCCATGTGCTGCATGAATAAATTGTGATTAAATGCTGCCTGTGCATTTTTTATTGAGGCTTCTCATGTCCTCTCAACTATTTTCAAAACTTCTTTTGAGTTTTGGCATTTGCATTTTCCTTGTTTTCTTTTTTGGGAAATGTACAACTAGCACCACACAAAGTCTATTTCCCAAGAAACACTGAAAGCACAGAAAGGAATATTCTATTCCAATTTGTGGAGGTTATTTAAAGATCCCTTTGTTGTTTTATCTTTCTGAAGTCCAAAAGAACAATGCTTGGCATAGGCTGAAGCTGCAGGACTGCACGTCAAACTGGGAGAGGCTCGTTTTGGCACCTGGATAAATTTGGTTTGAGCTAATGCAATGTTTTTGAGCGCCATTTTCGAGACCTGTGTTTATCAGTGGTCAAGTTTCCCTAAATCTACAGGAAATAAGCAAAAGAATATATATATATATATTTAAATCCAGCACTAACTCAATTTTAATACCTGCCCTAAATTCAAGATTATATCATTTTAGGTTTTTGTGTTAAACTGTCATTTTTTTGTGAGTGATGAAGACAGGGCATTATCATTTTGTTTTGTTTTGTTTTGTTTTTGTTTTGTTTTTATTTTTTGTTTTTGAGTTGGAGTCTCACTCTGTCGCCCAAACTGCACGGCAGTGGCCGCTCCCGGCCACCGCAGCCTCGGCCTGCTGGGCTCCGGCGATCCTTCCGCCTCAGCCTTCCAAGTAGCCGGAATTACAGGCATCCGCTACCACGCCTGGCGAGTTTTTTGATTTATTGTAGAGATAAGGTCTCACCAAGTTGTCCAGGTGGGTCTCGAACCCACGGGCTCAGGCAATCCACTCACCTCAGCCTCCCAAGGCACGGAATTACAGGCTGAGCCACCGAGCCTTGCATGATTATTTTAATAATTACAATAATAATTATTTAATCGTGTTGAGTAAGAGATAGATTAACGTGACCAAATGAATAAAAAAAGATTCCTTTCTTCACTTGTTTCCCATGTGCTATGGTTTCCCCTACCCACGTGCATTCAGGAAGCTACTGTTGATAGCATTCATTAGGAGTTCTTTTGTGCATACATAAGCCAAAATAAATGTGATTTCCCCTCTCCTCCCTTTTCCACAGAACAATAGCATAATGCACACACAATTCTGCACAATGCTTTTTATAAGCTTGTATTTTGGAGTACTTATAAATGTATATGAAGTACCTTCACACAAATTAAATATGGGAAAGTTTCTTATACCTCTTACCCACTTTCCTCAACGGTTATATGGAATATGGCTATAGTACAATATATCAAACGCAGAAAACATGACACTGGTACATTCTGCAAAGTTTATTCAGATTTTACTCGTTTTACACATAGTTGTGTAAAATTGATGTAATCTGGCAACCACACATCTATTCTCCATCTCTCAACTTTTGTTTTAAAAATGTTATATATAGCCGGGCTCGGTGGCTCAGTCAGTAATCCCGCGCCTTTGGGAGGCTGAGGTGAGTGGATTGCCTGAGCCCGCGGGTTCGAGACCCACCTGGGCAGCGAGACCTCATCTCTACAATAAATCAAAAAATCAGCCAGGCGTGGTAGTGCGTGCCTGTAATTCCGGCTACTTGGAAGGCTGAGGCGGAAGGATCGCCGGAGCCCAGCAGGTCGAGGCTGCGGTGGCCAGGAGCGGCCACTGCACTCCAGTCTGGGCAACAGAGTGAGACTCCAACTAAAAAAAAAAAGTTTTATATATATATATATATATATATATATATATATATGGAATCACATTGTAGGTAACTTTTTGAGATTTTTTTCCCACCCAGCACAGTACCCTTGAGATTCATCCAATTTTTATGTGCGTTATTAATTTATTCTTTTTTATTGCTGCATGGTATTCCACAATATAGATGTACTTCGGTTTGTTTAATAATTTGCCTGATAAACAATATTTGAGTTGTTTTTAATTTTTGGCTACTGTAGATAAATCTATGAGCATTTGTGTACAGAGTTCTGGGATAAATATCTAGATGTATAACTGCTAGGTCATGTGGTGTGTGCACATTGAGGTTTATGAGAGGCTGCCAAGAGTTGATGTTCCATTTTGCAGTCTCACCACATTGTGTGGCTGACTGCATGTGGCAACACTACTCTTTCTTCTAGCTACATTGATGTGCCTAGTGATATTTCGTTGTGCTTTGAATTTAAAATCTTCTACGAGCTAGTGCTCTAGGAATGTTGGCACGTGCTTATTTGTTATTTGTATGACATTTTTTGTAAAATGTATGTTCATGTCTTTTTTATGTTTAATGATTTGATATTTTTGCTGCTGAATTTTGAGAATTTTCTCTGTATAATAGATATGACATTTTTTGATGTGTGGTTTACACATATTTTCTCCCTGTTTGTAGCTGATGTATTAAAAATTATCTTCAATAGTCTTTCACAGAGTAAAGTTTTAAAATTTGATTAGGTCAATTATATTGATTTTTTTTTGCTTTCATGGATTGTGTTTTAGGGATCACATTTAAAAGCTTTTCTATTTCTAGGTTCTGAATATTTTCTTCAGATTATTTATTTTTAGAAAATTACAGTTTTATGTTTATATTTAAGTTTATAATCTAATTTGAGTTCATTTTTGTCTAAGATGTCAGGTTTAGGTAAGGGTTCACTTTTTTTTTTTTTTTGGTCTATGAACGTCCAGTTGCTCAACACTATTTGCTGAAAAGTCTATCAGTTCTTCTTGTATTGAATCATTAGTGTACTTTTATAAGAAATCAGTTGACTAAGCTTATAAGGCATAATTTCTATGTTTTTTTATTCTTTTCTATTGAATAATTTAATATTATAGTTTTATAATAATACTTAGCATTGGAGAGACCAATTCTTTTCACTTTATTTTTCTTTAACAAATAGTTTTAGCTACTTTAGGTTCTTTGCCTTTCCTGATGGAAAATGTATATATTTCAGAATAAGGACATTCATGTCCACAAAATACTTGGAATTTTGATAAGAATTGTGTTAAATCTATGGATCACTTTGGGCAGAGTTGAATCTTCACTAAACTGAATCTTTCAATCCATGGACATGGTATATTTCTAAATTTATTTAGGTCTTCTTTCCCTTGTATTACCAGCATTTTGTAATTTATAGTAGATGAGTCCTTTACATATTTTGTTAGCTCTAAAACTAAGTATTTTATTTTCTTTGGACCAATTATTGTTCACAGTCACCTTTCTTTTGTAAGAGAGTCAAGTATAGTTTATACAGAGACTACTCCTCATTTTGTTTTCCAAGCTCCATAATATGGTCAATCAATAAGTGCCATACTTGGATTAAATAATGACCTACAGATAGGCGTGTGTGTGTGTGTGTGTGTGTGTGTGTGTGTGTGTGTGTGTGTGTGTGTAATCCCCAGAAGGGGGATCATTGGATCAAAAGGTATTTCATTTGTAATTTTGATACATATTTCACTGCCCCCCCCACAGAGTATGTATGAGATCTATGGCAGTCTCACCAACAGTGTTTGACCCCAGACTTTCTGATACTTTCATAAATTGCAGTTTCAATGAGTGTTTATCTTATTGTGAGTCAGTTTAAGCAGGTTTTCATTTGTTTAAAAGCTATTTGCATTTGTTCCTTTTTGCTTTTTGTTGGTTTGATGGTTAACTTTAGGTTGTGTTTTGACTGGGTTAAAGGATACACAGATAGCTGACAAAGCATTATTTTGGGGGTGTCTGTGAAGATGCTTCTGAATGATATTCGTATTTAAACCAGTAGACGGATTAAATATCTGTCCTCACCAGTGTGGGTGGACCTCATCCAATTCATTTACGACTCAGAGCAAAAATATTCAGGAAGGGTGAGTCTTTTCTTTCTCCTAGAGCAAGGACATTCATCTTCTCTTACTCTCAGACTTTGGAGTTCCAGATGCCTGTGCCTGCAGATTCCAGGATGTCTACCAGTAGTCCCCCAGTGTCTCAAGCTTTGACCTCAAACTTTGAGTGACACCATTGGCTTTCCATGTTCTCAGACTCAAATTAAATTGCACCATAGCTTTCCTGATTCTCCAACTTGCAAATGATGTATCATGGGACTTCTCAGTCTCAGTAATTGCACGAGCCCACTCCAATAATAAATCTCCTCTTATATATCTATATATATCCTATTGGTCTTTTTCTCTGACGAGCCCAACTAATGAAATTAATGTAGAGTGGGCCACTGCTTCATGTCTTTTACCCTGAGGTATTGAGATTTCTCTTGGTAATTTATGGAAGTCTCATTGTATATTAGAGAATTTGTGCCATCAGTTGTCAATGTTTTTCTCATGGGGTCATTTGCCTTTTGACTTTATTTAGGTTGTTTTTTCACATGCTATAACAGTAATGTCACAGTAAATAATCTTGAACTTATGGTATTTCACAAGTGTGTATCATATCTATAGGATAAATTCCCAACAGTGAAAATTTTTTATATTTATAGACATTGTAACCATATTCTGAGGACACAACCATCGTGAGATGACATTTCCCTCTAAGTTATTTTGTAACATAAACCAATGTCAATAAAAACCCCACCATACTCTCTTTTTTTAACCAAATAAGCTAAAGTTCACATAAAAATAAATTAAATGCAATAGTTTTGAAAGCTATCAAAAATATAGAATATGGGAAAACCAGCTATACAAGGTATGCAAGCATACTTATTAAAATCTTGTATAATTATAGCAGGATGTTATTTACACATAAGTAGACCGATGAAATGGAATAGGAATTTCACAATTCAATTCCACTCCACACCGAAATTTAGTACATGATATAGTTTGCATCTTAGATTGATGAAAAGAAAATAGCCTGGGCATTGTTAAGAAAGCTTTTTGTTTACATATCAGCTTAGCAAAATTCCAAGTTTTATAGCACTCTGTGTAATGCTGTGGGAAAAATAGGTCCTTGTATTTTGCTGATAGGTGTCTGGGTGGCTACAACATTTATGGAAGGCAATGCGGCCATGTTTTTTCTTGCTTGGAAGTGTATATTTTTTCTGATAATTGACAAAAATTGTATTTTCATTTTAGTGGTTATCTTTATAAGCTTGCATAATACGTGTCACCCTCTACTACGTTGGATGCTAGTTTATTAGTTTGCTACAACATATAACCTATAAACATATAACCTATTGTTATATGCACAACAATATATCTACTGTTTCTTATTTTCCGTCTCTCCTCACCCTTTCTTCTGCAGCCCAGTGTTACTCATCATTAGCACTTTTTGAATGTTTGCCCATGAACTTCTGTGTTATGGCGTCTCTTTGGCCCTTCAGGTATGCTCTCTCCCCTGTCTTACTCTGATCTCTGCCTGGGAGGCTTACCTATGTGAATTGTCAACATGTCTTACACCACCTGGTTTCAGCAGTAGTCCTGAAAAAGGGAAGAGAGTGAATCAGGCACCTTTCATGGTGTCACCCTCAGACTGTTGTGCTTTTTGTTCTTTCTTTTTTAAAAATTTATATTAGTATTTATTTATTTTTATTTCTTTCTTTTTAATTTTTATTTTGAAATTGTGGGGTACAATTCAGGGTTAGTTATACAAGTGTTCATCGTGTAGGTACCCTGCCTTTTGTTCTTTCAAGGTAGCCTTCAGTTGTTTCTAACAATGCCTCCTCATCTTTGTGGGCCCCGGGGAGGGGGTAATATCTCTGCTGTTAATATCTTCACAGGACTTGTGCCTTTGCAACTATGTCTTTAGTAAGTTTCCTTGAAAGACCCTAATCTGAGTGTGCAGTGTGTCTCTTCCTGGGTCTCTACATAATTCAATTACTTTATATACGTGTATTTAGGCTTGACATGCCTTATCTACAATTCTAATGTATACAAAATTCGAAAAACTAAACGTTTTGGGGTAAACTTGATACAAATTTACATGGTAGGCAAAGCGAGTGGAACACTTTACAGTCTTTTTTCCTATGTCTCAGTACAAATATTCCTATAGTGTATTATAGAAAGTAGTTTAAGGCTACCTTTAGCTGCCTTTCTATGGTGGAGAATTTTAAATATACATAAAAGTGGAGGAGCATAGTAAATAGCTCCCATCTGATCCCGACACCTTGTCAACTCGTGGCCACTCTGGTGTCATTCATACTACCATTCTCTTCTTCCCAGGGCCCAATCAGAAAGCAGAAACTGTACATTAATCCGAACTGGAAAATATTAATTTAAATGTTCATTAATTATAATGGAGCATTTGAATCATGAGAGACTGGATAGTAAGAAGTAAACAGACTTCAATATAGTAAATTGCGTAGCAATATAGTCATTAAGTATAAGCAGCATATAGTCATAGTAGACAGAAGCACCAGCCACTACCCCTTAGACTGAAATTGTTATTCAAGAAGGAGACTTCGGCTGAGATCCAGACCTTGTTGGAGGTCATGGGTGGCAGAGAAGTCACTGTGGTGCTGAACTTGTAGAACTTTCTGAAAATCTGCCCAATCTTATTTTTATTGATATTAGTATTGTTCCATCTTGCTATTGCTCATGATGATTCTAAGTATATCGTATACAAAAAATGTATGCAATTTATTTAGAATCATTATTAGCACTTTTTGGAATCACCCATTTCTCCAAGGAACTCTGATTCCTTTTAGTGGAAAATAATATTTGGAGACCCCAATCTATGTGCCAGGAGTGCTCTTTACGCCTAGGCTATTCGTTGTTTCTGCAACTTTGAGCAGACGTAAGTAGGAGAAAAGTCTATGGTAAAATGTTCATGAGTTCGTACTGATAGTTTTAATCCAAATTCAAGGCTATGTACTTCACGTCTTTTCTCTGTTCTCCCATGCTGAAGAGCCTGTCTCAAGAACACCGGGGTTGACAGAATTAGAATATGAAATAATTTATCATGTGGTTTATTCCATGTTAACTAAACAATAATCCCCGAATAGCAGTTACAATATTGCTACCAATAGTATGATTACTAGAGCAGTTATTTTGTTATTGTCTGGATATCTTCAGCTAGCATGTTAAAATTCACTTGTATTAGTTCCCATCCATGTGATGGTGCTAACAACTGAATAAGTAAATGTTTGTTTCATCTTATTTTAAGTGCTGATTTGTTTTTATTTTGGGCTAATTTTAGGCTTACAGAAGGGAGACACACAGTACAGAGTACTTGAATATATACCTGACTCGATTTATGCTTATGCTAGCATGTTATATAACCATAGAAAATCTACCAAAACTAAGAAATTATGCTTGGTCAGAGGCTACCAACTAAAACATAGAACTTACTCAGATTTTACAAGCTTATTCATTAATGTCCTTCTTTCAGTTGCAGGAATCTATATAGACTCCTACATCATGTTCTGTTTTCACATCTCCTTAGCTTCCTCACGCCTGTGACATCCCCTCCATCTTGTCTTTCACGACCCTCACATTTTTTAAAAGAATACTGGCCAGTTATTTTATGAAGTGTTCCTCAGTTTGAGTTTGACGGATGTTTTAAAATTATAATTAGATTAAGGCACACATTTTTTGGGAAGGATCTCATGGAGGAGATAGGATCACGTTCCCTTCTCAGTGCATCATATTAGGGGTTATATGACGTTGTCACATGATACTGTTGGTATTAACCTTGAACATTTGGCTAAACTCTCTGTCACAAAGTTACTACTTTTCCTTAGTAATGAACCAATATTTGGGAGGGGATACCAAAGACTATGTAAATATTTCATTTTTCTTAAAATTTGCCCATAAATTTTAGTGTCTATGAGTGAATTTCGTTGGTGACAATTATTACTGTGGTGTTTTCATGGTGACTTCCCATTATCTCTTTTCTTTTTTTTTTTTAGACTTAATGACTCATTTTCCTTTATTCTGTAGTTTACACAGGGCAACCCCAAACCCCACACTTGGTTCCCATTCTTCCAGTGTCTGGGTCCACAGAGATAATCTCTCCCAACAGCATATGGCAGCTTGACCCTTATCTAGAACATGGGCCTGGCCCTGGCACTGGTACCTGGACTTCCCAGGTGAAGCACCCTTGCAGGTATGTGCTGGGCTCTGTTGGGGTCCTGTTATTTGAGAGGTGGGACATGTCAATTCAGTGAATATGAGGCTGCTTGGAGCCCAGGTGAAGAGCTGAGGGGCAGGTGTGTCTGGATCCCAGCACAAGAACAACGCGATGGACAAGAAATGCCTGCCATGGCAATACCGTCAGGAGTGTTTGGAAGGGGACCCGGGGAACAGGCTCAGAAAGGGACAAAGCATGCATCCCATCCCTGCCTTGGTGGTGGTGCTCACCCAGGGTTCTTTGTTCCTGGATTTGGGCAGCATGAGTCCTTAGCTGGAGGGGGAGCCCCATGGAGTCTGTAGGGTCTCCACATCACAGGCTGTGCTGTCATGAGCTCCTGACCCTCTGGCCTGTCCCATTCAACGAAAACAACTGGCCAGGCTGAGAGGGTGAGATGCAACTCCCTACACCATGTCCACACGGCCTGCCCACAGAAACAGCCTTGGCCTACTGGGTGAACCTTCCAGACCTTCCATCCTGACCAACAGGTAGATGTGTTTTCTACATGCTACTAGGACACCTACATGGAATAGGCCAGTCTCATTTTAATCATGTTCCCGAAAGAGGGCACACAGCTTGGGAAAGCATGACCACAGCACGACAGGTGAGGGTGTGTGGAGCAGCAGTTCCATCAACTCCCAGGACCTTTGGCTGCCCTTAGTGGCTCCAGGTGCAGGGCCGAGGCTACTTGGTCCAGCTGACTTTGGGGATGTTGTGATGCTCCATGAGTGTGTCCAGGTGTCTGTTGAAGTCCTCCACCCTCTGCTTGTGAGTCTTGGAGGCTTTCTTCAGGACACCCTCCATCTGCTGCTTCTCCTGAGTCTTCTCAAAGCCCGCCTGGGATGTGTCTACTTTTCCAGGCCTCGCTGCTTCTCCTCCTCATTCTTCTTGCTAATCCCCATCGCCTCCAGCAGCTTCGCCTTGTCTTTGTCCTTGTTCTTCTTCTGCTTGGCTACGTCCAGCTCTGCGAGGCCCTTCAGCTTCGGGGGTCCCTTCTGGACCTGCACGTAGGCCTCCATGACGCCCATCTCCATTTTCTGTTTTCTTTATTTCCTTTTTTTCTTTCCTTTATTCTTCCTTTCCATCTTCCCTGTCTTCATTTTTCTTTCTTAAGTATTACATACATGTGCCTTTGTTTTCAAGAGCTTTATTGAGTTATAATTGATATACAAAGAACTACACTTAGTTAATGTGTGCAGTTTGGCAAGTTTGGACATACACCCATGATGCTATCATCACAATCAAGTGATAGATATATCCAACATCTCCTGAACTTTCTTTATGTTCCTCGTTTTTACTTTTTATTTGTTTGTTTGTGGTAAAAACACATAAGATTTATTCTCTTAAGATTTTGTCTACATGTATTAATTGGAATTCTTCTGTGAAGAAGAAATATTACTTCTTTATTTACATTTATTGATTTATATCAGTATAGGCTCATGCTATTTATTTTATGATTTTCTTATAAAACAACTAGACTTATTTACATTTTTGCTCAAGTTCTTCCAACGTTGACTCCTAGAGGCTCTTCATGCTTGTTCCTGTGCTTTTCTATATTTCTTCATTGGTTTTTTTCTTTTCTTTTCTTTTCTTTTTTTTTGAGTTGGAGTCTCACTCTGTCACCCAGACTGGAGTGAAGTGGCCGCTCCCAGCCACCACAGCCTCGATCGGCTGGGCTCCGGTGATCCTTCCACCTCAGCCTTCCAAGTAGCTGGAACTACAGGTGCACGCTACCATGCCCGGCTGATTTTTTGATTTATTGTAGAGATGAGGTCTTGCTGCCCAGGCTGGTCTCGAACCCGCGGGCTCAGGCAATCCACTCACCTCAGTCTCCCAAAGGCACGGGATTACAGGCTGAGCCACTGAGCCCGGCTGTTTTTTTTCTTTTCTTTTATTTGGATCTTTTCTTACTTTTTGGTGTCATGAAATGCTAGCTCAACCTACATATTCTCTACTCCAGTCCTAGAATCGAAAACACCTTTCTTTTTTTCCACTGTTGAGATTAACTTTGAATTTGTTTATTTTTGAATTTTGCATTCAGTGGTGCATGTGTGGGTTTATTACAAGGGTATATAACGTAATGGTGAGGTTTGAGCTTCTATGGAATCCATCATCCAGATTACGAGCATGGTACCCATGAGGCAATTTATAGAGTTTTATCCCCTCTCTCCCTCCCCACTTGAGGAGTCCCCAGTGTCTGCTGTTTCCGTTTTTTATGACCCTGTACACACACTGTTTGGCTCCCACTTATAAATGAAAACATGTGGCATTTGGTTTTCTGTTTCTGTTTTAATTCACATAGGACAATGGCTTCTGGCTACATCCATGTTACTGTAATGGACATGATTTTTTTCTTTCTCTTTTTTTTTTTGACTGTGTAGTATCCTATGGTGGATACGTACCACAATTTCTTTATCCCATCCACTGTGGATGGGCACTTAGGATGGCTCCATGTTTTTGCTATTGTGAACAGTGTGGTGATAAACATATGATTTATGCTTCTTTGGGTATAATTCCACAGTTGTGGAATTCCTGGGTTCAATGGTAGATCTATTCTTGTTATTTGGCAAATCTCTGAACTGCTTTCCACAAGGGTTGAACTACCATGCATTCCCACCAGCAGTGTATACGTGCCTTGATTTTTTTTCTCCACAACCTCCCAGCATCTATTGTTTTTTGATTTAATGATAGTCATCCTGACTGGTGCAAGGTGGTATCTCATAGTGGTTTTGATTTGAGTTTCTCTAATAATTAGTGACATCAAACACTATATGTTTGTTGACCGCTTCTATGCCTTCCCTTGAGAGGTGTCTGTGTCCTTTGCCCACTCTTTAATGGGGTTATTTGTTTTTCTCTTATTGATTAATTTCAGTTCTTTATAGATTCTGGATATTAGCCTTTGTCAGATGCATTGTTTGCAAATATATTCTCCCAATATGCAGGTGAGTCAACCACTTTTCTAAAGATTCTTGGTTCATCTTATTGGAGAACGGTCTTAGAACCCAAGATCTGTGTATGAGGTGTGCTCACTGCTACTGAGGTGTCACAGAGCTAGGAAACAGGTATGTATACTTGCTTATGCATACTTACATCTATATTTTTAATCAATTTATCAGAAAATATATTTTGACATTAGTTGATACTTATGATTCCATATTGATTCTATATTTTTAATCAATTTATCAGAAAATATATTATAACATCAGTTGGTAATTATGACTCTATATTGATACTTATGTCTCTAACCTAGTATCATTAGATTTGTTCTGGCATCTTCTTTTCCTTATTTTTAACTTCTGTATTCACTGGTAAGAATCCTGTCTCTCATTATCTGTAATATATGACAAAAATGTATTTACTTATTTGCTTACCTCTAGTACATAAATAAGTTTCAGAAAGCATATTTCTTATTTCTTTTTACAACCCTGTGTGAGAATAAAACATTCAGGCTTTCACTATAAAATATATTGGTGAATTTTCACTTGCTTCTTGTATTGCTTTTTGTCTATAGACTCTTTGAATTGTGTTTTTCTGGATCTTACTTTGTAACATTAAAGGAGAAAGAAGGGCTAGAGAAACTTTTAAGACTTTATACTCCAGTGGCTCTACTTTTGTGGTTGTCACAAAGATTGACTATTTCCTGCAAATATGGCTCCGGCTGAATGAGGTAGTCTTTATGCAACCCTTTAATTTTTGTTTCTCTGAACTAATTAGTGTGAAAAAGAGTTTCTGCCAACAGCCCTCTAATGATGGTTCCTATAACTATTGTAAGTAGGCAGTAGAGCTTATTAATTTCATGGTGAAGCTCTCACCTACAGAAAGTAAATTTTTGCATGTATTTTTAAAATTTTCTTATGTTTTTCTAGTTGTCTTTTCGTCTCAATATCAGCATTATATTTAATTTGGAAACTGCAGGTTTTATTTCTTTTTGACTTTTGCAGAGAATGAAATCTTTTCCTCTCCTTGTTGCTGGTCTATACTCTTTTTTTTTATAGCCTAAATAGAGAAACAAATGGTTCATCTGATTTTTAATGTCCACACTTGGGAAAGGAAGAGATTGGCAATCTTTAGTAGCACACATTTGAACACTGGGAAGCCAACCGCTAGTGTTGGTGAACAAATCCACATTTTAGAGCAAGAAAAATCTGAATTGCTATCTTGGCTTACCACTTACTGTTTGTACAGCTTACTGTGTTGGCTTACGATTGATCCAAAGTTTTTTAGATATAAAATATAGGCCATAATTGCCATTTCACAAAATAGATGCAAAATTTACATGAGGAAAGCCCAGTGTTTGGCTCTTTCAGATCTTTAATATTTATTTGTGTCTTCCTTGCTGCCCATAACCTTACTGAATTTTTCAAAAGGCACTTGGATAGCATCAAGAATTTTTAAAAATTGCTGTTGTTATTTTAGCTATATCAATTTAAATAACACATTTTAATATCTTAAGGGATTAAACAACTCTTGGATAGACGGCAACTCTATGACAAATCACTACTAAGTAAATTAACATAGTCTTTGGTGAAAAAACAAACTGATTCTTAAGGGAAACATGCATGAATCAGAAGTGACCATTTCTATATCAATAATTTTTCCACAATGCAAATTTATTAGACAAAAGTAAACAGAGATTGTCTAGTTGCATCCCAAAAATATTAGTGGGATTGGATTATCTTTGCCTAAGAGTTCTATAAACATTGTGATGTCAGGTAGAAGATCATTATTATCTGCCCTTTTTAGTCTGTGAAAAATACAAGTCATCTCTGCAGATCACTGAGAAAAATGTTCTGCTGTTTCTGGTTGATTACAACTGTACTTATTGTGTTTATGTGGTGTTCAACAGCTTCAGAAAATGAGGCATGACATACAGATTTTATTTCTGACAGTTTAGTTTATGAAATTATTGTTTTTATATTTCAAGAAAGGAAGAAAAGGAAGTCTATGTGACAAGAAACAAGAATGCTTAAAATGAAGAATGGCTAACAATATTGGCATCAGGCTCTTAGAACATGGTGCAGAAAGTATTTCTGTCTCATTTCCCCCGCTATGCATACAAGTCATCCCTGCATGGCAACATAACTTATGAAGGGAGAGCAGGGGATAAACTTTTTTTCAATTTTGAAATACTAAAATATTTGGCTGTTCCTGTTTTTCTGTGCTCTAAATATATATATTGTCTTTCTATGGGTACTCTAGTACAGAATAAAGCGATTGATTTTGTTTGCTTTTAGGATACAAAAGTCTTTTCCACATAAGTCTTATTTATACAAGGGCATTTGAAAGACAATGTGGCTTTTTGGAGTAACTCTGGGTAATTTCTCACAACCCAGAAAAGGAATAAAGGAGATCAGCTACAATATTTTCTTGAACTATTTTATTTATTAAACAGAAAACAATCTGCATTTAAATCATGTGTTGAGTATTTCCACTTTGTTATGTCTTAAAAATTCACAGACCAATATTTCTCCTACGAAATTAAAATACAGCTCTATTAGGTGACCACAAATAAATATCAAAACATTAAAAAAAGAGAACCTTAATTTTATAGGGGTTATGGAAATGGATTTGAGATATGAATTGTTATGATGGTAATATTTGGTATTTGTGGGAGTATATTTCCAGAGATGTTTTGTGAAAATATTATTTCCTTCTGTAATCATCTAATTTATTATATAGAAAGATAATATGACATTTAAAACAAAAATATCTTAGGTATAAAGCTTTTATTAAATGATAATTCCAGAGAGTAAATTTTGAAAATAATTCTAACTGACAATGGGATTTAATAATTTAAAAATATGAATTAAATTTAGTTTATGTGATTATTTTCTAAAATTAACATTTGAAATTGAATGATTTTTAAAAAAAAATTACCAGTCTTTCAAATACTCCTTGCTTTTCTGAAAGAAAATACTTTTTTGAGGGAAACAACATTGAATACATAAATAGAAAATTTTATCTCAAGTAATCAGCAGTTCAGTAAAGAGACAGGGGAAAAAAAATTCCCAAACCAAGCAAAACAACACTCCTAATTTGATAAATTATTGAGACTGTTATGTTAAATCATTTTAACTACAATTGTCTATTATGCAGACTATAATTGTGACTCTTATGACATTGAATTCCTGCTTTTACTTGTAAGATCTTGGTTTCTATGTAATAGCAATTTAAGCCTTGAGGAAACATCGTGGTTCATTGAAACCTTCTCTCTTACCCATATGCAGAAAGCAAGATCCTGAGAGAATAAGTGATTTGCCTTAAATCTTATAGCTACCAGCAAGGTGATTTCCTGTTGGGATAACTCATAATTACTCATCACTGACTGAGCCCTTTATTCTGATGTAAGCCAAGTGGAATAAAAGCAACTATATTCGATGTCACCCTAGTTGATGAGTCAGCATACTTTTATTGACATGCCTTGATTTTTTCATGACAAAGTTGGTCTGTTTCCACATTTCTCAAGTTGAGATTTTAAAAAAAATAAAAGAGGAGAAATTATATTTATTTTTCAATCCCATTTATTTTTCCCAGAAGAAAAATCCATTTTCCCACTATCTTTGAATTGTATGAGGGGGACCCCCAAAACTGGAATTTAGTTATTTAAAAACTTGTATATATTCTTGCATATTTAACCTCCAGTCACCTTCAAACTATGCTCCATTTGATGCAATGCACTTCTTGAGATGCTTTTTCCACTGTTCAAAACAGTTTTTGAACTTATCAATCTTGATGCTTTTTAGTGCTTCCTCCATTTTTTTTGTTTCACTTTTCCCACACTGGAAAAACATATCCATTTGAGGACTTTTTTCATCTGGGGAAACAAACCAACAAATGAAAGCAGTCATTAGGGGCAAGATCTGGTGAATATTGAGGGTGAGGCAGAAGGTCATGCCATTTCTGGTCAAAAACCGCTGAACACTCAGGCGGTGTGGACAGATTGCTTATGTAAATCACCCATGAAATTGGCATACATGTTGAAAGAATCTCCAAAAAGAAATTTGCTGAAGCTGAATGCCGTCACTCCCAACCATGCTAGCTGGTACACTGATGCCAATGGGTTCCCAGAACACTAACCTAACTCGGGAAGCCTGCACCACAGGGAGCATGCTCTCCACAAAAAAAATTCAATTTTTGGGGGTCCTCTTCATATATACAGGGGGACTTCTCAGAAAAACCCAGAAATTATTTATTAAAAAAATTGTGCATGCATTCTTGTTTAAACTTCAGTCACCTTCAAAGGACTTCAGACACTTTTTCCACCACTCAAAACAGTTTTGAACTCATCAATTTTGATACCTTTTAGTGCTTCTGCCATTTTTTGTCTCACTTCTTCCACATCAGAAAGCCTTTCCCTTGACTTTTTTCATCTGGGGAAACAACAACAACAAAAAAACACTCAGAGCAAGATCGAGTGCGTAGGGAAGGTGGGGCACAGGGGTCTGCCTTTTTGATCAAAATCAGCTGAACACTCAGCGTGATGTTGGCAGGTGCATTGGTGGAAATTTCCACTTAGTTATGTCTTAAAAATTGGTGGAAGAACCAGTCACCTGTTTGTCACAACTCAGGAGGTTCCTTCTGCAAATCCTGACCCAACCTTCTCAAAACTTCCTGGTTAACCAAAGTGTTTATCTGGAAATTTTATCTGAAAGTTGCCTATGATGTGTTGGTTGCTATGAAAAGCGCTTGTAAATGCAAATGTGTTTAAAAAAAAAAAAACTTAGAATAACAGGTCGAGTGAAATTGTAAGTCACCGTACTAATACAAGTCTGCCCAGTCGTAGTTAAAAACTCAGTATGGGTAAGTACAGTGTCATCAGGAGAGATTTCTTTATTCTGAGTGACATGTTGGATAACCTAATAGGAGAAGTAGAGTAAAAGGACACTGGATTGTGACCTGACCTAGGAGTCGTTATGTGGGAATGGCAGAAGAGAAAAAGTCTTAGCGATCTGAGAGGTGGTAGAGACATCTCTCAGTGTTGTGAATATCACTCAGAAAGCAAAGAAGCAAGAGAAGAAGAAATGAAGGCCAAAGGATTTGGGTTGAGTTCAAAGTTTAAAGAAATAATAGCACTTTGGGAGGCGGAGGCGAGAGGATTGCCTGAGCACAGGGGTTCGAGATCAGCTTGGGTCTCTACAATAAATTAAAAAATTAACCGGGTGCGGTGGCGCACACCTTTAGTTCCGGCTACTTGGAAGACTGATGCAGACGGATCACCAGAGCCCAGCGGGTCAATACTGGGGTGGTCGTGAGTGTGCCACTGCACTCCAGCCTGGGCGACAGAGTGAGACTCCAACAAAAACAAAAACAAAAACAAAACAAATGCTATCTGAGCTGGGTGCGGTGGCTCATGCCTATAACTCCAGCACTTTGGAAGGCTGAGGTGAGAGGATTTCCTGAGTTCACAGGTTCGAGATCAACCCGGGCAATTTGCCAAGACCCTATCTCTACAATAAGTCAAAAAAATTAGCCGGGTGTGGTGGCGCACACCTGTGGTTCCAGCTACTTGGATGGCTGAGGCGGAAGGATTGCCAGAGCAAAGCAGGTCGAGGCTGCGTTGGCCATGGGCATGCCACTGCACTCCAGCCTGGGCAACAGAGTGAGACTCCAACTCAAAAAAAGAAATTTCAGTTTGGGGTTGTCAAAGCAATGGAACAGGGAGGTTCAAGTGTGATTAAGATGAAAGTCATTGGTGAAGGGAAAAAAATTGTGAAGCCAAGACTTTAACAGGTTGTTCAGGAACAGAGCTGTGGGTGAGATGAAAACAAAATGACATGTCATCTCCAGCAGTATCACCACCAGCGGCAACAGCAAGAACACACTCTGTGTGGCACATGAATAAAGCTCTGAACAGCCTAGTAGAGCTCCAGCTGTAGTTGAAAGATGAACTAGGTAGAGAAGAGAGTGAGTGATTTAAGTTGTATGAATTCCAAAAGGAGAAGTTGGTGTGATAACAGCATTCTGGAGTAGTAGCAATAACTTGGGATTAAAAGTGGGTTGTGTAGAATCCATTTGTGAGAAGTACTGTGTTATCAGCTTTCAGATAAGTGAAAGGTATGGAAGGGGTATTTGAAAAAAAAAGTGAAAGATATTTAGGGGGCAGACGAGAGGGCTAGGCAAAAAGCAACTGGGGTGGGGGCTGGGGGGAGACTGTCCTGGAACCGATTAAGCCAAAAATAAGAGAAGGGTGGAAGTAATTGTGTTGAAGGATCTGGAAGGTACTTTGGAGAGCCGTAGAAGCAAGAGAAGGACACAAATAAAATAAGACTGCTCAAAACTCCGGCAGATGGTTATTTATCTGTAAATCTGAATAACAAAAACATTTAAAAAATAGAATTATTCTAAAAGGACTTTTTATGGGCCATTCATTAAAACAGAAAATCACATCGATGTACTGCTTGGAAATAGTCTGTAGAGTTATGTGGTCCTTGAGACTGAGGGATAGTGTGGTATAACTACGCTGGGTCCTAAATTGTGGTTTGTAATGGCAAGTTCACCTAGATCACGGGATCTAGAATCCAAGCATGGATATTAAGAGATGCAACACCGGCCGAGCTCAGTGCCTCAGCCTGTAACCCCGCACTTTGGGAGGCCTAGGTGAGTGAATTGCCTGAGCCCGCAGGTTCGAGACCTGCCTGGGCAACTTGGCAAGACCTCATCTCTACAATAAATCAAAAAAATTAGCCGGGCGTGGTAGCGCATGCCTGTAATTCCGGCTACTCGAAAGGTTGAGGCGGAAGGATCGCCGGAGCCCAGCAGGTCGAGGCTGCGGTGGCCGGGAGCGGCCACTGCACTCCAGTCTGAGTGACAGTGAGACTCCAATTCAAAAAAAAAAAAAAAGAGATGCAACATCATGACTGATCATATTTGAGAAAAGGGGAATGATGATTCCTCATTGTTATGACTTTTTAAAATTTTTATTTATTTATTATAAAGATGTGTGGTACAATTCAGGGTTAGGTATACAAACGTTGATGATGCAGGGACCCTTGTTGATGAGGTGTGCCCCTCCCTCCCCTGGCAGTTTCCTTCAACTGCCAGTCCCACTCCCCTCCCCTGAAAGTCTCCCACTACTGCCAATTCCTTTTTTGTAGTATTATAATTGTTCAAGTTTCGCTATGAGTAAGAACATATGGAACTCTGTTCTCTGTTTCTGTGATAGATCACTGAGTGTGATTGACTCCAAATTCATCCAAGTTGCTGTGAAGTCCATATATTTGTCCTTCTTTATGGCTGCATAATATTAGCAGGTTAAAAAAAAGTTTCAAAGCATTTGATTATGATTTGGCAAGTATCTATTACGGAAATATCTCTATCTCTCTCTCTAGTGTGTGTGTGTGTGTGTGTGTGTGTGTGTGTGTGTGTGTGTGTGTGTGTAACTCATTTTATAATAGCTAAAAAACTAAGAGCTAAAATCTGGGAGATATTAGGACTACACTATGTCAAGTGCCCCTTTTGTGAAAAGTATCCTACTCCAGAGATATTGTTAATCTTCAAACAGATCAGATCCTGTTTACTTCAGGTAAAAGATCTTAGCAATCAGTTTTAAGTTTCTAGTCAAGAGTGTGGATATAAGGAATGTAACCTCTTTAAATTTACCTTCCATTACAAAATGAACAGCAGTAATACATGTTTGTGAGCCACAACTGTTTTTAGTTTAAGCAATGTCTTATGAAGCATCCTTGAGAACCCATTTCATTTTTTTCAAATAAATAGAATATTTAAGAAATACAGAGAGCAAAAACATGGGTAAAGACATACTGTTTCTCTAATCTTAGCAATGTGTTTCACATATTTGTAACTGACTTCACTCTAATTTTTTTGTGTGTTTTTTTGTTCTTCCTGCTACCTTGGAAAGACTTTATAGGAATTGACAACAATTTTGTGAATTTCTAATGCAAAGGAAATCATTTAATTTTTCTAAAAAAGACAGTCTTCTAGACCAGTTGCCTTAGGCATTATCTATATGATTTTTAAAAATATACAGAGTGAGATGCTTTCTTCAAATAAACAAAGACTTTTAATTATTTTGATCACCAAAAATAATTTTCTTAGAACATCTAAGTTAGGTAACATTTAAGCAACCTGATATTTTGAGGCTTATTGGCATACTGTTCAGGATTCATTAAGTACAATGTCCCACTGGCTACAGTATGTTTGCATGTATACATGTATGCGTGTATGTTTTATTTATTATTTTATATTTTCAGAGAAGATAGGCCTAGAAAGGAACAACAAAACATAGCATCCAAAAAAGTGACATACGCTCAGAAACTATTTTCATTTCACTTTCCCAGGTATTTCAGATAAAAAAGAAAAGTCTGTGTATTTCAGAGAAAATAAAGGTCACATCGTGTTTGCAAACATTTTGGGTCAAAAACAAAGTAGGAGAATAATTGTATTGTTCATAACTTTTCACATATTATGATAAACTGCTGTTATTTTCCTCTTCCTGTTGAGAAGATAATAGTAAAAGTAAAAAACTATAGCAAAAATGAGAATCTCTAACCAAAAGAGAAGTTCTGACTTAGTCCTGATGACTACCTTTGGATCGGCAAGGCTCATATTACCAAATATTTTGCTTTTTTTTTGAGTTGGAGTCTCACTCTGTCGCCCAGACTGGAGTGCAGTGGCCGCTCCCAGCCTCGACCTGCTGGGCTCCGGCGATCCTTCCGCCTCAGCCTTCCGAGTAGCCGGAATTACAGGCGTGCGCTACCACGCCCGGCTAATTTTTTGATTTTTTTATTGTAGAGATAAGGTCTTGCCTGTCCAGGCGGTCTCGAACCCGCGGGCTCAGGCAATCCTCTCACTTCAGCCTCCCAAAGGCATGGGATTACAGGCTGAGCCACCAATGGAAGCTGGGAATCAAAACTTGTTTGTCAGGCCTATTTTTGTGCATTGAGAAATAATTCGAAATCCAAAAATGAAAACATTTTGGTGCTAAATATAGTCTGCCAAACTAAACATGTCAGCCAGTTTACAAAATTTATGTAAGCATTCAAACACTCTAGCTTCTGACCCAGCATTATTACTTTACTGTGACCCCCATCCTTAAATAATACCTAGTTTTAGAGTGGAATTGAGGAATTAATAGGCAGCGAATGTTTATACAACGCTTATTGTAGGCCAGGCACTCTGCTAAGTACTAAGTACCTTATCTTAATTATGCTTCTCAGCTTCTGAGCTAACATTAACCTTGCTTCAGCTGAGAAAGATTGAAAATTGGGGGTAAGAAACACACCTAAATTCAACAAGCTGGAGACAGAAGCTGGGTCTCCATCCATCATGGCAATGACAAGCTCGGTAGCAGCTATCACTGGTTCCAGCTGAGTAGTTCTGGCCATCGGGACATTAAATGACTTTTCTCAAAGTGCTCCACGTGGTGAGGATTAGATAGCAATACCAAAGTCCGTCTCCTCCAAACCGGGTCTTTCCTATCAAGTCATATTGTCTGGAGTTTTAAAATGTCTTGTTTCTCAGTTCAGTTATTTGAGTGAGTTTTATCAAATGCAATGAGGCTTTTTTTTTTTTGGTTTCCCTCCCTCCATCCTTACCTAATCAATGTGTCAGCAGTGCATGAAGCAATTTTCTCAAGATAGTGGATGTTAAGAATTTCTGTAGTCATTTGCTTCTTCAGAAATCTTTTCTTTTGAAACAGTTTCACAAGCATATATTGCTTTTCTGATGCACTTCTTAAATCTTCTGCTTATACATCAAAAAGAACCTCATTAGGCATATTTCTTTCTTGTATTTTGAAGGCTTAAGAGGAAAATCTTGGTTTACTTACACACTTCCCAAAATACCTCACAAATCTTAGGAAACCTTGAGAATGTATCTCCAGGGCCTCATAAAGGAACATAATTCCTTTACCAGAGAGTGATTATCCAAGTTTCAGAGTCTCTCAGTAATAAAATGTCAAGAATCATGATTTTCTTGAAGTTAAATGCCACCTACTTCAGTCTTTTTCTTGAGTGTTTCTCCTTAAAACAATGTTAAGAAAAGCAATAACTCCTAAAGCTACTTATCTTCACACAATTGCCTCTTTCCACTTTATGCATCATGTGAGATGATTTAACATTTCTTTATTATCAAGGCATAAATAGTAATGTTCGCTTAGAGGCCCTGGTCTTTAAACTCGATTATTCCCGAAACCAAAACTTGGAAATCAGACTTAATGGAGTGAAAACTGGAACCCTATGCTACATAGTCACATAATCTGTGTGTGTGAGACTTCGTGTCATTCATTTTGTCAGTGTTTTGATAGCAGTTATTGTGAGTCTGCAGGGTTCCAGGTACTGAAGAGTGAAATCTTAATGTTCAAGGCTCACAGCATTTATTTTTGTTTTCGCTGCAAGTCCTATTATTATCCATAATTACAACAAAGTGACTTTTTCTCAAAACACCTAATTTAAAAAATTTTCAATATAGCCCAGTATTTTTTCTAAAGTACAGCATAAGCCATATAAAAATGCAGTTGGCTTTTATTTTATAATTTATTATATATATATAATATATATATATTCTAAGAATATTTGAAAAGATTCAATCACCTTCTATCTTGATTTGTTTATATAACATTATCATTTTCATTAAAAAATAAACCCCTTTTGTAAAAATAGCCACGAATCTTTGAATACTTTTATTCCTAACATATACTATCAAAGAGAATTATACTGCCCTAAATACAAATAAGCCAGAGTTGTCAGGAACTATGTAAACAACTATTATTGAAACCAGAGCTTTATTTGCCAGTTAATATTGGATAATAAATGATTGAGTTATTGGAACATTGGTTTTATAAATCCAAGCCACAGATTGGAATATGAAGTGACCTAACTAATTTTGTTCTATTGAAAAGTTGCATATTTTAATTTTAAATTATGCTAAATATAAATTATTGCTGGAAAATAAGATTTAGTAAAGCCATATTGTTGACGTGCTGAAAATCCATCAATATTTGTACTTGGACTCCAAAGTATAGACTCTGAGAATTGGAACAGTTACCAGACTTCATCTGACCCAATTTCTCTAGAAATGTCTTCTTTAACGCCTTTGGTTAATCCTCATCTAAGGCCTCATTATCTTTTCTGTGATGAGGGAGTCATTTATTATGGGAAGCATGTCTGATTATTAAGAAGGTGCAGCAGTTAGAAGCCCTTTCTGGGCAGGGTGCAGTGGCTCAAGCCTGTCATTCCAGCACTTCGGGAGGCCGAGGCAAGAGGATTGCCTGAGCCTGCAGGTTCAAAGCCCGGGCAACAGGGTGAGAGACCTTGCCTCTACAATAAGTAAATAAAAAATTAGCTGGGCGTGGTAGCATGCACCTGTAATTCTGGCTACTTGGATGACTTGAGGCAGAAGGATCACCTGAGCCCAGCAGATCGAGGCTGCAGTGGCCTTGAGTGTGCCACTGCACTCCAGCCTGGGCGATGAAGTGAGATTCCATCTCAAAAAAACAAAACAAACAAACAAAAAATCCAAAGAAACTCTTTCTGGTGTTGAACTCAGCAATGTCTCCCTAGCATGTTATTACAAGTTTAATTCCT
This sequence comes from Cephalopachus bancanus, assembly GCA_027257055.1. NCBI lineage: Eukaryota > Metazoa > Chordata > Mammalia > Primates > Tarsiidae > Cephalopachus > Cephalopachus bancanus. The sequence goes on along the minus strand of JAPVLO010000384.1, from coordinate 2,403,957 downwards.
ACAAAATTTCTCTTAATATTTACATGACTGCCTTTCAAGTGCTAAAAGACGATTCACAGATTTTCTTGTGAATTTCTATTCTCACTCATTCTCTCAACTATTACTTAAATGATATAGTCGAAGACTTTTTACTGTGAAGATCACATTTCCCTAAAGCACACTGCAGTTTATTAATTTATGTCTTTAAATGAAGCAACACCATGTTCCACATATCCACTCACAAGCAAGAGTCTGTGATGCCATCACTTCCTGTGTTCTGATCCTAAGCTTCTATGATCATATCCTGAGTATGTACTTTTATTTGACAGTTACATCATTTGATTTACACACATCACATAACGTCAATGGTATCATTTTAAAAATGATAGTATATTGCTAACTGACAATATTTTTTATTTTTATTTTTTGAGTTGGAGTCTCACTCTGTCTGCTCCCGGCCACCGCAGCCTCAACCTGCTGGGCTCCGGCGATCCTTCCGCCTCAGTCTTCCAAGTAGCTGGAATTACAGGCATGCACTACCACGCACAGCTGATTTTTTGATTTATTGTAGAGATGAGGTCTCGCTGCCCAGGCGGGTCTCGAACCCGCGGGCTCAGGCAATCCACTCACCTCAGCCTCCCAAAGGTGCGGGATTACAGGCTGAGCCACCGAGCCCGGCACTGACAATATTTTTGCATAGATGACCAGACTGAAAGGTTTTAGTCTAGTTTCAAATGCCTGTGCTTGGCACATATATTGGCTTCTTTGCCTTTGTTCTTTTTGTTTGTTTAAGGTTAAATAACTTTATTCATATTATACTGCTCATGCATCCAAAGTACATTGTACATTGCTTTAGACTTAGCCATTAGACTACAGAGACTGTTAGATTATGCTTTCTTTTTTAAAAATTAATTAATTAATTCATTATTATTATTTTTTTTAAAAGATGTGGGGTACAATTCAGGGTTAGGTATACAAATGCTCATTATGCAGGTACCCCTGTTGATGAGGTGTGCCCCTCCTTCCCCTGGCATTTCCCCTCAACTGCCAATCCCACCCACCCCCTGGCAGTTTCAAATTACTGTCAATCTCTTCCTTATAGTATTATGATCATTGTTCAAAGTTCGCTTATGAGTGAGAACATATGGTACTCTGTTCTTTGTTTCTGTGGTAGATCACTGAGTATGATCAACTCTAATTCCATCCAAGTTGTTGAGAAGTCCATATGTTTGTCCTTCTCTATGACTGTGTAATATTCCATTGTTTCTATGCACCACATTTTTTTAATCCAGTTCAGCTTTGATGGGCAGCACGACTGGTTCCATGTTTTTGCTATTGTGAACAGAGCTGCAACAAACATGCATGTACAGATATCTTTTTGGTAGAATGACTTGAGTTCTTCTAGGTATATTCCCAATAGGAAGTTTGCTGGTCACATGCAAAAGATTGAAACAGGACCCCTACCTATCACCATACACAAAAATTAACTCCAAATGGATCAAGCTCTTGTTCTTATTTTTCCACTCCTTTCACATGTGTTTTCTTTATGGAAGGATATTAGTTGAGAATACGTGCATGCTTAGAGGTCAACCCTAATTGGTTCATTCATAAATGAATACTCTACATTAATTCATTAATTATTAAACCCAGTTATAATTTCTGAGTGACCACTTTGTTCAAGGCAGTGATACAAAGAAGAAACAGAAAAAAATTATTTTTTACAGATCCTTCTCCAAATAATTCACAATCTACCAGGGATAAAAAAAATACACGCAGAAGGGAGTCATGCAGTGTGAAGAGTAAAATGTATCCATCCATTTTTTATCTGTCCATCTGTCTGTCAGTTCATCTGTTCATCCTCCTGTTTATCCATCCATCCATCTACCCACCCATCCATTAGTCATACTATGCGACCATGTATGATCTACTTGATATTTTCTAATCTACCAGTGTATCTTGAGATTGTTTGCTAATGTTGATATTTGTTTCAATTTTCTAGTGTGGAGATTGTTCTCCTGGATAAAAAGGTTAAAGAACAAAATGAGGATTGAGTGATATTTTCTTTAGCCTTCCATCCTTTCCAAATGTTTTGGGATCTTATTATTTTTCTACATTGATTCCATTGTGGTCAGAAAATATACTCATTCCCTTAAATTTGTGGAGACTTGTTTTGTGGTTTATATAATCTGTCTTGGTCTATGTTTCATAGGCATTTGAAAAGAATATGTATTCTGATCATGTTGAGTGGAAAGTTCTATAAATGTTGCTTAGATCTTGGGGATGTGGTTGAGTTTTCCTATCTCTTTACAGATTTTCTCATTAGTTGTTTTATCAATTGTTAAGAAGGGATGTTAATTAAGGTCTTTAACTATAATTGTGCATGTTTCTCTCTTTTTTCTTTCAGTTCTGTCAAGTTTTGTTTCATATATTTTGCAGCTCTGTTGTTTGATACATACACATTTAGAGTTGGTATGTCTTCTTGTAGAATTGACCATTTAATCATTATATAGTGTCCCTTTCTATCTCTGGTAAATTTTCTTATTTACAAAGTCACTTTATCTTATATTAATACAACTATTCCTGCTTTCCTGTAATATGAGTTTCTGTGATCTTTTTCCATCCTTTTGCTTTTAATCTGCCTGTGTTGTCATATTGGAGTTTCTTGTAGACAGAATATAGTTTGGCTATTAAAAATAAATATATACTCTCCTAATCTCTATAGTTTTATTGATGTTTTTGAGTTCATTTACTGAACTATTTATTTGTTACTATATTTCAATTTCCAAAATATACATTTGTTTCTTCTATATCGCTTCTATTTATGGCTGAGGTTTTCTATTTTTTTTTTATTTCAAGCATTTTTTTCAGCTTTAGAAAGTTATATGTACATGTATCCTATCCATTTTGTAGATTGTCAAAGGTAGTGGCAGAAATAGGTATAAAATCGCCATGAATATTTAAAAAATCTTCACCACTTTTGTAATCATGTCTTTCTATTAATTTCTAATATGCATTTTTGTGATTGCTCTTTTTTATTTTTTTTTTTAGAGTTGCGGTGACCATATCAAGATTTCCTACATAAGTATATTGCATGAAGCAAGGCTTGAGCTTCTGGCCCTTTCCACCCTTAGCAGTGACTATGGTACCCAATGGGTGGCTGTGTACCCTTCATCCTTCCTTCCTCTGTACCTCCTTCATCAGCGCCCAGCCTCTGTTTTCCCTTCCCTTGTGCCCATGTGTCTGATGTTTAGTGTCCACTGGTTATTGAACACGGTATTCAGTTTTTTGTTTCTGTGACAGTTTACTTAGAATGATGATCTCCAACTGCATCTATGTTGAAGCAAAGGACATGATTTTGTTCTTCTTTATGGCTGCATTATATTCCACCATGGGTGTGTGTACCATATTTTCGTTATTCAGTTTACTCTTTTGATAGACATCTGAATTGGTGCCATATTTTTGCTATTGTGAATAGGGGTGAAATAAGCACACACGTGCGGGTGTCTTTTTAATAAAGTGATTTATGTTCCTCTGGGTATATTCCCAGAAGTGGGATTGGTGGGTCAGACGGTAGCTCAATTTATAGTTCTTTGAGAAAATGCCACGCTTATTTCCACAAAGGTTGAACTAGATTACATTCCCACCAACAGGGTAGAAGTGCTCCCTTTTCTCCATAACCTGGCTAGCATCTATTGTTTTTGACATTTTAATGACAGCCATCCTGAATTATATGAGGTCGTATCTCACTGTAGTTTTGATTTTCATTTCTCTGGTAATTAGCGAAGATGAGCATTTTTTTCATACATGTGTTGGCTCATTGTATTTCTTCCTTTGAGAAGTATCTGTTCTTTGTCCCCTTTTTAAAATGGGGTTATTTGAGTTTTTTTTCCTGTCAATTCATGTGCATTCCTTACAGATTCAGAATGTTAGGGCTTTGTTGGATTCATAATTTGCAAATATTCTTTCCCATTCTGTGGG